>CM061090.1:5537500-6737500 GCA_030770545.1 Macropodus opercularis | reverse complement strand
TGACCTGAAGAAAAATATCCAGAGAATCCTTCAGCAAGGAAACAACCTGTCACCAGATTCTGCTGTGAACCTCAACAATACTGTAAAGCAGCCAGGGTCTAGTGCAGCCAAACCCCCAGGTCCTCCCTGTTTCACAGTTCACCCAGCTGTGGAAGGGAGCAACACTGAGTATGTCCTTCCTCTCCTCTCTTTCTTGGAAGGACGAGACTACAAAGCCGAATTTGGCGTCCTGTACAGTCTGAGCTCTGACCTGCTCGCCTCAACGACTTTCTCCGGTCACTCTGGAGAGGACGAGCTTGTTGCCTTTCTAGGAGTTGCCAGGGAAACAGCCAGGAAGAAGCGCATGTTGTGGTCACAGACTCGCTTGTGCTTCCTGTTGGGCAAGCTTTGCGCTGGGAGGTCAAAGTTCAGCCAGGCTCGGGTTTACTTTGAGGAGGCCCTCAGTGTTCCACGCGAGGGCTTCGCAGACCTCAGGCTGCTGGCAAGCGTCTACTCCAACCTGGCTGCCATCTATCTCCTGCAGAAATACACTGAGAGTTTCTTTGCTGTGACTGAGAGACTTGCTGCCTTGCTCTTGGGAATCCCAGGCTGCTTAGTGAGCTTAGAGGACAGCTCTGTTCTGAAATACATCCTGAAGAAAGCTGTTCTGTGTCACAACAAGATGGCAGAGGCACGGGCCTGTTATCTACTGGCAAAGCACTACTGGACTCACGCAGAGGGGCGTCAGGCTGTCCCTTACCTTGAGAGGCTGCTTGTTCTTTACGCTGACTGTCCGTCACCATGGAGCATCTCTCTCAGCCATGGATATCTGACCCTGGGCCGACTCTACAGCGAACTCTGCCTTCCCTATCTCAGTGTCAGTTCAGCCAGGAAAGCTTCCCTGCTGCCGTCCGCCACACTCAGCGACTGTCTCAACGGCCTGGTTCTGGTGCTGGACGGCGTCAACAAACTGGAAGGAGCGCTTGAAGAGGGAGCGTCCATCCCGCCTCAAGTGGCCCCGTTTTTACACCAGGGCCTCCGTTTTACCAAGGTCCAGGAATGTAGAAGGAGCCCGTACAATGTCTTGAATCATCAGCTCACTGTTTGTCTGTGCCAAGTCTTTAACAAGCACAAAATGATCGGCCATGCTATCAGTCACATGCGCCGTCTCATCCACAGCAGCCCTCAGACAGTCTCCATCTCCGTGACAGAAAGAAACAGCGCCCTCATCTGGCTGGCATGGCTTCACATAGACAACAGCCAGCCCAGTGTTGCTTTAGACATACTAGACTTGGTTTTATCATCCATGCCAGAACACTGCACCACCCCCCAGGAAGGTCAGTGCCTTTCTATACAATGTAGATTTAAATAGTTCTGCTGTCATTTTCTGTTTTACCCGTTTTTTAAATGTAATTCTAGAGCAATAATATTTTCTCACAAAATAAACAGAGATCGTCAGTCTATTACGAAAACCTGTCTGTATCAGAAATGTTACGTGGGTGTGTTTACTGCTGGTGAAGGTGTGGTCCTCAACATGCGCGGCGTGGCCCTTGGGTGTCTGGGTGCTCTACAGAGGGCAGCAGAGAGCTACCAAGCAGCGGTTGACATCTGCCAGGAGTTCGAGGACCTGCCAAACTGTGCCGTAGCTCTGGCCAATCTGGGTAAGATAGTAAAGGCTTCATAACATGTGGTTGTGTGAGCAGACAGCCGCCTTTCTGATGCTTTTGTCCTCCACCTTCACAAAGGGCTTCTGTGTCTGAAGGCTGGTGCTAAGGAGCTCGCACGCAGACATCTGATGGAGGCTGTGCAGTTGTTCTCCGAGCTGGATGGGGAAGGTCACGAGGTCAACTTCATCACAGTGCTGCTAGAGCTGGGACAGCTCTATTTGAAGCAGCAGCAGATGCATTATGGGAAAGGATGCTATGAGTGGGCTTTGCTGCTGGCTGTTAATGCCAACCTGTTAGACTGTAAGTGTGCAGCAGACTCACCTGTTCAGTTTTATTGTCTGGGAGTGTGTCAGGTACATTTTGATGTAAATTCTTCTGTGTTTGCCAGGTCAGCTCGCTGCTACCAGAAAACTGTGCCATCTGTACACGTTAGAGATTTCGGACCAGGCCCAGGGTATCATCTACAGCCAGCACCAGGTCCAGCTGCTGCGACACTCGAGAGACAGAGCACAGGAGGGGGACGCGCTGGAAGCCGTCAGCCACCTCTTCCTCTCTCTGGGCACAGAAAGGTGCGATTGTGGAATTACTTCTGACTTTAACGTGTCACAAATACATAAACTCTGTAATAATAGTAGTAATCTAAGCCTCTGGTGTTTACAGGGCATACCGGGAAGCACTTGACTACACAAAGAGCAGTCTGGCTATTTTCATTGACCTGGGCTTCAGAGAGAAGGAGGCCTACGGGTGGCTGAAGGCCGGGAACATCTACCAGCTGCTGGGACAGACTGAACTGGTGGATCTGTATGTTCAGGTTGGAGAAAAGATGTGTCGTGTTTGAAACTGTTTGTTTAAATTGACTGATGATGATGATGTTTCTTCCTCGTTTTTCCTAACTGTGTACTGTTTTGTCTCAATGACAGGTAGCTCAGGATGTCGCACTCAGCACAGGCGACACTGGGTTCACACTGAAGCTCCTGGAAGCAGCAGGAGACATTTTTTTAAACAGCTCCCAGGACAGAGACAAGGCCATCACCTTTTACAGGGTAAACCAAGCCAGTCAGTACAACAAGCTTAAATGATTTGTTGCAGAATCTGTGCAGAACAAACATGTCCAATCCAGAAAGTACCCAGATCACAGCTTGCTGCACTGAAAGGATCTGCTGCTAACATCTGTGGGTCAGGGCTGCTTTGGCAGTAACAGAGGGGCCAATACAGTATTGCTGTAGGCTGGGGGTCACGATCTTAAACCTAATTGGTGGATCTTAACAACACAGCTTTTCAACATGTCCTGTCTTTGTTTGTGTATTCTTTCCTGTCAGGACCGCGCTTTGCCCATCGCTGTGAAGAGCCGCTGTGTTCGAACCAGGCTGAGACTGTGTAATAAACTGACTGAAGTGATGCTTAATCTCAAGCTGTATGGAGAAGCTGTCGAGTTTGCTCAGACTGCCCTAGACATCAGTACAAGTCTAAGTAAGACCTACTCCAGTGGATGTTTACATAGTTCTACAATGTTAAAACTACACCCAGAAGTACAGCATTGTGGTTGTGTGTATGTTTCCAAGCCAGCTGCCTTTAGGCCAGTGAAGCTCAGCTCGGTCTGTAGGTTGTGCTTCTTAGTCTCCTTCTGACTGATTTTCTATGCAGACGAGCATCTGAATGAGCGCGTGGCCTGCCACCGCCTCGCTGCTCTGTACCACTGTCTGGAGCAGCATGAACTGGCTGAACACTATTACCTGAAGACCCTGACCCTCTGCCCTTCACCTCTGGAGTTCGATGAGGAAACTCTGTACTACGTCAGGGTCTATCAGACACTGGGAGACATCATGTTCTACAACCTGAAGGTTAGGGATGAACGTGTTTCATGTACTTTAAGTGACTGAAGTTGTAAAGGACTTTAGACCATTTAGTCTAAAAAGACTTTAATGCTTTAATATTACTTTTTTGATACTTAAGAACTCTGTCGGCCCATTATAAAATACTTCATGACAAAAAATAGGTCCAGCCCAAGTCAACAAAACCAAGTATTTAGTCAGACCCATAACGGTAGTGACAGGACTCTAGAAATCAAAGTCAGATATTATTAAAAAAAGGGAGACTGGAGAAACAGTGAGGTGAGGAGGGTTCAGGCTCCTGCTTTAAGTACTGTAGGTCGCAGCTGCAGAGGGTCAGCGCTGTGAGGTTTCCAGAAAGCAGATCAAAGGCATAGGGAGGAGCAGGGTAGTATTAGACAGCATGGTGAGTAAGAAGGCAGCCAGTCATAACAAGATAATCATTTTACAGAATTCAAGATGCATAAAGGTACCAGCTTTGGTTCATGTACTATGTATTCCTTACAACATACGCTAATACTGCATATATGAAGTTAATGAGATATAATGAAATCTCACACAATCCTTACGGGGAAAAGCAGTTCAGAGGCTGGATGGATGCATGGATAGTAAAATCCTCTCCTAGATCAAATAAAACTCTATGGATGTCTCCATAGCTTGCATGTAATGTGAAAACGCTTATGTGTTGCTCTCGTCTCCACAGGATCCGTTCGATGCTGCAGGCTACTACCACTTGGCTCTGGCTGCAGCCATGGATCTGGGGAACAAGAGGTCTCAGCTGCTGCTGTGCACGCGCCTCGCCACCATCTACCACAACTTCCTCACCGACCGAGAGCTCTCGCTCTTCTTTTACCAAAAAGCAAGAGGATTTGCTGCAGAGCTCAACGTGAAAAGGATTAGCATTGCTCCAGATCAGCACTACAGCAGCAGCTCTCAGTAGTTTGTCCTTCACAAGAAAAACATGTTGCTGCTGTAGATGTGTAGAAAATCTCTGAGGAATTTTAGTGTTAATTGTTGTTAAAATAGGTTTCGCGAGAAGGTTTACAGGACAGATCTGCTGATCACAAGGACAGTTCTGACTTGTGTGACAAGTCAGTGTGAGGGAGATGTCTGTCGAACATCAGTCAGTTTAGAAATTCATGATTCCAAAGTAAATAATAAGTCAAATGATATATGCATAACAGAATCCAGCAGGAAAGAAGTAATTATCTCCTTTAACCTTCAAAAACAGGTTTTAATGTTTTTAAGAAAACAATAAAGGATTAAGAAAAACTACATCAAGATTTCAGAAAAGCACCCATTTATAACTGTATGTTTTACTCCCTGGTACGTACTTTTTAACTTGTTAATATTTAGTTTATTTATTATGGGCTGTAGCTTTCGTACTAAACAGATAACAGTCTTCTACTCTTCCACACGACAAGTTATCAAGTTGAGCCGAGTCTTTTTGGTTAAGCCTCTAAAATCTTCTGTAAGAGTCTGACAAACACAGAGAAATTGAACTTTAGGCTGTTTAACTAAAAGATGAAATGTTTCTATGTAGTTACAGTAGCTCTTCATCACAAGGGGTCTGACTATTTTCTGATGCAATTGTATATACAAAATAAAATACAATGATCATCCAACCATGAGGAAGACGAAAAAGAGGTAAAGGCTCCGAATCACAGCTGAAGTCAAGTTTATAAGTGCAGTCGTCTCTAATAAACTTATACCTAGATGTGTAAAGACATACTTGCTTAGCTTGTACGTTTTAATACAATAATCAAAAATCCAAATCCATGGTGTGCATGGAACCGTGTGCTGTGGTGTTATTTGAGTGGTCCTCACTTGTTGCTTCTCTTAAGCCTTAACCCAGAGCCATTTTTAGCGTATTGTCATGACCAAAGCCGATGTAAAGGCCTTGTTTACTCCGTACAGAAGAAGTATCAAGATGACAAGTTATCAAGTTCAATAGCTGCAGAATAAAACAATAACATTTTGTTCCTAAAGCAGTTGACTTATCAACTGGACCCAAACCAATGTACAGTTAACACACTGGACTGCCGACCTCCTCCTAACAGGGGTTTTCTTCCTCTAAATATGACACCGGCAACCTTCTCCCTGCGGGAATATCATCACGTAGCCCTGCTGTCCATAACTGTCTGGCTTGGTCGGAGCATCCACACACTGTGTGAACACGCCTGGTTCTAACTTGTAGTTAAGGACAGGCCTTGAAATGAGCACAGCAGCAGATGTGGCTCACGCTCCCGAAAGACTATAGACAGGTCATTATAGGATTAAGTTATACTAATGAGAGACAGACAGCTTTTAATGGTCCGTACTGCACTTTACACTCAATTAATCTCTGGAAATGTGACATCAGGTGGACATTTACTGCATGTGCAAGAATTTATAGCCCTTGACTGATAAATGACCGAGCTGTCTCCACTCATTTGTCATGTCATGGCTGTGTGGTGACTTTCCATCAGTCAAGGAGACTGTTGTAACTTCTACCAACCTGGAGCTTCAGAAATGAGGCTGCATCTCATTTATATTTATAAAAGATTCATTCATTTCATTTTCACTTGTATTTTGTGGTTTAAAATCCCAATGGACCAGTTTAACTTGTAGGGAAGTCTGTGCTATCATCCACACCATCTATTTCCTGTGCATTTATTACAGGGTGACTTTCATTGCCTGCTTCATATTGTAGTAGTTAAAAATATGACTAATATGACTACATGCTTATAAAGGCTGTTAACCCTTCATCTGGCTTACTTATATTGAATATCTCTCAGCCTTGTGTAGAAAAACAGCAGGTGACATCATCTTGTGGAGGAGCAACACTACCTCTGTGTTATGGCAACTTGATGACATCATCTTTAGAAAAGTCTGGCTTGTCACTAATGTGGATGACTATTCAGAATAACACAAACAGTGTGTACACACAATATAGTTTATGGTAAATGATCCATAATGTGTGAAATATTTAGGAGGGGACAGAAAAGACAGAAAACAACATGAGGTTACCAAGAGCCATCTGCATCCCTCTATTACCTTTCCAAACAGTGTGTGTGACTGCTGAACAAAGGGGGCCAGTGTCTCCCCAGGTGACAGACTATTTCAAACAAACACACCCAGAACTGGGTGAGCTGTCTGGGTCAACACCCCTCTTGTCTGTCCAAACAAACCTGGACAGCCGTCGATGCGTGACCGCGGCTCGCTCCCCTCCTGTGACCATGAGGCTGTCAGAGAAGGTGAGAATTAAAAACATGTGTTGTGTGGCTGCGTCGGACGGGAGGTTCTTACAGTGGCCTGCACGGCCATGTGAGAAACAGCTTACAGGACCAGAGAGAAACAACATGCTTTCAGAGTGAGGTCATTCTGAACCACTTTCTTTAGCTATGATAACGTCAGAGTATTTATCTGGGGACAGATTATCAGAAATCTTTGTAACACAATGCACGTGATTTCATAACATGTTAAAATGACAACAAACTCAAGTCAAGTCTTGTTCAGTGACACATCCTGAACCAGTGAACACAACCAACTACACACACAGCCTAACTGAACAGTTATGAAGCCTAAACCAAACATCACTCTTGGTTTCAGTGCTGTCTCTCTGCTGCATCCTCTCGTTCTCATCGTGGTCTAAAGTGACAGAAAACCACTTTGGCTGTACGCTGTGTGTTACGCCACCAGGTGGGGTGGTGCGTTCAGAGCTCATCCCCTGGCTCACCAAATGTCACGACTTCTTTTAAAGGTACCGCCACATGCTGATGTAGCCCCAGACTTGCTCAGCTGCTGATCTTTGCTTTGGCATGAACCACACAGCAGCTCCTCCATAAATTAAGCGGAAACATATGCTCATTAACAGTTTACTGTATGTGTCGCTGTCCATCTGATGTGAGCTGCTGGTCAGGATGCAGTGACAAGCAGATCATCACAGGAGTGGCTTTGTTATCCCGACCATGTGTTCAGACATCAGGAGATAGAGGCTGTGACGCTGGATGAGCTGCTCAGTGGCTCAGTCCTGGAGCAAACAACAACAATAAGAAGAAAAGTGTTTTTGTGTTTTCATTAATCAGACAATAAATCAATGAGTCAACGAGTCATGACTATGAGACATTTGTTTTCTGTGGCTCGCTGCCCATTTTAGTGGTTATCGTGATGGTTTCTGTTGAGGGGTGACACCAAGCAGTCAGGGTTGTAAATGCAAGCAGGTCTTCATATACCAGCAAGGACTGAATGACATCATGTTTTGGAAAAAAGGGGAAAAGGGCACAGCACAGTCTGTGTTTAGCCTGAACACACCGCTGAGCCACGAGTCTGCGCAACAGCTACATTGACATTTACTGTGTCTGTGTCATCTGTCTCTGTGGTTACAGCTTAAACAATAAAAGCTGGGATCAGTCCCTGTGTGTTTGATCTAAATCTGAGCAGCTAACAGATATAGATGGTAGTAGTTTAAGTTCATTGTTTGATCTGGTTTTTTGGATTAAAAACGCTAGTTTCTCTCTTGCAGGTGCAGCTGGCTGCTTCACACATGTGTAGCAGCCAGCTGGGAGTCAGCTGAGCTTGTGAGCACATGTAGGCATTTGAAGGCCAAGAGTTGGACGAAGCCATTGTTGTTGGCACAGGATTCCACTGATACGTCTGTTCAGGTTGTTACTCTGTTCAATTAGATTTTGAAAGGTACAGTGAACAGCGTGGGAAGGAGTTTG
This sequence comes from Macropodus opercularis, assembly GCA_030770545.1. Lineage (NCBI taxonomy): Eukaryota > Metazoa > Chordata > Actinopteri > Anabantiformes > Osphronemidae > Macropodus > Macropodus opercularis. The sequence goes on along the minus strand of CM061090.1, from coordinate 6,729,322 downwards.
TGTTGTCTGAACTGGATATCTCTATGTTTACAAATAAGAAATCAGGTCACACAAACTTATCTGAAGCCCAGTAATGATGACGATCATGATTAGACAACTGAGAGCAATAAATTTGGTGGGAGTGGAGCTGTGTGCTTGAGTTAGGAACATACGGCTGTTTTGTATTTTCCTATTGTTTTCCTTCAAATCAGGAAATATTAAATCAACACCCTTTTGGATTTTACTAATTGTTAAAAGGTATGAGTTGCAGAGTTACTGAATGTTTTCTACCAAGCAATGACTCGTGATTTAAACAATAATTTAAAGAAATGTGAAGCATCCAAACTGTAGAGGTTTGGTTTTGGGGGAGGGGTGAGATGAGGGAGAATGGGACTCTGTGTGTGTGTGTGTGTGTGTGTGTGTGTGTGTGTGTGTGTGTGTGTGTGTGTGTGTGTATGTGTGTGTGTGTGTGAGCTCCATCGCCACTCCCCCCCACATCTCCCCCTCCGCCAGCTTCCCTGTCTCACTGACCCAGTCTGGGTGAAGAAACGGCTCTAGCGGTTTCTCTCGACCTACAGCTGTGGACAGTCGTCGGCTCTGGGCGCGCAAATACGCGCGGATACGTGATAGTTTTCCACACTAACCATACTAGTGTTAAGATTCGATTAGTTTTTCTGATGCCTGTGGCTGCATTCATGACTAATCTGCCTCTACATCAATGTAAATTTTCGGTGTGAGCAGCAGTGCGGAGCCACGGAACGCGCTCTTCGCGCATAGTCTCTCCATCCTAGTTGTTATCAGCTGTGAACATGCTGCTTCTCTTGTACACAGCTGTGTTCCTCTACCTCGACGAGTCTGCCAGCTCTGAGCCGAAAGCCACATGTCCAACGCGGTGCGACGTGAGTACCTGCCCGAGCCCCAGCTGCCCCAGCGGCTACGTGCCGGACCACTGCAACTGCTGCCTGGTGTGCGCCCAGGGGGAGCGCGATCCCTGCGGCCGCAAGGACGACCTGCCGTGCGGCGACGGGCTGCAGTGCAAGCACCCGGCGGGCAAGCGACTCTCCAAGGGACTGTGTCAGTGCAAGCTCGGCTACGAGGTCTGCGGCAGCGACGGGAAGACCTACGGCAACGTGTGTCAGCTGAACGCGGCCAGCAGGAAGGCGCTGCACCAGGGGCAGCCTGGCATCACCCAGACGCAGAAGGGACCGTGTGAAACCAGCGTAGGTACGATCCGTGCACTGAACGATGCACTGCAGGCAGGAGACACACGGTTAGACTTTCTGTAACAAAGCACAGTTTAGCGATATGATCGGGAATATGATCTTCTTACTGCTTAGTAAAGTCTGAGTGGAAGGAGCGTTTGCTTGATATGGTTGCTGTGAAGTTTGCAGGCTGTTACTTTCTTGACTGATGCTCAAAACAAAACTATCCGTAAGTATTTCATGAGTGAAATGCATTCAGAAAATACTAATTGATAGCAGCAGCCTCATTATGTTCCTTGTCAGTAAGTAATGAAGATCTGATCCTCAGTTTCTCATCTTTCTGGGAACTGCTGGTGACTGATACTAGACCCTGTAGTGACGCCGTCTCATATACTGACCTCTGAACCTCCGTCTGTTTCCTCAGCAGAGGGCTCAACTGTCTCCACATTAATAAGACCCACATTAAATAGCCTTGGACACCAGGCTCATGTTTTCCAGCACCTAGTGTATAAACACCCATTAAAGGGCAGGTGTGTGTTTCTCAGCCTGGTGAAGTGGACGTGACCCAGTTACACAGCGTGGGACAGAGCAGACAGCAGGGATTAAGCAGCCCTCCAGTGAAAAGACTCACTGACTCAGATAGTCCCTCCGCCCAGCGCACAGTTTATGTGTTGTGGTCTGGTGCGCTGAGCGTGTTCCTGTCAGAGGAGCGGGGCTGTTTTACGAGCAGACTCAGACTCGGGGCTCCAGAGTGGTCAGACAAACACTTGGATTTGTTTCCTCTAGAGGGAGGGCCGGCGGGTTCCAGGAACTGCGGTTTTGCAATTTTGATCAGTTTCAGACCAGAAGTTTTGGTTTGTCACAGATTTAATTTGTTCACGTTGTCTTGCTGATTCCTGTTAACCAGCAAGCATAATGCATTTCACCATCATGTTAACATCTAACCACTAACTTTTATACATTTACACTTATCTCACCTCACCTGGTTCTAACCTTATATAATGATCCTGGACGTATTAGCACGACTGTTACCTCTAAAAGCAAGAACAGGAAGGAGACTGTTGCTGTGGGTGGAAAGCTCTGTAAATAAAGATGTCTCCTCTGAGTAACACACAGACCACACGAATGATTTCATGAACTGTGTGGCGTTTCAATCTCTCACTTACAGAATTAGGAGCAAAACTGGGGTTTGTGACGATGTTGTCTTTATCCTCTTTCCTCTTATTCTGCAGAGGAGCCAGCCCCAAATGGCACTGGACCAAAGTCAGCATCACAATGTGTGCACGCCTGTATTTACTGAGTAAATAATTATTATAGTCAAAATTAAGACACAAATACAGAGCCAAAAGTTTAAGGCGTTGCTACTTATGCCTGTATACAAACATATTTAGGGCTAATTTGGGATATTTGTGGTAATTTTTGCAGTTTTCGTTAAACTCTGCTTCTAATCTAAACGGATGAATGGAGGAATTACCTCAAGTAATGTGGGAGTTGGGACTAAGGGTTAATCACCCATATATTTTTACTCGACCACACCCGTTGGGATGTAATGCTCCAGTGACACTGTGTGTGTGTGTGTGTGTGTGTGTGTGTGTGTGTGTGTGTGTGTGTGTGTGTGTGTGTGTGTGTGTGTGTGTGTGTGTGCGTGTCTCAACCACATTCTCTTTAAAACCAGACAAAATAAAGGGTTTGTGATCAAAGGGAAAATGAGGAGTGGAAACAGTGACTTCCCGTTTAACTCTCTCATTGGGAGATGTGTGTGTCCAGTGATTGTAAGTGATGATTGCTGCAGTCGCTAGAGCAGGTCATTCAGAGCAGCTGCCAGATCATTTATGCCTCAGCATGGTCTGATTGAGCCGTTATCTAGCATCACTATCACCAATTTATACGAGCAAGGTCACAGAACTGAAGTATGTTTATATGTGTGTGCGCGTGTGCTTGTGTTAATGTTTGCTGCTAAATTTGGAAGAGGTTTATCAAAGCTTCTCCATTGCCATGGCAACATGTGATATTTTAAGGTTCAGTGCCACCAAGAGCCTACATATTAGTTATATCTTTGTATTAATTAGTAATGAATTAAATTACAAATTCAGCAATACCACTAACAAACACTGTGTAGATCCCAGGCTTATAGAGATGATCTGCTTTTCCATGTATTCAAATCCAGCAGCATTACCACGTCATACAGGTTGTACTACTTCTATTAGTAAAGTACATGTAGCCAAAGGAGGAGGATGTGGCCCCAGTAAAGACAATGTTTAGGCCATGAAAACTATTAATGTGACTGTTAAATATAAAATCCATAGAAAAGCTGCTTCCAGGCTAAAATACCTAATATCTACATCATGTTTTCCTCTAAGGCTTAGTTGCAGTGTGAGTGCTGGAGGTTACAAGACCACTGAAGCAGATTAAACGTCATTTTCCATTAGTTCTGCCAAGTGCCATCAGGCTTTGTAAAGCTTGGCCTGGAGACTCAGATCTGTCCATATTAGACCTGACTGCGTTCTCTCTGTAGTTGAGCCTGTTACACACCGAGGCTCTAAAGTGATTATTGCTTCCTGTTGCTGCTGCAGAATGGATGCTGCCAGCACAGCAAGCAGCCCGTGGACGGAAACTGTCACGTTTCTCTTAGACTTTATGCTCTGCTCACTTCCTGCTCAGTGGTGAAGTTACATTAGTTATGTTCCATTTTGCATGTTTGAATTCAGTGCGTCCTACATATATTTAACTCCACTATTCTTCTTGCCAGTATAGGTCCTTTACATGCTGCCAGTCCTCGGTACAAGTTCAACTTCATAGCTGATGTGGTGGAGAAAATCGCTCCTGCTGTGGTGCACATTGAGCTCTTCCTCAGGTACAGACACATACAGCATCACCTGCTACTGTATCTTCTGTCATTTCAACTACAGCCACCAGATGTTGCCAAATTACAGAGGTAGTTAACCTTCTGGCCTGCTGGTAGATGCCTGGTTGAACTTTAACTGTGGGTGTGGTAACAAATGAGATCCTTTCCAACTTTTAGTTTTAGTTTAGAGAAAATGCTGAATTCAAAACACACACTGAGATCAGGTCTATGTTGTGAACACCTTTATGTCCATGCGGAGACTACCCTCTTCAATGATTAATCTAAAAATACAAAATGAAACTTGCTTATCGCTGTAGCTTTGAACCATATCTCCACTGTAACAGACATGTGATCTCTATTGTGTTTGTTGTAGATAGGCAACAGGTCATAACAACAGTATATGATGGGGTCAGATCACTGTCATCTGATGTGGCCTCCTCGATTGAGGAAGAATACTCACATATTCTTCCTCAACATGAGAGGAAGAATCGAGGAGGCCCTTTTAAATGCAGATGCTCCTTATCTATACTGTTTCCCATTCTCCTCAGGCTATGACCTGCCTCACCTATCTAGTCTCCATCACACATCTGACAACAGTTCGGTCCTCACCTCTGGGGAAGCTTTGTCATTTGTTTGGCCCAGTGAGCTGTTGTATTTCTTGGAGGCTGAAAGCAGATCCAGTCTCTGTGGAATTGCTTTCAGGCAGGACAGTTTTGAACTCCCTGGTGACGAGGCCAGTATCCACATGTCGCATCTCCTATTGTTGTCTTCTTGACTGGCGTTACCATGGTACATAGACATCCACAACATCCAGACTGTGTCATATATGGATCCCTCTCTAGCATCATGGTGCATTCTTAGATGAAACTAACATGACCATCGATCAGGACTGTCATCTACTTATGTTAAACAACAGGCATCCTCTCTTTGGCCGGAACATCCCTCTGTCTAGTGGGTCGGGGTTTGTGATGTCAGACAACGGACTGATCGTGACCAATGCACACGTCGTCTCCAGTACTACTCCAGTGTCCGGTCAACAGCAACTCAAGGTACAATCTGTTTGGGCCTAGTGCTTTAACTACCAGCTGACCATATGCAAGGCCTTGTCTTTGGGTTGATTCCAACATCCCGAAGGAGGTCATCGTGTTTTCTACATTCATTACTGCAGGTGCAGATGCATAATGGAGATGTATATGAAGCCACCATCAGAGATATCGACAAAAAATCTGACATTGCTACCATCAAAATCAACCCGCAGGTGAGTTCATAAGCATTAGGGATTGGTTCCTATCGTTAGCTAGTATCATGAGTTTAATGATTGAGTTTAACAACCCATTTATCCTTAACTCTGTGCTCTTCACTGCTACTGAACGGCATCGTCAGGATGAGCTTTTCTGTGGCTCTGCAATAAACTGTCTGGTGTCAGCTTGGATTGGCTCCAGCTGTAATAAAGGTCATGAATGAATCAGATTGAAATGCATTAACAAATACATCTAACATGTCTGACTTGTCCTTTGCTCATGAAGGTTGTGTGTTGCAGTGTAGGTCAGCTGTGACATTAGATGGTGGAATGATGGATGACTGCCAAAACCCAGACTTCTCCCTGGGCTGACACCAAATACCTTTAGCTTTGGTGTAAAGCTCGTTGATACTGGAGCTGTCAGCACCTCAGGGACATTAAGGGGATTTTCGTGCTCTTAATATTTTTTTCTGGTGGATACCTAGTAGAGAAAGATGCAAAATATAAAGTTAGATTGCACAGCTAAAGTATTATGACAGTATCACTGCTGCCCTACGATGTCTCACCACATGCTGTACTGACTCTATCATCTCAGTTGTTTCATTTAAATGGAAATATTCTAGCCGCCTGCTGCATTATTATTATTACACATTTCCCAGAAACCGCTTGATGAACCTGGTGAACTCATCCATTTCTCTTGGTTTGAGCACCACTTTGCCTCCCAGCACGTACGTACGATGAGGACACTGCTGAGTGGGCCACTATCACAAGAACTTGGCTGCTAGAGTTCTGAAAGCTGACACCCCTTCATTAGAAGCTGCAGAGCTGGAGCGTCACCAGAGCAGGGAGGAGCGAGAGAAAGAAACACGCCACCTTAAAGAAATTCTAAACACAGCCGTTTCAGCTCATTCCTTCTATCTCAGTCACCCCATCTGTCTGCTGACCATGTGTTTCCACTCAGCCTTTCTTTTCCTCCCTTCCTCTTAACCTCCACAACCCATTTTCTTCATCATTCCTCTCTTGTTCTGGTCTCTTTCTCTTACTGTGTGTATACAGCTAAGTAGTCATATTTTAGATGCCGCAGGTCAAGTGTCATTTTTTGTCATTGTGAGTTTTACTGGTAATCACTAGTCTATGATCACTATTAGGCTGTAAATGCTCCGTTTATCTCCATCAAGCTCCAGACTCTGTGGAAGTGCAGATGTTTGCCTGTGTGAGATTTTGATACTCTCTATTTCCCAGACTCACTCTTGCTTATTTGGGTTTTGGAATTTTCCAAACAGGGTGGAGATCATCAAGACTGAAGTTTCCTATGGCCCCATTTTCAACTCGCACATTGGGTCTTTTTATCCCAACCTAAACATGTATACGCACGCATACTGTATGGTCGTGCATCTGGCTCATGTTAATGTTGTACATGTGGCAGTTTCATGAGCAGACAAATGCAACACAGATGACAGAGGAACTCAGCTCTTGATAACAGAGACTACATATACTGTATTTGGTCTCTTGCGATGTGAACCTGCAGGTTAGCATAATAGTTTGAAACTAAGAAGGGCTCTTGTTTAAACCATCCAGCACACACCTGTCAGTCAAATGCAAATGCAACACATTCTGATTTATTGTGAATGTTTCTCTTTTTATTTGCTTAAAAAGGTTCCCAGTGTATTTTCAATCCCATCACACCAAATGTCCACTTTGTCCATCTCCCTCTAGGTAAAAGTGCCTGTATTGTTTCTGGGCCACAGCGCAGATCTGAGGCCCGGGGAGTTTGTGGTTGCGATCGGGAGTCCGTTTGCCCTCCAGAACACCGTCACCACTGGTATTGTCAGCACTGCCCAGAGAGATGGCAAGGAACTGGGCCTCAGGGATTCTGACATGGACTACATCCAGACAGACGCTATTATTAATGTGAGAATACAGCAGGCCACGAAATCTGTCAAAGTCGCTGTTAATGTATACAAACGGACATGTTTTTGTTTGTAATGTTTTGGATGTTCCTTCACAGTATGGGAATTCAGGCGGACCTCTTGTCAATTTGGTAAGTTTCTGATTTCATATAAAGGCCTTAATGGCTGCTGTAAAAGAGCTTTATTTGCTTTGATTAAACTCTCACTAAAGATTACAGTAACACAGTGACCTTGGGGAGGAAGGTCGTCCTTAAAGTCTTATTTATTGATTCCCTGCTGTGCCTTTCCTGGAGGATGGAGAGGTGATCGGCATCAACACTCTGAAGGTTGCGGCTGGAATCTCATTTGCCATCCCCTCCGACAGAATCACTCGCTTCCTTAATGACTCCCTTGAAAAGCACAACAAAGGTGAACAAATCTCCTTTTACAGAGAGAGAGAGTCCCAAGTCCTATTTATGTAACCTGTCAAATATCCAGCTCAGGGGAGTGTCAGGGAGGTGGCTGCTCTCAATATTGACCCTCTCTCTATAGAGGAGGAGAGCTAACACACGCTAGCTCCAGTTTACAGTGCAGCTCATGCATCACTACCCAGCAGGTTTCAAATATACAGCACATCATCATGATACCCATAAATCATCATGATACCCATAAATCATCATGATACCCATAAATCATCATGATACCCATAAATCATCATGATACCCAGTGCCACTGCTCTGTACTGTACATGGTTTACTGTACTTCCTGTTTTGCCAATTAACACATGTTTTCATACCTTCTACCTGATCAGGATAAATCTAATAGTTTAGAGATTTAGAGAAGATAAATCTACCACGAAAGACTGAGTCAAGGGTTTGTTCAGATGTTTTATACAGAACAGCTGCTGAAACCGTCCCACCTTTAATTGGCAGTAAAGAGAAAGTTGAATTTAAAACAAGCAACATGTGGATCCTGCTACGCAGAGAGTCACTAACCTGATCTCTGGTCTTATTTCAGATGTGAGGTCCATGAAGAAGCGTTTCATTGGAATAAGGATGCTCACCATCACACCAGCGTGAGTCGAACTACTGTTGTACTTACAGCATTGTTGTTGCTTCACCATTCAAATTTTAAGGCTTTTTTTGTGTGGAATGACAAACAAGTTCAACATCCTGTACCGTACGTTATTTACGTGTATGTGTGCACCAGGTTGACCGAAGAGCTAAAACAGCAAAACCCAGACTTCCCCAACGTGACCAGTGGAATCTATGTTCACGAGGTTGTTCCTCACTCGCCCGCACAGAAGTATGTTTCACTTTATCATCGCTTCCTCAGTTTGTTGCTGAACACCCTCAGGAGTATCTGTTTGTCCGTCTCTGTCTCCAGGGGGGGTATCAAAGACGGTGACATCATAGTCAAACTGAATGGCAAACCTCTGACGACAACAGCCGACCTGCAGGGGGCGCTGCAGGACGAAACCGCGCTGCTACTTGAAGTCAGGAGGGACAACGACGACCTGCTGTTCAACATTGAACCGGATGTTATCATGCAGTAGGCGCTGGCAGCCCTCCTGCAGACTCTTTCTGTGAATCAACATGTTACCTGGTGGACGCTCTGAACCAGTGACACTGTTTTTATGTCTGGCACACATCTTAATGTCTAGGTCTGTTTTATACGCGTTAGCCGTTGGTGCTAGCTAAACATAAGTTACACATGTTTCCACCTGTAAACACGTTTACACACAGCAAAAACACAATGAGGCCTTATGATCAAAGCTGGTTGAATGTACTGTACTGTGGAATTTGTAAATTAAACTGAATTAAATAAAGGTCACATAAATGGTAGAATCCAGGCGGGATGACCTTAAACTGGCGTTCTGACACTCTGTGATACGAGCGGCCCAGGAGCGTGGGGCAGATCAGCTTAGTGCTGTGACCAAATGTTAAAGTTGGTCATTTGAGCCTATTTACAGCGATCCAGCTCCCGGAGGCCTTTAAATTTGAAGGTGGTCTTGGATCCCACCTAAAGGACAAAAGCGCTGATAAAGAAAACCCTGCAGTCAAGGAAAGTCTTAGGATGATCCAGGATGATCCAGGCGGCCTGGTTGGAAAACTGGTGGAGCCATGCGCATATTATCTTGATTCTGTTCTAGGAAGCTTTAGGATGCCATGGAATACGTGGAGGAATTGACTGAGAAGAGGAAGCGGATGAATGAAAGACATTTCAAGGCTATTTCTGTGCACTGTATGTTAAGATCCACGCAGGGCCAGTGGTAAGAGAAGAGCTGCCAATATGAGGCCCACAACCGCTGCTAGTACAAGGTATGTTTTAACTTAAGACACAAGTATCTCAAGTGTTTCCTCTAGTTTGCACGTGAAGCGTTGACTGACATTTATTAGTACTGTTGGTTTTCTGTTATTCTCTAACTTGTATTTTGTACTTGGCTTAATGGTTTTACACTTTGCGATACTGCGGCTGGTGGCAGCGTCCATTCAAGGGTGGGGAGTTCACCTGCCTTTACAAGGGCAGGGCTGGTGTTTGCACTTTTACTTTGTCGTGTATACAGTAGTCCCAACGCTGGGTGGTCGTGATCAGTCTGTCTGTCCTCTCCTTTTCCTGTCTAGTAGGATTTCATGGTGTTAATAAATAGCTGGTGCAGCAGTTAGTCCACGCTGATCATTGTGGCCTCTTTATCGAGGCCACATACTGGTGGCGCTGGGTGTTCTGTTGCCTAACGTTACACTAGCAGTAAATAACATTACTGCTGCTTCCTTAAATAAATGGTCTTTAATTAAAGACTGTGTCTTTCAGTGGCAAACCATTTCAAACAGTGACCAGAGCCTTGACATGTAGACATGGCTTTGGTGACACATTCTGTATGTTCAAACAGTGGTTGAGAAAGTAATGTAAATGCCAGTGAAATTAAGGGGTTGTGGCCAGTGAGCTCATGATAATAGACTTTCAAAGGCTCTGTGTGGTTTCATGTGATGATGTGAGCAGATATATCTGCCAGTAAGAGTAAATATCTATTTTAAACTATCTTTGTCTGACCAAACTTTAGGAAATAAAAAGAAGAAGGACAAATGGATTCAAAGAAAATGTAGAATTCAATGTAATGATTGTTATTGTGGTGGACAGCTTCCATTGTGTCTATTGAGCTCCTTTACTCTCTTGTTTCTCTTGTAGGAACCAGTGAGAGATGTGTACAAAAGCAAACCAGCCTTAGAAGAGGCCATAAAATGAATATGGCCTGCAGGTCATTGGATGTTTTTCTTGGATCCTTCTTGAACTTCCTGGAGAATCTGTGAGAATCATTTTGGACTGTTTCGGTGGGATCAGACTGAGAGTCTGTTAGAGTCACAATTCAGTTTAGTTTAGTATAAGTCACATATGGGACAAAGGGGGTGAGGGGGGGGGTATATTTTTTCACAGCAATGCAAATGTACAGTATATGGTAAAAAACCTATCTGTGTTAAACCAGGTTTAAAAAATCAGTCTTGTCAATAAACAGCAAATACATGTGACATGGTAGATAGAAATCACTATCAGATGTTACATCTTACTGGGTTTTATTACCACAGCTGTTTTCTTTCTGACAGCAGTTTTGCCTGACAGTAGTAAACATAGCAACATTTCATAACAGAGCAGATCATTATCTACAGTATATATCAAACCTCTTACTGTTCTTACAACCACGCTATTACAACAATGTCTTTGTCACAAGGAGGAAATTATGAGATTTTGGTCGTCCAAGGTCAAAGATCAAGGTAACTGTGCCCTCATGTATGTCCCATTCTCATCAGTGCTACTAAATGTGTCAGAGATGCCTGGAGGAAAATACAGGAAACTGATAAGAGCAGGAGTCTAGACATGTCACTGGTTGATCCAGGCAAAAAGTCTGCACACATCTAGTTTTACATAACTTCCCATCACGTTTCACCTACACCAAAACATTTTTATTAGCTGCTGATAAACAGCGATGGGATGGAATTGATGAACTCTGATTGTACACGTTTTTATTCATGATTGTGACTAATAATGTGTGTGTGTGGTTGGGTGTGTGCAAGTTGGGGTTGGGTGACTACATCGTGTTCTCAACTTGTCAAAGAGTGGAAAATACCAAATGACACATCATTATCACAACAGAAACCAACAAAATCTCTGCTAGTAAAGTAAAGGGTAAATCTCAGCAGTGGCACTAAACCACACGGCAGAAAAAATCAGAGAAAGCACAGAGGCAATGACATTCAGTCAAACAGCTTTACTTTGAAGGTGTTTCCTCTCATCTCTGTATCTTTATGAGCCTGGGAGTTCCTCACACACATTACCTGACTCCCGTTGATCATGTTATCATTTTATGATTAGAGCCCAGTCACCACCTATGGATCTGCCAGGTTTAAAGGTTATTTTGCAGTTTTATGTCTACTGTCCACGCTGTTTTCACAGTCCTCCAAGAGATTCGATTTTTTTTTAAATTATGTTTAATATTTACAATATCATTTGGTTTGGTTGGCTACTTTTCAGATTAAATTAAAACTACTTCACTGTTAAGCAAGTATATACTATATTTAAACAGCTGTGGCAGAATTCACTGTACACAACTCATCACACAGTCAGATTAAAATGTTTCTATTCAATTTACATGATCAATGTTTTCTATTTTAAAACATGCCAGAAAGTAAAGATTATTTAGATTCTGCTCTTCGTGTGGGACTGTTTTACTGCCTTAGCTGGGTGGAGTCATTTTGTAAAACAGTATTTCAATTTCGTAATCTCACAAAGGAATCACTTCCTTTTGAAGGTGGAACATTTATGATCACAAGTCTCTCACGGACACAAGTGCATGTGTTACTGTAATTCATCTGGTTATTTCTGTATATACCAATGGAATCCATGGAGGCATGGATGGGAAAAGAGTAAGAGTCTAATCAACTAAAAGTTTTGATCTGTGAGCCATATAAAGAGATTATTCTTATTATTGTTCACTTAAATTGTACTATAACAATGCAACTTGCTTGAATGAATAACAAATTTGATTTAAGACTTGAGCCACAGGAAAAGAGAAAAAAAATACAACGTTGGCCTCTGAAAACCAACTGACAGAATGACAAATTTTCTACAATATGATCTGTGTCTGTATCTCTGAACTAGACTGGTCCTGGGGGGTGATGTGCTTAAAGCATGAACAGGGAACAACCCGTTTTTTCCAGATGCATCCAAGCGACCAAAGTATTGTGTTTATTACACTATAAGCTCTCTAATGTTTTATGTAGTGTTTGATGGGCATCCCCACCCAACCAATGAACTGCTGAGGGGTCAGAAAGCACACGTATACGGCCAGGGTCAGCTCCACACCCGAACAGAGCACACCCTGTCCCTATCACCCATAGTTACTCATTGATACATTTTGCAACGTTAAGTGCACCATCACCAAGCCTCCTAACCACCCAAAGCAGCACCCCCCTGACCCATGACGGCTCCCTATATAAAGCCCTCTGCCCTGTCCTGCTGTCTCCTCCTGCTAACTAACAGTTAGCAATGGATACAATCAAGTTTGTAATTCTACTTTTATGGATGTGTAGCTGTGAAGCAAGAGGACAAACACAGCACAGGCAAGTCATTAAGAATGACAGATTTCAGTATTTTAATTTAAAATAGTTTTACACTACAAGTATAATATGAATTTAAGTTAAGATGAACATTATTATTATTGCACCCGTGGTTATAATTAAATATTAAGCTGATGGATGGTACCACATAGTGAGTTTTTCATTAAAACTGCTTCTACAGTAAGTTTTGTGACACTGCTTTTTCAGTGCATTTGGCCTGTGTACTGTAAAAACAATTAATTGTAATTGAATGTATAATTTCCCGGTAGTGTTAGAGAAGGCACTGAAATAGGTACTTAGTGTGATTTGATCAATGCATGCCAGATCAAAATAGAGAGGGGTCACATCCCCTGTTTAAGCTCTGTAGTTGTTTGCCAGGCTGCTGTTTCCTTGAGGCACCTAAGTTATATTTGAATATTTGGTTATGTTGTTTGCACAAGCATAGATTTAGTTTTCTTTCTTATCTTTATTATTCCCACTTTTGGAAACAGACTGCAGGAACAGTAAATTCCTGTCGCTGCTCTGCAACGAGCATGTTAGAAAGTGAGTGATAGTGTTATGTAATAGCCAGATTATGGGAAATGAATTACAGTATATTCCATCCAGTGTCATAAAAAGATATCAAATTTAATACTCCGTGTATAAATATATTGCAGTTTTTTATACTTTTATTGCCGTTTACTATATTTCTTTCTCTAACTGAGGCTCTTGTTGAGAGTGTGGTTTCTGTGGTGTGCAGCTCATAGACCTGTAACCTGAATCTCTCCCCATGTTTTCTGCTCTTTTACAGCTTGGAGAAAAGACAAAGAGCAGACGGTACGTTGGTTTTACACGTGTCCAAAAACCCTGCGTAGGCAACATTATTCGGAAAATAACGTGAAAGGCTGACAACACAAACGTGAGCGCAGCACGTGATCCACTACGACACGGGATGGACGTGGAATTTACCTGTTTACAGCCTTTTATCTCCATGAGTCATGGCCACAAACTGGTCCTGTAGCTAAGCTACTGCTAATCCCCATTTCTCCATACACTCCATTACGCCGCACGGCCCCACGAGCCTAAAACAGAACGCAGAGTTAGTTAGTCCTTTTCCATAATATAATATAATATAATATAATATAATATAATATAATATAATATAATATAATATAATATAATATAATATAATATAATATAATATAATATAATATAATATAATATAATATAAGAATGTTTGCACCTCTAGTTGTACTTTACAAAAAACGTTACTGATAACGTCAGAGACGGTTACGTTCACAGACAGAGTTAGCATTAGCCTTCTAGCCCTGTGGACGAACGTAAAGCCCTGACCGAGAGAGCTTTGTTATTATATTGGTCTATATATGCTGTATTTCATCGCGTGGTATTACGTGTGGAAGTAAGTACTGGAACTGTGCTGTTTATTTGTGCTTGTCTCCCTGTTAGCTGTACGTTAGCTTGACTGTGCTAACACTAGCTACTGAAGCTAACGCTGATGTCAAGGAGTTAGTTGTTAGTCTGCAAACAGTTCCGTTTACTGTTTTAATTGCAGAAGAGGTTGTAGAGCTGTTTTTAAAATATACAATATTTAATATGAATATGACATTGTGTCATATTAATAAATTGGCTCTCAGTGTTCATTCAGGAAACTGAAAACAAAAAAGTTTTTAGCTAGTTTTTGCTAATGTTATACAGTACTGTACATGTATTAAATACATACTTACAAAATAGTTCTGAATGTGTCTATTCTATTATATTTGAGGATTATCAGCAAGCATGTCTGGTTTTCTTTTAATTTCTTAGTGTTTGAAGACTAATTTCTCCACTGTTTAAATATCTAAAATAGCCCCTAAGTAGTTGGACTGGTCACGTAATATAAAATGGGCAGAGATGTCTTTTCCTCCTAAGGTGTCGGAAATGTCATGAAGTTGTTGTTATTCTGAATAATCTCCTCAAACACAGTGTGTCACCGCTGTTTGTGATGTGTTGTGTTCCTCTGGCAGAAGTGCTGACATCCTGTGACTTCAACCAGGACAGCGAACCCTTCTGCGGGTTCATCCAGGACACCGCAGACCACAGCGACTGGACCCGACATAGAGGTCAAACCCCAACAACTGGCACCGGCCCCAGTGGAGACTATCCTGATGGACGTAAGTACTGCATTAGCATATTTATTATGACTGGTTAGTTGACATTTGCAGAAAAATTCAAGTCTTCTGTCATTTCGCTTTGTTTCCAGAGGGCTTCTACATCTACCACGAGTGTGACAATGTGTCTAATAGGCAGAAGGCTCGTCTGCTGAGCCCTTCACTGACATCACTGTCCTCCCAGATCTGTGTCCAGTTTAAGTACTACATGTACGGTTCAGACAGTCAGAATGTGTTGCGCGTTCTGGCCAAGAGGACCAGTAATGAGGAGGAGGTCTGGAAAAGGACTGGAGTGCAAAGTCCCTCCTGGCTCAATGGCTCCGTCACTGTGTCAAAATCCAGCAGTGAGAGTGTCGTTGTGAGTATTTGCAGGTTACTAAAGATGTTTTCTTAAATAGTCAAATCTGGGACAAACATGTTCACATACTAGGTTCTGCCTGATTCAATACACCCAAAGCTACTTTGACTGAAACTGGACTAGTAAAGTTGTTATTTGATATAACTAAAAAATAACACAAGTAAATAGATATTTAAATATTTTATTATTATTTGGCTTTATTATTGACTTGTTTGGGAATACAAACAAAGTGAAGCTGTGGAACTGTGGAAGAGATTCTCATTACTCACCTGCATTTTGACTTTGAGACACTTTTATGTATCCTTTATAGTAGGCTTTATTCACAGTAACAAAGATTTATCATTGGTACAGTAAATATACAGTGTTTGCAGTTGGTTCACATGCTATATTTCCTGGTTTATACAAGCAACGCATAAATGTAATTCTGCAGCAATTCTGGAGCAATGGTATGATATTTCTGAATATCCTGGTTGTTTCAAGCCATGTAGGGCTATAAAACAACGAAACAGGCTGTAATCAGACCACAGGTATAGATTATTTTTACTACTCTTATCTCCTGTCCTTATAGTACATACAGTATATTTAGTTTTGTTTTTATAATAGTTGTAAAATAATCTAACAGTCAAGAGAACAACTAAAATGTGTAGAAATGCTGACTTCAGGTCTACTGTGTGAAAGCCTCAAAGATAACTCGTCACACTAACAAAAGCCCTGGACCTACAGTACATGTTCATTTAAATTTAGATTGGATGACATTTTTGCACATGCAGTGATGAATGTGTGTGTTCAATGGCAACAAAAACATGTTCTCATCAATTAAACTGATCTTAACACAGTTTCATTAACACAGTCAGTTCATCCAAATTACAAAAACATGTAGTGGATTTCTATATCACATCTACAGAGAAATACTTTGATAGAAATGGACATATTGCACACACACTGAAAAGGTTTTTAGTGATTTATAATTTTCTGTAAACTGAGTTACCTGTGAGAGAGCTGATCTATTTTTGCAAACATTGGGTTTATTGTTACAGTGATATATTCTCTTTGTATCTATAGATTGTTTTTGAGGCTATGAGAGGCTTCAGTTCTTCCTGTGACTCAGCTCTGGACAACATTGTCATTACTGGAGGACCATGTCCCTGTGAGTTTACAGACATTAGCAAAAATATGCTAATATATAATATACTGTATCACACTCAAACAGACTTGCTGCAACACTGACTGTCTAAATGTTTACCCACAGCGTGCATTACTGGCTGTGACTTTGACACAATGAATGACCTTTGTGGGTGGTCGAGTCACATTGATAATCCTGATATGATGGGCTTTATCCAGTGGATTGGGCCAACAGAAACTGAAGGCACTGGACCCGATGACGACTTCTCCAAACCTGGATGTAAGTTGTTTCTTTCCCTCCTGGGAAAAGAAACAGCTTGTCTTTAATTTTATACATGTTCATACAGGCCACGTCTTTAGAGAGCCTCTAAAAATGAGTGGTCTCAGTAAATACCTAAACAGTCATTGTTTCTTTCCCCTCTTCAACGTGCAGTGGGAGCCTTCATGTTGTTGGATTCTTACGAAGCTGTCCCTGGAGTCAGTTCACAGATCAGAAGTCCTTTATTGACCCCTTCCTCTGGATGCCTGGATCTCTCTTTCTACTACTACCTGTATGGCACCAGCACCACAATGGAGCTCAGTGTGCATACAGTGTCACCAGGTAAGAACCTATTTCATCCCAGTTTCCTTAAACAGTCTACATCACATACAGCATCATGTGCTTAATTTTGTTTTTTATTTAACCAGGTGGAAACCTTGGGCCTGCTCTTTTCCAGCTCAAGGGGAATCAAGGTCAAAGCTGGAAGCCTGCAAATGTTCGTTATCTGGGAACTGCTAATGTTCAGGTAATTACCAAAATGTTGTGTTCCTCAATACACGCGAGTCTGCTTAAAGGTTTATATTGATGTACACATGCTGTATGTGTTTTTTCAGTTTGTCATTGTTGGTACCTTTGGAGAAACTCCTCAGACAGATATTGCTGTTGATGCTGTGTGTATAACAACCTGCAAAGGTAAGAAATTGACAAAAAGGTACAGTATTAGTATTATTATAAGAAATGTTTTGATGAGCAACTTATCTTTTACTTCTAGCCCAGACAACGACTCCTTCACCACCAGTAACGACTCCAGGTCCAACTACACCCAAGCCAACAACTCCGGGACCAACTACACCCAAACCAACAACTCCAGGCCCAACTACACCCAAACCAACAACTCCCGGCCCAACTACACCTAAACCAACAACTCCAGGACCAACTACACCCAAACCAACAACTCCAGGCCCAACTACACCCAAACCAACAACTCCAGGACCAACTACACCAAAACCAACAACTCCCGGCCCAACTACACCTAAACCAACAACTCCAGGACCAACTACACCCAAACCAACAACTCCAGGCCCAACTACACCCAAACCAACAACTCCAGGACCAACTACACCTAAACCAACAACTCCAGGACCAACTACACCCAAACCAACAACTCCCGGCCCAACTACACCCAAACCAACAACTCCAGGCCCAACTACACCTAAACCAACAACTCCAGGCCCAACTACACCTAAACCAACAACTCCAGGTCCAACAACGCCACCACCAAGTAAGACATGTCTTCATCAAACGTTTTTAATTGTGTTAATTTCTAGCTGATCTTCCCATGTTATTCGTTGTGTGATATTCTTCAACATGTTTCTTTATCTCTGCTGTACAGAACCATGTCCACCTGATGCAGAGTATATAGACTGTGGTCCAGCTTGTATCCCCACCTGTATGGAGCCCTCCACCAACTGCTCTGGCTCCTGCATCAGCGGCTGCTTCTGTAAACCAGGGTTTGTCTTCAAAGGAAGGCGCTGTGTGCCCCTGGACAAGTGTGGTTGTCTGGATGACCAGAATAACTATTATGAGGTCAGGTATAGTTTTCAGATGTATCAGTAATATCGTGTCACTGCAACTACCCCATGGCAAATATTTGATGTACTAATTCAACGTTGTATTTCAGCCTGGTGAGATCATATTTGGAGACGGCTGCTCAAAGTTGTGTCGCTGTGCAGGGAACTACACTTTGGAATGTGTTGATAACTCCTGTGACCCCACTGAAGAGTGTCGTGAGGTCAACGGTGTTGCAGGCTGCTACCCTAAAGGTAATAATGTTGGAAAGGTTTATTCACGAGCCGCTAATAGTGTATTCCTAAATGTGAGAAAACTAAACCTGCTGAAGTTGGTAATTACAAGAAGACTGTGTCTTACGATTCTATTTCTTTGCACCGCTGTCGAGACCCAGTCTCCTGTAGTCTCATTTGTAACCTAAGTGCAGTATCTGCTGTTAAGATGTGTGTCCTCATTTTGACCTTTTAGCTAAAGGCATATGTTTTTTATCCTAAATTTACTGGTCGGACCAGGAAACCATTTATTTATAACATACAACAAGTGAGCAGTCGTCATGTGTTGTTCTCTTAGGTACATCCACATGCATAGCGTCTGGTGATCCCCACTACACCACCTTTGACAAAGTAAGCTACAACTTCATGGGCAACTGCAGCTATCTGATGACTGGACCCTGCAACGACACCACTCTGCCATACTTTGAGGTCCACGCCGATAATGAGAATCGCTTCAACGTGCCCACCATTTCCTATGTGGCAGCCGTTCATGTTTACGTACACACGGTGAAGATCTCCATTCTCAAAGGTGGCACTGTGCAGGTGAGGTGGTTATTTATAGGACGACTATCTGTAAAGTCTGTGATCCACCGTGGCCACAGTTAAAAAGAACATTTCTTTGCTAATCACTAATGATCTTCACACCTGCTTTGTTATGAAGGTGAACGGGACCAACGTTAATTTGCCAGTGAGTCCAGCCACCGGTGTCTCTGTGTTCAGGTCTGGAGTTCACTACACTGTGTCCATGAACTTTGGCGTGACTGTCCGCTATGACGGAAACCACTTTATGGACATCAAAGTGATCAAAGAGTAAGTGAAGAGTGAACAGAAGCTGTAACTGGAGCCTGTGTCGATCTGCAGCCCCTTTAATTAATGTCAACGTTAGTAGTAGCAAGACATGGCTTGAGCTCCCACAAATCACTGACTAACTGATTTCTGCTGATTTGTCATGTCCAGCTATCAGAACAAACTTTGTGGATTGTGTGGAGATTACAATGGAAATGCTAAAGATGAGTTCCGCAAGCCCGACGGATCGTTGACCAACAATGCCAATGACTTTGGACACAGCTGGAACACTGATCCAGAGTGAGTATTACATAGAGATGAATGCATTCATATGCCCCATGTCACAACCAGAGCTGGTGTCAGATGGAGCCTCAGTCTTACTAGTGATGAAGATGAACTGACACAGAGCTTCTGTATCAACAGGTGTAATAAGAAACCTAACACAACCATCCCTGGGTGTGATGAAGGAGATCAGGACATTTATGAGAGCTCTGGATTCTGTGGAATCCTGCTGGACAAAAAGGGTCCTTTTGCTGCGTGCCACCCCAAAGTCAACCCCAATGTAACCACTCACACATACAGTACACGCAGTTCACACAAACGTATACAGTGGTAAAAGAGAGTGAGTAAAGTCGTATGGAAGAAGAGTCACAGACTGTTTGTGTGTTTCTCAGACTTACTTCAAGAACTGTGTCTTTGACCTGTGTGAGCTGGATGGTGCCAAGCCTGTTCTGTGTGAAGCCATTGAAGCTTACGTGAATGAGTGCCAGGACCGTGGGGTCAACATTGGACCCTGGAGGAATGAGACCTTCTGCCGTGAGTGTTGTGTGGAAGGATTTAGGGCTGTGCATGTTGGGAGGGTAAACTGGGAGAAACTGGGCGCCTGATTTTCAACCGTCACTAAGGCTTCTTATTATTTGATTTACCTGAGAAGAGACCACACAACCCTCAAGTACTTTGAAAGTACTTTGACAATGGAAAATGTTTTAGTGCTGATGAACTGTGTAAAATCATTATTATAACTAAATGCTCTACTTAGACTATGCTTTCCACGTAATCAGTGAATTGATGAAGACACTGTTCATGTTCAGCATTTGGCTCCTTTGCTATGATTGATGCCAGCCTTCTCTCCTCTCTGTAGCTCTGAGCTGCCCACCCAACAGTCACTATGAGCCCTGTGCAGACTCCTGTCAGGAGACATGTTCTGGAAAACCTCCGTCCTGCAGCGGACCCTGCTCTGAGGCCTGTGTGTGTGACCCTGGCTACGTCCTGAGTGCTGGCAAGTGTGTTAAGAAGAGTTCGTGCGGCTGCCACTTCACAACCAACGGACAGTATTATGAGGTAGAGAGGGAGGAGTGTGTCTTTCATACTGTACATTTGTTCTTCCTAATGTTAACGTTGTTTGTATGGGAACCTGTGCTGGAGCATTTTCTTAGTTCAGCGTGTCTGTGTGTGTCTGTCTCAGCCAGGAGAGGAGTTTTATGTGGAGGACTGTAAACTGAAGTGCAGGTGTGATGCACCATTTGTTACGTGTGTGGCCGCTGGATGCCCCCCACTGCATGAGTGTAAACTTCAGGATGGAGAACTGGGCTGCTACCCCACTGGTATGTGTGCATCCACTTTACTCTTAGTCTGGTCCCTGAATGGATTTTGCTGTGGATGTGGAACGTTACTTGGTTCTTTGTCTGTGTCAGGTTCTCAGGACTGCGTGGTCTCTGGAGATCCTCATTACAACACCTTTGACAAGAAGTTTTACAGTTTTATGGGAACATGTACCTACACACTGGCCAGATCCTGCAGTAACAACACAGGTACAGTAGGAACAAGCTTAGACGTGTTACTGTGTGTTATGTCATAAAAAGGTGAATATTTCTGCAAATCCAGTGTGAAATGATCATAAACTGTCCTATTTCATATTTTGTAGATAATCCTCAATCAATTTACAGCCTGAACTGAGAAATGTTTTTCTATGACTGTTCTTTTAGTTCAGATAACACACATACACACACTCTCCCATACTGAGCGTCTAATTTAGAGTAATTTGACCCACTTTCACCAACAGGGGGCACTACTGTTCAACTACATGATGTAAATTCAATGCTTTTTGTAGTCATTAGTTAACTGATTGTGCACCTGTCAGAGAAATTTGTTTTGGTCCTCAGCAACTACAGTAGAACAACATAGAGCATCCTGAACTATTGATAGAGTTTGTTGTTTGCCCCATGTGCAGGTCCTTGGTTCTCAGTGGAGGGGAAGAATGAGGAGAGAGGAGTGTCAGGTGTTTCCTATCTCCGAAAACTCTACGTCACTGTGAATGGAATCACTGTGACCATGTTGAAGAGCAGGAGGACGCTGGTCAGTACAGACAAGACGTAGAGCAGAGTTGTACCAGTAGCTTCAACGTGTTAATGTCCTCTTTTCCTTCTTCTGTGTTTTCAGGTCAATGGACTGCGAGTGGCCCTTCCTCACTCCCCCTCTCCCCTCATGTCTCTCAGTCTTGCTGGTCAATACATCACTCTGCAGACAACGTTTGGCCTTCGGGTTCGTTGGGATGGAAACCACTACGCCCAGATTACAGTTCCCAGGTTGGTAGTGCTGGTTGAGTTCATCTCTGTGAATTTGAGGATCTGTTTTTAATGTGTGAACTTTAAACCAAGGGTGAATCTGTTTTGGTAGACTTTGACTTGATCAAACACGCTATAGACAGAATGATGTGTATTGTTTGCTCCGCTCATATTAAGGAATGTACACTTTGATGCATGCTGCAACCCTTTTACTAGCAGCGTCTGTTAACTCCCTTTCCCCTTGTTTTCAGCTCTTACCATGACCAGATGTGTGGTCTCTGTGGAGATTATGATGGGAACCCAAACAATGACTTCACCAAACCAGACGGCTCTCTGGTAGGGAATGTCAATGACTTTGGGAACAGCTGGCAAACCGAAGAAGATGAGGATGACTCGTGAGTTTGCACAATTGTTATTGTCATAGTGGTATTAACAGGTGTGATTAGGACATTGCATAAGTCGGGTAAAACATGATGAATAAGAAAAGGTTTGGGTATGTACATGTTGTAAACTGGATTAGCTGGTGTGTTATAGAAGTGACATCTCATCGTTTTTGCATTTGTGCTCATCAGCTGTACCCCAGGCACCAAACCTGACCCAGACTGTGACCCCAAACTTGAAGCTGAGGTGGTGAAACCTGAAAAATGTGGCAAAATTAAAGATCCAGCTGGACCCTTCAGGTGAGAAACAGCTTCTTTAAATGTACTGCTTTGCGTTGTTGGAGTCCAGCAGCAGCACACTGGTCATCAAGAGCCACTCGCCTGCCTCTTTTCCTACTATCCCTGCTGTTGCACCTTCTGATTGGCCGATGGGAAGCTGCAGGCATGATCATTTAGTGCTTTCTGTGGAAGCTGATTTTATATTTTATTCCAGACTTCCCATAGAGCCAGGGGAGTCTACTAATGTAGGTGATCTCTCCCATGAATAAGTTAGTAGTTCAGTCCAGATGAAAAAGCGTGGTGTAGTTTTTCAGGGTCACCCTGAAATGGGACACTCCTAATATTCCCCAGTTCAAGAGATTTCTAACATACATACATGTATATGCAGCAAACATTTGTTTGGGGATAGCTTCTGTAGCAGATGAGGCTCAAATGCTTATTGATTCAAACGACATGTTGGCTGCTCTGCAGCCAGTGTGTGACTTGTGTGACTTGTGTTTTGCAGGGACTGCATCAATGTGGTGAATCCCACTCCATTCTTCCAGAGCTGTGTGTATGACATGTGTCAGTTTAATGGCCAGCAGCATGTACTGTGTGACCAGCTCCAGGCCTACACTGATGCCTGTCAAAGCGCTGGAGCCAAAGTCTACCAGTGGAGAAGTCCAGACTTTTGCCGTAAGTGTCTGTGTCCTAAAATGAGTGTGACTGTGTTTTCATTGATGACACACTTTAGAAATTGTGTAGCTTGTAGTGTCTGTTCAGATGTTGTCATTTTGATCATACTGGTACTTTCTGTCTACAGTTTGTAGTGTACTGCATGATTCAATTCACCACTTTGGTAGAAAAGTTTATGTTGGTCCAGTAGGTCACTGCCCTCACGTGCACCAACAACTTAAAATGTGTCATCCCAGTCCTTCTGGTTCCCTTTTGAATGTGTTTCTGACATCCAGCCTCTGACCAGCATCTCCACCTCTGTCTGTTCCTCTGTTTTTCTGTGCAGCCCTGGCCTGTCCTCCCAACAGCTCCTACTCTCTGTGTGTGAGTTCATGTCCAGAGACATGCCAGGGTGTTGTTGGACGTCCAGGCTGTGAGGACGTATGTGTGGAAGGTTGTGAGTGTAACCCAGGATTCATTCTCAGCAACGACAAGTGTGTGGCCCTGAAAGACTGTGGCTGTGTGGACACTAGTGGATCCTATCACCCTGTAAGTGGACGCAAGTAACTTTCAACACAGATTGACTCTCAGTTTGATGCTGTTGTGTAGGTATAATCTGCGCTGTATGTGTCTTTTAGGCGGGTGATGACTGGTTCTTGGAGGGTTGTGAGCAGAGGTGTGTGTGTCACAGTGGAGGCTTGATCCAATGTCGCAACAGCAGCTGCAATCCAACCACTGAGAGCTGCCAGTTACAAGATGGAGAGTATGAATGCCGTCCTCTGGGTACGTTAAACACATACAGGACACACACAAGCTCTATACACTGCAAACACACAACAGGCACAACAAGGGTGAAACCTTAGTTTGTGTGTAAATACAGTCCAACAGGCTAATGAACACAGGCCAGAAGAACAGTGGGTTCATAGGGGCCATTTTGTTACTGCAGGTGAAGTCACTGTCAATAAGTTTGCTTTCACTCTTTCCCATCCTATTCAGGAAGTGGAATCTGCTCAGTGTCTGGTGATCCTCACTACACCACCTTTGACAAGCACAGTCACCATTATATGGGAGCCTGCTCCTACACCCTGACCAAACCCTGCAACATTTCCTCTGCTGTGCCGTACTTTACTGTGGACACCCAGAATGAGCACCGAGGAAGTAATACCAAGGTTTCCTACGTCAGGGCTGTGGTGATCAATGTCAACGGTGTCACTGTCATCCTTGGCAAAGGCCGCACAGTTCAGGTTCGTGAGGAGATGCTCATAATTATTGAGGAATAAATTCCCAACCCCTCCGTCAAAAATCAGACTAAATGTCTTTGTTCTTCAGGTCAATGGGACTCTGGTTGTTCCTCCTATCACCTCTGTCACTGGAATGAAGATCTATTTGAGTGGAACGTTCATCGTTCTGGAGACGTCCTTTGGCCTGAGGGTGCGTTTTGATGGCAACCACCATGCTGACGTCACTGTGCCAACGTCTTACAATGGCCTCCTCTGTGGCCTGTGTGGTAAGAAGCAGTCCAAGTGATTAGTATTTGAATAATAATGATGTGAAATTCTTTCATTACAGCTACAGTTCTTTCACTTACTGTGTCTCTCTGTTGACAAAACAAGCAGATTAAATGTTTGTCTACAGGTTGTTGCTGTTTACTGATCCTTCATATTTTTGACCTGACAGGAAACTTCAATGGCAACTCCAAAGATGACAACTTGAAACCAGACAATACTCCAGCTGCTAACAGCAACGAACTGGGAGACAGTTGGCAGGTCCCTGACCCCCGTCCTGAGTGAGTCATGGACACTGGAATGCGACTGTAATAGTAATAAGTTACTCTAATGTAAATATTTAAAAGTTGAAATAGATAAAAAAATCAGCCAACACAAACTGTGTTTCTTTGTAAACATGTGAATTTCTTCAAGTTTCACTGCACGACCATGCAAAACCTGCTTCAGCAGCAAAAACCAAGTCGCTAAACTGTGTTATGTTGTATATACTTATGCTGATGATGAACAACACAACGTATACGTATTTAGATACTATTACATCACAGTGTCTTTAAGTCTGCGTTGGTGTGTGAGCGCATATATTTGAATCTTGGGCATTTTTAAAGTTCTGTAAAATATGTAACAGAAAGTTTCATGAGGTTCTAACCAGATAATCTGAGATACTGCATGATGATGTCTCAAATAAGTAAACATAATGTTATTAATTTCTCTCCACCTCTTCTCCAGCTGTACGAATGGAGGAGGACAGGAAGACTGTGATAAAAATGTGGAGGAAGAGGCTCAGAAGCCAACCAGCTGTGGCATGATCACCGATCCCAATGGTATGTCAAGCAGACACACACACCCCCCCACACACACACGCACACACACACAAACAGACACGCACGTATGTATTAAGGCAGAGTTTACCTGGGATAAACCTCGTCTATGTCTCTGTTTGGTTGCTCTCAGGGATCTTTCAGCCCTGCCACTTCTTCGTGCCGCCAGCACCATACTTTGAAAACTGTGTGTATGACATGTGTGCTACTGGAGGTCAGACCGTGGCTCTGTGTCAGGCCATACAGAGCTATGCTGACTTGTGCGCTGCAGCAGGAGTCCCCATCGCATGGAGAAACAGTACCTTCTGTCGTAAGTCTGCGCGTGTCTCACGTCATTACTAGCAAGCCAAGTTGTGGTTCATTTCATGTTCCAGACATCAATTTTTGAAGGTCCAACATTGAACAACAATGTCTTTTTTATGAGTTTTGTTCAAAATGTAATACCTTAATTTGT
This sequence comes from Macropodus opercularis, assembly GCA_030770545.1. Lineage (NCBI taxonomy): Eukaryota > Metazoa > Chordata > Actinopteri > Anabantiformes > Osphronemidae > Macropodus > Macropodus opercularis. The sequence goes on along the minus strand of CM061090.1, from coordinate 6,703,391 downwards.
TGATTTCTAAACTATCCCTACCCCTTCAGCTCTGAAGTGTCCTCCCGGCAGTCATTACACCCCATGTGGCCCCGCCTGTCCACAGCCCAGCTGTCAGGACCCTGCAGGTCCCGGTGGCTCCTGCAACCAGCCATGCGTGGAGGGATGCATCTGTGACCCCGGCCTCGTCCTCAGTGGAGACAAATGTGTTCCGCTGAGCGAGTGTGGCTGCACGGATGGAGACGGAAATTACAGACCGGTGGGTGTGCTCACATGAAACACTTGTTTTGTTTGTTGCAACACAATATGTTTAAACACGTGCTGAACTTTGCGTGTGTAGGTGGGAGACACTTGGTTCACAGAGATGGATTGCTCAGAGCGCTGTCAGTGTCACGGCAACCACAACATCACCTGCGAGCCCTGGATGTGCAGCCCTGCACAGGAGTGTAAAGTAGTGGAAGGAGTGCTGGACTGCCACTCCACAGGTAAGCTTAACAAAGGAACGATTAGAAAGAACACATTTACTGTACCAGAGGCTGGCTTACATTACAACTACACAGACATGCATGTACAGTATTCAAAAAACACATGTACTGGTCTATACCACACACTCAACTACTCCTGTCTAACAATTGTAGAGGCAACTACACCAAAACCAACAACTCCAGGACCAACTACGCCCAAACCAACAACTCCAGGCCCAACTACGCCCAAACCAACAACTCCAGGTCCAACAACGCCACCACCAAGTAAGACATGTCCTCATCAAACGTTTTTAATTGTGTTAATTTCTAGCTGATCTTCCCATGTTATTCGTTGTGTGATTTTCTTCAACATGTTTCTTTATCTCTGCTGTACAGAACCATGTCCACCTGATGCAGAGTATATAGACTGTGGTCCAGCTTGTATCCCCACCTGTATGGAGCCCTCCACCAACTGCTCTGGCTCCTGCATCAGCGGCTGCTTCTGTAAACCAGGGTTTGTCTTCAAAGGAAGGCGCTGTGTGCCCCTGGACAAGTGTGGTTGTCTGGATGACCAGAATAACTATTATGAGGTCAGGTATAGTTTTCAGATGTATCAGTAATATCGTGTCACTGCAACTACCCCATGGCAAATATTTGATGTACTAATTCAACGTTGTATTACAGCCTGGTGAGATCATATTTGGAGACGGCTGCTCAAAGTTGTGTCGCTGTGCAGGGAACTACACTTTGGAATGTGTTGATAACTCCTGTGACCCCACTGAAGAGTGTCGTGAGGTCAACGGTGTTGCAGGCTGCTACCCTAAAGGTAATAATGTTGGAAAGGTTTATTCACGAGCTGGTAATAGTGTATTCCTAAATGTGAGAAAACTAAACCTGCTGAAGTTGCTAATTACAGGAAGACTTTGTCTTACGATTCTATTTCTTTGCACCGCTGTCCAGACCCAGTCTCCTGTAGTCTCATTTGTGACCTAAGTGCAGTATCTGCTGTTAAGATGTGTGTCCTCATTTTGACCTTTTAGCTAAAGGCATATGTTTTTTATCCTAAATTTACTGGTCGGACCAGGAAAACATTTATTTATAACAAACAACAAGTGAGCAGTCGTCATGTGTTGTTCTCTTAGGTACATCCACATGCATAGCGTCTGGTGATCCCCACTACACCACCTTTGACAAAGTTAGCTACAACTTCATGGGCAACTGCAGCTATCTGATGACTGGACCCTGCAACGACACCACTCTGCCATACTTTGAGGTCCACGCCGATAATGAGAATCGCTTCAACGTGCCCACCATTTCCTATGTGGCAGCCGTTCATGTTTACGTACACACGGTGAAGATCTCCATTCTCAAAGGTGGCACTGTGCAGGTGAGGTGGTTATTTATAGGACGACTATCTGTAAAGTCTGTGATCCACCGTGGCCACAGTTAAAAAGAACATTTCTTTGCTAATCACTAATGATCTTCACACCTGCTTTGTTATGAAGGTGAACGGGACCAACGTTAATTTGCCAGTGAGTCCAGCCACCGGTGTCTCTGTGTTCAGGTCTGGAGTTCACTACACTGTGTCCATGAACTTTGGCGTGACTGTCCGCTATGACGGAAACCACTTTATGGACATCAAAGTGATCAAAGAGTAAGTGAAGAGTGAACAGAAGCTGTAACTGGAGCCTGTGTCGATCTGCAGCCCCTTTAATTAATGTCAACGTTAGTAGTAGCAAGACATGGCTTGAGCTCCCACAAATCACTGACTAACTGATTTCTGCTGATTTGTCATGTCCAGCTATCAGAACAAACTTTGTGGATTGTGTGGAGATTACAATGGAAATGCTAAAGATGAGTTCCGCAAGCCCGACGGATCGTTGACCAACAATGCCAATGACTTTGGACACAGCTGGAACACTGATCCAGAGTGAGTATTACATAGAGATGAATGCATTCATATGCCCCATGTCACAACCAGAGCTGGTGTCAGATGGAGCCTCAGTCTTACTAGTGATGAAGATGAACTGACACAGAGCTTCTGTATCAACAGGTGTAATAAGAAACCTAACACAACCATCCCTGGGTGTGATGAAGGAGATCAGGACATTTATGAGAGCTCTGGATTCTGTGGAATCCTGCTGGACAAAAAGGGTCCTTTTGCTGCGTGCCACCCCAAAGTCAACCCCAATGTAACCACTCACACATACAGTACACGCAGTTCACACAAACGTATACAGTGGTAAAAGAGAGTGAGTAAAGTCGTATGGAAGAAGAGTCACAGACTGTTTGTGTGTTTCTCAGACTTACTTCAAGAACTGTGTCTTTGACCTGTGTGAGCTGGATGGTGCCAAGCCTGTTCTGTGTGAAGCCATTGAAGCCTACGTGAATGAGTGCCAGGACCGTGGGGTCAACATTGGACCCTGGAGGAATGAGACCTTCTGCCGTGAGTGTTGTGTGGAAGGATTTAGGGCTGTGCATGTTGGGAGGGTAAACTGGGAGAAACTGGGCGCCTGATTTACAACCGTCACTAAGGCTTCTTATTATTTGATTTACCTGAGAAGAGACCACACGACCCTCAAGTACTTTGAAAGTACTTTGACAATGGAAAATGTTTTAGTGCTGATGAACTGTGTAAAATCATTATTATAACTAAATGCTCTACTTAGACTATGCTTTCCACGTAATCAGTGGCTTGATGAAGACACTGTTCATGTTCAGCATTTGGCTCCTTTGCTATGATTGATGCCAGCCTTCTCTCCTCTCTGTAGCTCTGAGCTGCCCACCCAACAGTCACTATGAGCCCTGTGCAGACTCCTGTCAGGAGACATGTTCTGGAAAGCCTCCGTCCTGCAGCGGACCCTGCTCTGAGGCCTGTGTGTGTGACCCTGGCTACGTCCTGAGTGCTGGCAAGTGTGTTAAGAAGAGTTCGTGCGGCTGCCACTTCACAACCAACGGACAGTATTATGAGGTAGAGAGGGAGGAGTGTGTCTTTCATACTGTGCATTTGTTCTTCCTAATGTTAACGTTGTTTGTATGGGAACCTGTGCTGGAGCATTTTCTTAGTTCAGCGTGTCTGTGTGTGTCTGTCTCAGCCAGGAGAGGAGTTTTATGTGGAGGACTGTAAACTGAAGTGCAGGTGTGATGCGCCATTTGTTACGTGTGTGGCCGCTGGATGCCCCCCACTGCATGAGTGTAAACTTCAGGATGGAGAACTGGGCTGCTACCCCACTGGTATGTGTGCATCCACTTTACTCTTAGTCTGGTCCCTGAATGGATTTTGCTGTGGATGTGGAACGTTACTTGGTTCTTTGTCTGTGTCAGGTTCTCAGGACTGCGTGGTCTCTGGAGATCCTCATTACAACACCTTTGACAAGAAGTTTTACAGTTTTATGGGAACATGTACCTACACACTGGCCAGATCCTGCAGTAACAACACAGGTACAGTAGGAACAAGCTTAGACGTGTTACTGTGTGTTATAAAAAGGTGAATATTTCTGCAAATCCAGTGTGAAATGATCATCAACTGTCCTATTTCATATTTTGTAGATAATCCTCAATCAATTTACAGCCTGAACTGAGAAATGTTTTTCTATGACTGTTCTTTTAGTTCAGATAACACACATACACACACTCTCCCATACTGAGCGTCTAATTTAGAGTAATTCCACCCACTTTCACCAACAGGGGGCACTACTGTTCAACTACATGATGTAAATTCAATGCTTTTTGTAGTCATTAGTTAACTGATTGTGCACCTGTCAGAGAAATTTGTTTTGGTCCTCAGCAACTACAGTAGAACAACATAGAGCATCCTGAACTATTGATAGAGTTGGTTGTTTGCCCCATGTGCAGGTCCTTGGTTCTCAGTGGAGGGGAAGAATGAGGAGAGAGGAGTGTCAGGTGTTTCCTATCTCCGAAAACTCTACGTCACTGTGAATGGAATCACTGTGACCATGTTGAAGAGCAGGAGGACGCTGGTCAGTACAGACAAGACGTAGAGCAGAGCTGTACCAGTAGCTTCAACGTGTTAATGTCCTCTTTTCCTTCTTCTCTGTTTTCAGGTCAATGGACTGCGAGTGGCCCTTCCTCACTCCCCCTCTCCCCTCATGTCTCTCAGTCTTGCTGGTCAATACATCACTCTGCAGACAACGTTTGGCCTTCGGGTTCGTTGGGATGGAAACCACTACGCCCAGATTACAGTTCCCAGGTTGGTAGTGCTGGTTGAGTTCATCTCTGAGAATTTGAGGATCTGTTTTTAATGTGTGAACTTTAAACCAAGGGTGAATCTGTTATGTTAGACTTTGACTTGATCAAACACGCTATAGACAGAATGATGTGTATTGTTTGCTCCGCTCATATTTAGGAATGTACATTTTGATGCATGCTGCAACCCTTTTACTAGCAGCGTCTGTTAACTCCCTTTCCTCTTGTTTTCAGCTCTTACCATGACCAGATGTGTGGTCTCTGTGGAGATTATGATGGGAACCCAAACAATGACTTCACCAAACCAGACGGCTCTCTGGTAGGGAATGTCAATGACTTTGGGAACAGCTGGCAAACCGAAGAAGATGAGGATGACTCGTGAGTTTGCACAACTTTTATTGTCATAGTGGTATTAACAGGTGTGATTAGGACATTGCATAAGTCGGGTAAAACATGATGAATAAGAAAAGGTTTGGGTATGTACATGTTGTAAACTGGATTAGCTGGTGTGTTATAGAAGTGACATCTCATCGTTTTTGCATTTGTGCTCATCAGCTGTACCCCAGGCACCAAACCTGACCCAGACTGTGACCCCAAACTTGAAGCTGAGGTGGTGAAACCTGAAAAATGTGGCAAAATTAAAGATCCAGCTGGACCCTTCAGGTGAGAAACAGCTTCTTTAAATGTACTGCTTTGCGTTGTTGGACCCCAGCAGCAGCACAGTGGTCATCAAGAGCCACTACCCTGCCTGTTTTCCTACTATCCCTGCTGTTGCACCTTCTGACTGGCCGATGGGAAGCTGCAGGCATGATCATTTAGTGCTTTCTGTGGAAGCTGATTTTATATTTTATTCCAGACTTCCCATAGAGCCAGGGGAGTCTACTAATGTAGGTGATCTCTCCCATGAATAAGTTAGTAGTTCAGTCCAGATGAAAAAGCGTGGTGTAGTTTTTCAGGGTCACCCTGAAATGGGACACTCCTAATATTCCCCAGTTCAAGAGATTTCTAACATACATACGTGTATATGCAGCAAACATTTGTTTGGGGATAGCTTCTGTAGCAGATGAGGCTCAAATGCTTATTGATTCAAACGACATGTTGGCTGCTCTGCAGCCAGTGTGTGACTTGTGTGACTTGTGTTTTGCAGGGACTGCATCAATGTGGTGAATCCCACTCCATTCTTCCAGAGCTGTGTGTATGACATGTGTCAGTTTAATGGCCAGCAGCATGTACTGTGTGACCAGCTCCAGGCCTACACTGATGCCTGTCAAAGCGCTGGAGTCAAAGTCTACCAGTGGAGAAGTCCAGACTTTTGCCGTAAGTGTCTGTGTCCTAAAATGAGTGTGACTGTGTTTTCATTGATGACACACTTTAGAAATTGTGTAGCTTGTAGTGTCTGTTCAGATGTTGTCATTTTGATCATACTGGTACTTTCTGTCTACAGTTTGTAGTGTACTGCATGATTCAATTCACCACTTTGGTAGAAAAGTTTATGTTGGTCCAGTAGGTCACTGCCCTCACGTGCACCAACAACTTAAAATGTGTCATCCCAGTCCTTCTGGTTCCCTTTTGAATGTGTTTCTGACATCCAGCCTCTGACCAGCATCTCCACCTCTGTCTGTTCCTCTGTTTTTCTGTGCAGCCCTGGCCTGTCCTCCCAACAGCTCCTACTCTCTGTGTGTGAGTTCATGTCCAGAGACATGCCAGGGTGTTGTTGGACGTCCAGGCTGTGAGGACGTATGTGTGGAAGGTTGTGAGTGTAACCCAGGATTCATTCTCAGCAACGACAAGTGTGTGGCCCTGAAAGACTGTGGCTGTGTGGACACTAGTGGATCCTATCACCCTGTAAGTGGACGCAAGTAACTTTCAACACAGATTGACTCTCAGTTTGATGCTGTTGTGTAGGTATAATCTGCGCTGTATGTGTCTTTTAGGCGGGTGATGACTGGTTCTTGGAGGGTTGTGAGCAGAGGTGTGTGTGTCACAGTGGAGGCTTGATCCAATGTCGCAACAGCAGCTGCAATCCAACCACTGAGAGCTGCCAGTTACAAGATGGAGAGTATGAATGCCGTCCTCTGGGTACGTTAAACACATACAGGACACACACAAGCTCTATACACTGCAAACACACAACAGGCACAACAAGGGTGAAACCTTAGTTTGTGTGTAAATACAGTCCAACAGGCTAATGAACACAGGCCAGAAGAACAGTGGGTTCATAGGGGCCATTTTGTTACTGCAGGTGAAGTCACTGTCAATAAGTTTGCTTTCACTCTTTCCCATCCTATTCAGGAAGTGGAATCTGCTCAGTGTCTGGTGATCCTCACTACACCACCTTTGACAAGCACAGTCACCATTATATGGGAGCCTGCTCCTACACCCTGACCAAACCCTGCAACATTTCCTCTGCTGTGCCGTACTTTACTGTGGACACCCAGAATGAGCACCGAGGAAGTAATACCAAGGTTTCCTACGTCAGGGCTGTGGTGATCAATGTCAACGGTGTCACTGTCATCCTTGGCAAAGGCCGCACAGTTCAGGTTCGTGAGGAGATGCTCATAATTATTGAGGAATACATTCCCAACCCCTCCGTCAAAAATCAGACTAAATGTCTTTGTTCTTCAGGTCAATGGGACTCTGGTTGTTCCTCCTATCACCTCTGTCACTGGAATGAAGATCTATTTGAGTGGAACGTTCATCGTTCTGGAGACGTCCTTTGGCCTGAGGGTGCGTTTTGATGGCAACCACCATGCTGACGTCACTGTGCCAACGTCTTACAATGGCCTCCTCTGTGGCCTGTGTGGTAAGAAGCAGTCCAAGGGATTAGTATTTGAATAATAATGATGTGAAATTCTTTCATTACAGCTACAGTTCTTTCACTTACTGTGTCTCTCTGTTGACAAAACAAGCAGATTAAATGTTTGTCTACGGGTTGTTGCTGTTTACTGATCCTTCATATTTTTGACCTGACAGGAAACTTCAATGGCAACTCCAAAGATGACAACTTGAAACCAGACAATACTCCAGCTGCTAACAGCAACGAACTGGGAGACAGTTGGCAGGTCCCTGACCCCCGTCCTGAGTGAGTCATGGACACTGAAATGCGACTGTAATAGTAATAAGTTACTGTAATGTAAATATTTAAAAGTTGAAATAGATAAAAAAATCAGCCAACACAAACTGTGTTTCTTTGTAAACATGTGAATTTCTTCAAGTTTCACTGCACGACTCTGCAAAACCTGCTTCAGCAGCAAAAACCAAGTCGCTAAACTGTGTTATGTTGTATATACTTATGCTGATGATGAACAACACAACGTATACGTATTTAGATACTATTACATCACAGTGTCTTTAAGTCTGAGTTGGTGTGTGAGCGCATATGTTTGAATCTTGGGCATTTTTAAAGTTCTGTAAAATATGTAACAGAAAGTTTCATGAGGTTCTAACCAGATAATCTGAGATACTGCATGATGATGTCTCAAATAAGTAAACATAATGTTATTAATTTCTCTCCACCTCTTCTCCAGCTGTACGAATGGAGGAGGACAGGAAGACTGTGATAAAAATGTGGAGGAAGAGGCTCAGAAGCCAACCAGCTGTGGCATGATCACCGATCCCAATGGTATGTCAAGCAGACACACACACCCCCCCACACACACACGCACACACACACAAACAGACACGCACGTATGTATTAAGGCAGAGTTTACCTGGGATAAACCTCGTCTATGTCTCTGTTTGGTTGCTCTCAGGGATCTTTCAGCCCTGCCACTTCTTCGTGCCGCCAGCACCATACTTTGAAAACTGTGTGTATGACATGTGTGCTACTGGAGGTCAGACCGTGGCTCTGTGTCAGGCCATACAGAGCTATGCTGACTTGTGCGCTGCAGCAGGAGTCCCCATCGCATGGAGAAACAGTACCTTCTGTCGTAAGTCTGCGCGTGTCTCACGTCATTACTAGCAAGCCAAGTTGTGGTTCATTTCATGTTCCAGACATCAATTTTTGAAGGTCCAACATTGAACAACAATGTCTTTTTTATGAGTTTTGTTCAAAATGTAATACCTTAATTTGTTGATTTCTAAACTATCCCTACCCCTTCAGCTCTGAAGTGTCCTCCCGGCAGTCATTACACCCCATGTGGCCCCGCCTGTCCACAGCCCAGCTGTCAGGACCCTGCAGGTCCCGGTGGCTCCTGCAACCAGCCATGCGTGGAGGGATGCATCTGTGACCCCGGCCTCGTCCTCAGTGGAGACAAATGTGTTCCGCTGAGCGAGTGTGGCTGCACGGATGGAGACGGAAATTACAGACCGGTGGGTGTGCTCACATGAAACACTTGTTTTGTTTGTTGCAACACAATATGTTTAAACACGTGCTGAACTTTGCGTGTGTAGGTGGGAGACACTTGGTTCACAGAGATGGATTGCTCAGAGCGCTGTCAGTGTCACGGCAACCACAACATCACCTGCGAGCCCTGGATGTGCAGCCCTGCACAGGAGTGTAAAGTAGTGGAAGGAGTGCTGGACTGCCACTCCACAGGTAAGCTTAACAAAGGAATGTCTGGAAGAATAATAACCATCAGGCCGTTTTTTGGCTTGTGATCCATTTCACTGACCTTCATTTATCGCTTCAGGTAAAGGCGTGTGTCACGTGGCTGGAGATCCTCACTACTACACCTTTGATGGTGTAATGCACACATTTATGGGCACCTGCACTTATAACCTGGTGGAGGTATGGGATTCAGTTTATCCACCTGAACATATGTGTCATGTTTGTCTTTTACTCCTTACATTCTGCACGGTGTGCTTTTGCAAATAATTCTAATCATCAGGTACATCAAAAATCTAAAGCACTATTTTTGAACCTTTTGCTTGAATGTACTAGGTGTGTAACACCACCAAGGTAACCCCCTTCAAGATAGTGGCTAAAAATGAGGAGCGTGGTCAACCAGAGGCCTCCTATGTTCGCTCAGTCAAAGTTTACCTGCCTCATGACACCGTTGTTGAACTGCAGAAGAGTCACAGGATTCTGGTAAGACTTTTTAAATAAACTGCAGGAAACTGTGCTAGGAATCAACATAGTGAATTGATCTATGTCCTGTTTGTCTTGTCTCAGGTGAATGAGCGGCGGGTGCGAACCCCAGTTTCCATTGACTTGGCTGGAGCTAAGGTGATAAGCAGTGGCATCTACAGTCTGCTGGACACAAACTTTGGTTTGCAGGTGAAGTTTGATGGAGTCCATCACTTGGAGATCACCGTTCCTGGAGCTTACTTCAACAAGGTTTTGAAACATTTGCATTATAATTACAATATTATTCTTTCTTTTCTGGATCTTAACTACAGATGGTCAGCTTTTCAAGCTCGTTGGTATTGCTAACATTGAAACCACACTGTTTCATCGTCCTTTTTTCTAGCTCTGTGGCATGTGTGGAAATTACAACCACAACTCCTCTGATGATAATCTGATGCCTAATAAGAAACCAGCCAAGGATGTGATTGAACTGGGCAACAGCTGGAAATCAGAGGGTGACAGTGACCCTGGGTCAGTGTGTTATAACTCTTACATATCTTGCCAGAAAGGCAATATTGATTTGAGACATTGCTATTAAATGTATATTTAGAACTGCACGAGGCCACACTACATAGGTGCCAACAGAGCCTGACTAAAATAATCATTCTACGTTCTTTTCTGTAGCTGTCAGCCAGACACTCGTCCAGACGTCCACCCCAACTGCACCGCAGAAGAAAAGAAGCTGTACGAGGCCCGTTGTGCTGAAGTCCTCTTCTCTGACCTCTTCAAGCCCTGCCACTCTCATGTGCCTCCTGATGCCTTCCTGGGTAACTGTGTCTACGACATGTGTGAGTACAACGGAATGCTGGCGACGCTGTGTGACAACGTGGAGGCGTACGCTCAGGCCTGTCAGAGCTCTGGAGTCACCATCAGCTGGAGGAATAACACCTTTTGTCGTAAGTGACACAACCACAGTGGACCTAGCTTTTTAAACTAAACATCCTGGTTGTGCTCTTTTCATATTCAGTTCCCCTTCCTCCCTACAGCGCTGCCCTGCCCTCCTAACAGCCACTACTCAGACTGCACTGCCCCCTGTCCCCCCACGTGCTCCGACCTCTTTCCCATCTTCTGCCACCTCCCTCCAACCACCTGTGTGGAGGGCTGCCAGTGTGACGCCGGCTATGTTCTCAGTGACAACAAGTGCGTTCCTTTCAGCGAATGTGGCTGCGTGGACACAGATGGACAGTATCATGATGTGAGTGAAGCTTTTTGATGTGGACAAACGCAGAATTACTTATTTTTCATGTGTTAATTAACTCAAAGGAATTTTTATAGAAAAAGAAAATTGATAGCGATAAGTGTTTGCTTGTTTGCATCAGGTGGGAGACTCATGGCTGACAGCGAAGTGTGCTGACTCATGTACCTGTAATGTTGGTGGCAAAATCACATGTAAAGAGCATAGCTGTAATTCAAACTCAGTGTGTGCCCTGGACAAATATGGAGACCTCTACTGCAAACCCACCAGTGAGTCTACCGCTCTCACATTATAGAACTGGCAGATGTTGTTCAGTTTAGACTAACTATTGTTCCTGAACCGCTCTGATGAGTCTGCTTCATTTGTCTTCCTAGAGTTCAACAAGTGCAGCATCTCTGGGGATCCTCACTACCGAACGTTTGACAGCTTCACCCACCACTTCCAGGGTCCCTACACGTATGTTCTGACTCAGGACCACAACCTGACGAACTCTCTGTCACCCATTGTGGTGAGGGGGAAGAACATCAGACGTGGGGGAAACAAGAGGGTGTCTTTCCTGGACCAGATGTATATCGATGTCTATGGTGTCAGTGTTCGTTTCCTGCAAAAGAAGACAGTACTGGTCAGTAATTTGTGCTCACCTGACGTTACTTGTAATTAAAGTTACAGGTTGATTTCTTGCGTTTATTGACTGAACTGAAAGATGTTCTTGTTTTAACAATAACACACATCTCATCTAGGTGAATGGCGAGCGTGTTGCACCTCCTCTCAGTCCAGCTGGGGGTTTGAGCATCACAATGAACTCCATGCACGTCCAACTTACAACTGACTTCGGACTCACTGTTCGCTATGATGGGAAGAGTCGTGGAGGTAAAAGAAGTAACGTGTGCTCATCCTCTGAGCCTTTTTTGCTTTGTTGATGGTTGCTGAACAATTAGTTCCTTTTGTGTTTGTGAATCAGAGGTCATCCTGCCCAACACCTATATAAACTCTGTCAGAGGGTTATGTGGAAACTATGACGGCAGCACCAGAAATGAGTACATGAAGCCAGATGGGACTGTGGTCAGGGATCTGAACACGTTTGGAGAAAGCTGGAGGGTCAGTGACCGAGGGGCTGATGGACTTAGGATCCTAACCCACCCTCAGTCTGTCCACATCCACAGGTACGACAACAATCACTGAAGCCTTTTAAATAATTGATGCTAGTGTTTGTGATGCATTTTATTATTTATTTAACATTAACAGAGCTGTGTTTCCCTTGTGCTTTCATCTGCCTGCAGGAGAGAGGTAGAGACGGACCCAGATTCAGGGTTTGAGACATCTGACTGTTCTCAGTCTGAGCTCAATGACTACAACGGTGTGCACCAGTGTGGAGCCCTGTCAGACCCCAGTGGCCCATTTGCTGCCTGCCACGCCACCCTGCTGCCCAAAACCTACCAGGAGTAAGTAGTTGCAGTGCGTGTGTGTGTGTGTTTATGAGAGAGTTACTGTTTTCATTTGTGTGTTTATCAACTGATTTAAACTTTTACTCACACTTCCCTTCTTTTATTCTGCAAACATAATTGTGTAAGTTGGCGCATTCAGTGTGTGTGTTTTTCCTTCAGCGACTGTGTCTTTGACCTGTGTGCTGAGAGCGGCAGTGCAGCGCTGCGATGCGCTAGTTATGAGGCGTACGCTGCAGCCTGTCAGGAGGCTGGGGTCAAGCTTGGGTCATGGAGGCAGCAGCTGGACTGTGGTAAGATGCAGAATATGTCATCTGTGACAGTGGCTCTCATATCTGTGCTGAAATAAAATAATTTAGGTTGTTCTTGTCTGTCTGTCTTTATCCTCCAGCGTTCTCCTGTCCTGCTAACAGCAGCTACTCCTTGTGTATGTCTCCCTGCCCTGCATCGTGTTCTGACCTGGCGGCACCATCTGAATGTGACGTGACTTCCTGCATGGAGGGCTGCCAATGTGCTCCTGGGTTTGTCATGAGTGAGGGAAGCTGTGTACAATACCAACAGTGTGGCTGCACCTTCCTCAACAGATACTACCCTGTACGCTGGCTTTAGGAACCCTTACATCAGTTCATCATAGGCTGATTATAGGGTTCTCATTCTGTTTCTTCTCTCCCTTCATCCTCCAGCTCAGAGAAAAATTTGTCACTGAGGACTGTGCTCAGTCCTGTGAATGCACAAGCACAGGAGCTGTGTGTCAACCCAAGACCTGCCAGGATGGTTACGTTTGCACCATCTTTGACTTCAGACGGGACTGCTACAAAGGTGTGTTTGTGAGAGACGTCAGATAATTAATTTATTAAATAAAAGCATGTATAAAGAGAAGCAGAGAGACAGACTGTTCATTTGTGTTGCAGCAAGTCCCTGCCTGAGTTACCCCTGTCTGAATGGAGGGACCTGTAAAGAAGCCACTGCCAACAGCTACACATGTCAGTGTGCAGAGGGCTTCGAGGGCCAAAACTGTGAGGTGGAGATAAAACAGAGTGGAGGATTGGGTACGTCCTGCTCCGACATGCTCAAAGCAGAATTCTGCACTGGAAGTGAATGAATAGTGTTAAAAATCTAATAACTGTGTTTCAGAAACCAAATGGATCATTCTAATCGCAGTCCTGGTCTCAGTCGCTGTTATCGTCATTGTAACCACCATTGTGTGTGTTTGTAAACAGAAAGCCAAGTAAGTCTCAACTGATTCTGTGGTGTACACAACATTTATCTGTAGACGAACTCATGCTTGTGTGTTTGTCTGTGTGTGTAACGCTGACATTTCCCACGTCCACATTCGTACGATGGAGCTGCGTTGTATTAACTTGTTTACTTCCTGATTCTGCGTGCTTTGGCAGAGGGGATGTGACCTGTTAAGAAAAAATATCATTTTCCTTCCAGGTCACAGATTTATGTAATTCAGAAGCATCATTCATGTGACTCTGGGTGAGAGACAGTTACAGTTACACCACTTTTTGGGGGAATTTCTGGGAGCAAACTGTATCAGCACGGGGGAAAGGGAAGGGTCTAATTCACCGACTGATTCTGCTGGGCCTTCACATCACTGCTGCTCTGTAAAAACAACCCCACTCACCTGTCCACACGTTGCGCTGCTAAACATGTCCTCACATCACTTCTGTCTCTACACAGGAAAAAGAAGATGGGGCAAAAGCTCAGCATGAAATCAACGGGTAAGAACAATTCAGTAGTCTCAGATCTCAGAGAAGGCACATGTTTGTCACATGATGTCAGTCGTCTCCATTTCTAACATCCATCTTTTCTTTCTTGCAGGTGTTCCCTATACCAGCATGGACGATAAGGAAGAGGCGAGAGTGACTAGCATGTGATAAAGCATAGTATTAACTTATACTATGTATGAAGCCAACATATGTTATGAAACTAATTCAACAAGTCTTAAAAGAAAACTTAAACTGTATGAAATGAACTTGTGTTGTGAAACGTGCTGTTAATGATCGTTTATACTATATGTCCAGTTTGCTTTTATTAACTTATGCTTTTGAAGTTTTCAGTCAGATGTATATGATTCATTAACAGAAGTATAAATGCCAGTGTGAGCTTTATGTGTGTATGTGCATGTTTGGAATGAAAGTGAGATAAAACAATGTTTGTGTCTTGCGACTACTTTTTTTTTTTACAGATTTTTTTTTTTAAAAAGGACCAGATTGGATATTGGCCTATAATTAAACCTCAGAGATGTGGGGATGGTTTAGGTGAATTTTCCAAACCGACGCCTCTTTGGGGATCTTGTGACTCTGTGTCAGTCTGGCCTAGTGCTACCACCTACACAGATCATGTCAGACACTGCTCTGACTGTAGAGGCAGAACAACAGAGAAACGAGCATCACAGGCCAACAACACATTATCAAGCACTGCTTTATTTATAATCTCTGTAGGCAGAACACTGCAAAACATGTCACAGTGTCAAGCTGAACAATAATCCTCATCACACTGAACACACCTTTCATTCAACAGCATGGAATGGAACAGCAGAGCTTGTGGAGTTTGTCTGTGTTCAGCCAGTAGGTGAATACTGAACGATGGCAGACTCAGTCTCAGACTGATCCTGTTGCAGGAGGTCAGGGCTTAAAAATTGCCCCAGTAAGATACTGTGAGTCTTAAGTAATGTTACTGTCCACACTGTATTTTCATGAGCGTAGTCCCGTTTCTGCTACGACTCAGCGGTGTGTGCAGTGCTCAGATGTTACAGAGTCGTGAACGTTTCAGGCCTGGGTGTCACTGGATCCTGCTTCCTACAGACTGTGACTCAGTGACATCACAGTTATGTTCATGTGCATTTCCAGTCTGTTACATTCACATGTATCACAGTGCAGTTTGTGCAGATATTCACTGTACATCCACACTTTTATGTTTGCCTGAGATTATTTCAGTGGTCCCTTAGTGACAGTAAATGTCACTGGTAATGTTTCTGTCTTTCCAATTAAAAACAACCATAAGCACCTGATGTTCAGCAGACCACTCTAGGGTGGTTTTCAGGTGTCTGCAGCTTACTCAAACTCAAATGTCAGTTTTCACTTGTTATTTGCCATCAGAGACAGTGAAATCCTTCCAGTCTACACTATGCATCCACTGACGCCATCTCTGTCTCTGTTCTGCTGAACAGACTGTGGTGATTCTATAACATCAGTACTAACAAATTAACAGCAGAAGTTAAAAATGAAATGAAAAGGAAGAAAACCCATGGAGTGCATGTGAGGTCAGCAACGTCACTTTAAAACCTGATTGTACACAACTAAAATGAAACCCAACATTAACAATAAATAGCATTAAGACAGTTCAAATGAACTAAGTCAGTCAGTGTAAAGACTAGAACTGTATCAGGCTGGAGCTCACGTCCCATTTACACAGTGCTACATTTAAAACAAACTCCATAAGACTCAGACTGGGTGTAAACTTGGTTTCAGTTTTATCCTGCAAACTAGTTCACCAGGATTTTCAGCTGAACTAAGGATAGAAATCATTTCAAACTGTGTTTAGCTTAACTTACTAACTGTGAGCCTCATCATCAAAAGAGAAAATAAGTGTTTCACAAAACAAATCTTGCAGCATCTGTGTAGATGGACCCGTGCTCCAGTCCTGACACTGCACAATAGGATGATCCAAACAGCTGCCATTAAACAAACAAAACCATAACAATGCTTTAAGCATGAGCATTGTAAAATGTTCTCACAACTATAAACAACACCATCACCAAGACAAAGGAAAACAGTAAAAAGACCTGTGCAGAAGCATGGGAGGAATGATGAATGAAATACGTGCTAATGAAATGTTGATGGAATGATAAACAACGAAGCATCTCTCCCTGTTGAAAGGTCTCCTTCAGGGGTATGTCCTGCTGGCTGGACGCGAGGGTCTCGTCTCCAGGTCACCTGACAGGAGTGAAGGGAGACAGTTGGCTTAATGTGCTCTGACTAGATTCACCTGAATGGTACCAGAGTTAGAGCAGCCTTCATTCCAGCTGGTTGTCACAGTCAGAGTGAGATCACAGTGTTTGGAGTTAGTTCTATCTGTTACAGTATTAACAGCTGTCTCGCTCGCATCAGTAATAGTGTGTTGTAGAGTTCCAGTCTGGAACAGAAACAATGACCCGTCTGTGAGCGCGCTCACACCTCACTTCCTCATTTCCACTTATACCACCTGTGCCAACTAGTGCAGGGCGTTAACAATCCTGCAGCCTGTCTACCGGCCTGTCTGCAGGATCCATGGCTACTATCTCTTTTCCTGTTAGTGAACTCAGCCTCTGGTCCTCTAATTATATCTGTATCACTTCCACCTTTTATTAGCTTTGTAGAAATGCCATCAACATTTGTTCACACCTCGCTGCCTGTTCCCTCAAAGCCAATCACTGCCGTGAACAGAACCATTGCAACAGCAGATCAATGGTGTCTCAGAAAAGAAACATGGAATATAAGCACAGTTATGAATCACAGTGGTTCCACACAGTGCTCATGTTCAGACAATGATACTTTAACATCCCCAAAAAGTCATCAGGACATAAACAGGGGTGACTCACCTGGTGTGTGCTTCCTAGACTGCTTCCAGCACCAGCACCTTACACTCCCTCTTGGCTATTTTGTCCAGTGAAATGACTGCGTGGTCTACAGGTAGGAAGGGGGTTCTACCCATCGCAGTCCCAGCAGCAGGTGCAGTGATCCGCTGCTCCATCACGCTGCCTGACCTGAAGCCAGCAGAGACACCACGTTACAGATGTTAGAAAATCATCCTGCATGATGTCATATGATGTATTTAGACACATACAACCAACATTTATTCATAACATTTATCGACTGAAGGGTTGCACCTTTCAAACGCAAGAACAGAAAGACACTGAAGGCTGAGTGGTGATCACCTATTTACCTGAAGTGCTGCAGCCTGGATGGCTGCTGGTGGGAAAAGCTGTGAGATCGACCTAGCAGCTCCCTCACAGCGGGGCTCGATGGTGATGGAGACTTCCCCAATGCTGGATGAGGCTCCAGCGAAGGAGTGGACACAGATGCTGTAAACTGCAGCTTCAGTTTCATGTGCTGGCTGAGCTGGAGTGTTATCGAAAAGCATGAGGGTGGGGGGACAGGATGAAGAGCAATTTGATGATTACTGTGATATTGTTCATTCACAGACTATGACTAAGATACTTTTTGAACAATCAATAGTGAAAAGAACAGGCATGTTTGGACAGTTGGATCTGAGGGTAAGTTACTCAGCAACCCCAGTAGTAAGAGATTTAGCTGGTCAGTTTACAGAGAAGAAGACACACGATGGTCACTGGTACCTCAAAGAGTCCAGTCCTTAGGATCTGGAAGGCCACAGTGAAGGACAGGGTGGAGCCTTTCCTGAACTGTCCCAGGTTGTTGAGGGGAGACTGGCAGACCACTGCGTCCTTTTCACTTCCTGTATGAGCTGATGAAGATAATAGAAAAATGTGCATGTGACATAAAGACAGGGGAGCTGCTAGATGAATAGGTGGCAATGGACTAAATTCTTTTTGCACAGCAGTGAAAGAGAAAAGAGCGGCTCAGGCAAAAGGCACCACACACCTTCAGAATTCCAGACCAGACGAACGGCCAGGAAGTCCTGCAAGTCGTTCAGGAGGGTGTATTTCACCCAGAAGTGCTCCAGAGGCCTGACAGCACTGGGACAGGAAGCCGTCATCACCAGCCTGGGACGATCCAGCCGAATACTAGGCAGCAAGTAACAACTAGAGATGTATCTGAAAACAAAGCGAACGTCAGCTTCCTCTACCAGCTGACAGTTTGACAGTAGTAACTGTGTGCCAGTGACTGCAGAACCAGCTGACCAGCATTATTAAACCAACATTACTTTATCATATTATTACAGCATTAGAGATTTGCTACATGGTTATGGTACAAATATTGAAGTGGAATATTTACCTTGTAAGAGGAAGTGCTGCAACGCACCACAGGAGCACAGCCACCAGTGGGACTTCTAAGCCCTACACACAGTCACACAGCAAAGTACAACACACTGTTTCGTCACTTGACTCCAGACAAAACATGCACTATCGCATATACAAGTTCTTTTGTGTTCTTGCTGCAGTATCTGCCCAGAATACTGCTCACCAGTTCCACTTACAGGTATTTACACTACAGTCACTTAAAACAAAATAATCCAATTTACGTGGACCATGAACCAAGAACCAGTTACATTTCCAGACAGTGAGACTCTATAAATAAAGGAGAGGCTGCTGCAGTCTCACCTCACTGGAGTCCTCCTCTGATCGGTGTTGAAGCTGCAGCTGGAACAGGAAGTTCTGCTCCTCCAGGGCATTGAGCGCGCTGGGTAAACGTGATGACTCGCTGTCCATCCGACAGAAGGAAGCCATTGTGATCTCAGCTGACTGGTGACTTTGAAATGGAGTGGAAACATATTGTTAGGAGACGCTAAGGAACACAGCACAATACAGGTTGGGCAGAGAGACCAAAGTCCTGGAGTCTTCAAATTTAAAGGAACATATTAAAGAACGATGTAAAAATAGTTGAGTGGGTAGTAATTACGGTCATAAATTAAAAGTGAAATTCCTTTACTTACCAAACATTGTCGACTACAAGAACCGAACCATCTGGCATCATAGGCAGGTATGACGAGTTATAATTAGGGAGAATCTTCACATCTCTGACACACACCTCATCCTTAGAGCTGCAGTTTAACACTGAGGAAAGATGATGGAGGAAGTAAGTTGTCACACTCACTGGTGATCATCTGTTTGTCCAGAAACACCCGATACTAATTATTATTTTTTTTTTTTTAAGTGAGATGTGACGATATGCATTAGTAAGAAAAGTACAGGTAGCAACAAAGAAACAAGCTCGGAAGCGACCTGGAGGTTGGATCTGTTTGTGTGCGAGTGTGATGGACCTTTGAGGACAGTCAGGTGTTTACCACACACAGTCATCTGCTGACACTGGACACTGGGAGGTGGAAGAACTTTGAGGATGGTGCTGACTGAGAATGGAAACAGGAGTTAAGCCCTATAGGCACCGAATGAAAGTCTTTGTATCTGTTCATCTTATGTGTGGTGTTGACAGATGCAGAATGTGTGTACAGACACAGAGCGTGTGTACCTTGCGCCTTGAAGGTGCTCAGGTCCTGCCTGAAGGTCTGTGTTGGACGCCTGAGCTGCAGAATAGTCAGGTATCCATGTTCCCTCACCTCCACCTTCTCCTCCTCCTGCTTCCACACTGTCACTATGACCTAAAACCAGAGAGATACACAAACACACAACAGGAATAAACTGTTGGCCCATTCCACCATACTGAGAGAGAGATGAGGAGTAAGTGATCACTTCATCCAAACAGATGTGTCTGACCTTGGCTTTGAGCGTGTTGGCTGGCAGCTTGTCCAATGACACAGTGAGACAGAAGATCACCTGATCATCCAGCACCAAAGCAGACTGCATGACAACAAACAAAGGTAAACTACCATTAAAATACTTTCAAACACAGTTTATTATTAAGTTCATCTGCAAACAGACCAATCGATCAAAAGTGAAGTCTCTCACAGTCATCTTAAACCTACAGCGTTTCACACCTGCCTTAAACTTTTGCACAGTACTGTATATGCTCTTGTTGCAGCCCACAGCGTAGGTCAATCTAAGGAAGGATGTTGAGGAAGCCACATTTCTGTGGTTTTAGTTCTGCCTCGTCTGCAGGACCACAACACCTGCAAGCAACCGTGTGAGTGCAACACAAGCCCAAAGCAGAATATCCCCCAATTTTAATACGTGGCAACATTTACATATTTTAATCGACTGTAGCTCCTGTTTGTATCTCAACTAACCAACTGAATGTGACTGTGGCCAAAGAGCTCAACTGTTGCTTCTGGTCCCTGGTTTCCCAAACCAAGCTGACTCATTCACGTATTGCTCTGCAGACCTCTGACCTTTGCAAGGAGGATGCAGCGCTAGTAACATTTCCATGTAGGCTCTGTGCTTCAATGCTGCATCATAGGGGACCGAGCGCTGCTCACAAGAAGTGTTATCTGTGGGTTGCTAAGTGTTAATATAAGTCTTTCTTCATTCTGAGAGAGGATCAGACATAAGTGTATGAAGAGCAGGGTCAATGTGAGGAAGTGGATATAAAACCGTGGTTTAGTTTATGTCAACTCAGAATGACAAGAAAAAATGATGCATCTGCTTAAAATGTCCTTGTTTTGCCTGAATAGGCATGAAATTCAACCTGCTCGGTCCCTCCTGAAGGGAGACCAGGTTAAATCCACAGCCCCTGGAAGCGTTTAGCCAGTTATTAAACCGCTGTTTGTCACTTGTTGTATCATTATTGCGTGTTTTTAACGGGTGTGTTCAGCAGAGACTGGGTCGTGTTTGTGGTTTTCCTTCTTACTTTCACCGGCTCCGTCTCATTTCTGGTCGCGCTGTTGGGAGTAAGCAGCAGGTTGCACGGGGTGAAAGTCCGGTTGCTGTCGGGCTGGTTCTCCCGGGGTTCTGCGGATCCGGGCTCCTCATCCCAGTCGTCCTCGCTGCTGCAGCTCTGCGGTTCTGCCTGTTGCTCCCCGGGTGTCCGCTGCCGACTCTCCGCCACGCACACACCCGCCAGAGCGACCAGAGAACCCACCCGCTCCTTCCGGGACGCGCCGCCGGAGCTGCCATCACGGAACCGCAGCACCAGCAGGAACTGGACCGTCTCCCCGAGGTAGGCGTGTTTTCGCCGCGGCAGAGTCGCGTACTCCGCCGGGTCAGACAAGGGAGCGGCGGGAAAATACACGGAATAGTCGCACTGTGACTCCATCACGACCATCACAGAGGAGCATAACGCAGGTGAGGCTAAGACAAGCTAGCGCTGTCAGGCATCACTACCCGGCAGGGTAAACAAAGGCTGGCCACAAAAAGTGCCACGACGTCAGTTACAGGTTAAAGAACAAGCTAACTACAACTGGTTGTTATTTCCTAATCACAAAAATATATATTAATACTTAAAGCCCCGTCAAAGCGACGGGTGTCCATTTCCACCACTACGCTTCCTAGAGCAATACAAACACAGGACGGGTAGTGGATGACAGAGAAAAGGCGCTTTAGGCCAAACTAATCGATCACCAGGCGCGTAAACAGAGAACCCCCCCTCAAAACCCTCATTCTGTTCTCAGTGTGCCAGTTGCGTTCAAAAGTACAAGAACTCAAACAAGTTAGTGAAGTTAAAGACAAGTTGCGTTTATTTCGTACAAGAAAACCAACAT
This sequence comes from Macropodus opercularis, assembly GCA_030770545.1. Taxonomy (NCBI): domain Eukaryota; kingdom Metazoa; phylum Chordata; class Actinopteri; order Anabantiformes; family Osphronemidae; genus Macropodus; species Macropodus opercularis. Next base: position 6,681,758 of record CM061090.1, on the reverse strand, counting down.
AACAACCTAATAGATGCACACAAAGCTCATGAGCTGTTGCAAATTATTAACAAAAACGCTTTTTTCAAGTCAGATCCAAGTCAAGGTGCACTGTTGCCCTCTGAATCCTGTCCCCTTCAGTGAAATCTGTAGCAACACGGGTGAAGAACAACAGCAGAAATGGTAGCTTTCCAAATGACTTCTTAAGAAAAAAAGATGCATCGTACCAGAACTTCTCCTGCATACGTATACATTATGTATCACACTATGTGTAACATGGAACACATGGGAACGATCAGACTTGTTATACATCACAGTACTGTATAGGTCAAATCATTATAACCTCACTTCCCCGGAAGAACGAAAACGGTATTTGTATGTTTGCAGGTTTGAGTCAGGAAGACAGGTATGAAAATCAAGCACAGTTTGTATTTTATTTTCTGCCACTTTATTACATATAGGTCAGGTTTGTCCATCTGATACTTTGGCTCAGAGGAAGCTGGTGGGACAACATGTATGAAGTCATGATATCACGTGTACAATCAAATATCTGTTCAGTTCAGACTGAATTCCCCACACCCAAATAGGCCAGTCAGTACTTTTGGAATTTGAATCTGCAGATGCTGTGGTATTATTATTTTTTGTATTAACCGTCAACATACTGTACTGTATTAGGCACATCCTTTGTTTTGTCTCCAGTCATTACTAGTCAGTGCCAGCTGCCTGGCCTGACCACGTCCTGGAAGCCAAATAAGGAACATTTCAACCAGAATAAAACAATAAACAGTGTCTGCCCATCAAGAACCGGATCTAGCTTCTTTCTTTTGCCCACAGATTTCCTCCCATTCTCTAATAAACTATCAGCAAGCCACACTGCTGCACTGACTGGCATGTTCCTCCACTCGGAGAAATACGGGCAGTCTATGTGTAAACAGCTCCACAGTCTAAAAAGGGCCATCACTTTCACCGACTGTAAGGCAGAAGCTACTGAGCATGCTCGGTGTGTCCACTCATCTGCCAGCTTGTTAGTTTTTCTGTCATGTTGTATCTGCAGTGTCTAGGACAGACATGCTGAGATGGGCTGACAGGGAGACACAGCTGACACTAACATCATCTTGTCAACTGATAACGAGGCATCGAGCAGGACAAACAGCTAACAGCACCAACAATGACTAACCTCTGAGTATAGACCAAGCCAGGGCCTCTTGTTTTCTAACGTTAACTATGTACAAGATTCGGTTTGTTTGCAGTACGCACGGTTCAAGATCCAGCTCCCTGATCTCCTGGGACTGTGAAAGTGGCCCTTATTAGTCTGTGGAGCTGTTTATGGCTAAACTGTGTATCCCGCATTTTTATAATAAAGAACCAACCACTGCAGTGACATAACTAACTGGTGTGTTTTAATAGTGTTAAAAGTGGCGGAAACACACAGGAATCAGCCAAACCCGACTGTTATGGTGAGTAGACACCATTTGTTGATATCCACTGACAAAACCACAGCCACAAAATTAAGCCTATTCAAGATGGATTCCAATGGCCCGATAATAAAGGAGACTTTTCTTTCATAATACTGCTTCACATTTTACAGTGCATGACTGAAACATTAGATATTAGAATTTAGCTGAAACTGTGTTGCAGCATGGGCCTGAATCTCTACGACTAAGCTAATCAGCAACCATCTTTTCGCCAGATGGAACAGAGACGGGAGCCAATCAAACACAATGCAGTGCACCCGATCCCCCCAGAAGGCCCAGAGCTGTAAGAAGACACCGTTAACTGTGGACTGGTTGCTGAATGCAGCCTACTGTTCTGTGGCGGAACTATTTGTTTGGGTCTGTTCTAGGTCAGATGCTTCATGTAGAACGTTAGAAGCAAACACAATCGAGGCTCCAACGCACTTCAAGCCCCGTCCAGACCTGCATTCCATACGTGTGTGTGAAGATGTTGTGCATTCGCTTGGCAGTTTGGTAACAACCGTGTCTGTGAATAGGTGCTTTGTCTCAACAGTCACAGTTTACAGCACTTTAACCGCCGAGCAACTTGTCAACTTATTTTGAATGCACTGCTCAAAATGTAAGGGAACATTTAAATTAGTTTGTAAAGCAAGTTATTCAAGACAAAACCGTTCTGTGAAAGCTAAATCAACCAAGATAGGGCCTTACTCAAAATCACTCTGGAGCCTAAAGTGCGTGCGTCTGTGTGCATTCCTGACTACATCTGGGCATGTTCCTGATCAGTTGGCAGATGTCCTGTGGGAACACTGACAGTCTGTGCTGAAACTTGGTGGCATTGAATGCACAGTTTATAATGTCCCTGTTAGGGTTTAGTTGATTTTATGTTGGGCAAAGCACAATCAAAGGACACCAGGGCAAAAGACTCTTCGTGATGAGAGACGGCCACATGGGGCTGGAAGTTGTCTTGCACCACCAATAAACGGACAATTGCACATCATACCAGACGATACCAGGCCTTGTCACCAGAGGGGTCAACCTGTAGACCTCTGCCACTGCTCCTACTGCTCCTTCATGTCTTGGGCTGCTGCCCTTCTACGGCTCTGTCCAGCTAACGACCAGTCTCCTGATGTTTTCTCCTTGCTCTTGGAACCTTCTTGCATCTGCATATACGGATGTGCCATCGTGCACTAGCTGGTCAACCAGTGACGGGACTGCTTCACGTACCAGTGGCGATAATACCACTAGCAAAATGCCAAACTAGAGGAGCATCCCTCAGAAGGATCCCTGCTTCCTGGTATCCCAGAGGTTTAACTAACTTGGTGTTGTACTGTGCTAATTACTTTTAGCAGTGTACTGTACAAACACAAATATCTTGCAGTAATGCTTGTAATGCTTAGTCACATCAGTATTTAATCTACTAGTCTATGATCAGCAGTGACTGTCACAGTTCTTAAATGGTGCCAGAGGAAGGACTGTGTGACACAGTCTGGATGAAGACACATCCTTAAATGTTCTGTGTAGTGTTTCATGGAAGCAACTTCAGAGGGAACCCACACATACACAAACTAGCATCAGAACCGACACCTAGTCCTGACACGGACTCAGTTCTGTTTGCTGGACCATGGAATCTCGTCCGAGCGTCTTTGAACCCAACAACAGGTCAGATACACTACATGCAGTTATGACAGTGAAAGGAGTAACACTAAAAGGAAAAAATAACTTTACTAAGTACAGTGCCATCGGGCCTCCCTCACACACAGCATTGATCTGTTGCCTTCTTCAGCCTGTGTCCACCTCTAGCATTGATGTGTGCGCATAGTTTCATAAAGCAGTAGCAGAGCTGCTTCTGACTACACCGTGTTCTTAAAAAAGTGTTTTTGCTCTCGACTAAACGTGCACATTTCTATACGAGCTCATACACATGAGAACGGTGTGTTCGGCAAGAACAGTGGTGATTAGACCCCATTTACTGTAAACCATCATGCAGCATGTTAACGGTAAACTACTACTCACTGTGATGAGGAAGCAGCAGGCTGTGGACAAGTACCATGCAGGACCAGGCTGTAATAGCTCAAACGCAGCTGGGATAAACACAGCTAATGCTGAATCCCGGTGGGAGTGAAGAGTTCAGCCAGAGATGGCGAAACGCAACGTTTCAGCCTTCACAGGTCGTTCCACAACTATACAAAACATCTTTGTATTTCTATTGAATGTCAGTGGCTGAGTGAACTCCTGAGCAACACGCATGTATTTTTGGAATATAATCATTTCAGCTAAAAAGTAAAAAGAAGCTTTGTTTAGTTGTAATGTTACAGGCATTCTGGAATCTCCCAAATACCTGCTGACTGAGCTAAGACCACTCTTACGCATTGATTAAAGTACCACGTACCATATGGTGGGTAAATTCCCTTAACATGAGAATACAGTGGAAGGAAGAGTGTGCCAAAACAGGGACGTTAAGCTGCCTCAGAGTGGAAGCACAGGCCTCAGATTGTTTTCCTGTTTGACACTAAGACATTAGTGAAGACGCTGCTCGGGGTGAGGCTCTGAGGCTGAACTACTGCAAATGTTTCCAGGAGGGATCCGTTCTTTTTGTTGGCTAACAAAAAGCAGCAAATGCTGACTTTACAAACTATCAGCAATAGATAATAAAGAAACTACTGTGGTGCTGTAAACAGACTCTAACACTAACTTATGTTTCATCATTCACATCAAGCCAGAACGTTCCTGAAAGATACCCAGTGATCTCTGAAACTATCAGTTCTTAAATACAAGGTCAGATCGATGAAAAGTTCAGGTCGATGTAATTTATATACAATGTAAATAACAATTTAAGGTAACATCAACTAAGGGATCTATGATGAACAATAGATGTTTTTGTACACTTGGTAACTGTCACGTTTCTATCTACTATCACAGGTTCCTTTTGAATGCATCATTTTTAGATTCACAGACTTTCCTTTAGAAATACCAGGAGAAATGTTCAGAGATCACCAGGTGTTGTTCTGCAGAGCTCACAAAACCATTTAAAGGTGCTGCATGACAGGCACAAACTTCCTCTTGCAAGATTTCAAGCATGTTCACGGCTGGTTCACCATGAAGAAACTTTATACTTGTATAGTATAAACATTGGATGTTGTGTCTGCTTTCACTTTGGACAGAAGCACAAAGATCTGTCCACACTTTCAGAAGACACAATTCACAACTCTTGATCATCTTGTTGCTGAAGCCATCAAACCATATTAAGTCCTCAAGGTCAAAGGTCAGGTCTTTTAGAAAAGTAGGCCAAAAGACCAAAAAGTGGAAGTGCAAAGAAAAAGTGTAAACTGCACTTGGCTCAGTTTTTAATTAGTCCATTTGTTACTAAAGGTTTAGGAGAGAGACTCACCTCAGACTATCTCAACCTTCCTTTATGTTTTCCTTGTGTCAGAGTATGGTTGCTCCTCATTAAGCGACTTCCATCCCAGTCTCTCTCCCCCTCCTCCACCGTCCTTCCCCCAGGCTCTCCACCCACCAGCCTGTCTCCTGTCCTCGACAAGTCTTGTCTTAACAAAGAGCCACCGACTGCGACTATTAGTCCCTGGTTCTGTTGTCCCGGCTGAGCGTGGATCACCGTAGATCGCGGAAACTGTTTCGCATCCAGCAGATCTTTGTACTGGATCTCAGGCCTGATCATCCTCAGACATGCTGTCCTGGTGGTGTTGTCTAACCCTGGCTGGAGCTCGTAGCCAAGAATTTTCACTAACCCACTTTGGAATGGTCGGATGTTTTTGTCTCGGATCCGGTGAGCCTCCACAGGTTTCCCGCCGTCCCTGAGACAAACCTGGGCCAGAACTTCCCGCCTGGTCCTGAGAAGAGCCACTTCTTGCTCCATTAGGCTGTGACCGAACCTGTTGATCTCCTCCCAGAAGGACCTGTTGAAGGCTTTGTATAAGTGCCAGTCTAAGGCGTTCCACTGCCGCAGCTTCTCCCGCTGGTCCTCTGTTAATGACAGATTGGGCGCTGTCTTGGCTTGTGAGTGTCCAGCTCTAACATTGACACCGGCCACAGCTGCTGCTTTGTCTACCCAGCTCCCACTCAACCCTCCAACGCCGCTGGGCTTCTGCTGGCGAGCATTGAGGCTAAATGAGACGACAGCATCCAGCGGCCAGCAGAGAGCGTGTCTCAGTAGGATCATGGACTGGTCAAAGTACTCGGACACCAGAATCAGTTTGAAGGTACGACGGATCATGTCCTCACCATGCTGCGCCAGTGGAACAGAGAAGTTAGCGTTGTGGTCCATGCCAAAGTCATACCACAACAGGTTGCGGGCATAGTGGTTGTTGCGGAGACGAGGGTCATAATATTTCTTAGGGTCATCAGCAAAGTCGCCCAAGCTTTTTGCTTTTCGAAAGGCAGGAGCTACTTCTTTGTAATAGGCAAAGGATGACTCAGCCAGAGCTACTGGGTCTCTAACGATGGAAAAGTAGAATGTGTCTGCTGGCATAACCTTCTCCACCTGACACAGAAAAGACAAGATACAGCTGTTACAACACTGCTAATGTGATACAACACAAAAAAACAGTAGCACTTTATTACAGCTTTGTTTTCCTTCTTTGGAAGAAAAAACATTCAACCATGTTGATGTTTTTGAACATGTAGATGAAGCTGTTACGCTTCTTCATAATCCTACTAGTAAGAACCTTCTAATGTAAATATACAAGATATAGTTTTGTTTAAAGTCTCACTGATTTCAGGTAAAAATCTAAAAGCAAGATAAGTGGAATAGTGCAGGGAAAGTGAACGAACACCTGAGTAGGCCTGGCTGTGTAAAACTAGCTGGGGGAGCTTAGCGTTTCATGCGGGTAGAAACAATTTGCTGTCCGTAAGCAACGTCAGCTCATGTTGCCAAGTATCAGATTTTGTGTTTTTGCCCTTCACAGTCTGCTTTTTGTCCCATTCTCTTCTGTATAACTCACCTCTAGTTTGTTAAATCTCATGTGATTGCCCATAATATGAAACTCTGCGACTCTTGGACCGCGGTAGCCTTTGACCCTGTGAGCGTTGAAGGGCAGCGGATACCCCAGCTGGTAACCCATAGGCAGGGCGAACATGAGGTTGCGTTCTTCTCCAAAGCGGTACAGCATGTTGAGCACGGTGCTGCTGGCCGTCTTATGGGTCTTAAGGAACATGATGTGAGTGTGGGGTTGACAAGGGCCCAGGGAGGGTCCCTGGGCGTCAGGGGATGAGAAGATGGAACGAGGCTGGACACTGCTGCGGGGCAGGTAGAAGAAATGAAGGAAGCACGTAAACATTAGAGCAGATCTTAAACTGCATGTTTAAAATCCTTCACATTGGTGAAAACCAAAACTGAAGATTGCCTGTTGGCTGCACATTCTTTTACTGTAAAAACATGCACTATGAGCAAACATTTGTTTGATAAGATATGATAAGATAATTCTTTATTGATTGCACAGCGAGGAAATTACCACAGTAAGTTACCACAGATACAAACAATCTGTAAGTTGCAAAAGAATGAAAGTGGAGCGTGTGCCTTGTTGATTTTCTGGTTGGGGTTCCCACTAATCAATGAACCAATAACAATGAAAGCATTGTGCGCAAGCATGATGCAGAGTGAAAACTTGGTTTGAAAGAAGAAGACGAGCTCGTTTGGTTGCCACAGTGCAGCACAGTACAGCACGAACAACAAATGTGTGATTTTTCTGTTTATGATCATATTCTAGTTGCCTCCTTTGACATTTCAAATATCAGTATGAGTTTATAATACACAAACTATCAGTTAGAGGACAGCGTGGATTAGTACTTGTTGTTCTGCCAGTAAATAACACCACACTATGAAAATGGTGTCAGGCTGCAACCTAAACCTTCCCCAGGGTCGTCGGTGCCAGATGTTAAGAGAACACAGGGAAGGAATGAAAGGGAGAACAGGTTTCCACAAGCACAGAGACTGAAGCCCTAAGTCAAACAGTCTGGAAAATGTAAGGAATGTAGTGAAGAAGTGTAGTGAAGTTTCTATGAAACAGTTTTGTAAATATACTTTTAGACTCTTCTTCTAGGTGATAAACTACAGGTACTATGGTACCTGAGTATCATATGTGTGATTTCCTCTCATTAATATCAAGTAAAATTCCTGAATTTAGCTTTAATGGCTAATAAAGTTTATGTCATCTGACTAAAATCTAACTTAAATTTGGTTGCATACAAATGGCAGGAACTTTAAAGGTGTAATGCATTTTTGTTATATCAGTTTACTGCAGTATATAAAAGAGGTGAAAAACATGATCCCAAAGTATGAGTCAAAAAACTCAAGGGGAGAAAAACAAAACACACAATGTCCTTGTTGCTCTGTTTAGATTAACACAGCTCAAATATGTGCAAATGTTATTTTAGTAATTGTCTCCTTTAATGAACATTTTTGTGTCACTTAAGACTTGAGGCTAAATGACATGTTGGTCTTGTTCATTTCATTAACTGGAACTAGATTTCAAGCAGCCATGGACTAATCTAATCTAAACATAAGAGGCCTACCAGGCATTTCCCATCATGCACTTTGCAATTAGTGTTAAGCAAATGAAGAGCTTGGCTCCAAAACCTGCAGCTACCGTTTTCATGCCCCTGTATGACTGACTCAAGCACAAGATGGGGTCAAGTCAGAATAAAGAAAATTGACTGGCATGTACTGAAAAGTCTGAAAGTCTGCGTTGCACTAGTTTTGTGTCGACAGATCGTCACAATAACAATTGTTGACCAAACAATTCCTCGTTAGAAACAAACTGACAGACAACATTGGTGAATATGTGCTTTGTATCAGCTCCATGAATCCCAAACGTGTAGCCATAGTTTTCATCTCACTGCTGACCTACTTTAAATAACACCAGATCAATATTAATTAAAATTATAGCAATGAACATGCTGTCAATCAAATCTACAACTAAATGTGAATCGAATCTTATTCTGATGTAAACAATTGCCACTGACTGAAAGCAAGAAAAAACTGGATTTAATCCAGTCCAGCGGGTTTGACTCTCTGACTCTGACTTTAACACTTGGCATGAAAGTGGTCGCATGTGACAACATGTACGACTGTGGAGATTCACCATGAGAACAATGATTAGCAGGCATAACACATAACACAGAACAGAGCTGGACTAGTTCAAGTCTAGTCCAAGTTCATGTTTTCATGAAATTGTGCTGCAAAGAACATGTTACAAAACAAAGAGAGTCGATGTGAAACAACAGTAAAATAGATAAGGACGATAAATCAGATACCTCTTGCTGAAGATGACCCCCAGCAGCTGGCTGGCAAAGGCAATAGCCACGAAGAGCAGCAGTGCTTTCCACATCCACACTGGACCCAGCCGACCACACACCAGCCATCGCAACATCCTGGGGGAAAAGGGTGGAGGGTGAGGAGAGCGGGCGGGTGGTGGATGTGGGCGTATGCAGGAAACAAAGAGTTGGAGAAGAGAAGCCAAGGTAGACATGAACGTGGTGAGTGAGAGAGGAGCATGGCCAAAGGGCAGCAGGGCGAGGGTCAGAGTCAGACCCAGAAAGATGATAAAACAGAGATGGGAGGAGCATGGGAGAGACGAGTGGGTGTGAAGGGGGATGAGGGATGACAACAGGGAGTGGGAGAAGTGTGGGTGAGTCATAAAACAAACGTGACTAATGCATCATCACCCCCATCACGGGAGACTCAACAGGACCTACATTCCAAACACATCAATGCTGATTTTCATGTTTGTTTTCTGCTCATGTTCACTCTATATTTCAGGCATGTTTTCTTTTAGGCCCTTTAAGGTTTGTAGCTGATAAAATATACATTACACACAGGATGAAATCTGATGATGAAACCGAACACAACCCCCCAGATCCAACAGTGGCAGCCTCAGCAGCGCCCTCGAGCCTGTTGTTGGTCTGATTTAACATTATCACAACACCGGCTTTAACATTTTACGTCACAGAAATTAAGAAAAGTGGATTTTTAACAGTATGACTTAAAACAGCAGCCGTCCCTTAATAATGTGGGGATTGCTCCAGATGAGCTACTGCTGTGGCAGTATAGCAGCAAAGGGAGAAAATAACTGGCCAGTCAGAGCTGGGAATGGAAGTGACGTGCTCCACAAACACTCGCGTGCTAGCTTCAGGCGTGAGTCTGATGAGGAAGGGAGCGTGGGGAGAAGCCCGCTTGGAAACCGTGCATAGACAAACATCGTTTGTTACTAACGCACATAGTGTAATGGACGGCAGCAAACGAAGCAGGGCAGAGGCCTTCGAGGACCAGGGTTCCTCAAATCACTTTGACTGAGAATCTGTGGGGTGTAAAGGGGACAAATGCCAGGTCTACGGTGATGTTGTGCTCAAGAGCAGCAGCATCCACTGACACCGAGCTGCATCGTGTGTACAGCAAACTGATGCTGCGAAAGCTGTTAACCAGCCCCAGTAATTCCATTAAGCCTGCATCTGTTAGTCTGGCCTCTTTACCTCAACAAGCTACTTTGACGTACGCTAGGTCTCTTATTAGCAGCTCAAACTAAGACCACTTACTAAACTGTAACTAAAAGATGAGGAACTCAGAGGTTTGATGTTGTTTTTGCAATAGATGCCTCCTCCTCCTTAAGCTGCTCCTACACAGGCACAGCAGCTGTAGGCTTGACATGTGGTGACGGCTGCTGGTGACACTGTTGTAAATAGAAACCCTGTCGCCTGCTTCTTCCCTCGAAAGGTCTTACATAATTTTGATTTGCCTTTAATTGCAGGACATAGCCAGCTCCAGTTAGGGGCCATCCACAGGCCACGGCACGGTGCTGACCTCTCTTCTTTAAGATTCCCCGACCACGTTCAAATCTCCTACGTCAGCCACAGACCATCACATGACCTCCACCAAAATTGATGTCCCCAGCTGAGAACAAAAGTATGACTGTCCATAACACGTGTTTACTGTTTACTGAAGCGTTTAGTCAGCTCATGTGACCTATGTAGAATTTACACAATGATTTGTTCAGTTTGACAAAATGGAGATTTGTCCTGGTCCAACCTTAAGTCTGATAACTGTGATGATAATCAGCATTTTATATTTTTTAAATGTCTACATGTATTTAGATACATTTATAAAATCGAAATCTGAATCACTGAACGACTGAATAGTGTCCTTTAGAATGAATATGTTTACATGCATTAATTCTCCAGCAGTCTGACTGATTGACCAATATGATATTTATATGGCGGAAAACACGAGATAAAGGTGGAGCGTGGTGTGATGGGGAGGACATGTCTAAACCTCATAATAATCACTGATCTCAGGGCTGAAGCCGAGGATCGCTGGGTATTAACATTCAATCCGAGTGGATCCTCAAAGAGGAATCAGCGGTGCCTCCACCCCTCAGTCTCCAGTACAACACAAAGAAGCTTTATGTGTATTGAACGCGCACACAGACGCGCGCGCACACACGCGAGCGGAGGACCGCTTCTCGCAGCTGGACTGAATAAATGTAAAACAGAGTAAAGGCCACCGAGCCCCGCCACCACCCACACGTCCCCGTCTCTCCCCGCAGGACCACAGCCCTGCATCCAGTCAGGGTTCGGCTAAAGCTGCGGCGCTGCGACCGCTCCCCGCTGCCAGTTCTCGTTACCTGGCTCTCCGTCTGAAAAGCATAGCTGTATCCCCGGGCCGGTATCGGTAACGGTGTTATTGTGCAGCTGCGGGAAGCTCGGAGCATCTCGAAGGCTTCTGCGGCAACTGATCCGTCGCCGGTACAGATCAGGCCATGGACCCGGAGCGGCTCCTCTGGCCGAAACGGATCCCGGATCGGTCTGTGCGGTTCCGAGTGTTTATTGGGTCCGGAGCGAGTCTTTGCCCAAATTCCTTTTCCAGTGTCTGTTCTGCTGGCGGCCGAGACGTGGACTGTGAGCATTGAATGCACAGAGACATAATGTGGAGCATTTCCGGACCCTACAAAATAAAAGCGCGTTGCCGCGGATGCAGAGTTTGAGTGGCTGCTGAGGAGAAAACCCTGTGAGCTTTAAGTTGTGCTTGATTAAAGTACACTCTGGCGGAAAAGCTGAAGCCTTCATTTAATTATCATCAGCAGTAGGAAGTATCTGAGTACATCTGGGCAGGTCTGTTTACTGTGCTGAAGTGCTTCTGCTTTTTTTATCCTACTTTATTCTACTTCATGTTTTTCTTTCAGTGGAATTCAGAGGAGACTATTTTTCTCAATAACACCGACTATAAAACTATAATTACTATTTACTATCCAGACTGTGATGAACACCGTCCAGAAAGTGTCAGTGAGATGAAAATGTTGAGTCTTGGCAGAAATACTGATTCATTTGTAATAAATAATCCATGATACCTGTGTGATAACTGCAATTAAAAAGTTATCTTGGGATTTGTAAGTTTCACACCTTGCATTTTATTGACTTATACATTGGCTGGTCCACACAGCTACACTACTAAACTAAATACGCTGTAAATGTTTGTAAAAAAAAAAAAAAAAAAAAGATCTCCTCTGTGTTATTGCGTGACATTACTGTTACATAAACGAGTTCTCTGCGCTTTTATGTGAAGGTGAACGAAGCGTGTTTCCTGTGACCTGTTTCACGTCTGACAACTTGATTAAGTTGGTCTGTTGAGGCTGACGTCACTCTGACGCTGACCGATATCTAGAAAAATGGTACTGATGGAAAATGCAGCTGTGGAGTTTTCTTGTTATCCTCGCTCTCGTGTGTGAACACAGGCCTGAATGTCTGGCAGTAGATGTTGCGTGTCAAAAACATAGACTGGCACGAAACACTTTATTTATTTGTTTGTTTGTTTAAGAAACGCAAATATAAAAACTGAACACCAAAGCACATCTGTAGATCACTGCAAAACAAAAACCGTGCACCACAAACAGTTGCCATTGAGCCTGTGTCTGTTAGTTTAAGGTTCGACCTGTGCTTGTTATTCCTTAACAACCATCTGGTTACTTAAAACCTACAAGAATACGAATGTCAAAACATTAACATTATGCTGACGCGAGACGAGAGGAATACAAGCAGTAATCAGATCTTACTGTGATTGATGTATTACATTGTACAATTATTCATTCACTTAACACTGTGACAGTATTTGAGTGAAACTTAAGGGGTGTTAAGGTATAAAAACTGACATTTTATGTCATAATTTCTCCAGTATTAATGTACTATAACTTACGCATAGCTGCTATAGTTAAATAGGCAAGAACCATGTAGAGTTTCCTGCCCCATTGTATGTTTGCTTACAGCGTAGGTGTGTACATTGTGTACACTGTTCTGAGTGATACAAGCCATTGTTGTGTGCATACAGCAGGCGTTAGTGGCTGCAGTTTATAGGCAAATATGAAGAATGACAAAAAGCCAAATAAAGACTTTACAAGGAAGCAGAGCGTCTATTTGAATAATGAAGCAAAATAAACAACTCAGATAATATCATACTGAGGAATTTAAAAAGCAGCCTCCTGACACATGATCATCTATGAACACATGTAGCTTTGACCCTTGCTGTTGGTGTATTTGCTTTGATATAAAAGCTGTTTTCTCTTTCTCAATCCAGAGTCATTTTCATAATTTAGAATCATTCAAACAGCACAAATAATATTTTGATCATTGATTAAATTAATGATAACGCTTGCGGGGATCATATTATAAATTTACGTCATATGATATATATGAGGAACACTTTATTTAAGGCAACACTGGCATTAGCAGCTAACAATTTGGCCGAAGAACTGAAATAAGCAATGGGCCAGTCTACGAAAAAGCCTGCTGCAGCAAGAGGCAGGAGACATGACACAGCAGAGATTACATTCCAACATCAACCAGACTGTACTAGGGAGGACGGATTAGCTGGAGGGGAGATCAGGGGTCAGCAGGGGTCGGGGGGGGGGGGGTCACCCACCTTGAGACAACTGAAGTCTGTAGAAGCATAGGCACCAGACAGCTTTGCTGGTTTTAATTCAGACACGTTGACTGAATTATGTCCCGATCTGCTGAGGCTGTGACTTACCACAGGTTACGCATGTGATCAGTCATGCTACTTCCAATTTATACACACAGACACGCTGCTGGTTTAAAGCTTTAACATCTGAGCTCAACACGCTCACGAACTCCACAAACTGGTTAAAACTCAGAAAAATGTATAGTCCTTCAGGGAAAAGTGAGCAAATGTTAATTTAGCTTAAGACAAAGTAACGTAACCAGCACAGATCCGGTGTCAGTGTGTGCTGCAGGCTTTAAATTTAGAAGTAAAGCCTCTTATCTATTAACTGGTGCCTTTGTTAAGGAGGCAACACCAGCTGCTCCTGAGCCGTCTCCTCCTTCTCCTTCCTCCATATGGTCCAGTCCAGTCAGTACCACTAGCGCACAGGACTCCGAATTGTAGTCAGACATATCCAGTCTACAACTTGGCAGAGTGACTGGGTAAAGGTCAGAAAGGCGTTTATTCATGTATACTGTAACTGATTTTATGATTCACTCTGGGTGTCAAAACATAAACCAAGCTGCAGAGTCTGAGAAATTTATGATACCATACACCACCGAACTAACCACAGATCTTCTGTGGAAGCAGGGTTTCTCACATGCTTCTATTTCTTCATAATCCCAGACACACTCCATGATGTTGAGATCAGGGCTCAGTGGGGCCATGCATCACTTCCAGCACTGACGTAGTGACACCGAATGTTGATTTGATTTAGATTTTTCACTTCACATTTTGGAAATTGAGAAAAAGAAACAATCATTATTTATATTTCTCAAAGCATTCTTTGTTTACAGCATTTTTTCACGCCTGGCTAAAACTTGCACAGTACTGTATATTTTCATGAGTTCTTGTGTCAGAGCATTTGCCCAATCCGGCCTCTGACGCAGTTTATTATGTGTCACAGATTTACAAAACAGAGAAGAGAGCAGACAACCAGACAAAGCTACGCAGCCACTGTTCTGCACTACATGTTGTATCTCTAGCATCTCTTTGTTTTGACAGGACATAGAAGAGGAAGTCAATGTGTCAGTGCACTACTTCAAGTCAGACCACAGACAGCAGACATTTCAAAACCCACAGAAACATGTGATGGTCTGATGAATTTGCAGATGTTTGTTTCTGATCTTCGTTAGACTTACTACATACAATGAAGGAAATCAAGGACACTTGACAGGAGTTTCACTTGTACTTCACGTGTGCTAAATCTATGCAGAGCTCAGCTTATGTTTCTTTTTAAACTCCCCTCCCAGCTTTGTTTTGGTACAGACAGTCTCCAAACACTGTTCAATACAGTTCAGCCACCAGAGTAACCATGTAAATCATGTCAGGTTGTTAGAGGTCAATGCTGGAGTCGAACTCTCAAACTGCTGGAATCATGGAATCACTGAATCAGTGGGAGGAATGCATGCGTACACATCTATGCTTTAACAGCCGTCATCACTGGAACATTACATGGAGTTTGTAACAAGACAGCAAGTGACATAATACATTGTTAAAAACATGCACCTGGTATGATTTCTGGTTTTCAGCTCCTTTTAACTCTTAACTGCTTTTCCACGTGAAGACATCATGCACCTCTAATATTATCGCAGGGCTGAGTCAGGATCAGTCACAACTTAAAACTAAAAATAAATGTTTCCACACTTGATAACATGTTTCCAGGCAGACGCCTCACTCACAGTTTGAATGACAGCTTTAGCTCCAGCCTAAGTGAACAGGAGTTACAGTATGTATTCGTATCTTCACTAACACATAGAACAGCTGAAAATAATAACATCCTATTCAATCTGGTGGATCATGAGGTAGAATGAATGCGAGAAATATGAAATAAAGTGCCACAGAGTTACAGTATGTATTCATATCAGCACACGGATGAACTAACAAACCAGTTGTCACTGAACTGGACCTTTTGGGTGAAACAGTTTGTTGGTTAGATACTGATCTCCTGCAATGCAGCGATCTTTTGTTTCCCTTGCATTTTGTTCAACTGAGCTTCCTTGACTGCAGTGGTTTTGTGCTCAGTCATTATTCAAATTTGTCATCCTTATCTGATTCAATTAAACTTCCTAATTTACCAATGAAGTTGGTTGGTGGGTCATGCACATGGGTTTCAGTCTCTACACTGAGCAGCTCCTAGAGATAAAAACGTCCCGTTGAAGGCTTAGTCTGGCTGCACCTGGTGACTGCAAGGAGCTGTTACAAGTCAGCTCTTTTCTTTATGAGCTCATTTGTCCATAAAGAAAAGGTTTACTGCAAGTTGTCCTTGTTAATACTTATGAACCAACTGTGTTCTCAAAATAAATGAAATAAGAGATCAGTTTTCATTTTATAAAGATGAAAACTGAAAGACGGAGAGTGTCTAGGTGTCGTGCATGCATGCGAACCTCCCATATTTGTAGCAGTATTTCCAACTCTCCCAGAATCTCTGTATGTGCAAAGGTCGTATGGCCTCCTGCCCTTAGAGGGGCCTGCAGCAGCACCTTATCGGGTCAGCCAGATGGTCTGTTTCTTTAGGGCCTCCTCTGTGTCAGCCTTAGAGTCCTCGAATGATGATGAAGACCCACCGTTAAACTCAGATGTGTGATCACGTTGAGAGCCTCCTGTGTGTTGTAATGCCTCACCATCTCCAGAATGAGCTCTGCTGCCCATACATATTGGCATATCGATAAAGTCACTCAACGCAGACAAAATTGATATGAAATCTTCCCAGAATCTCTTAAGCATTAAAAGAGAAAGAAAAACACTAGCGGTTAAGAAGACTGAGGACGAGTTGGCCAAAGCTTCACGGCTCCATCTAGTGACTGATGGTAGAAGCAGATCAGCTGGTGGCAGCTTCCTCTGCCTCCCACTGTCTGACTGCATTCAGCTGACACTGATATGAAACAGAGAAGAGACGATCAGTGGAGGAGCAGCTGATGTTTTACAGACTAATGGTGGAAAGGAGGATTTCAGCTGATGTGCAGATGAATGATTTGTGTTTCTCTCCACATGAAGGTAGAAAGTGTGTGTGAGCTGATGTGGATGTGAATTGATCAGCATGGATCAGTGTGAGGACAGAGAGGAGGGAGCCCCTCCCTCTAAAACCACTCTGTGTGGGGACCATGAGAACCAGACCAGAGCTCAGAGGTGAGACGACTGAGACCATCTGACTGATTCTGTGTTGGTCATTTGTGAAGTAAACTATGATGATGAATAAACTAAACTAAACTATGAATATGTGAGCGCTAAACTACACTAAGCTAGGATAGATCAGGCTAGGCTAAACTAAACTAGGCTAAGCTAGGCTAAACTAAACTAGGCTAAGCTAGGCTAAACTAAACTAGGCTAGACTACAATGTCAAACTGAACACTTTGACAGGCTAAATGTGCTGTGTTCAGCTTATATGTTATTTATGTCGTGTTACTTGTTCAGAAGTGATATTGTGATAAATTTAGTGATGTTTGTACATTTCACCATCCTGTGCTCTAAATGGTTGATTGTGCTTGATTGTGGAAACAGATTAAATCTCGCAGCCACGCTGACACCAGCCAAAGGTTGAAAACAAAGGCTAGAGAGCTGTTCCAGTCTGTTTCATGCATATGTCTTACTCTCAGCTTCATGCTGTTTACTTCGGCAGCTGATCCACCTACGAGCCCTGCCTGCTTACACAAACAGTCTAAAATGTGACTAATGGACCGGAATAAATAAGTAGTCAATGTGAGGAAACTGAGTTTGAAATACCGTAGTTTATAGTGAAGGACTGGCGACCTGTCCAGAGTGAAGCAGGACAGGAGAGCACACCCGCAACCCCAACGGGGGAGAAGTTGTTGCCAATAAATTAGTCAAATTTAGTTTGTCCACTGTCGACGTATAGAATTTTGTTGTTATTAACTGGAAAAGTGAAGGGGTAGGAAGTGAGGCCACACTGTAGTATGTAAGTAAGTAATAAGAACAGACACATTTACAACTAAACTATTGCTGCTTATTGATTATAACAAATGCATGTTTATATTCATTGAGTTGGACATATTTGTAGAAAATCATTATTATTTCAGAGCATAATTACATCCAAACATAAAGTCTAATCGTATCACCTAAGCGTCATAGTTCATTGGTAAAATAGACTGTTACAAGACAAGACGGATGAAGAGCAGAGGGCAGAGCTGGGACCTGCGCTGCAGCTCGCCGCTGCGCCACAAGGTGGCGCCAGAGAAGCCCTATACTAGGCGAGACAAGACACAAAGCCAAACGCACAACCGGGACAAGACTAAGAATTTAAATTAATTATTTAACACAAGAATAAAGTTAGGAACGAAACACATACAGGGAATTAACAGTAACAAAGAATGAACACAATATCCCTGACTTAAAATAAGAACGTGGGCTACCTAGGTCCTGTGAACATAACAGGACTTGACATGACTTACTAGGACTTGACTCATATGAAACTAGAGCATGAAGGCAACACCAGACAAGAACACGACACAGAACCGACACAGAACCTACACGGAACGACATGAACCCACATACACGAACTGGAAGGCTAACTGTCACATAGACAATGTTTTTTCATTTTGTTAGTTCTGTAGATATTTACACATGACTTTATAACAAAAAAATACAATATCTATAAATCTCTGGTCTGGGAAAAATCTACAAATTGCAAACTGCAGAAATAAAACAAATAATTAATTTAAATCACCTGCTATATTTTTTTAAAGTAAAATATTAAGAACACAATCACACTAATGTTACGTCATTATCACAAATTCACACAAAGTGCTAATGTTAGTGTCAGCTCAACGTGTTTGTGTTCTGGAATTTTATCAAAAAGTCTGATGAAGAAATCACAAAGTTGTCTTTGTCGTTTTATTTCAAGCTTGACAGGTACAAGTCCCATCTGTGTACAAAGCAGTCACGGGAAGTTGTCCAGCTGTTGTCTCTTCTGCAAGGGTATTTATACACGACTTCCTCATACGGAGCATAGAAAACGGGAAATGTCTGGCACCTCTGGCTGCTCTCTGTACAAGATAGTTTTCAAGGTGTTGCATTTAGCAGAAATTGCAAGACACCTCTTGCTGCATACAGCATCAAGAAAACATGATAAAGAAGTCACAATAATTTTCCACTGATGGTGTACAGAGTAAATTTTCATTACATTTGTCAACAACTGCTTGAATACTGTAAAAACATATTTTGATGATTCTGAAATACTTATATTATATAAATATTTACAGTCTTTTTCTCTTTTTACTTTGTGGCTTTGTTAATCAATCATGAGGGACTTTCGTATAGGGCCTTCACATTATGGGGTGCAATGTCCACCTTCTTGATACTGTGTCAGTAGTTACTTGCCTATAGACTAGATGCTGAGCTTGGTTTGGCCATTTGTTGTCATTGTTTGTTTTATAGCCTGACCACAGAAGATTTAATTGGTTTGTTGTCTGTCTGACTTCAACCCAACTGGCTTTGAAATCTCATCTTGAGCCTGCAGCTGTGGTCGCATTGATAAAAAGACTCGGTTTCTTCAGCCTGTTGCTGTGAAGCGTCATGGTGCCAGAGTGTAGATGTCAAAAAATCTATATATAGAGAAACAAGCTTCTCCACAGCTCAGTAATTAGATTTTTGCAGTTTGATATAGTGATGTCCTTGCATGCTGGTTTTTAAACTAGTTCTTTTTAACCAGAGATGTGACATGTAAAAGATGAATGAGGTTTCACACATCCAACATAAGAAATGTGGCAAAAAATGATAAAGATATATATGTAAACAAGTAGTAAAATGTTTAGGCACAATTAAAATGCCTACTAGGAAACAACTCTGCTGTTTTAGCTTGTACTTGGTTTACTTTAGTAATCTCCAGCCTGGCCACAGTCACTCTAAACTCAACTTCATCCACAGCTAAGCTGCCGTCAGGAAAAGACGTTGTACTAGATGATGGTTCAGAGGAAAGAATGTCTGATTTTTCCTAAAACCCAATTTACTTTGTGTGAGATACATTTATGCAGTTAAGGGAATAGATAAAAACCCACTGACACTGAAAGTGCAGACTGTTGCGATTTGTTAAATCAACTTTACCCTCAGACAGAAAGTGGTAGAAACAGAGCCAAACATTAGGTTTAATTCATAACTGGCCAACAAACAGCTCTCACTCTCACTGTTAAGTAAGACTGAACCTGTTCAGTTGATTCAGACAAGACATTTCTAAAAGCATCAGCTCTGCCTCTAGGAGTCCAGCAGTTAAGCCTGATGGTCAGATGTTGTGGAACAGAGGTCATTGTCATCGCTGCACCATCAGCATCAGTTCAGTCTTAGAACCATACAGTGAGAGGCTGAAGCCCAAAATCTTATTCCTACAATCACACAGTTACAAACTCTAATCCAAATGTTAAAAGAACAAGGCAAGAGGTGAGAAATCTCCATCATGTGACACAGTCTCAACCTGGGATGTCAATAAAGCATGAAAATTAAAATGTATACATTTCAGGGCTACACAATGGTAATGTGTGACATTATTTAGACCATGCATGATGCACCTGCTGCTCCTTCAACAGTGAGTACAGTTTTTATATATCGCTGTGTTATAAGCCATGGTAGTTGTTAAGGCAATTGCATGAATATATTCTACATAAGTGGATGTGTCATGTTTGTAACAAGGTTTCACTGTGTATCTTTCAAACACAAAAGAGGTTTCTATAATGTATGCATGTAAACATGGTGCAGCTACAGTGGCAGAGTCAGAGACCAGACACCTTTCAAGGTGCTACCGCCAACCTGGGGTCCTCTACACGGTGTCTCTTCTCTCTCCACCTCAAGACGCCCATCACATTTATTTTGTACTGCACTGTACAAAATAGCCATTAGCTGCAGTTGCAACATTATAGTTAGCTTTTGCCTTACCACACCACAGATTCTACAGTGTGGAGATCGCTACAAAAAATTTATTGTTATTCAAATATAAAAAGAATAATAAGTGAACCTCAAGAAATAAATGACAGGTCAGTATGTATTCAAACATTACAAAGCTCCAAACAGCAAAAAGTGGTATTGGGGCAGCCCACAGAAAAGAAGATATGACTTGGGAATCAGTGTCTTTCCTCATTTATTTCACTAGTAGAGTTTTTCCCAGTGTGAACACGCTGATGAGTCTTTAAATTGCCCATTTGAGTGAAGGATTTGCCACACTGATCACACCAGTATGGTTTCTCTCCAGTGTGGACACGCTGATGGGCCTTTAAACTGCCAGTACGAGAGAAGAAACTCCCACACTGATCACACCAGTAGGATTTCTCTCTATTGTGAATGCGTTGGTGCTGCTTTAGGTATTTATTACAACTGAAACCTTTTCCACACTTATCACAGTTGTAGGCTTTCTCTCTGGTGTGAATACGCATGTGCTCCTTTAGATGGCTACTAGTACTGAAACTTTTTCCACATTCATCACACCAGTAGGGTTTCTCTCCAGTGTGAATGCGTTTGTGATTTTTTAGATGATTATTCTCAGTAAACGTCTTTCCGCACTGGTCACACCAATAGGGTTTCTCTCCCGTGTGAATACGCTGGTGACTTTTTAGGAATGTACTAGTCCTAAAAGATTTTCCACACTCACTACAACAATAGGGTTTCTCTCCCGTGTGCATGCGTTTATGATTCTTTAGATGACCACTCTGAGTAAAGGCTTTTCCACACTGGTCACAACAGTAGGGCTTCTCCCCAGTGTGAATACGCTGGTGACACTTTAGGAATATACTATTCCTAAACGATTTTCCACACTGATCACACCAGTAGGGTTTCTCTCCAGTGTGAATACGCTGGTGGTTGTTGAAGTAACTCCTAGAAGTGAAAGTGTGTCCACACTGGCCGCAGCAGTATGGTTTCTCTCCAGTGTGAACCCGCAAGTGTATCTTTAGATTGTCACTACTAATGAAGGCTTTTCCACATTGATCACACCTGTATGGTCTCTCTCCAGTGTGAACCCGCTGATGAGTCTTTAAGCTGCCAGTATGAGAGAAGAATTTGCCACACTGATCACAGCCATAGGGTTTTTCTCCAGTATGAATACGCAGGTGAGTCTTTAGATGACTATTCAGAGAAAAGGTTTTTCCACACTGGTCACATGAGTAACGTTTTGGTCCAGTTTTAAGCCTCTGATTAATCTTTATATTTGATGGTGCTGGAAAAGCATCACCTTCCTCACATTGGTATTTGGATTTCTTTGTTGTTCTTGGTTTCTAAACAAAGAGAAAAAAATCAGTCAGGTCCCCTGGTAGACAAAGTTGAATAAAAACCATATATAGTTAATTCCATTGGAGATCAACTAAAGCAACTCTAACAAGAATCCATGCTGTAATTGCATTTGAAAGGGTGTAATGTATTTGAAAGTGATACAAACCCAGGTTAGCCCTCTAGCATTAATAGTTTTGAAGATACAGAGATTCCATGTCACAATCAGAATAATTACACTTTTAGAATAGATGAATAGAAAAAAACTGCTTGAATAACCTTTAGATTAATCAAAAAAATAATCATTAGATTACCCAACAACAAAATAATTGTTAGATGCTGCATTAGATCCTCCTACTACAATACAAACCATGTTTGTTTCAGGCATGTAAAATCATGTCTATTCTGCTAAGGATGTACAAAACCAGATTCACCAAAACATTATTTAGGTCTAATATTATAGTAATAGTCATTTATGTGTGCACATTTTATATATGCACATAAAGACAGGTAAACAGGTTTTGTGTTTATATTTGGTGTTACTAAATAAACACCAAACTTAAACTTAAAAATGATCATGCCACACAAAACCACAACATTAATTTAAAAATGCTACTGACCTGCTTTTCTGGAGAAATATATCATTATATAGATTATAATTTTCAATCACACAGTCAAAGGTCACATTTAAAACCTTTTACCAAAGCTTTTAATGCACCAACCTAACTTTTGTAAGTAACATATCTTATAACTGGCCATAAATCGATGCTTAGCCACTAATAGTCTTCTAATACATTCCACAAATTAGAGCTTTGCTGATATTTGAAAATACTTTTCAGTTTAACTGCTACAGATATACAGTATGAAAATCATTCCGTGTTCACTCGGATCTCTTCTACTGTATATGCTATACGCTCAGACTGCTGGGGCACCTCCTCCATACAATGAGCTCCTGTCCACAAGCGACTAACTGTCTCTTTTTCTCTCGTAGTTGTGCTCCTCCCTCTCTGAGTTGAAATTAGTTGTCCGAAAGCCCAATTATTCTAAATGCACCAAAATAGAAACTACTATGAATGTCTGTCTCTTCAAAATCATTATTGCTTCACTGAAAGTATCAAGTTATTTTACAGTGTACTTCTTGAGTAGTCCGCTACTCAAGTGTCATACAGTGAGCTATAACTGGGATTTCTTGATCAAAAAGTACACAGTAGAATAACTTGATACTTTATGTGGTAGTACTGTATGAAGTACTAAGTAGTACTATGAAGGAATGGTGATCTACTAATTAGAGGAACAGGCTTTTTTATGTTAAATCTGGAAAAGAGGTCATTTGCGCTTCATTAGTAGATATTTCTAAATGTATCCTACTATAATTTGCATTCTTAGTAACATCAGCACATTCATCGGCAGCTCTAACATCTGTTACATTGTAGTTTCAGTCTCTCAGCTCTTCCAAGCGGTCGCAACACTGTTACCGTAATTCGCACGAATCCCGGACTTAAAATCCAATGGCCGCTGATTTGACAACGGGAATGCGAACAGCGGCTCACTTGGCCGCAGTTCCGCTCCAACGCATCAAAATGGCGGATCATCAGAGACACAACACTTCATATGCGGACCGTCGTCTTCACATCACAGACTATCCACTAATTCTATAAACGGACACTACTTGCACCGAGCCTGTTTCCGTCTCTGCTCATGAATCGTCCTCACAGACCTGGTGATCGGAGGAACCACAGGACGAGCCCGCTGCGTTGTCTCTGGCCGCCTCGCTGCTCCGCTGCTCCGGGTCCTGCCGCTGCTCCATCGCGCTCTGTCGATGGCCTGGATCCAATACTGAAACGGAGTCTGCGTGTCCTCTCGGTTGGTAGTGAGTGTGTGATCAGCACACAATGCAGCTTTGTGTCCCACTTAGCCTCGACTGCGTCTGACGTCACGCAGACGTAAGGTGGATAATCTCGTGAGATCGCGGAACTCGTCCTATGCGTGATTTCACGGCAGCCGGCGTCCGTAAAGTGGCATCACCGTCACCTCTAATGAGTCCGGATGCCTAGAAATCCAATGATTTACTGCAAGTTGTTCCCCCCCCCCTTGGGTCAAGTGACGTGACTCCTTCCTTAAAGCACAGATGTTTTAACTCCCACCTAATTTGCTGCTGAACCATATACTATACAGCCATAATCGCGTCTAGTCTTTGCTAGTGCATTTTATGTATACTCCTGCTAAACATTTCATAATATTAATTACTTTCATACACGTACTTTATCTATATTTATTACATGCTGTGTGTAGGAGTGACCCCCCCCCCCCCACACTCGCTACTGTAAAGGTCCCTATTCTTGCACTTTGTTCATTTCCTCTTGTACCTTTTTAACCCACTTATTCCTTCCTCTACTCCACATCGCAGCAGCATCTGCAAACAAGGACCTACATAAATCTCGGTCAATCCCACAAACACCCCATTAGTCAATTTATTAAACAGTCGGACTGGTCACACTTCCTCGTGGAGTTTTATTTTCGATGTCATATTTCCTGATAATTGCTGACATTTTCTCTCCTACTTTATGGTTTAATTTTCATTTCTTAGTCCGATTAAACACTTTCCCTATAATTCCTGTTTTGTGTAACATAACTACTAATCATTTTCTCCATATTTGATTTTGAGTCTTCCTTTACACCAGTTTGAAAAGTGATCACATCTCATCAACTCACACCACAGGACCACGTTATGTACAACAGAAAACCTGTGTTGACGTAAAGATAAGAGCAAACCAGTTTATTGTGTCCTACAGGATTCACACATGCAACATGTGAATCAAGTAGGGAAGGAGCTGAACATCAGATCTGACTGAAGCTGCACAGAAGCAGCACTTACAAATGTGCGGCCCGTTGCCACTGCCCTGTTATCTGAGGCTTCTGTCACAGTGAAGAGGAGACCATGGATGTCCTCAAAGCTTAATGCTCTGCCTCATTTAGTTTTATCGTTATTTATCTATGTTTTATTATCTAATTAACACACATGTTTGCACAGTGGATTTATTTTATCAACAAAGAACTGGTCCATGTCGTTGGAGCAACAACAACTCACACAGCAGTGAGCATGAAGAATTGATGTGGATCTGAAACCACATGGAGATTGGACTTCAGCTGTAGTTAGTAGCTTTGGGCAGCAAGTGGCGCTGATGCAACAACGATGAGACTCCAACACAGTTTTTGACTCCTCTGTACACGACCCTGTAATGGTTGGAAGAGGCGTCACAGTAGTTCACACCTACTCACTACCCTCATTCTCATAAAGAGCCCAGTTTTTCCAGGTGTGACGTGAAACCTAACAAACACGTTGATGATTCTTTACACTGCCAATCCTGAGTGAAGGATTTGCCAAAGTGTCCAACCTCACTTTTCAAAGCCCCCTCTCTCTGATGTTCTGTTCGCAAACAAAATGCATGAAAGTGGGCTTGATGTCTGATCACCGTCTGAGCTCTCAAGCTCTAAAACACACTTTATCAAGAAGACCAGTTGGCTGAACTAACCTCAGATGCTGCTGCAGCCATCCAGCAGTGACACCATGTGGGTCTTGTGATGACACACTCATCCAACCGTTCACCCCACACTACAGAGAGAGAGAGAGAGAGCACGCAGGTACTTTTTTGAGGCATGAGAATAATTTCAAAGATTCAAAGCAACCCAACAGTAGTAACAGTAAAATAATTGTTGTTTCTCACAAATCAAACAAAACTAAAAAAAGAGTAACTTCATTCAGTGATTAACGTGTCAATTGGAGGCTCAAATGAACACAGCAGCTTTGTTTTTACACCCTGTAACACTTAGACTGACTTTTCACCTTCAGCCAAAACGTTCACGTTAAACGGACATAAACATTTTCAGAAATCTCTGTTTAGTGCATTTATTCATTTTGACGAATGTACAATTACAATTAGAAATACAATCAATCTCAAGCATTCATCAATAACACCTGTCCAGTCAAGCAGCTACCGATAGAAAAGGGCCAGTGCGCCTGTTGTTTCTATGGTAAACACACAACGTAGGCGTCTGACTTCAAGCTCTGCAGACGAGCAGAGTCCAACATAGAGCAGCTCTGCTTAAAGCTCTGCTTAGTGTTTCACCTGGAGCCTGAGCTGAAGCTGCACCACAAGAAAGAAGCCACGGAAACAAACCAGTCATGCTCTTAACTTTATTAAAACTATGTACAGGAGGGGAGGAGGAGGAGGAGGAGAAGGCTGTTCCTCCTCCAGCTCCCTCTCTTCCTCAGTGTGAGGGAGGGAGAGAGGGAGGTGGAGAGCTCCATGTGCGGGAGACGGAGAGAGAGAGGAGGAGGAGGAGGAGCACATGCCCCCACCTCCCTACCCCTGGCCCCTGGTGGGGGCCAGGGGTAGGGGCCAGGGGCCAGGGAGGCAGAGGCCCACCTGGATGTTGCTTGTGTTGTTCGAATTCTCCAATCGGTTACCGTGGCCCTGACCCCAGTCCCACTCGCTGGCCACGCTCAGATCACTGGGGGATCACAGGGCCTCTTCCCGGGGGTCTTTCCTGGAATCCCTGACCTGGAAGGGATCCAGGAGGCATCCAAACCTGATGCCGAGCCGTCAGCAAACCCCAACTCTACCCTAACCCCAACGCTCCCCTCCACGTGGAGGAGCTGCGGCCTGTTCTTTTGGTCATGAATCAAAGGTCATGACCTTAGAGAGAAGGAACGTAGCTCGACGGGTGAACTGAGAGCTTTGCCCTTTGGCTCAGCTCCTCCTTCACCACAAAAATGGCAGAACTGCTGCCGCTGCAACGATCCGTCGTTCTCTCGCTGGTGAACGAGACCAAAAGAGGCTTAACTCCTGCACCTGGAGCAGGGACCATCCTCTAACACCAACTAGCCGCCTGTTTCCGGTGGGGACGATGGCCTCAGATCTGGAGGAGCGATTCTCACACCAGCGGCAAACCCAGCAAAGAACAAATCGTTCCTCCTGAATCTGAGGTTGTACTATTGGCCGAACTCTCCTCCGCCTCAACCCTGACACAGACTTTCCCAGAAACGAGGGACTCGGAGGTGATGCACTGAAAAAGATGCTACTGCTGTGCAATACACTTGATGCGTGTTCCTACATTAGAGTGAGTAAAATGTTCAGTTTCTACTGTGCTTAAAGTTCCCAGTGCTGTTCCTGGATGAAATGACACTGAATAGAAACTCGAGGAACTAAGTCAGTTCATTACAACTGGTATTTCTGCACTACAGCAACCTGAGGGCCAGCGTTTGCTAAGCACTGTGGGTAATGATCATAGACTGCCAGAAAAAGGCAAACACTGTGTTTTTAATTATGGAGATGCACACAGTGATTGGAGTAAAGACACTATACAATAGACTTGTCTTAATCACACTGGGAAATTAAAAATGACTTGCTCCCAACTAAGCTTTACACATTGGAGCAACGGCAAATCTTTTTGTCAAATGAAATCATGGCTTGTCACAAAGTGAAGTTATTGTCAAACTATTGATCAGTATTTAACCAAAGAATATAAATCAGTGACTCCACACGTGAGCGTCTCCGTCCGTACGATTCTCACCTTGTGTCACTTGCAGCCACATAGCGTCTTACAACGCCAGCAAGGGGTGGAGAGGGAGGAAGAAGAACAAGAAGAGGAGCAGATGTATGAATCAGAGAGAGAGGACAGCCAGCAAAACAGCAGGCAGTCTTATGCTGCGCAATATGTCCAGATGCTATGCTATATCGTTGCTATGCAGCATCTTCTTTGCAATATTAACATGCAGTTGGGCTGTGCAAACACAAAGCACACAAGCTAAATACTAATAATGCATTTCCTGTTTTATGATATTTTATACTGTATTGATTGTAACAAGTAACAGTCACAGTATAACATCCACTGTACCCGTTCAATAAACGAATGAACCTGATGGAGTTTGTTCCAAAACTGTTCCATTTTGCACTTGGCACCACGCAGGCGGACGCAGGGACCCAGCTTTTCCCACCCAGTATAACTCAGAACCAACTCTGCTGCAGGCTCAGTGGCTACTTTTGTATCGTCACTTGGCTGAAGCATCAGGTCGTGCACAGCTAAAAATAAAGAAAGGATTTGTCTATTCCATTTATTAATCAAGTTTTGTTGTGTTTCTCAAACCGTTTTTGCTTTGTGGAGAGAGGCCACAGGCATCAAGTGAAATATTTATTGGTTCATAAAATGACCACCCTGATCAATATTTTAATACTGTCTAATTCATTTACTGAATTACTGAATCTAATTGTGTCACCTTAACATTTTCTATTGCATGTTATTACTTACCACAGTATCAAATCCTCACATTAGACATGTAAGAATTGGTGTCTAATAACAAAAAAACGCAACGTAAGTAATATGTTTAACTTATGTATTTATTGAAGCTTGTATCTGATGTCTCTGCATTAACTGCAAATCTGACACTTGATGTCTCATCTTCAGTATCTTCTACTCACAGACGAAGGGAAACAGGGAGTCACCGTTGTTTGAGAATCCAAGCACTGTGCCATGTCTCGTCTTACTGCGAAAGAAAAGTGTCCAACCTCCTCACGAGGGCTAAAGCATGAAAACCTCATGCTGTAAGCCATTTCAAACTTATATATAAATCCCAAATTAGTTCTGTAGAATTAATATATTTGAAGCTAGACATGCACATGTTGGCACAATTAAAACTTGGTCTTTCGGCGATATATGAACACCTACAATTGTCTTTTTCAAGGTATAAAGTTATAGTTAGGGGATATGTTAACTGCAAAAAGTCTTCAAAACATTACATTTGCATTAGGTGTTTTCACAACAAGGTTTGAATTTGACCCTGATATTATGATTACAAAAAGATATCTTTTATTAAAGATATGTCTTTCATGACTTTGAACATTATTTTAGCAAAGTATCATTTTTCTCTCAACGCTTTTTATTGACCCTTTGACCTCTCTTTAAATGTATATATAAATATGTAATATTTTTATGTTACACTTATAAAACAAGATAATTTGTTATCACTACTTTTTTATTTTTATTGTACAAAAAATCTGTATTATCCATGTTGAAAACACATTGGAACATTCTTGCTGTACATTACATTTATAAGCACAGTGATAACTCTGTTCAGTCAACCTATTCAGTCACTAATAATAATGAAATCAGCCATAACATATCATGTACAAACACATACATTCAACATATGTACACAAAAGCTGTGGCAGTGACGTGGCTTCATTTAGATACATTAGCGTCAGCTCTTCGTTGAGCATCGGTGGCTCCTGACAATAAAATGTCGGTTTCAGTTTAATTCTGAAAAGCCGCTTCGCCGCAGATCACCATCCGCTCCAACGCATCAAAATGGCGGATCCACAAGACACAACATTTCCTACTCGCCATTTTCTCTTCCTTCACGTCGCAGACTTCCCACTAAGGCTTTAAACTGGGCTTTTCCGCGCTGGGTCTAGATTCAGAATAAACAGATGCTAAATGGACCGAGCCTCGTCCTGGTTCGGTGTCGGAATGAAGCCGCTTCTGCTCATGAATCGTCAACGCAGACCTGTTGATGGGAGGAACCACAGGACGAGCCCGCTGCGTTATCTCTGGCCGCCTCGTTGCTCCGGGTCCGGGTCCGGGTCCTGGTTCTGCTGCTCCATCCCGCTCTGTCGCTCTTCTGGATCACATGCTGATAATGCTGAAATGATCAACATAGCTCATGCCCGACTTGTTCTCCACTCACGCATACATGTGAACGATAATCTCGCGAGATTGTATCAATTTTTTTTCTCTTCTTCTGTGGTGTTTAACGGCGGTTAGCATCCTATGCAATTATTATATGTACCCACTTACACACACTGCACATCAGCTGATTTAATCAGTGACTGACCACAAGAGGGCGCTGGCAGCCACCAGTACATGGCAGCATTTATGTCCTAGTGATGTTTATGACTTTCGAAAGACGGAAACAAGACGGGAAAACAACAAGGAAAGTTGAGAAGCTATTTTCTCTGATCACATGTGATGCATCTCCTCGGATTAAAGAGTCGGGTTCTTCACATGAACCAAGAACTGGATCAGTTCTCTAGAGAACTCAGATCCTCTGATACAAACCGCTCTGAACTCTTTTTAGACTTTTAAGTTTAAGTTTAGACTTAATGACTAAATGAGAGGAACAAATACACAGCGTGTGTAGACGGTACTTAGTGAGTAGAGACAGTGTGAAGTTGACACACGACTCTCTCTGCTCCTCTAGTGTCTCTGCATGTGTCACATACCGTGAAGTGTTTGTGTGTCATTCATCTGACTGCTAGAAACCAGTTGTACACATGCATCCAGTAACACACACTGATAACATCTGTCTCTTGCAGCTTTATCAGAAAGCAGAACCACATCCCTGTAACACAGGCTCAGACAGGTACAAACACTCCATCAGTTCTTCATGAACCAAGTTTTAGACTCTTCACCACTGAGTCCAAACTGACAGAACCAGAACCCGGTCAAGCAGATCTTGCTCCTCTCTTTAGTGTTTGTTCTTATCACGTCTTTGTGCTATGAGCTTCTTTCTGCATACTGATGTAGAAGACAGGATTTAAAGGAAGTGATGTAATCAGCAGGACCCAATCATGAGGCAGCAATTATTCCAAACGGACCAATCACAGGACACAACCTGCTGCTCGTCACCCACACACACAAAGTTTTTCACAGGTTGGTCCAGTGGTTACCTCACAGCGTTTATAGTAGCTGTGTTTCTTCAGTCATGATGTTTGGCATGAGACCAGTTCACATTCCAGTCAATCAGCCCCAGTTCATCCCCCAACAGTTAAAAGCCAACAAACAGATAATCTTTGTTTTACTGAAGTGAACATTCAGGTTTGACAAAACCAGGAAGCAGCTCAGTATAAAGTTGAGTGAGTCGGTACCAGCAGCACTGATCCAGCTCAGTCTCCAGCTCCACTGACCGGACTGTTTAATCTGTGAGGAGAACCAGGTCCCAGAGTCTCTGCTGTCAGCACCACTGCTGTAAGTCCAAGTTTCACAGCTTTAGCTGCAGCATTGTTGTTTTATACAGAGATGTCTGGTTAGACTGGTGACTACATTGATTTTAATGCCTGCAGCTCGAAACAATATCAACCAGTTAGAATAAAGCAGAGCTTTACTGGAAGTGTTGAGAAAGATTGAGGACGTATGGACGCGTGGAGAGTCTTCTACACTTGAATTTTCTATTTGCTTTGCTTAATTTAGCCTTTAGCAACTTTGTGTCTTTCTTGCTGTAGGCAGCTTACAGCATTTGATCACATTTTTCAAAATAGGTTGAAGACAGATCTTAATATTGTTAATTTTTGATTGAATGGAATTGATGTGCCAGCAGTGGATGAATGATGACGCAGGGGATGAGTCGATTTGTGGAGTTAAAAATATTCCTCATGATTTTAATACTCAAAGTGAATCACTGTCAGTGAATGAAAATGTTGCTCCATCAGTGTGTGTGAGCTGCAGTTTCACGGCTCCATCTAGTGACTGATGGTAGAAGCAGATCAGCTGGTGGCAGCTTCCTCTGCCTCCCACTGTCTGACTGCATTCAGCTGACACTGATATGAAACAGAGAAGAGACGATCAGTGGAGGAGCAGCTGATGTTTTACAGACTAACGGTGGAAAGGAGGATTTCAGCTGAAGATGAATGATTTGTGTTTCTCTCCACATGAAGGTAGAAAGTGTGTGTGAGCTGATGTGGATGTGAATTGAGCAGCATGGATCAGTGTGAGGACAGAGAGGAGGGAGCCCCTCCCTCTAAAACCACTCTGTGTGGGGACCATGAGAACCAGACCAGAGCTCAGAGGTGAGACGACTGAGACCATCTGATTCTGTCTCCAAGTCACAGACACTGTTTAATATTTCATCACCACATATTTACTATTGTTGGTCATTTATGAAGGAAACTATGATGATGAATAAACTAAACTAAACTATGAATATGTGAGTGTCACCTAAGTTGTTTTCTGTCAGGTTCCATAGTCTACAATCTGCTGGATCTAGACCTGAACCCAGCTGTGTGTCCATGAAAAGTGACCGTTCAAAGGGTGGCGACATTAATTTTAAAGGACACCAACCTCCCACTGCAGAGAAGTAAGTTGGAACAGAATCCACAACCTACCCATCACCTGCTCTGTGTAACTGGTTTTGGTGAAGGTGTGTCTATCTTTGATTTGCTTTTGATATTACTTACTGTCTTATCTGCTGTTATACTTTGAATATGTGAGCGTCACCTAAGTAGTTCTCTGTCAGGTTACATAGTCTACAATCTGCTGGATCTAGACCTGAACCCAGCTGTGTGTCCCTGAAAAGTGACCGTTCAAAGGGTGGCGACATTAATTTTAAAGGACATCAACCTCCCACTGCAGAGAAGTAAGCTATGATCTATTAAAGACGTCCTGTGTAACTGATCTCTGTGAAAGTTGTGTCCATCTTTGATTTGCTTTTGATTGGTCTTACTGTCTTATCTGCTGTTATACTTTGAATATGTGAGCGTCACCTAAGTAGTTCTCTGTCAGGTTACATAATCCACAGTCTCCTGGACCTGAACCCAGCTGTGTGTCCATGAAAAGTGACCGTTCAAAGGGTGGCGACATTAATTTTAAAGGACATCAACCTCCCACTGCAGAGAAGTAAGCTATGATCTATTAAAGACGTCCTCTGTGTAACTATGTCCATCTTTGATTTGTCTTAGTGGTTGAATGGTAAAACTAATCCACCAGGTTGTGGCAGATGAAATGATTGTGAACTGTTTCTGTATTTGTGTCTGAACATAAATCAGTGACTGATCAGTCCAAGAGGAGGTAAGTAGTGCAGTCGCATCTGAACCCAGCTGTGTAGAAATGCCATTATTCTATTTACATTGTGTTCTAGTAGTAATAGCTGTGTTACAAAAAACGCAACAACTAAGCATGGAAGGGCTGTAGCGTCTGCTGTGTGCTGAGGGCAGGCGAACGGCTAGTTATACTGGTGCAGCTACACCTAAACGGCTGATGGTGCGCTAGTGTCTACAGAGGTGAGTGCACCCCTGCCCCTTGAGATTCACTGTTCTTCCAGCAAACACTGGATCATTGATCAAATCTCCATCCAACCGAGCAGCAGTTCTCTGCCTCATTCTCACACAGTTCTACATATTCCCACTGGGATCTGCCCAGTTCAACCAGTCTGATCCCAGCAGACTCTGTCTCCAGACGCCTTGTTCCAACACGTCATTGTTCAGTGAGGGAGGCAGAGACAGATGTTGTTCAGAGCTGCTGAGACTGAACCAAACTGACTGTGACAGTAAAGCTTCACCTCTGACTCACTGCTCACATCAAACATCACTTCATGGACCTTCAGCTTGTGTGTGTCTCTGTGTGGACTCACATCATGTGAGCTCATTCTTCATGGTTCCTCCACAGAGTGGACCAGCAGACCTCAGAGGTTCCCAGTGGTCAGTCTGCCCAGCAGCACCAAACACACCTGGACTCCACGTTTATGGTCTGTACATGTACAACCACCACTTTTCATGTGTTGTGTTCACAATCGTCTCCATGCTGCACTTTGTAGACCAGTGGATTGTCAGTGTGTCCAACATGGATCTGATGTTTGGCTCCATGGGTTTAGTTGGTTTGTGTCATTCAAAGAGTTTCTGTTCCAGCTGCTGGAGGAAAACATTGTCACGTTTGTGAAGAAGGAGCTGAAGAAGATCCAGAAGTTTCTGAGTCCAGATTACCCAGAATGCTTAGAGAGTCAGAGGGAGGATGAGGAGGCGTTGGATGGTGAAGATGAAGAACAGAGGAGGAGCAGCAGAGACGCATTTCTGAAGATCACACTGAACTTCCTGAGGAGGATGAAGCAGGAGGAGCTGGCTGACTGTCTGCAGAGCAGTAAGAGGATTTCTCTCAACGTTTAGCATCACACAAACACAAACACACATTTACTGAGTTTATTAAATGTTGACTATAGTTATGAATGATAGTTTTACTTGTTCTTACAGAAGCTCCTGGTGCAGTTTATCAATGTCAATTTAAATCTCAGCTGAAGCAGAAGTTCCAGTGTGTGTTTGAAGGCATCGCTAAAGCAGGAAACCCAACCCTTCTGAACCAGATCTACACAGAGCTCTACATCACAGAGGGAGGGACTGGAGACGTCAACCATGAACATGAGGTCAGACAGATTGAAGCAGCCTCCAGGAAAAGAACCAGAGAAGAAAGAACCATCAGACATGAAGACGTCTTTAAAGGCTCAGCTGGAAGAGATGGACCCATCAGAACCGTGGTGACCAAGGGAGTGGCTGGCATTGGGAAAACAGTCCTGACACAGAAGTTCACTCTGGACTGGGCTGAAGGCAAAGCCAACCAGGACGTACACTTCACATTTCCATTCACCTTCAGAGAGCTGAACGTGCTGAAAGAGCAAAAGTTCAGCTTGGTGGAACTTGTTCATCACTTCTTCACTGAAACCAAAGCAGCAGGAATCTGCAGGTTTGAACAGTTGCAGGTGGTTTTCATCTTGGACGGTCTGGACGAGTGTCGACTTCCTCTGGACTTCCACAACACGAAGATCCTGACTGATGTGACAGAGTCCACCTCAGTGGATGTGCTGCTGACAAACCTCATCAGGGGGAACCTGCTTCCCTCTGCTCGCCTCTGGATCACCACACGACCTGCAGCAGCCAATCAGATCCCTCCTGGGTGTGTTGACATGGTGACAGAGGTCAGAGGGTTCACTGACCCCCAGAAGGAGGAGTACTTCAGGAAGAGGTTCAGAGATAAGGCCACAACCATCATCTCCCACCTCAAGACATCACGAAGCCTCCACATCATGTGTCACATCCCAGTCTTCTGCTGGATCACTGCTACGGTTCTGGAGGATGTGTTGAGAAGCAGAGAGGGAGGAGAGCTGCCCAAGACCCTGACTGAGATGTACATCCACTTCCTGCTGGTTCAGACCAAAGTGAAGAGCATCAAGTACGATGGAGGAGCTGAGACAGATCCATCCTGGAGTCCAGAGAGCAGGGAGATGATTGAGTCTCTGGGAAAAGTGGCTTTAATGCAGCTGCAGAAAGGAAACCTGATCTTCTATGAGTCAGACCTGACAGAGTGTGGCATCGATGTCAGAGCAGCCTCAGTTTACTCAGGAGTGTTGACTCAGATGTTTAGAGAGGAGAGAGGACTGTACCAGCACAAGGTTTTCTGCTTCGTCCATCTGAGTGTTCAGGAGTTTCTGGCTGCTCTTCACGTCCATCTGACCTTCATCAACTCTGGAGTCAATCTGCTGACACAACAACAAGCAACATCCCGGAAGACTGAGACAAGAGAAGACAAATCTGCAGAGACACAGTTCTACCAGAGCGCAGTGGACCAGGCCTTACAGAGTCCAAATGGACACCTGGACCTGTTCCTACGCTTCCTCCTGGGTCTTTCACTGCAGACTAATCAAACTTTACAACAGAATATCATGAAGCAGAGTAAAAGTGAATCAAAGTCCAGTCAGCAAATAGTTCAGTACATCAAGGAGAAGATCTCAGATTCTCCCTCTGCAGAGAAAAGCATCAACCTGTTCCACTGTCTGAATGAACTGGATGATGGTTCTCTAGTGGAGCAGATCCAACAGTACCTGGACTCAGGACGTCTCTCCACAGATAAACTGTCTCTTTCTCAGTGGTCAGCTCTGCTCTTCATGTTGGTGTCATCAGGAAAAGAACTGGACGTGTTTGATCCGGTTGCATACTCTAAAGAGTTTTCAGATGAGGATCTTCAGTTTGTGATGGCTGTGGTCAAAGTCTCCAAGAAAGTTGTGTAAGTGATTTAATTTATTTGTCAAAAAATATCACAAAAAAACTCAAAAATAAAGTTATATATTCCATTTTATTTTGTTTTCTTGATTATTTGCAACAAATAAAAAGCTGAAATTCACTATCTCAGAGAATTCGAATATCACATAAGAAATCTTCAAGTTGCTTTGATAGCGGCCTTCAGCTCATCCGAGCTTGGTTTCTGGTGGCTCTCATCTTCCTCTTACCTCATAGATTTTTACCACACATGCTTTTGTTTTCTGTCTCATCAGACTGAGTGGCTGTAACTATGTTTTAAATAAGAAAGAAACATGTAACTGATATATTTTATGTTTGTCTTCTCACTAGTTTGAGCGACTGTAACCTGTCAGAGAGAAGCTGTGAAGCTCTGTCCTCAGTTCTCAGCTCTCAGTCCTCTAGTCTGAGAGAACTGGACCTGAGTAACAACGACCTGCAGGATTCAGGAGTGAAGCTGTTGTCTGATGGACTGAAGAGTCCACACTGTCAACTGGAGACTCTCAGGTCAGAACAAGTTATTGTTTGTTTGTAATACATGGACATATTTCAGATGTCTGAAACTATTTACATGAAATAGACCAAATAATTTCTACTTTATAAAGTCAGGAAATTTCAATTGCAAATGTTTCCCATACAAAGTTTAACAACACACTAAATTTTGTTATTGTTACCTATTTCTTTTTTACGTCATTATTAAAATAACATTAAATATAATCAGAATTTATTGCAAATGTTTATTTTCCTATTCATCACCGTCTCCTCAGGCTGAGGGGCTGTAACCTGTCAGACAGAAGCTGTGAAGCTCTGTCCTCAGTTCTCAGCTCTCAGTCCTCTAGTCTGAGAGAACTGGACCTGAGTAACAACGACCTGCAGAATCCCAGAGTGAAGCTGTTGTCTGATGGACTGAAGAGTCCACACTGTGAACTGGAGACTCTCAGGTCAGGTCAAGTTTGCTTTAACTAAATGGTAATCTAATTATTAAATTGTTTAGTTAATATTAAAGGGGATCTGATTATATCATAGATGTTTAAAGATCTCTGATTGTTTTCCAGGCTATTTTGCTTGTTTAAACTAGTAACAGGAGACAGAGGGGAAAAAACAGGAGAGAGCCAGTGTAACAAAGCAAGGTCAAGCCAGGGAGATGACACTGATAATAGGTTCAATTCAATTCAATTCAACTTTATTTATATAGCGCCAATTTACAACATCAGTTATCTCAAGGCACTTTACAAGTAAGTTTTAAGACCTTACACAACTAACCCAACAAATTCCACATAGAGCAGCTTTTAATTGTAGTCAATTGATAAATTGTAAATTTTAATAGCAACAATGGAGGAAAAACTCCCTCTATACAGGAAGAAACCTCCAGCAGACCCAGGCTCATTGTGGGCGAACATCTGCCTTGACTGGTTGGGGTGAGGGGATAGAGAAGAGAGAAAACAACACAACCACAACAACAAAACAACCAGCAACAGACACAGGCAGGATGGTTGGACCAGCAACTGAACACTGGAGACACACGGCTCTGATTCTGACGATACCTGTAGATGAGAATAGAGAGAGACAGAAGGGGAGAAGCACAACTAGGAGAGAAAAGGGACAAAGTTAGTCACATGTAGACATGGAGGCATGTTAGTGGATAGAAGAAACCGAAAAGAGCTCAGTGAATGAAGGACGTCCCCCAGCATCTAAGTCTATAGCAGCTTAACTAAGAGATGGTTCAGGGTGACCAGAACCATCTCTAACTATACGCTTTGTCAAAAAGAAAGGTTTTAAGCCTAGTTTTAAAACTAGATTTGATTACTGGTCTCAGTTTCTGTGTAGTAATGAACTGACTGGTCGCTGTTACTGGGAGGTTGAGTGTAGAGGAGATGTTGATATATCAGTGAGTTACAGAGGAACCACAAGCAGACCAGCGAATGAAGCGTTGTGTTGGGAGCATAAGGAGCCACGAGGTCTTTAAGATAAGATGGAGCTTTATTATGAAGAGCTTTGTAGGTGAGGAGAAGAATTTTGAATTCTATCCTAGATTTGACAGGGAGCCAATGCAGAAAAGCTAATGTAGGAGAAATGTGATCTCTCTTCCTGAGTCCAGTCAGACTCTGGCTGCAGCATTTTGAATCAACTGGAGGATTTTCAAAGAGTTATTGGGACATTCTATGAGTAGCGAGTTACAGTCGTCCAGGTAACAAATGCATGGATTAATTTTTCAGCATCACTTTGTGACAGGATGCTCCTAATTTTAGCAATATTCCTCAGGTGGAAGTAGGCAGTTCTAGAGATTTCTTTAATATATGGTGTAAAGGTGAGATCTTGGTCAAAAATGACACCAAGGTTCCTCCCAGTAGAACTTGAAGCTAATGTTATGTCATCCAGAGTAACAATCTGATTCAATAATGAGTCTCTGTGGTTTTTAGCACCAATTATAATAACCTCAGTTTTGTCTGAATTCTGTTGTAGAAAGCTATGGGTCATCCAGGATTTGATATCATTCAAACAAGTTTGAAGTTTGACTAATTGGTTTGTTTCCTCTGGTTTCATGGACAAATATAATTGAGTATGGTCAGCCTTTAACAACCTTATCGTCCTTGTCTCATCAGACTGAGTGACTGTAACCTGTCAGAGAGAAGCTGTGAAGCTCTGTCCTCCGTTCTCAGCTCTCAGTCCTCTAGTCTGAGAAAACTGGACCTGAGTAACAACGACCTGCAGGATTCAGGAGTGAAGCTGTTATCTGATGGACTGAAGAGTCCACACTGTGAACTGGAGACTCTCAGGTTAGGATTGATTAACTTGATTAAGTTGATTAAGTAGTTTACAGCCACATTCACAATATTCTGGAGATATACAGTATATTAGAAACATTATTGTCTTTTTTGTAATGATAACTTTGGTAAAGATCTCATATTTATGACTAATTTAAGCAGAAAATCTGAAGTTATTTAACAGTTTATTTACTTGTTCTTAACACTGTATATGACAGTCTCCAAGTTTGCCTCTGCCACAACTTGTAGCATGTACTTTTGGACTAAGAACCCCAGATGTCTGCAGGTTGTCGGGTTGTCTGGTCTCAGAGGAAGGTTGTGCTTCTCTGGCCTCAGCTCTGAGCTCCAACCCCTCCCATCTGAGAGAACTGGACCTGAGCTACAATCATCCAGGAGACTCAGGAGCGAATCTGCTGTCTGTTGGACTGAAGGCTCCAGACTGGAGACTGGACACTCTCAGGTATGGAGAGAACTACAGACTGTGTCTAATAGAGGAGGAAGTAGACATTTGAATGTTTACAAGCCTCCACCTGAACACAATCCTAGACCAATGTGTGTGTGATGCCATGTAATGTCCATGTCTGCATGTGCTGCTCTGACCCCCTCCTCCTTTCAGGCTGGAGCCTGGTGGAGTCCGATGGTTGAGACCAGGTCTGAGGAAGTGTAAGTGTGTTTTAATGAGATTCATGAAACAAAGCAGCAACATTCAACCATCTTCAAACTGTCACATCACTGATGTCATGAGTCATCATCAAACTGATGACAGATGAAAAACTGCAGCTGGATTGTGTCTTGTTCTCTCCATCAGATTTCTGTCAACTCACCATCGACACAAACACAGTGAACGGAAAACTACAACTGTCTGACAACAACAGGAAGGTGACACATGTGGAAGAGGATCAGTCGTATCCTGATCATCCAGACAGATTTGACTGGTGGTCTCAGCTGCTGTGTAGTAATGAACTGACTGGTCGCTGTTACTGGGAGGTTGAGTGTAGAGGAGACTTTGATACATCAGTGAGTTACAGAGGAATCAGAAGGAAAGGCGAAGGGATGGACTGTAGGTTTGGAAGGAACGATCAGTCCCTAAATCTGATCTCCTCTGACTTTCTTGGTTATTCTGTCTGGAATAATAACAGGTTATTGTTCATCTCCTCCATCCCTGTGTCTAACAGAGTATCAGTGTTTGTGGACTGTCCTGCTGGTTCTATTTCCTTCTACAGCGTCTCCTCTGACAAACTGATCCACCTCCACACCTTCAACACCACATTCACTGAACCTCTCTATGCTGGGCTTGGAGTCTGGTCTGGTTCCTCGTTGTCTCTGTGTGATGTGTAGTAGTGAGAGTGTGATCATGTCAGAGAAACGTTGTCTCTGTTGATCACATAGTTCAGTCTGTTCACTTCTGTCAGATTCATGTATTAAACAGTTTCCCTTGAATTTCTTTAATAATGTTAATTATGTGTCATAATACTAAACAGTATTCATAGGAGGTAAATTGAGAATAACAAACATCAATATAAAGCACAACAAAGAAGGATCTCAGACCTCAACGCTGGAGACAGGATGGGAGGAGAGAACACAGGCCTCTGAAGTCAAATATTTCAAGTCAATTATTTAATTACATAATTATTTTCTTTATCACATTTAAGTATATCATTAACTATTATTAATGTATTACATGTATGTATCAGTAAGGTTATGCAAATTAACACAGAAGTGAACCACCTTGGGAAAAGTGTCAGGCAAACCGAGCAGACAGGGCGGAAGCATATGAACTTAGATTAGATAAGAGTTAACTTCTGCTTGAGAAAAGTCAGCATCCTGCGTCCACGCAGAGGTTGGCATTCTCATCGGGGTGATCACACTGATGTCACTTAAGTTTTGTCCGGAAAAGGCTGAAGTACGTAGGTGTAAGGGTTTTATACTGTAGATGCCAAAGTAAGCATGAGCTAAGAAGTATCAGTGTAAATCCTGGGCTTTGGCTGCAGGGGGACACGCCGTCAGTCTGCCTAACTGCCGATGAAGCATCGAGGAGAAAATGTCCACTGAGCACATGGCTCCTGCAGAGTTTTGTGGTGTTGTTGGTTGTGAGTGTGATGATGCGGTCGGATTAGACACAGATACATATATTCTCTATTGTGATTTTAACATTTTGATCATTTTTTTTGGTTTTCCTTTTATTGTTTCCACATCTGCTAAATAAAGTACAACTTCTGAAGTTAAAGTAACAACTTCCTTGCTTTAATTGTATATTAATAAGGGAACACGAATCATGTCATCTAAGAGAAAAAGCCACAAAATCATCATCCTGTACTCACTGATCCCTTGAAAAGCTTTATTTACATTGATATCCATGTTATTAGAGCCACAAAAGGCCAAAATCCACAAGTTGGTTGAACTGGATGCAGATACTGTGTAGAATAGATCAATTAAGTCAAATGATGAATTACAATGGGGTTTAGTAAAATAGAGGAACTACATAAGTATGAACATCAACAACATTAATTGTACAAATTGTACATTTGTTACATTTAACTGAGCAAAAGCAGAGAGTGCTAAGTAGTTTTTACTGCTGATACTGAATTGAAACTTCATCCAGCAGGTGTATGACCACATCTTGATGGAGCTGCATGTTTCTGCATCAAATGGGTATGAGCCACTTTCTAGACAGCGAGACTTATTCACCTTGAGTAGGAAAATAACATCAGTAGAATGTGTGAAACGTTTCGGGCTTTGGCAACGGGTCAAGGTGCTAAAAAACGTAACCACATGCAGTTTTACCAGCGAACACGCAGACAATGCAAAGCAGAAGCTAAGGTTCTGTAGTAGAGAATAAGTGTCTTGTTAATCTCTAACTAAAGTCCATTCAGAACATAACACATGCGAACAATCCTAACCCCACTAACCCCACAGCCAAGACAACCAGGAATACAGTAACACAGCATCTTATGTGGAGAACTGTATTAAGAAATATAAGCACACAGATTTACACACAAATACAACAAACACAGGTGTTTCCACCTGTGATCAGTGTAATGTTACTGTTTAGTATTGAAGTACAGAAGAAAACTACATTCAACCATAATCACAGTCGTTCATTCTGAAGAATTCATAACAACTGTAACGATAATTTACACTCAAAAAGGTCACAAGTCATGTGTTCAGTGAAAACACTAACGATTATGACAAAGTTGATGGTGATGAAAATCTCCGTCATTTGTTCTTCAAGCCGTCATCATGTGTTGTAGGTCAGATTACTGTTAGGGAGGAAAGAGAGAAAGAACTTTACACCACTGACACAAACTGTCTGGTTCCTACAGAACCAACAGATGTTGCCTTTGGTGAAACACTGCTCTGGTCTTATTGTACCTCTTTGCCAGAGCAGGTGCCACAGATACAGCCAAAGAGTCCGTTGACCATCTGGATGGCACAGAGGATGAGCTCTATGGCTGCTGCCACCAGCAGAACGGAGAACAGCGCCACGTTGAACTGAACCACGTTCTCTGGCAGGAGACACAACTTCCATTGTTCCTTGTCAGTCAGGTAACTGCCTTCACTGAAAAAACGAAATGTGATACATTTTATTAAAACAGTACAGATAACGAATAAGGTAAAATGACACAGCCTTTCCATGAAGGTCACACCTGTTAGCGAAAGGTGCTCCCCACTGGTTTAGAGAAGTGGTTTCGTTTCTCCAGTAGCACACTGGTCCGTTAGTGAGGCCCAGGGCAGCCACACTTAGACTGTACAGGCCGCCCACTACGCCGACGGCTGCAAAGCCAATGGACAGGAACATCTGCACACACACACGTAAGCATGTTGGACATTTGGGTTCTTAAATTTTGCACAGTTTTGATTACTGATATATGAAAAATATGACATGAATTAAACACACACAAATAATAAAAAATAATAACACAAATAAAATGATACGTCGCCATTGTCACCACTCACCCCACAGCGATTGGCACAGCACTTGTCAGCACTGGTCAGGTGGATGTGGATGGCAGGAACCAGAACCTATGAGCAGAATTTATGAACTATTTAGGCCGATGGATAGAACTTTATTAATAGAACGACAAAATAGAAGTTTAAAACAAAGTTGGGACGTTAGTCCAAGTCAATGAAAAATGAGTTGGTGAAATCTGTGCTGTAGGTCCAGACGTCCTGATAAACTACTGGATACGCTTAGTGTTAAAATAATCCTTTATTGATCCCACGTTGGGGAAATTCAATTGTTACAGCAGCTACAGAATACAGATAATAGGCAGTGCAAAAAGACAGAAATGTGCAGAAGAGTGCAAAATTTCCTATATTTACAATAGAAGCATATAACTTATACAGGATGAGCTGCTAGACTGATTGGTTGTAAAGTCTAGCTCAGCCGTGGGAATTAACAGATGTACTCACCATGAGTCCTCCTCCTATGAGGCCTCCCATGTATTTAACCTCTGGAGTGAGCTGTGTCTCTCCATTACTGTCGGCCGATGCATAGCTGGTTTTAAAGTCGGGGAAGAAGAGAATGATGTTGCAGATGACCGACACTAAAGCCAGCGGGTAGAGGGGAACGGCGATAAACTTAGAGCACGCTCCTGTGCACATTGTGTCTGCAGGTGGGAGTTCGACAAGCGCCTAAAATGTTCTGACTCTCCTCAGAGTCGATCTGAGCTTCTCCTCTGACGCACTGGCAACAGAGGAACCGTTTAAATGTGACTAGGGGGGTTTAGGGTGGAGCCGCAGGCGATAAGGAAGGACGTCCACTTTGATTATCATACGCTTTATGATCCTGGTTTTATGTCCTGGGTGTGTATGTGTGTTTGCATGTTCCATGAAAGCCATAAACTTTGTCGTCTTGTCTTTTTTGTTAACGTTTCTCCCCATTTTTTACCCAACATTCTTACAGGCAGTGTAGAAACGCACAAACAAACAGACACAACTCACACAACCATCTGTTGCCAGCTGTTACTAACATCAGTATGACATCTGCTACGTGGAGTGATTAAAGCTGAAAGTCTTTGTCTGGCTGAGCAGAGACACCGTTAAATCGTAGGACTAAAGATGACATCACCTGTCGTGGTCATTCAACATGGTTCCTATTGTGTTGTTATGTTGACGTCATGAAGATGCCGAATGGTTTTATGTAGTTAGTCGTACTTCAGACATGTTAACTGGACTGATTGTAATGTGTGCTGTCATCACCTGCATATCTGGCATCTCCTTACTAACCTTAACATGATGCTAATTTTATCGGCCTATACAAACGATCATATCAGCTAGCGTGCTAAAAGTGACAAAATGTCCTCCAGCAATAGATGCACACACACACACACACACACACACACAGATGAGCTCTACTCCAGTCGGCATCACTCAGTGACTCATGGTTTCCATTACTGACCAGTCTTATCTGTGCTGTATTAAAGTTTAACTAATACTGTGTGGGATGATGAATTATTATAATTGCGTGTTTCCATGAGTAGCAATCACAACCAGAGGTCAGAGGTCAGGGACAAGAAGGCAGAGGGCAGACACCAGACTGTAGCTGTTGTAGAAAGCTTCTCCACAGTGTGATCACAAGACCATGAGCTGCACCTGCTGTGTCTTAACCAACATAAGTCATCATTGTTTCAAAGGCCACCAGCAAAAAAACCCATTAAAGAGGAGATAAATCAATAATCATGGGTGGAGTTTAGACTTTAGAATGAAGCGTTATTGTTAGTTATTAACTCAATTGATGGTTTGATAAGCTTTCGACACTGTTGCGAGGGTCAGGTGTCACTCAGTGAGTGAATGTGAAAGGCTGTGCTGAGCGATCACTGCCTCCTCTCGACGGTTTGCTCTGTGTGCACACGAGGCCACGGGAATGTTGTCTTGAACGAGAAGTGTTATGTTTGATGACAACAGTGGCTTTAAAGTAGAGGAACTTCGTGGCATTTTAGATACATGGTTGTGTTGATTTCATGATTTGGACCTAATCTGCTGCCAGTAACAAGTATCCACGCGCAAATACTCATTATGGCGTTTCCACATCTGCGTACGAAACATTACCTACTGCAACCTTTGTACGGTATCTTCCCTCTTTAGAACAGATACTGCCCCTCAGTGAGAAGAGGGATCTTTCTATGAATCACCTCAGCCGAGCGTTACCGTGCTGATTAACAGTAATAAATGGTAATAAATGG
This sequence comes from Macropodus opercularis, assembly GCA_030770545.1. NCBI lineage: Eukaryota > Metazoa > Chordata > Actinopteri > Anabantiformes > Osphronemidae > Macropodus > Macropodus opercularis. The sequence continues at coordinate 6,637,342 of CM061090.1, read as the reverse complement.
TAGTGCCAGGCACAAACAGGGCTTTATATAACATCATCATAAATTCGCAATAAATGAGACCTGTTCACCAATAAAAGCACACAACCTTCCTTCATGCTGTTATATAAGCCGTTGGTTGCAACGATCCAATGAAGGGGAGGAGGTCAGACGCAGCACAGTGAACCGATCCGAACTGTCAGTTCTTCTCCAGACTCTTAAACCACTGAGTCACTTAAAAGTTTATAAGACTTATTTTCAGACTTTTGTGTTTAACACTTGGACAATAAATAGCTGATTAACGTTTATCAGTGTCAGAATGTATCTGATTTGATGTCTACAAGGCCACGTAACGTCTCAGAGTGGATACTTGAACCTAGTGAGGTGAGGTGCAGGGCTCGTTTACCAGCTTTGACGCCTTGTTACAGGTTGAGCTCACATTGAGACCAGTACCAGCATAATGTACTGATCAGTGAATGAACTTTAATCAATGGTTGCCAGATGGTTGCTTGGTAACCGAGTGGCTGTGTACACAACAGTATGATTACCATATGTCACAGAGACAAGCTAAGCTGTATCTGTCAACTGTCTCTTCCTTACATAAGCTCCAGCACCGCTCATCATTTCCTGATGACTCTGAATGGAGCTCCGTGTCCAGGGATGATGACATCAGCAGAGCGTAGCGCTTCTTGGCGGCTGACCTCCTGCACAGCAGTGTTTAAACTCAGGTCCCGCCAGCTGTCCTCATCTGAGCAGCACTCAAATAAGTCCCCCGCAACAAGCAGAGTGCCCACTGAGGTTCCTTTCACCTGAACACTGACATGTTGTCCTGTGTGGCCTGGACTGGGAACCACTGATATCTGTGGAAGAGCAGAGAGTAAATAAAAACAGAGATAACACAGTGTTTTCAGGAAGTTGGTCATTTTGCAACTGAACTTCTTTCTTGTTGGTCTGAATCATTTCACTATTCATCACTATGAGGAAAGTTAGTAGGACTGCATATACTGCATGTATCTCCGTGAGTGTTTTGGTTCCTCCCACGCCTGAATGGACTCAGGTGAGAGGAGTAAGGCTACTTGGACAAATAGAGAAACAGTCAGAGACAAACATAAACAGAAATGCAAATCACATGAGTCAACTTACTGCAGAGTAGACCGAGTGTTGCAAGTTTGTTTATGTTTAAAAGTCAGTAAGTTGTGTAACAATAAATATGCCCAGGTCCTTTCTGGATCACTTTCTTACATATTTAAAGGATTTGGCCACAAAACATTGCATATAAGGGTTCTAGCTGGATTTAACTGTTTGGGTTTCTTGAAATTTCACAGAAACTCAATTTAAATCACAATGACTGTAAAGTTGTGATGGAAATCCAGCTGAAATGTCACACACATCAGTTATTTATTATTTTAAATGGACAAATACAGATGGTCGACGGATGGGACAAGCATCTTATTTTTCTAGGGAGAGGCTTGTAAAATGGTCAAAGCAAAATAACTTGATGTTTAATTTCTAACCCTAACTCTATTTGGTCGTAATGTAAATGAAAATACCCACATGTAGCTTTGCTTTTATGAATAAATGTGTTGTTTTGTCCATTAAACACGGGGATTGAGTGTGTTTTGAGACGTGTGTACTTCTTGTTGCTTCCGTCTCCACCTCCACCCCCAGTGTTTGCACACTTACATGCTCATCTACACAGTGAGCCTGTCCGAGCGCCAGCGCGTTGGCTCGGTACGTGTCTCCTTCACTGACGTCGTAGCCTACGATCATCTGTGCGCTCGGGAATAAACTCAGATTCCCGATGTGGTCTGAATGTCCGTGAGTCCCCACGACCAGGTTTACATCCCCCGGGTCCAGGCCCCTCTCCTTCAGGGCCAGGAGGAGAAAGTCCCGGTCCCACGGTCCTCCGGTGTCCACCAGAACCGTCCTGGGTCCGTTTATGAGGGTGATGGTCCCGTCTGCTCTAAACGTCCCGTCTGTCTGAGGCAGACAGTAGCCGACTTTCAGCACGGACACGGAGTATGGATGACCACTGAAGTCCAGCTGAGACAGGGGGACTGTAGAAAACCGACCGGCGAACACTGTGCTGTCGGCCTCCATCATGTCAGCGCACAGGAAGGACGACGTGAACACTGCCCCCTGCTGGGCCGGAGGGCGCACGACTTTACGCTGCCGACACATGATTTCTGCTCATATATATAAAATGTTCAGGTCTTGTTAAGTGTAAGTCACGTTCATATTTGAGGAGAGAATATGTAATTATTGTTTTGTTCAGTAATCGTCTCTTTTTCATTTGTAGCAACATCAAAATCAAATTATAGGTTTAACACCAGTCGAATTCAACTCAACGACCAATAGGAAATATTTTTGTGTAATTATTTGATGGCTGCAAACAAGCCTTTATAGGTGAAACACATGGAAAACGTCTAGTGATGAAAATACAAGATCCAAGCTGTGACAGTTGTTGGGAAGTGCCAGAAAAAATCAGTACCAAATTATTATATAGTGACTGACACAAAGTAGAGAGAAGAATTTTACAATACACTCTGCATTTTTAAGTGAAAGCACAAAATGACAAACTTACTTACTTACTTAGTTCTTATTCCAATCGTTAGGAAACAGGAGTTGAGCAGAATTGTTGTAGTCGACGTAGAAGACAAAAATTAATCCTGAACCGCTGTGACAGCAGAGAAGCTAAGAACAGGAACAGCAGCAACTAATTCACTCTGCAAAGCCAAGCAAAACATCTAGACGGGGCAATGGAACGTAATTCATTAATTTACGTCTATTAGTATTAGAATAGATTTCATAGTTTAATATAATCTCAATGCAAATCTCAAATGTCAAATGCAGCCTGAATTCAACTCCTGCTACTACTAGTGGAACCGTTGTATTGTCACAAACATACAGGAGTAGACGTCAGTGAAATAGCTGATAAGCAAGCGAAGGAAGCAGCAAGGAAAGAAAAAGTTGATTTAATAACGTACAGCAAGGCTGAGATAAAGACTATAGTAAAAGAAGAATTACAAATACATGGCAAGAGGACAAAGGGAGTAAGAGAAGATCCTATAAAGTGGGTAGTGACTGGATGTAGTGGCAAAAGGAGAAAGGAGATTGGGACATACACATTTAAACAGTACAGGGAGAATAATGGAGAAGCATGAAACAGGAAAGTGTGATTGTGTCACAGGGAAGCTGTGGATTATATAATAATAAATTGTCCTTTATACAATCAGCAAAGAGGCAGAGAAAGTAAAACAAGACTGGATCTGAAAGTTTCACTAGGTATGAATATAGGGGATATCACACAGAGCTTTATTTAAATTATGGAGGAAACTGGGTTGGACAGAAGAATAAAAGATTGTATAGCGTTTTGTTTGTTTTTCCCTGGTTGCACAGCAAACCATCCACACTCCGACCCAGTAGGTGGCGGTAATGCACAACTACTGTTTGCCAACCGCCAATAAAACGCAAAGAAGAAGAAGAAGCAACGCAACGTCACATCTAGTCGCAACAATGGCGGAAGAAGCGGCGGTGCATCAAGGCTCGTCGTTTATGGACCCGTTTAAGGGGCTGTTGTTAACGTATTTCATGCCAGAATCATGCTACGACGAGTTCTTCCTCAACTTCAACTTCCTGGACAGTAAGTGGCTCCTGTGGCTGGAGCCGCGTGTTGTGGGATGAGTGCGGTGGTTCTGTTGATCCGGTGGGACTTCGGTCAGATGAATGAATTAAACCCAGTCGACTGTTACATAATTACGCATTAAAATGTTCAGCAGGTCATGGACAGGCCGCCACTCAGGGACTGGATTCATAGTATAGTTGTTAACCCAAATCCAGTTCGTATATTGCTTGGCCTCAGTGTTTGTGAGTGTGTTGTGTTTTCTGTCACATCGCCAGTAACAGGCAGTCGACGTGTGCTTTCTGTCTTTTCCTCCAGTACCGTGTCTGAAGATTGTACTGAGCAAAGGCCTGGGCATCGGCATCATCCTGGGATCAGTGATGGGTAAAGCCCCTAACTCTGCTTCTTTTTCACCTCATTAAGTTTCTGTTTGTGTGAAAGGGAGACAGATTAAGGAGGTAAACGTGAAGGCGGAACATTTTAGTACTGCTGCTTTATTAATCATACATATCTTTCATTTGCATTCCTAAAACCCAGCTCAGATCTTGTTATTGAGATTCAGCTATAGTCAGTTTATAACAGGCTCGCAGACGCTTCGTCTGTTTACACACGTTTACCTCCTTGTTCACAGTGAAACTGCCTCAGATTTTAAAACTGATGGGAGCAAAGAGCGCTGAGGGGCTGAGCTTCAAGTCTGTGCTGCTGGAGCTGCTGGCCATCACAGGAACGATGGCCTACAGCATCGCCAACAAGTTCCCCTTCAGGTCTGATCATTTTACTCTTCTCGTGTTGTCGTCACCGCAATGCACAACGTCATGATCTCTTTAAGACTTAAGTAACAAATTGAGTAACGTGAAACTGTGCTCAGTTCCTGGGGTGAGGCTCTGTTCCTCATGCTGCAGACCGTCACCATTGGCTTCCTCATTCAGCACTACGGCGGCAGAACTGGTAGAGGTAGGACTGCACCAATACCAGCGTTTCCACATGTGTTTGAAGCGCTATCATGCAGTGAATTCCTAAAATGGCAACCTTTTCTTTCTAAAGGGAAAATATAATGAACCCAAACCTTATTCAATTCTTTTAAAAGTAAATGGTACAACCGCCTTCACACCATGTGACAGACAAAGCTAAAGCCATGTTGAGTCTGAACACGCGTGTTCCCTTCCAGGTTTTCTGTTTCTGGTTGTGTATTTTTCCCTGGTTATCCTGCTGCTGTCTCCAGTTACTCCCCTGTCAGTGGTTACCACCATGCAGGCGTCTAACATGCCAGCCATCATCATTGGCAGGGTAGGCAAACTCTGACACAAGCCAGTGTTTACTTCTTTGGTCGCAGATAAAATATTGTTATATTTATTGAGTGTTAACCATGAAACAGGTTTTAATTTTCTTTGTCAGGTTCAGATTAGACCTTTATTCCAGACCCCTGACGGGGAGAGTGGGTCACGTGTTGTCCTAACCAGATGTACTTCACTGACTGCTCGTAGAAATGCATGAATATCTTTGACCACATCTGTAACCATGACTAGACATGACCAGTTACCAGTCATCCTTCATGATGTTGTCATGGCAGTCGCACACAGGAGAGACTGACATTGTGTGTGGTTGTCTCAGCTGATCCAGGCAGCCACCAATTTCCGTAACGGACACACAGGCCAGCTCTCTGCCATCTCTGTTTTCCTGCTGTTTGCTGGATCCCTCGCCCGCATCTTCACATCACTGCAGGCAAGTCCACTGCATGCGTGTGTTTGTCTATGATACTGGTTGATTTGACGGTATTAGTACTAGTAGTCATGCAGGATTACTGCTGTTGCGCATGTGTCCAGAAGAACACACACCAACTAGTCCACGCACGGACAGGTGGCCAGTCTGTCACCGGGCCACAGACACAGATAGACGGCCATTCACCCGCGCTCAGAAAGCTGTAATATTGAATATTTTAGCTGCTCCAGACTTAGCTGTATCGTTTGGTTGCCCAGCCTTTGCTCAGTACAATTAAAGTGTTAATATTTGATTTCAATTCAATACATAATAAAATAATAAATCATGTCCTGATCGACCAGACTGAAGCAATGTTTGCATGTGGTTTATTAGTCTTCTCTTCTAATGCCATCATTAGACCATCAGGTTGTATTTGCATCACGTAAGTCTCACATTTTGAGCTGTTTTGTCTCCTGACAGGAAACTGGAGACTCGCTGATGGCCCTCACCTACGTCATATCTTCTGCCTGCAACGGCATCATCACGCTACAGGTCCTGTACTACTGGAACAGCTCCCCAGAACGCAAGAAGAAGAAGAAAAAGAAGAAGGAGTAGGTGAAGCACGTGGCTAACTATCTGCTGGAGAGCAACACTTTTCTATCCACATCCAACGGTAGACACTCTCAGTCAGTGTCTTCTGAACTTGAAAGAACAAATTGAAATGTAATGGGTTGGTCACTGCACCTGCTGGAAACCTGCTGATGGGCTTTATGATTGACAGCTGCGTTTGTAGGTGGTGAGGGTCCAGGCTCCGGCTGTTGTTTGATTCCTTTTGATGACAGTCGGGCTGTGTTCACAATAGTGTGTTGAAATGTTTGGAAACTCTGAGCAACTAATGATTAGTTATTTTGATTAAGGGTATTTTTGGGGGAATGTGTTTGAAACGGTTATGGATGCATGTAAACATTGTGTAATTCCACACTACTTTTCTATAGATGTTTACTATGACATGAGTGACGCTAGTAGTAACAAGGTCAACTGAAACACTCTGCTGCAGAGAACAGCACCACCTTCTGCCTGGGTCTGGTGGTGAGACACTGTCCTCATGGCAAGTGGGGAGCGTTGAGCTAAGATGATGCACTGCTGATACATAAACGAACGCGACATGTACCATAATGTCTTGGCTTGTCCTGCTACATCCCAGCTGTTCTGTCATAGGGCTACATCAGCTAAATGATCCCCAAGGACCAAACAAAGACGACCTTCGGAAAGCTGTTTGATATTTAATACGTTACATTCTGGAATCATTTCTTTAATAATGTGTGGTGGAGAGCACTTGATCTCTTCGTGATGCTGTTTGCAGACTGATGCTGCAGGAGAAGCTGCTGCACTAATGTGTGTCACACAACGGGACCATGAATGGTGAGATCTTGTCTGAGCTGTCTCTGAATAATAAATTCACAGTGATGTCATGGAATTACAATAGTTTTTTTTTTAATATATACATTTTAAATGAAATCAAAACAAGTTCAATGTGGGTGACAACGTGTATGCTACCTGTAATTAAAGTACTTTCCCATTTCAGTGATCAGCTTTTGTCTTCTACTCTCGGTGTCCTCTTCAGCACAGAGGCTATTACGGTACCTTTTGGCCATATTTGTTTTTAATAATAGCCTTATGGCTGACTCATGATTCTTCCTGGCTACAGGCCAACACCTTCCTTAAGTGAATAAATCAAATGTCACTCTTTACACCTCTGTCGTGGGTCTGGTGTGATTACCTACACATTCAATACACACACAAACACACTTAATGAAACAGTTGGACAAGCACTTAAATAATGTTCAAGACCTTGTGCTTTGGTCAATTATATAAAACATGCCAGACCTAATAGTTCATAGACGACACGCTGAACCTCAGCCCACTGTCATTATTCATACATGTTGGTTGAAAGATGGGGAATTTCCTCTTTTTTTTTAAGTGGGTGAATACTTGCTGTAGTGGCAACTGTCAAATGTATTTAGTTTGTATTTATATTTACCTTCAATGTTTTATATTGAAATTACAATGCAAAATAAAACAACTCAGGCATCTTCAATAGTTTTGGTTTAATCCTTTTATTATTTGCCTCTGTACACAGTTATTTTATTATCGACTGCATAATAATTACTTTGTTTAAATCAATGGCTCATATTCAACAGTCACTTAGTTGAATGTGTTATTGTTAGCTTAATCACAATAACAGTGTAACGCGCATATGTTTTTCCATAGGTGTTTAGAGATGTGGTGGTAATCTGAAGCTGTTGCACTCGTTAAGTGAGCCAACATCATAATATGGCCTATTTCAGTGCACATGCTGTTGCGCAGTTTTTCACGACCACTTGTATTTTTGTATTTAATAACTTCTCTTAACACGTCGGGTGCATGCCAGAGTTCAGCGAAGGGCCAGAGCAGGCTGGATGCCTGCAATCACACAAAAACATTCCATGAAGAGGAAAGGACAGGGGAAAGTGCTTTTAATGAGCGAGGTGGGGTGAGGGGTGGGAATCAAGGGCAGAGTAGCCTCAGGCTGGCTTATATCTGATTGTGGAGCAGAGATGGTACAGATTGGTGTGTTTGTTAGGCCCGATCACCTGCCACTTTTCATCTTGGGAGGTCCTTCTTCCCACCTCCCCTCCAGACTGGGCTCACTGCTCCACTGCTGCTGTGTTGAATGCGCCACAACACAAAGAGCAAATAATAGCAAACATGAAAGTTAAATGTTTCCCATAGAACACGGTGGCGTTTTCACTCCTGGATGTTGTATTCACGGCCGCTGACTTCTATTCAGCGCTACGAACAGCACACTGTGTTTTTTTTAAAGATATTTATCGTTTTTTTATTTTCACATCTGTTCAGAAAGTCCAGGTGTCACTTTATTAGCAACCCACCGCAATTAATGCAAGATGCCGAGACTGGTTTTAGAAACATTGTGTTTGTGGGCATATCTGTGGTTAGACAGAGATAAATACCTCCAGCTGGAAATAACAACTAAGGGATGGAAGCCGTGAGTTGGTCCATACATGTCAGATCAGAGCTGTTCAGGTAGCTTGTGGTGCGTTTAGGTACTGACTGTAAGCCCATGTTTTCTGTTGCAAGACCAAGCTTTCAACCAGCAGAACATGTAAATGAGCAGCTTGCAGTCATGAAAGTATAAATGGCACAAAGCAACATGAGATGTGTTAGAATGGAACTAAATACTAAACGTGTAAAGCAGATAAACATCATTTTGTGAATACCTGACATTTGTTTGGCTTAAAGCTACAGTGCAGGTAGCGTCTTTACGTTTTTATCAGGCCTGTCATCTCTTTTCTGTGTGGGCTCTTCGTATCTCACTCATCAACAAGCTGCCTTTCAGGTATCCTGCCCACATTGGAAACACAGTGAGTTTGCCAACGCGCCTCTGATGAGCTTTACTGAGATACGCTGACTCATATCTGTCTAAATCTCTGGCTTGGATCTAGTGTGCAGCCATTAAATCTGTCATCGTCTTGTCAGCGTGTTCATCGAAGGGCACAATCACGCACAACACGGTGGCAAAGTTTAGTCATTGTGTTTGGGATCAACCATGTTGTTACAGTAGTTTCTCCATTTGAGGATCAGCCTCCCTCTGCTGACACACACCTCTCACCGCTGGTTTAACATTACTATGGCATCCTGAACGTGAATTGGTGACGTGGTGAACCCAACAATCCTAAAGTTAAGGGTGTGATGCTGGAAGCCTCCTCGAGAGACTTTAGTATTTTAGGTTCGCTGACAAACAGAGAGGAAACATAGAGGAGCTGGTTCAGCTCAGCCTCCAGATCATTAGTCTGGATCCAGGGACAAACCACTAGAGGGGGTAAGAAAAGCTTTCTGTTCATTTGTTTGAGGGAACTTCTGTGGATGAAGTGACCCTCAATTATGCAGCACTGCATACCAGCATCGACACCTGTCCTCTCTGCTGAACTGTAATCCAGTAGATGGTTGCTGGCACATGCCTCCCTTAGTTTATCCCAACTCATTTCTGTTAACCTGCCAAAGCTGCAGACACCTGTCGAGCAGGGTGAGCTTCACCGGTGTTTAAAGGCATCGTACTATTGTCGTGGCATCATGGGTTTGCGATTAATACCCCGTGGAGTCAGTGTCTGGGGTTTGGACTCACAGACAAGTAGAACCTGGAACAGACTTGTCCTCCACACGCTGTAATGAGAAAACGAACTTTAACATCTTTATGGTTGCGTCGTGCAGCCTCTGTCTCAGCTGTTCTGCTGCATGCGAGCACACGTCTGTGTCATGGAGGAATGCAGCAGCTACTGTACATTCACATCCAGACTCTGTGACCGCTTCTTAGAGATTTCCGGACGCTGGAGCAGCGTTGCCGAACTCATTCCTGTCTTTTTTGTGTGGATGTGATTGTAATTCGCCCTCGTGCTTTTCGGAATGTTCATTGAAGAAAGGGACAAGAGCAGCCAGTGAATGAGAGCTTGACCTGCCAGGGAGTGAGCATAAATTAACTTTGCAGGAGGGGAGAGAGGATTCAAATCCAGACGCTGCAGCAACATGGAGGTGAGGTATAGATGGTGTGTCACCAATGTAAATGCGATAAAAACCCTGCTGGTGACCACCACCTGATTCTCTCTCTGTCTCTCACACACACACATGCGCTGACCGCAGCCCTTTGTAGACACTTTTAAGTCACTCTCTGCAGATCCATGGCAACCACTTGTTGAAGCCTCACTGCTTGTTGCTAAGTGATGGGATGTATTGGACCAGAAAATCCCTCCATTGACACTCCCTCCACCCTCTTCCCCACAGACCTCCCCCTCCCTCTGCCCCATCCCTACCCACCCATGGACCGCAGCCAAAACAACCCACATATATGCTCTAACTTCCGCCGGTTTGTTGGAGCAAGAGATGTTGATCTGGTGTTTTGCCAAAACTCAACCTTTGTTTAAACACGGAACCAACGCGTGGTTTTATAACTTTTAATAGCCTTAGATTAAAGTTTGACATATTCCACAGACTAACGCTGTTTGATTTGAAAGATACACTCAGGAGAACCATATTTGTGGGAATACGGTTCTGTGAGTCCTTGAAAAAGTTTCAATGGTTCATAATTAGCTTCTGGGGACCCTCGAGGGGCTTAAGAAGTTCTTCAGGAGGTCCTGGAGTCATTCAGTGGGACCTTTATGTGGTTTCATTAGATATCAGCCGTCCAGGCCTAATTAACATCACTGCGTTTCTCACCAACCCAACCAGGCTAAATACTGACGCTGCAGTAAAACGCACCACGGCAGCGCGGATTGAACTAATATCAGAACTTGGAGCAGGTACCGGCTTTCTTCTTGCATCTGTTCTCCATCCTGTTGATCCTGTGCGCCCCTCAGCTCCTCTCCCCCTCCCATCCCCCCTCTCCCATCCCCTCCCCTCGCTGACCGATTAGCCAGTGCGGAGTTCTCCCCCATTTCCATGAGAAAGGCCGCGGTCGGTGAAAGGGTTAAGCCTGAGGACGAAGCCCCAAAGAGCAGCGCTAATTTTCTGCCCGGCGGGGGAGTGGGGGAAGCAGGGAGAGGGAACAAAGACGCCCGGGGGAGGAGCGGAGACTCCGGCTTTACTATATGCACCTGCGGTCTGAAAAGCTGCGGACAATGCGCCTCCGAAACGGCCAATTACGAACGGGCCATCCACCCGCTTTCTCTGCAGAGAGACGGGGGAAGGGAGGTGAAGGGGCGGAGGGACTGGGAAAGTGAATTTTAAAAGAGGGCGAAGATAAGAAAGTAAATAATCGACCTTTAAATCATTCGGAGCACTATAGACTATCGCCCTCTATTCACCCTCACCCATCACTTCTTCCCACCCCGGCAAGACACCCATGTTCCCCCGCTAATGTCCACCTTTGTCCGGAGTTTTATTGTGAGGGGCCCCGGCCAGAGCCGACGGCTCCGCCTGTGAAGACGCTGTGAAAGTGAAAACAGACTCGGTTCTGATTGCGGGTGTGTCGGTCTTATTCTCTCTAATGATCGGGATGGATGAGGTCATGCTGGAAGCAACAGCTGAGAAACACCGACCGTCTAGTAATGTGCAGGTGGACACGGTCAGTCCACCTGAGAGGGAAGCCGTCGATCAGCACCAGAGAATGAGCTCATTACAACACAGCTCAGAAATCAAACATCAGGCCATCACGGCCCTGCTCCGGGTGTCTTTAAAGCCACACTGATGACCAATAAACTCATTGAGTGGGAAGAGTAATAAAAGGAAATGATTGCAATAATCAGCTGAAGAGAGATAAAACACACAACAGTGAAATTCTATGGGATGACTGGGAAATTGGCCAGACTTGAAAGTAAAGTGTCTAATGCCGAGCCTGTTTATTACCAAGCTTGATGGTAGTGGTTTCTCTGCTTACAATCACAAAGTAACATATGGACTTGAATTTACACCGCTAGCACCACCAACCCCAGCTGATCCCATTCAACCAAAAACTATAGTAGAATGTGAAAGCATTCAGCTCCATTAGAGAAACGACATCGAAACCGCTTTATTTACATTGGTCAGACTAAAAGCTCACGTGTCTTCCCTCCCTTCCTTTAAAGCTCACATTCAGATCTGATGAGTCTGATCAACTCACCAGACCTGTTCAGTAAATCCAGCTGCAATTCCCTCATTAGAGATTTGGTTGCGTCTCAAGTATGAGCAAAATTCTGCTGAGTAAGCAGCAGAGTGATGCTGGACAACATGACATCAGAAGTTGGAGAATGTCAGAATATTCATCTGAATGGACAAGGCCTCTCAGAGGACAGACTACATTTACCTCGACACTAACGAAAACAGTGGTTTGTACTTTTTATTAATATTGTCATGAATGCCACAACAAGGTTTTTTAATCAAAACGAGACTCTTAGTATAAGAGCCTAAAAATGTACACAGTATTTACATAAATGCTACATACAGTAACTCTAGTACATGGCAGCATTTACATACAAACAATTCATTCTAAAAATAGAGATACAAGTCAGTATAAAAGTTAAGTCTTCAAATACTCGGGTAGCAAAGTAAACATTCATGTACTACTTCAATAGAAATGCTCTCCCTTTTTCTAAAAAATAATAATTCAGGCGTCTGTTCCAGTGCACGTTCAGTGAATGATCCAACACATTCAATGCTCACTTTTTGAAGTTGAAAGCCAAAGTTTCCTTTAGGTCCATAGCAGCACTAGTAACCAGATAGCAGGTTAGACAGTTGACTGACAACCGCGCTCTTTTATTATTGTAGTGAGTGGTGACATTGTCCATAGGAGAAGTTTTCTGAAACTTTGATACATTCTGTTTACTGGTGAATAAAACAAACAGGCTACCCAGAAACCCTCCAGTCAGCCCAGGATGCCTGGAAGACATGTCTTAATCTGCTATTTGGAATAAAACTCACATGTGGGCACTTTATATTCAATTTCATTCCCTTATAGCAGGGCCTAAAACAACGACTCCTGCTTACTGCAAAGTGACGACGAAAACAATTATCAGCTCAGGATGCTGCCAGATCTAAGCATCCCAACATTTACATCAAAAGGTCAAATCTAAAACTATTTCCAATAAGTGAAACTCAACCCAGGCAGCATAAAGAGAGTTGTTCCTCTTCTGAGACCCACTCGTGAGCCCAGCGATCCGCTGTGACTGAGGACACAGAACCAATCGGCTTCACTGTCTAAGCCACACTGCGGATCACAAAAGCCACTTCCACACCATTCCTGTTGATGCCATGTTGATTGTCCAACAGGTGATTTCCATGCGAGCCAACAGTCAAAATAAAATTATAAAAACACATTACTAAACCAAAGCCAAGGCACAAAGAGCTCATTCTCCAAAGAACACCTCTAATATTCAAGTTGTGCATTTGTGTCTGTTGGGCCCAGCAGCACCCAGCTCTGCTCACGCATCAGCAGCACTACCCGGGTGTGGAGGAACCATCGTCAGTGCCAGTGTCACAAGTGTTTTGGTGGTGTTAAGCAGTCTTTTGACTTATTAAGAATAAGCTGTAAAAATTAAAAAGTAACATTTCCTAATATGTACACAGTAAACGTTTCCCTCTTGTGGACTGCATGGAGAGAAGACTGCTGGAGAGCGGTAGTCAGGGTGGAGTCTCAGCCCTGTACATGCGGTGGTGTGTGGCATTTATTCAAACGGATGCGACGCCATAGAGGTAGAAAAACAGCATTCAGTAACGCAACATGCAGTCTGTAATTACAGGCACATTTGTAACTGCGAGACAGTTTTTCCCTTCACTTGTTGTGCGTCTTTGCCACTTCTCAATCCTCCATACCCGACTCCCTCGTCCAGCCAGCTGAGCATTACAAGGAATTCTGGTGTTCCTGCTCAGTTCACCCCCACGATCTCACTTCAGTCCTAGATGTGAGTAAGCGGGACGGTTCCTGTGAGGTAGTGCTGCTGGACACTGGTGTAGCCCCTCTGTGCCGACATAGGATCGCTGCCGTCCCCTCCCGGTCCGGGTATGTACATGCTGATCATGTCCCTGAGGTCACCCTGCAAAGGCCCCCTGTGGTGGTTTGGCGTCCCGGTTGGAGGAGAGTGGGACACAGACTCTGCCTTCACCATGGACATGGTGACAGGGCTCGGCTGCTGAGGACTGCTGCTGTATGACATGGGGCTGCAGGGTGAGGAGCACAAGCACAAGTTAGACGTGTTTAAATGCATGAACACAACTGGTTAAAACAAAAGCGTGTGAATACAGCAGGAGATTTAGACACGCTGCAGTGGTCGGGCGTAGACAGATGCACGTTTTCCAAAAACTGATTTACTTTTAGCCCCTATCATGAGGTTTTAATGCAGATCCAATATTTGGATAGTGAGGACACCTGCTGTGTCCAACTGAGGGTTAGGGACATTCAGTTTTCCTCAGACACTCATTATAAAGTTCACCAAACAGTAAAGTTTGTACTGTTTCGTGCTTTCAGTCCAGCTACATTTCCACCGTAGACACTGTACTGTAGCTCTTTGTGACAAAGTCTTTGACTATTTCATTTGTCCTGCACATTTGAATTTGTTTACTTGTAATGGAATGTAATTGTGGTCTGCTTTTACTTTGGTAAAAAGACAACTACTGCTAAATTTTCTGTGTTCAAACCGTGGCTTAGACTTGGAGTGGAGGAGCTCTTCCATCACTACCGTGCTGACTGGGATAAAGCTGTACGCAGATTTAACTTCAGTCAATGTAATGACCCTTTGGCAACACTGAAAACTATTTTAGAGACTGAAAATACCAGGATTTGGAAATTTTTAAATAAATTATGGAAATGTTCCACATTGTTTGGGTTGTCTTGGAGAAAGGGTCATGTTTTTCCTCTTACTTTGCACCAAGGGGCCTCTTTAAATTTGCATCTTTATACAGTGAAACTACTTTACTACTACATTTGCCGTTTTGTCACAGTGAGATCTTGTATAACGACTCGTGTCGTACTTCTAAAAAAATAAAACACCTTACGGAGAGACTTCATATGTCTCACTTGGTAAATTAGCCATAACCAAAGTGAACCAACATTAAATAAAGGCTGTCGTTAAATCCTCAGAACAGGGAACTGGGCACAATGGTTTTGCAGGAGAACTGGACAGTCGAGGACCACACACAGAGCCATCGAAGTCACGCTGATCAACATTCCAGGCAGCACCCAGCCCAGAGCAGAGTGGCACCCACATAACAAGTAGGCAACAGACTGGAGCCTGTTGTTCCTTCATGAGCACTTTCTCAGAGACTGAATTTAGTCTCATCTCATGTCAGGCTCACACAGTCTGACTGAAGGATTTGTACTAATACTTTCTCTTGCCCTAAATAACACGAGGGATCAAAAGGTCAACGGTATTACTGTTGGTCAGTAAAATTAGTTCTCACACTGACAGAAGGGGTTTACGTCAACTATCTTGCTGAAATGTTCCAACGCTCCGTGTCCGCAGCCTGAGGGAAAACCTGAACTTTTCGCGGCTCAGCTCTGACTCACCTGTAGGAGTTGGCTCCGTTCATGTAGGTCTGCGCTGCCGTCATCGCGGGCGGGTACTGCAGCGCAGACAGGTCGTACCGGTGCAGCTGCTGGGTGTAGCCGAGCGCCTCGCCCTGCATGCCGGCGTACCCTCCGGTGGGACCCCAGCCGTAGCTCTCCATCCTGGGACTCCCGCCCTGCCCTTGCGCCGCGGCCGCCAGGAGGTTTCCCGCCGACAGCGGGTACTTGCCCACCTGCGTGTCCTTCTTCAGCAGCGGCTTAGTCTTGCGTCGCGGCTTGTACTTGTAGTCGGGATACTCCTTCATGTGAACGGCGCGGAGCCGCTTGGCCTCGTCAATGAAGGGCCGCTTCTCGGCGTCGGTCAGAAGTTTCCACTCCGCTCCGAGCCGCTTGCTGATCTCGGAGTTGTGCATCTTGGGGTTCTCCTGCGCCATCTTCCTCCTCTGGCCCCGGGACCACACCATGAACGCGTTCATGGGCCGCTTCACCTTATCCATGGGGTCGCCTCCAGGTGCGCACGCCGTCTTGGAGCTGGGGTGAGAGCTGCCGTTGGTGCCCATGTTCCCGGTCATGTTGCCGGTGACCGGTGACATCCCCTGGCTGGCCTGGTGGGAGGGCGGCTGGCCGGTGGGCTTCAGCTCGTGTTCCATCATGCTGTACATGCTGGACAGGTGTAGTAGAGCGGAGGAAGTTGGGAACTAGCTGCGACGCTGACGCACTCTCTGCCGCGGCCGACCTGGCGAGCTCTGGCCAGGTGTCACCGGCTGGTCCAAATCAACTAATCACGCGCACCCGGGGAGGAAGCGGAGTAGGAGGCTCGTTGTCGCTACTTGTTCTCAGCTAGAAGTCTGCCGGCGGCGGACATCACCCTGAAACGCGCCGAAGAAATGAGCGAGCCAGCAGAAGCGCAGCGGTGGCAGTGTTCTCAGCGGCAAAGCGGCTCGTGCACTGAACGCAACCGCGTGTGTGCGCTCCAAAAAGTTGCCCTTGTCTCGCGCGGAGCGGACCAATGAGAGCGCGACGAGCTCCTTGCCCGTGCGCGTGCATTTGCAACTCAAAAGGCGACTCCGGCGGTGCGCGAGGCACTTGTTGATGGCGGAGGTGGGGAGAGGGGAGTCGCTCCAGGCAAGCGTCTTAATCTCCTGCTACACGGACACTACGCGTTTCTTTAAATAAAGGAGTTTAGGAGCGTGTGTAAACTATCAAAATGAGAATAAACACAAAGGTCACACTTCACCGAACACACAGAACAAACATAAAGAATTATAAAATCTTGTCAAAATCACAAGAGAAAATATTTAGAGTATAGGACAACAAAGGACTGAATACATGACACCGAACACACAACGCTGTAAAAATAATGATACAATCAGGGAAAGATATAGTAGAAAACAAAGTTTGTTACTCCATGACAGACAAAAAACAAACCACCAACAAATAGTAGAGAGATCAAAAGTGGACCAGCAGGATTTAGGAATCCATCCATGGTCCAGACTGCCACCACACAGGCTTTTATTTTAATGTTAAGCCAAATGTCGCCCTTCATGGCTCCCAGGGCAGAGCTGAGTTTCACCCTAGAGCTCTACTTCCACTAATGTGACACTGTGTGTGTGATGTTAACATACCCAGCAGATCATGTAAATAGAAGCAGTAACTGTGAGTTTCACTAGTGCCCAAACTGTTGACGTCACACAGGACGTTTGCTGCTGAACATGAAACAAGACAACGCCAAAGATGATGAGTCAGAGTAAAAGTTAAATGTTTTACAGATGATCAGTGATTGGTGCCTGGTGTTCACACTGACATAGACACAGAGTTCTGCCCAAAGAGCACAGCTTTGGCTCATCGCGACGAATCTTTGTCCTCGTGTTCTGGCTTCCATCTAACCACTGTTCTGTGAAGATGACTTGAGATGACTCCTTGGTGCCAGTCAAATAAACCGAATGGAAACTGAAATGGTCTGGTTACTTATTCCTTTTGGCCAGAGTCCAGCTCTAGAGAAAAGCTGTGCTCCTGCACATGCAAAGGTGTGAAATGAATCTGAACCACAACACATGTTGAGGTTTTCTGCTCTTCATGAGTTTATGTCCTGACATGTCATACTGGTGGTGGTAACCTACACATGGACTTGCATGATGTAAAATGGCATTAAACAGTTTGTCATCATGTGACATGTATCAGTGATTACAGAATATTGATTTTGATTTGATTGATTGACATTTTAAAGTCAAGTCTACTTTTTTGTTGTCCTTCGAAATCCTAAAAACATTTAAACATAACATGAGCACAGTAACGTTTTCATTTCAAAAGAACAAAGTGCAGCATAAGAAATAAGCAACTACAGATGGCAATGGGCCTGCAGACAAAACACACCGGCCTACAGGACCAGAGGGACTGGGCTGGATCGATTAATATTAAGTTAGTGTGTCATATTATTATCACGTTCCCTATCAATAGCCTCATTCTGACTGGCTTGGATTGGTTTCTGGGTAGATTGATTAAAGTCATTTACATGACCTTCTGTAATCAATAGCTGTCTCATAAAACACCAGACTGAATGTCAAAGAAAACGTATAGATACAATACCTTGTGAGGAAAACGTTCTTCATCGTGCTGCATCATACGAAACCGCTTTTATCTACCAACAAATAAAACTTTTATTGCAGTAATTGTGTCTGCTAAGAAATGTTGATACTTCCCAAGAATGAGATCTTTTATTGTTTAAATAAATTTAGAGCAGATCGTTTTGCTCTATCAGACTCTACTGCTCAGAGCCACGTTGTGTTGTTGGCACATTGCAACAGTACAACACTGCTCTGTTGTGTTGTCTGAAAATACAGATAGATTTCACCGTTACTGTGTAGCACAATGAAACCTTTGGTGATGTTTGTGGTACAGAAACTGACATTTAGAGTCTCCATTCTCTGAGGGTGTGCAGTTGTCCCTATTAGAACTATCAACAGTTTGGTGGGCTGGAAACCACCTCAACAATACTTAAGGTCAATGGGCAGGAGCTCAACCTTCACACAAATCCCTTCAACTCCACCCACAGAACTTAAACATACTATAAACCCTATGGAGCCAGTTTGTTTGCCTCCACATCAGAAACATTGTGACCAAGACACAATGTTTTAATATTATCCAACCTGTTCATCTGCTAGTTCTTGTCAATGTGATGTCTCTCAGAGCAAGTTACTTCAGAGCGTCCACGTAGATTTATGGATGAGTTTACTAGATTCTATAGCCTCATGTCAAAGGCCAAGGTCACAGTGACCTCCTGTCCTTCTGTTCATTTTCTCCGTTCATGCGATTGTAAAGTTACCGTAACGTTGTCAGGACGTTACTTCAAACAAAAGACGACTTAGACTTGACGATAAACTGATATATTATATTATATTATAGTGCATCAAGCATCTACTCATCGAAACAGGAGTGTGGACACAAACTGCTTTGGTTTATGATCTCAGTGTGTTGTACGTGTTGAGTAAGTTATAATCTTTCTAACACAATTTAATTCTATTCAGTCATCTCAAGACACTTCACAAAAGTATTGGGACTGAAACCCCAACAAATCTCGTTGAGCAGCACCAGGACACAGTGGAGAGGAACAAACTGGTCCTAACAGAAGAAACTCCAGGAGAACCAGGCTGGGAGGTGGGCAGCCATCTGCCTCGACCAGTTCGGGTGAGGGGAAAGAGAAGCGAGACAAGAACAACAGCTTTGAGTCTGAAAGTCACATTAATAATATGTTTACTGCACCGACTCACATAACATGTTCATTCTTGCGTTTAACACAAATTGTTGTTTTTGTGTGTACTTTTGGTTTCCGGTGAATGCGGATGAATGAGCGTTGGTTGTTTCTTACTTGTGTTCAGCGAAAGTATAAGTTGTTTGCGTGTGACATCCTAAGTGTGATGTGTTTTAGATGGGCCGAGCGAGTGCATTATGCAGATGTGTGTGTGTGCACGCTGCAGGTGTGTTTGTGACTAATTGGGAATTGTGAGAGTCCAGTCTCCCGTTTCCATCTCCATGACAACCTTGTGTGGAATCCCTTCCAAACCTCCCCCCCTCCCCTTCTTCTCTGCTCCCCAGGCTTTACTCTTTTCAAAAACAGCTCACCAACACTCTCAGCTTTTCTTCATGTGTCTGTCTGTCAGTCTTTAACCGCAGCTTCACATGGAATGACAGTGGAGTTTGTCACTTCTGTCCCCTCGCACTCTCTTGTGTTGTCGCATGTAATCACACACAAAACGGTAACGCAACAGTGGAAACTTATTTCTTATCATCACCTCCTCTGTCTGTAAAATCGGTTTTCGGTTTTTGTTGGTAAGACTTGTAAGAGGTGGAGTGAAGACATGCACAGTTTCACAGACTGAAACTGGAAAAGTAGTTTATCAGTCCTGCATATCCTCATTAAATGGTACTAAACTGTAGTAGTGGTAGTCATGAGAGCTGATGAGGCCACAGTGGTGCATGTAGCACACACCATTCAGATGTGAACCTGTATTTATCTGAAGACTCCATGTACCAGTAATTTGGTAAGTGTTGAATTCTGCAATTCCCTAAATTATATATTATATACAGAACAATGTTCGCTGCCTTCTGAGACATTTATGGAAAGTCCCTGTTTTTGTGCCTGTGGAATAGTAATAAGCATATTATTTATCCTGGGTCAAAGTTTCTCCTGATTTCTGTCAGCTGTGAATTTGTTTATTTGGACAGTGACAGAGTTTGGAGTTGATGGATAAACCTCTGGTCAACATGATGGGGTCAACACCTAGTTGACCCAGCCTTAACCAGTCACATTAAATAGAACACAGGCTGAGGGTGTGGTTCCTCTCATCAGAGTCCAATTAGCCTTATGAGTCTCAGTAAATGTGACTGTTTCTGCTGTGGGACCAAAATCCTGCTACACGTGGGCTTCATTTAGTTTTTTAGCAGTAACTCATTCAAAGATGACCCTCAAAGCTCCAGCAGACAGCCTGAAAGCAGCTTCCCATGGCTGCTGACCAGATTCATCATATCTGTGCCACAGGGAACCGACTCAGTTTACTGCATGTCCAGTGAATCTGCTCATCTCCAACCACATGGTCACCAAACGCAGATTTACTCCTCACAGGTCATCTGTACAGAAACTGATCACACAATCTAATAAAGCTGAACAAACACACATACTCACAAACCTATTTGTTCAGTTCCTTAAGAGGCAGTGGTTTAAAAGAAAACTGTCACAATCAACAGAAAAAAATATATATAAAATGAAAATTGTCTAAACATTAAAAATTAAATTTTTAGGTTGCTAACCTCACTCTAAGTTACACATTAAAAAATAACAACAAGATACAACTCTGGGTCTACAGCAACATTCACTCACTGAGAGCCCTCACATGACATTAATGTACATGGATGTGATAATAAATTCAGTGTGTAATTAGTGTCTATGCTGCAACCTGCTCTGGGGGATGGAGATATTTTGGATTAATCTGTCACATCAGCCAGCCAAGACAACAGGTGGTTTCCTCAGGAGCTGATGGAGGCAGAGCAAAACAAAAATGAAAACCTAACTGTAAATTGCTGAACAGAAGTCTAAACTCTGCTGAATGTGCGCATTAAATAAATGTTTGTTGGTCTTATGAGCTTTAGAGCTTGTGACAGGCCTGTGGCTGAAAAGCAGTGAAGGCACATTTAACCTAATTATGCCATAATATCTCCTGCTGACTCAAACGCGGACTCAGTCAACATGCCAGAGCAGCAAGTCACATGACTTCTTTTAGAGTTAAAACGCTCTGACCATGATATTTCCATTATAGCTTTTCATTTGCAGTGGCCACAAAATAATGAGGATTCAAATGTTATGGAACTCAGTGAGGTAAAAAACAGTTTGATGGAAAGGAGGGGAAATCTGAATGAACAGAAATTGAGTGCATGAAATAAGAAGAGGTAAAAAAAGGGCAGTGGAGTGGGGGCGGGTGCAGATTATAGGGTGAAAAAGAAGCAGAGAAGACAGGCAAAAGAAAGCCACAAAATGAAGGAATAAAGGGAGACTGAGATGGAGAGAGAGTACACAGGAGGAGGAGGAGGGACGAGAGGATGAAGGGATGGATGATGAAGGGGTGGGATGTGAGGAGGAGGGTGGTTTTGGGTGACAGGCCTCATTGAATAGGCCTCTATTCTCCCCTCTGTTGGCTTCTCTTCTCATGCAAAACAGGCCCGTTCAGCCTCCCAGCCATCCGTCACACAACAGAAAGACCATGGCAGGCCCTTTACGAGCCTCACACCCGCATAATCCCCCACCCCCCGACAACCACTATTTCTCAACCCCACAATCCAGCACCCAACAGGGGGTGGAGTGGGTAAGAGGAGTGTGTGTGTGTGTGTGCACGCGCGTGTGTGTGTGTGTCTGTGTGTGTCGGGCAGCTGGGGGATGGGCACGGGGTATCTGTGCCACAGTGAAAGTGCCTTTGGAAGAAGGGCCACCTAGGCTGAGAGAGGTAGCACGTTTTGAGGCTGGACGGACGTCATATTGGGACACTAGGGAGGTTAGGAGGGGTTAACCTGCCTGGGATGTGTGTCTGTGATTTGGGAGTGGGAGCAACTGAAAGTGTAGGTTTGGGGAAAACAAGACGACGACAGTTGGACAGAGCAGATATTTGTGTTATTTATGCGTGGGGCCCATATTGATATTTACTGTGCTAAGCATAACAACACATGTGGGGGATTAAGGTGGACGTATGTAAATGTGCGTCTGTGGTGTGTGAGAGCACAAGGACAATCTGGCTCTTTCTCAGGACTTGAGGAGTTGTTTAAGGGCTTGAGTCTTCAGATACTATTTAGGTTCAGGGTTAATTTGAAGGGTTGGGTCTGGTCACAGTCAGGACATGTTTTATGTGTTTCTCCACTGTGTCTTCTTACGCAATGGAAACACCACTACAATAAAAAAAAAAAACACAACAGGGCATCATGAACTGCTAAAGATAGTAAATGTTGAACAATCTAACCAACTTCATCAGCACCTGCCAGGTCTTTGTCACTGCGAACCTGCTAACTTTTCTTTTACATAACTGGATGATAATTTATAATTATAACAACATTACATAACAAATACACCATTCTGTTATTTGTACTAATTATCCTGAGGAGCCTTGTGGGATCATTGGGAGTTTCTCAGCTGACACCAGACGAGGACACCAGGAAGGAGCTCGCACACATATTTCACTGTAATAACGTACAATCGTCTATGCTAGAACTTCACCCCAGGTTGTTTGGTTAAGTTTTTTGCCGGATGTGCTCTCAGTTTATCCGCTAAGGAGCAGCTTCAGATGTGTCTAATAAACTTATACATCAGTCCTGAGGCCTCACTGCGGGTGTGATGAGCGAGGTTCATTCTCCACACTAATTCACCCTACACCTGCATCTGAAAAGTATGCAATCATCAATAAGGCCCGAGTAAAGTTTCAGGGACAGAGCAGGGATGGCGCGACCACCGGGGCTGTGCTGGAGGAGGTTGGGTGGAGATCTGGCAGAGCTGCAGGTTAGAGCAGATGGACTCCTTGTTTTGCCGCTCAGTGAAAGGTTGCTAATGTAAAACTAACTGATCCTGTATGAGTTTCAAATACTTCCTGCATGGTAGAACATACTGATTAACAGCTGCTGTCAGAATCTGAACGGAACAAGCCGGACACAGGTTAGAAACATTAATGTCTCCCTCTAGTGGAGTAACAGAGCAATTCTGTCAGCTAAAATCACACAAAATGGCTCCAAATCCCAAAGGTTTATTGAAGTATTTTATTATATTTAAAAGGAGCCCATGCACAGACCTGGAGGAAACACAGCACCTGTAGTGATTTTCAATCTTTTCTTTGGAAAAATGTCCCTTTGGACTTTGTTGCTGTTCAACAATGTGTGAGTTTTGTCATCACTCTTTTTCTTTTTTGCTAAACTGTCTGTTTTCATTCATCCAGTTGTGGGGACCAGTTTCCAGTTTCCATGTTACTGCCTTTTAAAACGTGGACTGTAAACATTTTAATCAGGCAACCACTGCTCTATGATGCCATCTGAAGCTGAACTGCAGCTTCTCCAACATCGATTAAGCGGTTAATAAACGGAGCTTAATGCTTCGGGTTGAAGTCCATAGATTTGATCAGATTTGTTAACGTTACAGTTAAACACAAACCTTTCCTACATTGTCTGAGGACATGGCTAAACATGCTAATAGTTTACCGGCTTACAAAGAAACAAGAAGCATCTCCACTAGGTTTAAGATACTTCACTGATATTAAGCCCAACCCTGGGCTGGTTAAGGTCTGAGACAAACAAACTGTTTGTTGAAGTGTGGACATTAACCTGAGCTTCTGTCCCACTGCCTTGACTGGCAGTCGGTTTATTTATTAACATTGCTCATCAAACTGCTGCTGAGCACCATGTTGCCACCAAGTGCATCAAATCTCCCAGCATCACGGTTTAAGGAAATTACACACTTTATCTGAACACTGCACATAAGCTTAAATATACCGTTTACTCATGATGTACTAGTCCACTATCCACTTTGTGAATGAACCATGAACGGACATACTGTATATACACTATATAGTTAGTGGTAACACATCCTGCTTTTAGGTCAATGGAACTACACTTTAATCTTTTGACCCTTCATATATGAAGGTGATCTGTAGACCACTGTTGCACTGATACATGGTTCTGTGCACCGATAAGCGCTTACTCCTCCGTTTTGTAATAGTTGTGATACAGAGACAACCATGCAGCAACTCCAAGTGTTCCTAGATCAGAATGATTTAAAACACACTCACATTGTAGGGAAAACAATCTCATTACTGATTTATTAAGGGCAAGACTTTGTATAACCTTTAATGCCACTAATGATGTAGCTTTATGTTGAAAAGATAAGGTCATATTTAAATGAACACAAACAGAGACAGACAACCAGTGAGCAACAATCCTGAGACGCAGTCAGTGGGAACAATTAAGAGCTTCTCATTCGCGTGGAGTGTTATTCTATTTTCTGTTCTAGTCAACAATGCAGAAGCCAGTTTACACTGTAAAAGGAGAAACCTTTATTTTGTTTTAAGACCATTAAAATAAATACTATACAGAATCCAATGTAGAAAAGTTGATACACTGCTTCTGTCTCGAAAAGGTTAACAATTTCATAAACTCATTTTAAAAAATAGCACTGACCGTACACCCCAAAACATGACTGTCCTAACTCCGACACCACACCCCCCGATGACAGGATCTTAACGAGCGCGCAGAAAGAGAATGACGATTTGTTTTCGTGAGGGATTATAATCTATATAAGTCATCTGTAGTTTGGTCCTTTCGTGTCAGTCTTCTGCCCTCGACCCACACAAAGCGGCGAGGTAGATTACAGAGCCAAAAAAAAAAAAAAAAAAAAAAAAAAAAAAACTACCCTTCAAAGAATTTCAATATTTAGATTCAAATGAAACCTAGGTTAACCATGTCAAACAGATGAAACACCAACATGTCAAAAAGGCAGCAACTCCTCACGACTCACCTTAGTTTTGCCTCCAATCATTTGTGGCCAGCAGTCAGCCTTCAAATGAAGCTCACGACTGTACAAGCTGAGTATATACAATAAAAAAAAAAAAAAAAAAGAAAGCAATACAAGGATCAAAATGGTAAACGACTGATTCATGATGAATTTTACTATACAGGTCTTTTTATTGAATATACCCTGTGGTGTTTTTTGGACCCCCAAAACCTGTTCTTACATGATCAGGATGCTTTTAAATGCTGCTGGATGTTACACTGAAGCTCATTTCAATACTGATTTGGTCCAATGCAGCACTTTACTTTGTTGTGCTGACTGGGAGTCTGTCCACTCCATAATCAGCAGTGCAGCACCCGGTGATGCAAGTCACAGCTGCATTTCACACAAGCGCCAATCAGTGCCCTGTTAGCAACAGAGCCAGCCATTTGTTATACGTTTGACTGAGGGGATTACTTTTTCTTAATGTGCTTTTGGAAATGCAGTTGCGTTTGCACTTGTTCTGCAAAATGACCATGATGGAAATGTCCAAATTAATGCGTCAAGAATTTGGGTGCTGACATGGACAAAATAATTATGGCGAGCAGAGAAAGCAGGTTAGTTATTCATCCTTCCACAATGGCCGAGACTATTTTAGAGGTCAGGAGTAATGGCAGCATTCCTCCTGCCCTCAGGATGCAGAGGGTCAAGTCATTGTTCAAACTGTATAAGAAACAAGGTTGGACTTCTAAAATAAGCAGGGTAGGGGGTGGCTGAATGTGGTGAGAGTTCTTCTAGATAAGATCAGCCACATTCATGGGCATCTCCTCAACGGTGGTGTTGTAGAATGTCTCAATGTCCCTCAGGGTTCGCTTGTCATCCTCTGTGACCATGTTAATGGCTACTCCCTTTCTGCCAAAACGACCACCTCGACCAATCCTGACAACAAGATGTATAAAACAAAATTAAGCCCCCCACAAAAAAAAAAAGAAAGAAAAGACTAACCAAGACAGGGTCAAAACACTGAATCACCACAGACCAGACAGGTTCACAAACGTAATTTAATAAGCATGCAATCAAATAGCAAACATTGTGACAAGTGGATTCACTCTATACAGGACACATTTGTGTCGACATGTCACAGCCAGTGTGTTCTTACCTGTGGATGTAGTTTTCTCTGTTAGTTGGCAGGTCGTAATTGATGACAAGGGACACCTGCTGGACATCAATACCTCTGGCCTAAAGAAGAACATAGAGTCATCTACACAGCACAAATGTTACCCAAAAACCCAGCTTTCTGCTATAACAAGTTAGCTGAACACGCCACAGAATTAAACCACCATGGTTGATAATATACTATGCCCCTGGCTGCTTCCAAGCCACAGAATTTGCAGAAGTGATCATTAACAATGCCACCCCTTTAAAATATATATATTTAAAAAAAAAAAAGTGTAATCTGCCAATTAGTTGAGAGTCTAGGATCTAAACCCAGCCACAGTGGAGGACAGACCGGTTTCTCTACCAAGGCACTTTCAAACCTTCACCAACACTGTAGATGGGAGGAGAGGGAGCCTTGGACTACAATCTCATATAGTATGGAGAAAAAAAAAAAAAAAAAAAAAAAAAACTATATATCTTTGAATAAAAGTACACACCAGAAGGTCAGTGGTAATAAGGACTCGACTGGAGCCAGAGCGGAACTCTCTCATGATCAGATCTCTCTCCTTCTGGTCCATGTCACCGTGCTGAAACAAATTAGAGGACACATGTCAAAAACACAAAAGGACCAGTTTCCAATTAACCTAACAAAAAAAGATTGATTAAACTAGTACATCTTGAAATGCTACAATTCGCTCACAGCCATTTCTGCAAAATGCTGAGAACAGATGTGAATTCAGTCTTACCAGAGCAGAGACAGTGAAGTCCCTGGCATGCATCTTTTCAGTGAGCCAGTCAACTTTCCTCCTCGTGTTGATGAAGATGACTGCTTGTGTAATGGTCAGAGTTTCATACAAGTCACAGAGCGTGTCCAGCTTCCACTCCTAATGAAGATCAATTAGTTTTTAACAACTGGAACCTTGATCATTCTGCATCACAGGTCGTCAATTCCAGCATTTCTTTACCTCTTTCTCCACATTGATGTAGAACTGGCGAATACCCTCAAGGGTCAGCTCTTCCTTCTTCACTAGAATGCGAACTGGTTCGCGCATGAACTTCTTTGTGACATCCAACACATCAGCTGGCATGGTGGCTGACAGTAGGACCACCTTAAAAGAAAGGGGCATTAAATTTAATGCAGCTAAATTACATTTTAGTTTTGAATTGCTAAAGGACCAGGAAGTTTAACGTGCATTAAGGTCTTACCTGTATGCTGCTGGTCAGTTTCTGGAAGATCTCATAGATCTGGTCTTTGAATCCTCGACTAAGCATCTCATCAGCCTCATCCAGCACAAACATTTTGATGTACTTGGAAGCTGTAAAGAAATGCCAAGACATTTCAGTTTATTCCAATGCTAGAATTGTCGTTGAGTTTAAAAAAAATGTCTGCAGACAATGTGACATGAACTTTGTGCTCTGCTACGAGTTGTGCCATTAAAAGAGCGCACAGCTGATGGCAACTGTACAAAAATTTAGGTCTTTGTTCACCTTAACATTGATGGCGCTGTATTCAGAAGTTTTAAAGGTATGATCACGCTTCTGGGTCCCTACTGTCTGCCAACTCAAGCTAGCAGAACGCCAACCAGAGCAACACCACACCAGGGGTTTACAGAATCAGCTGACACGCATGGATTTCATCATCATACAGCACCTCTGATTATATTTAATCATGTGCAATTAGCACATAACCGTCCACCACCACCGACCCAAAAAACGCTTCAATATATAGTTTTGCTGAAAATGCCACCATGACGTGACGGTCCTTTATAAAATATATATAAAAATTATAACAAATACTTACAGAGGTTTTTGCGACTCAACATGTCGAAGACACGGCCAGGAGTTCCAACCACAATGTGAGGGGCTTCAGCCTGCAGCTTCTGGACCTCACTGCGGATGTTAGTTCCTCCAATACAGGCATAGCAACTGGCTCCCATGTAATCACCCAGGGCCAGCACCACCTTCTGGATCTTGAAATTGGAAAAGAAAAGACCTTACATTAAGAAGGTTACAAGAAGCCATTAGAGGTAGGGTTCGTCTCTATACTAGCAAAAGATCCCAATGTACTATGAAGGAGTTGTGTCAGTCAAACTGAAGTCAACCCTGAAGCAAGACAAATCAGTCAGTTACTGAATCCATGCGCGCCTCAATTCAACAAACATGCAACACGTCTAGTTTAGTGACTAGTCTACCTGCTGAGCCAGCTCCCTGGTAGGAGCCAGGACCAGAGCCTGGGTGCCTTTCAGCTCTATATCGATCTGCTGCAGAATAGAAATGGCAAAGGTGGCAGTCTTCCCAGTGCCAGACTGGGCCTGAGCAATCACATCATAACCTAAGAAGAACAAAACACCATCAAGTTACAAGCCTGGTTGGGATACGATTAAACGGTTGACGTGCTTGAAATTTACACTTTACTCACCCTTGATACAAGGGAGAATTGCTCTCTGCTGGATGGCGGACGGCTTCTCAAAACCATATGCGTAAATTCCCCTAAGAAGAGTCTCACGCAAGTTCATCTCATCAAAACTGTCCACGATCTGGTTCCAGTTGCTCTGTAGAGAGAAGCAAAAAATATTTAGACACAGGTACGTTGAGACCAAAGGGAATGTCAGGCTCATTGGTCTGTTAACTCACCTCAATGATCCCATCTGGCTCCATGCCCTCAGGGCCATTGTCTCTGTAAAGGACCACAAATAGTATCAATGACGTTATCAGACAAAAAAAAACGGGCTTCCTTAATGCCTCAGTATTGCGAAACATGTGTGACGACTTCGTCTACTGCTGCGCGTTGTCAAGATTTCTCGAAATATATCAAACAAAACCGTTTTGCGGCTGCATCCTGGTCACGCGGCGCCGCTGAGCCCCATGTTCTCCACCGTGGTCGGTGGAGCCATTAGACGCCGCCACATTACACTAGCGCGAGCTCCCTCGCTGTAGTCCGCCATTTTTACTACAAACGTTCAAGATGGTCGTTTCTCCAACAGGGCTGAGAGGATAAAATGCGACCACAGCCAAACGCGGTATTTCACGCGTTGATCGAGGTTACAACAAAACTCGTTGCCCCGTTATTAATGTAAAATACGTTTGTCACCAAACGCAGTTTGATGTAGGAAATTAGCTTATCTGGGTGTAGCCCGGGCCGCTGTAGCTAATGCTAACGTTAAAGGCCTGTCCGCTTTCGCCCATCTACCATTAAACGTGTCCGGTCGGCGACGTCCACTAACGACGGCACAAGTTCAACACACACGACGCATTCATCCCACGCAGTGCGCAGGTTTCCACCAGCAGCGGTTGCAGCTGAAAAGCCTCCATCGTGGAGTCTGCGGCCTACGCTACCGGCATTGTCCAAGGCGCTGACTTACGCCATCGCCGCCATGTGCGCCGCTCTCACCACGAACAAAAGGCGAATTACAAAGACGATGTGGAAAGTTCTCTTCCACTATGCGACAAAGCTGGAGTCGGGCTGCTCGCATATGCCCTCACATGCAACATTGGACCAACGGTTAATAGCGCGGAGCCGAGCAGAAGCCGTTGAGGCCTGTATGGTGCCCGTTCACGTGCTGCCCAGGCGCCGGGTGCCATTTCCCTCTGCGTTGCGCTCACGGCCAACAACGGGACAGTCGTGGACATTCGAGCCATCTAAAACAAATACGCTGCCCAACGCGTAAACTAAACACGGGAGTAGTCGACCGTGTGACTTAACAGTGAGTTTACCGAAGATTCTTCAAAAGAGCCGTGAGGGTGGACAGAAGCCGCTTCGAACAGGCCTTAACGTTAGCGCGACAAAAAAACTCAGGATGCTCCGCTTAGCGTCTAAAAGCCAACCGAGGAATCGGCCAGAACAACTAGAACGTCGACATATATGCGTACATTCAAATCCGACGCGCATCTTACACATAAGGGCATTAAATGTTCCTTACCTATTATCATATTCAGCCGACATTATTCCAAAGACAGAAGCCGAGGTTGAAATGTCTTATATACTTTGACGACAAGCAAAGAAGGATTCTCATTGCAAAAGACCTCCGTCATTTATCTGTCCTCCCGCCCATACCGGCTTGTGATTCGCCAATCGGTACGTCAAATCCAAAGTAGGCGGGTCGTTGTGTTGTAGTACGCACGATCACAGTTCGCTTCCTTGGAGGGTGGAGTTTACGTTTCACAAGCTTTCACAAAGATCCCAGACGTAACCAAAAGTTTTATGCCCCCTCGGCTTCAGAGCATCTCTTTGCCAACGTGGACCAATGATGGTGTCTAAGACTGAATTTCTTCTGAACCATGTTTTCCTGTAGTCTTCAGTGTCAGGAAAAGTACATCAGTGGCATTTAGCTTCTCCAGTGATGTAATCTGTCCATCAGACAGTGTATGAGTCACGCGTTAGTCATGCGCGTTATCTAAACCCCAGTCATGACACAATTTAATTTCATTCTCGGCAGAAGCCTAAGAAATACACCTGGGGAGACCAGAGCTCAGAAAACAACTACGGGAATCAAAGAGTTTACAACAAAACCATCCACAGAGGTACCACAAACATGCCTCCATAGAACAGATATAGTTCATAACATTCTCTTATTTACTTGACTTTACTAATTACTACATTATGTAGTGTCGCTAAAGGTTCAGACCAGTTTCCATATGAAGCCCAGCAGATAGATTCCCTAATGAAACACATGGTTCCTGGGTAAACACAAACATACTAGTACAAATGATATTTTGAGTTTGAAACACACATATTGTCTTTGGTAACTTCATTTTTATTCACCCAGTAGACTTTTCTGTTTGGCATATTGGTTCAGTTTAGGCCCTGGGAAATTACATCCTTCACGGCCTTCAGTGATTAGCAACACTAACGTCTGGAGACAGTGGTTACCTGGATCTAGAGAGACTGTCGGCTCCATAGGAAGGGCCCTTGTTTTTCACATGCAGATGGTCTGTTGAATCCTGTCTGAGGAGCCGTTACAGAACAGGAGAGGATTCCGCAGGTCATCTGCATCTGAAAGAGAAAAGCCACTCTTCTGAACAGGAATATTCAAATTGAGGACAGGGAACAGTAGTTTACATGACGTGTCAGGGAAGACCCGCACTCGAACGGCGCTCTCACAATAGAGGACGCCTAAGGCAACTCCACTGAACACTGCAGTCCTTTCATCGCTACAGTTTCAGCCGTTCAAACTTCGGCTGAGGTGGCGTGAACAACCACACACTCACAGGCGACCATCGAAGTGTTAACGACTTGACTCCACAGGCTGATACTCCAGCCAGTCAGAAGCGGTGAGACCTTAGATTTTAAGCATAGTTGTGTACTTACAGTAAGTACAATACCTTGGTTGTTATTCCATCCCACTACAGTTCTCAGAATAACCTACCAATGACAGACTCACAGTACTATGATTAAAACACACAATACCGTTTGCCACATATTTTATTTTCAGCAACCATAATGCATTGTAGAAGATATATAAAACTGTCAATTTGTTGAATCAAATCCTGCTTGAAAAAAAAAACAGCTATGAACAAATGTGTTTTTCCATTATAAAAAAAGAGGAGGGCACTGTAACTTCATCGTGGACATGCTGGATCTGTTGTGTAGCTGCTGTGGTCCTCAACAAAATGGCTCTCAAACCGTCAAAGAAATACTTAACAGAGGATCTTTTTTTGTACCTACTCAAAAAAGAACACAAATTAGTAGTCCTCCCTTTAACCGTTTGTTTAAAGCAATAAAGCATATCAACACATTTACTAACAGAGACAAAACACAGAAAAAGATAAATGCAATGTAAAGCCGCCTCTTCTTTAGGCCAACCTGCTATTCAGGCTTGTTTGGGGGATGTCCCGTAGTCTCAAATCCAGTCTCCCACAGGAGGATGTTCTGTGTGTACAAGATGGGAAGCGTGGTAGAGGCAGGTGGATCAATATGTGGTGTGCTCCATGAACGTTGTGTAAATTCTGACTTCCCTCAGAAAAATGCACGACAATGGCTTTTTGTGTGTTTTCTCGCCACACCATGGTCTTCGTTTATGCATTTTAAGCATCAATTCCATCAAATCCACCATCTAAACAACTGTCAACAAAGTGTACATATACACTGGAAATTTCACTTCGTCACTACAACACCAACATTATGTGTTGACTAAACTGCATCATCAACATAACACTGACTGTAGCCTGGAGAGTTCACTTTTCTCTTGGGTGTCCCATGATTTTCCAAGAAGTTTCACACTTAATGGCCCTTGAACCAAACATGACATACTGTATGGGCTGGCTGCTGAACTGATTAGTTTAAGTAGAGTCAGGTTAAACTAACTGTTGTTTGGATTTTTAATATATCTGAAAAATACAAGTGGACTACAATACAATGGAAGATTAGCACATTCCCAAAATGGAAGCTAGTCTTGGCCTCTGTCAACCACGAAGGAATAACCAGGACGTACAAATTAAATCCGTTTTCAAATTGTGGAAAGAGGCAAGCAAAAAAAGACAAAAAGTGAAACCATGACATCACCTACAAAGGTAACTCCTCTGGAGTTTGTCAGAGAAAAAGTAAGGTTTACAGAAGTTTCTCGTTTCCTGCCAATCACTTCTCTCCTTGTCCTCTTCTTGTTATGTCATTGTCCTCCACCTTGTTGGTGTGTAGTGGTGGAGTTGGTAGATTGGGACATAGGTACTTGGTCACAGGATTAGCTTGCAGTGACACAGTTCTTTGTACATTTGCCTCCTCAGCCGGGGCATGTCCTGCTGGCCAAAGCTGAATGGCTGCCCTAGTGCCAGACACTTGCAGTACTATAGGAGTGCAGAGGGGGAAAAAAACAACAGGTTATTGGCCTGTAGCAGCAACAGATTCACAACAACACCTTTGTACAACGTACACAAAACAGAAGGTTGTTGTTGTTCCAACGGCACAGAGCAATCAGCTCGATAGATGAGAGACAGACCCTTACTAATCTACACTGGTCAAAGGCAAACACAAATAAAATAGTGGTGTAAAACTAAGTTTAAGACTTAGACGACAATGTATCTGCTGAGACTTAAGCATACTCACCTGCAGCACAAAAGCCCCACAGTCACTGTCATTGTTTTGACGACCCACGTTCTGTAACAGACAACCCACAAACTTAGCAAAAGCACTGACACTAGCCCTACATTACAACGTTCAGAGGCAAGGAAAAAGTCAGTGACTTATTAAAATGTCCTGGTTTATTACATAAACACATCTTCCATGTGTGAATTGAACACGCACATAAACATACCAAATAACACTGTAAAAAGCAGGTAAAAGACTATGAATAGAAATGTGTCAAAAAGCCAAACAGGATCAGGCGTCAGCAAGTACTGAAACGGGATCCACATGCGGTGGCACGAGAAGCTCAGTGTCTACTGTACGTGTAACTGGGGAGTTCAGCAGAACATAGATCATCTTATTACCAACCAGACATTGTGGTTGTTCACATTTGAAACGTGGTGAACACCAGATCACATCTCATGAATTATGCAGAAATAGATCAATGACTTTTCTTGCCACCGTAGTTAATGCATGACTTATTAAATTAAAAACATAAAATCAGGAAATAAACAACAACACCACCGTACCATTTTAAAAAACCCTTTCCATCCCGTCAAATAGCTCCGTTGGTCTTTTTTGATGGCCTCTGCTTGCAGATACTTAAAAATGTGCTGGAAACAACAGCAAACAGGTAAATGAGTGGTAATGTGATGAAGAATAAACGGACACATCTTTGTCCAATTGCCATGACTGTGTAAAGACATAAGGATAAAATAAAACTAGCAATGATGCTTTCATACTGAAAGAATATTAGTATATACTACTAAAAAAAACCCACCAATGCTTTTTTTGATTCTTTGTGTCACAACTGCCAACAGTATCCTGAATTCTTTTAAAAATAAGGTAACAAATGAGCTGGATGATAATTAACAAAATTTTAGGCTCTTATTGGCACCGTGTCCATCCATTTCTCTCTAAGAGTCTTTTCATGCTTCTTTTTCAAACACAGCTCACTAGTGTATAAGCCCGGTGTTGCTGTCCAGTCCTACCTTAGGGCAACGTCTGTTAAGCGTCCGCTGGGAGTCAAAGTAAGTGATGGCTCGACGAGGAATGTCAACGCTGACAAGCGACCAGTGGACCTCCAGATGGATGGGGATCAACAAAAGATCCTTCTGAAAGATGTCAACCTGACGAAAACATCATGAGAAGAAGAAGAAAAGCTGTTGTGGAATCTCTTCATCAACAACAAAGAGTGGCGGTGGCGAACCCAGCGTCCAGGACATTTTGTGTGTCCAAGTCCACGGATGGTTGACAACAAGTAGAGCCAAGAGCTTTTGTGGACCGTTTTTTTGTGCGCCGTTCATTTAAATTAGATTTTAATAAAACCCATCATTAGATGCGGGACCACATGTGTCTTTTGTTTCAGTACAGTGAAACCACTTAAAAGTGGAACTACAACAAACAAATACATTTCCTGCCAGTTTCCCTGAGCATCTTTGTCCCCTGCAAAAACACTGCTCCATTTTTAAAGTAATTTGTGAATTACTATGAACGTAAGTACTATTATAATGAGCATTTCAATCATTAGCAGTATGGCTCACACTTACATTTTTTGTCCACCGTTTGACTCCTTCATAGCCCTTCGTCCTTAGCTTATCATAAAAGAAGCTGTTGAAAAAGTGAACCTGAGAAGGAGAAGAGAGCAGTGAGGATTCTGGCAGAAAACCGGTGTTAAAGGTATGCATTTGAGTAAAAGCTGATAAAATTAGTCTCCATCAAGGACTGATGCTGAACAGAAACATGTTAAATAACAGCCTTGAAGAAGTTCCCGGCAGTACTTTGTGGCTACTTTTCCTCACACTATGATCCGACTCGTGCCAAATAATCCCACTTGGATTCAGAGCAGGTGAGTGAGGAGTGCAGGTCATCTGATGCAGCATCCATCACTCTCCGTCTTCGACAGATAACTGTTACAAAACCTAGAGGCATCTCTCAATCTAAGATTTTGACTTATCATACCAAAGGACAGTTTCTCACTGATCCAATGGCCAATTGTTGTGTTTCTTGGCCCAGGCAAATTTCTTTTGCTTGTTGTTATTCCAAAGTAATTGTTTGTTTGGCTGCATTTCAAGCATGAAAGCTTGCCATCAAGAAATTTCACAAATTAACTCTTGACAACTACTTTGTGAATCTGATGGGAGAAAGACATGAGCATGCCAAGCTGTCATCAAGGCTAAACGTTAGAAAAATGTTTAGATAATCTATAATATGAATCATTAGGGAACAATTAATTTTCTGAAGAAGCCTTTGTGGAACCCATTCATTTCAAATGTCAGTGCTGTAACTAAAGAGTATATTTAATATTCACACCCTCCAGCTCATGTTCAGCCAACGCCTACATTCTACCCACATGAACCAAACTAGCATAAGCATCACGAGGCAACTGAACTGCATGTGTAAGAGGCCTATCCAAGAGCACTGTAATGTTTTACGTCCTTACCTTCTCTGGCACAGAGTCCATCACTAGGTCACCATACATGTTCATTACCTAAATAAACAAATGCAACACAATCCTCATCATCACAGAGATTCATGCATCATTAGCATTTGACAATACACAACCCAAGCATTTGATAGAGCTGAGCGAGTATTAAATGTTGTGCTTTTGCTCGAGTAAAGGCAAAAAGTGCCATATCACAGATGGAGTTAGAAGCTAGATCCTATGGTTTGTCGTAGTACCTGGTCATTGAGCCAGTTCTGTCCATAAAGGGTGCCCAGGTCATCCATGGTCAAAACATGGCGCTTGTAGTTAACTCTGAATGTTTTAGCCAAGGCTGATCCTGATGAACGCTGGAAGGACTGTATTAAGTGCTGGACCACCGCTTTCCTACAGAAGATCAAATCAAACCTATTTACAACTGAAACTACAGGATGCAGAGTAACAACAAAACATAACTCGATGCATACATTTGTATACATTAATAGCAGCACCTGAGTCTGTCATATATATTAATACTATAGTACATTGTTGTATTAAAATTGTAAATCCATACATATCAATAACAAGATAAACTTCATTAATCTCCAATGGAAAATTCAGGTGGAATAACGATTTTGGTCTGGTTTTATTATATATTTTTTTCAGAACATGCCAGGTTTAAGATTCTGTGGCTAGGTTCAATGTAGTTTTATTGATTTTAAACATGTTATTTTGCACATTGCAGCTTCTATATTTAGTCATAACAGAAAGATATGAGGGAACCGACACACAGCAACTTGATTAATGTGCATATGTGGCAGAGAAAATGAAGCACTTTGGGGAGAACCCAGGTTTCTATAAACCCTTGCACCAAACACAGAACCTGAGGGTCCAGTGAGTTAAGAATTCAACTTGCTTGAGGAGCTGACTGTGACCTGGTACACAGACATGCATGTAAACACACAACTGTTTCTAACCTGTGTGGCTGTGAGAAGCTCTCACTGAAGATGTCCTGAAGCTTCTCTACAATGTCGTCTACATGGATGGGGATCAAGCTGCCATACTGCTGTAGAGACTCTTCAAGAATACCTACAGACAAAAGAGACAAAAGAAAGTCGAGAGACACAATTGTTATCAGGATATCTAATATGACAAATAAGCATACAATGGTTTTCATTCAAAAGGTATAACTCTACCCTTTTAACACTGTTGTACTTTGTTACTATGCCTTAAGCAGTTTGTGTATGTCAGTTTCAGGAAAACCTTTCAGAATCTGCACATCGCTGCGTCAAATTGTAATAAATGTGCAATTGAATGAAAAATGATGAGCAATGTCAAATGTATGTGACAATGAAGATGAGATATCCTCAGTGTAAAGTACACACCAGTCACACAACCGATGTGTTCCTCAGTAAGAGCCAGTTCCACTGGTTTGACCTCCATTTCTCGCCTTCCTCTGTCCTCTTGCTTGTCTAGAGAGCAGCCGTTTATCCGTTTATCTGTGGAACACAAATTCATTATACACACACACACACACACACACACAATCACTTCATTCACTATGAAAATTATATAAAAATATATGAAATAATCTGAGGTAAAAAGTTGATGCAGAATAATGTTAACTCTGAACTTTTATTTACATTTGTAATGCTAGAAACTCCACTTGAGTGACAATTACTGTGCCTTGTTGTGCTGGTGGAAAACCCTTATGTCAGGATGATACATTGTGGATTTATTTTAATTTTCCCACCTTCCCCCCTGATGTAATAAAGTATATAACCAACCATATCACCGTGTCTTCTTTCGTAATAAATATATATCAGTACCTCTGTCAGGCTCTGTGAACCGCTCATCGTTGCTGTTGTCCTCTCCCTTGGTGTATGATGACTGCTGATATCGCTTTATTCTCCTTTGCTTGCCATATAGGTTGTACCTTTGCCCTCTCCGGCTCCCCCGGTGCCCTAGGAGGCCCACACGCTGCGCCCTCTGGCGCCAGCTCCTCCAGTCACGAGTGAGAAATCCAAGGCCACTGTGAGATCGAAAACGCTTCAAGCGCCTGAACCTCTTCACAGGCTTGTACTTGCTAAGGTGGGACCTGAACATGTCCTCGGCTTCAGCCTGGGATAGACTATCCTCTACAGTAACATCGCCTACTGCTTCAATCCTCTGCTGTGGTCCATAATGTTGGTGTTGTTGTGAAACACATTTCTGCGTGGACTGGGAAGGAAAGTCTGAGATCTCCCACTCCTCATTCATCTGGTCTTCTTCTTCTTCTTCTTCTTCCTCATCCTCGTCTTCCCCTTCCTCCTCATTGTTTTCCCAAACTTTGCCTTCAAACTTGCCCTTATTCTCCCCTTCTAGATTGTTTTCTTCTTCTTCGTCACCTACTGGTTCAATATCATCCATACCATCTTCCTCATCTACATACTCGCCCGTCCACACTTTGTCTTTCTGCCCCAGTCTGAGGTGCATGGGACTGTGTACACTGTGGCCCGAGACCGGGACAATGAGGTGGTCCCCAGGAATCCCACCTACGGGAAATATATGAGTAATTAATTGTTTATTAACAATAAAGAGGAAGTATAGACTCTAGATACTGCTTGTGCCTGCACTGAACAACTAAGCCAAAACGCTTTATGCGAGTGTGTGCTTGGTCACCCATGACTATATGTAAAATAAAGCACCAGATTATGATGATGATGATGATAGTAATACAGCATTTACTTGAATAAAAGCATCACTAGCAACATAATGCCTACCTCCTCCTGTGTTGTCTTGCCCCACAGCGGTCAGACCCAGGTCTCCCTGCCAGCGGTTCTGGGCCAAGCTACCGCCACTGTCTCGCATTATCCACGAACAACCTACAACCTGCGCCAGCTCGTCACCTACGAAATGAGACATGTAACCAGATTAATTAAATGCAAATTACACTGTAACCTTATAAAACTGTACTGCATTAAATGAAAGGTTTTTACACCCAAATGTATGACTTTGGCTCAACTGTGGTTCATCTCAAAATATCCACAGCAGCTGCCCTGAAATGTTATAGGTTGGCACAGCAAAGTTTGCAAAGCAGAAAAATGCTACAATTACTAACACAAACACACATTTCACGGCCACGACAATACAACATAATTTAAGTTTCTTTGAACATGCAGCCAGCTCCAAAGCACCGGGTAACAACGCACCTGTCTGAGAGATAAAACACACATAACCAAACCTCCACTGATGTCTTCCAAAAACACAAATGTACAAATAGTAGACTGGCACCAGTATCCAACAACAATGACAGAACATTAATACACAAAAACAATGGAGATGCTTTGATGGATCTAACATCTGGTCTTACTGCTGACGATTGCGTTCAAGCCACCGCTTGGTTGCATTGTGGTTATTTTTATTGGGAACTATCAGGAATCAGGATTCCCACCGCTTCACATGGTGAAGACGCCTGCTAATACTGGGACCCTGTTACCATGTGCAACTGGTTAAGGTGGAGAAAGCTAACATAGCTCGCTAGCTAGGGTAAGTTGGTTTATTGTGGCAAAAACGGCAACGACAATCTGCGAGCGCTTGGATTAATCACGATTATGAATTGGCGTTGTAGTTAGGGACTGTTTTGACGCAGCACGTGTCGCGAGCGGGAGAGGTTCATTCGGCAAACTGTGCTATGACGAGAACAATTCTTTCCGATACAGGAACTAGTCCTGACCGAGGCTAGCCTGTGTGCGTTCAGTGCTAGCAGCAGCCACATAGCGCTAGCCTACAAACCATTCTAACCGCATACATCGCTTTTTACATACAACCCAATGTGCACAAGTCCCATTAGTAACCGCCTAGAACAACGGTGCCCATGCTAAATCAACTGTCTGCTTTCTAACCGTGCTACAATGTTAGCTTTAGCTTGTTAGCCATGTTGTCGTCAGCTAGCAGATAGCATGTTAGCACAACAAAATAAAAAGACCGGCTCGGTTATGCACCCACTGCATAGTTAAGATGAGGCGCTGCAGCGTTTTGCTTACCGTTAACCTGCAGATTTGTATGAATATGTATCCCGCTATTCCCGACTCAAAGTTGGGCGTGTTTAATTTTGTATGGGTATCGGACCAAAACAATGCTAATTGCAGATAGACCTCATTCAATAAAACCAGGTGTGGAGCAGCCAGATCACACCTCCCTGTGAACTCTGCTGTCTTATAGTCTTCCGGTTCACGGAAAAAAATCAATACTTGAAAGGAGCGGTGCACATGAAAACCATCCAAATTTATTTCAGTTCTGCACAGAAAGGAAGGAGGCGCCGAGCCGGACCACTGCAGATTTTTCGCTCTTAGCGTAATGTCAACCATAAGTCTGTCGCACAACAATGCCGTCATCCACAATGCGTCTCTCCGACAGCCTCTCGTTTCACATGTAATTTCAGTCTGTGTGGAATCGTCTGAGATACATGTTTAATCAATGTAAAGTCATGTGTCCTAGTTAAATACACACGGTGTAATGAAAAAAGCAGGAATAACAGGCTTCGTTGGGTGTTTACTGGTGGAGTATAACACAGGTTACACTGTTGTCTAAAGCACTTTCCGGTCTCTGTGGCTACACAGACATTTCACAATCGTTTTTGAAGCGAGTGGTGGACCTCTGCAACAACTTTAAACCAAGGTTTAAAGTTGTCAGTGTAGCTGCGTGAAACACACGTTAACCTTTTAGACTACACACCGGTTAATCTGATCGGATTTACTATGCTGTGTGTCATCGGTGAATATTCATTTTTGTCATGTTTTACTATTTGCTGGCAAATTGGTAGAAACTCTGAGGTAGATTTAAAGTTGTCAAATCTATGAGTTATGGTACGACCAGCTAATGGTGCTTATACATGAGGCTGTTGTTGAGTGGTTATATATTGTTGAGTGGTTATATATTCTGATTCTGATTTGAGTACATGACATGGAAGTGTCCAACAAAAACACATCAATGAATAGTTATGAATAAATTAACTTTATATTTATTTTCATCTTTAATATATTTATCAAATGCATTGTAGTGATTATGGATGTTGTCAGAGGCTGAGTCATTTCATCTTAATCTTGTGAATTCAATTGAGCGTGTGATGAATGACTACAGTTTTCTTGATTTTTCCTCTGGTCACAACATTCCCCTGTGATTGTGTTTATAAACATTTGTAAAAACCTCCCATCCTAAAAGGTCCTGGACAGGAGTCCTAGTCTATGAGTAAATTAGAAAACTAGTTAGAGCAGCTTTGGGACAGTAAAGGACAAAAGGCGTTATCTCAGTGAAGAGTTGAGAATGACTTCAACTGGGATGAAGCATTATTTTAAAAGCTGCAATCAGTTAATAAAATTGTTATGGTGACCTGAGTATGACAGTCACTTACACACTGTGTGTGTGAGAGTATGTTTACTGCATTGTTACTCTATTTATTATAGCCATGTGCTTCCGCATATGTAAGTTACATTGTAGTCAATCATCAAATGAATGATGAACCAATTTTATCTTGTTGATCATGATAACCCACCATGCCGCCCCTGATCTTAGTTACTGTTCCAGACAAGCCAAGTGTTATCTGTTCTGAAGCCAGTTTTCCTTCCATTTTAAAACAGCCCTCAAACTGTCTGTGAGGAAGAGAGGTATCAAAGAACAGGGCTTTCCTTCCTGATTATTAGTCAATCCTATTACTCTAACTGATCAGCATCAATCAATCACGGCCCTTTCTTTAAATCACTTGTTTGCTGTTCCCTATATATCCAGGGTTGTTCCTACAGGTAAGCGTCTGTCTGACTTCTACAGTTTGGAAGACAAGGATCCAGCTACAGGCTTGTCTGCACAGAAGTCCTTCCACCAGGACGGGCGCTCCAGCACCCGATCGCCTTGCATCACTGTCGACCACAGGTTTTTGTAAAGCTGCAGAGATGGACAGTAGTTAGGGGACTCGTACTGGGTACTGCTCTTCCCCTGTAATAACTGGTATGTGAGCCATTAAAACTCCATTGATCTGCTGTCATAGGATATCTCAGTACTTGCAATCCATTTTTTGCAAAACCTTGACAAATCATGTATTGAATGTGGTAAAATTAGGTATTTTGTGTGCCTAATTATCTGTTTAGGTAAAACATACCTGTCCATCTGCTTTGCCAATAGGTGAGTTGAGGAGGAAATCAGTGGGTGCAAAAACATCCACCAAGGCTACTGCATCATCTTTCAGCTGAAGGGAGACACCAGAGACAGAGGCTGATCATAAAGTTTGCTGGAGAAGCATCTTCTACAGCCATAATGGCATCTACGACAGGATGATAGACAGGTAGAGAAGGTGTGCATACCTGGGAGCAAAGAGTGAGGATGGCCATCTGCACCAGCTCTGCAGGATTCCTTCCACTCATGTAATTACCTTGAAAGAAACAGTGTTTCAGTGTCATAGCAATCAGCATCAGTGCACTGGAATGTGACACCTATATGCTGAAGGTGTGTCATACCCTGGTACAGTGTGGCCATGTGACTGCTGAGGCTCCATAGCCCATGTAAGGCACATAGCTTTCTTAGCACTGGTCTGAGACCAGCTGGTGTGTCCGGGTCCATGGTTAGGTCATAAAACCTCTGGAGGCACAAGTGTTCAATGTACGCAATGGCCAGGGAGCGGCAGTAATATACCTGAATGGA
Organism: Macropodus opercularis; assembly: GCA_030770545.1. NCBI lineage: Eukaryota > Metazoa > Chordata > Actinopteri > Anabantiformes > Osphronemidae > Macropodus > Macropodus opercularis. The sequence goes on along the minus strand of CM061090.1, from coordinate 6,595,205 downwards.
AACACACACACACACACCTCTTAAGAAAGGTACACATGCACAGTGCTTGGGGCAAAAAGGATCAAAAACCACATTCAGTCCATTACATCACCAATGTAAAGGGGACTGTGTGCACGGTGGGGGCCACTAGAAACCAGAGACAAACGCCTTCTATTCTAAATATACTTAGCCAATAAATAACATTCTGTTAAAATAAATTCTAGTTTGGCATAAAAAGGCCAGAGCCATCTTTTTTTCAGATGAAAACGTTTGGTTTGGTGCATTAGCATCAATGATGCAAGCATCATATGATGAACATCAAGCATGTCTGCAGTGTTGGTGAGTGCATCTTACCTGACTGTTGTTACGTGCCTCAAACTCATCCTTCCCTGAGGCCCTCTGCTGTTCCAACCTCTTCTGACTCTCCTCCAGCAGGAAACACACCAGCCACTTATAGGCTGCGAGAGGCACTAATATCAAATACATCAGATTTAGATCAATCTAGATTAAAAGGAGTTACAAGAAATCTTTACACATAGTCTTTAAATACAAACACTTCATGGAAAGTAATTAAACTTCAATCTGTAATCTCATCTGGGTTACCTGTCGAGTCCATACACTGCTCTATTGTAGTTGCTGTGAACCTGCTACGCAGTATCTTTTTGAAATCATCCAGAAAATCCACAGAGTGAAGTGGAGACTCAATGCGTACCCCATCTAAAGGAAGATAACAGGAGCTCACTGCTCTGCTCATGCTGAAGGATTCACTGTAGACATTTACAAATGCAGGTCTTGCTGACCTCTCACTCCCCAGTGACAACAAAGAACCTTTTAGTGAAGTCTCAGTGGATATGTGACTGACCATGGAGCTTGCTAGAGAGAAAGCTGAGCAGGTAGTTGCTGGTCTGCTGCAGCAAAACGTTGTTGTCTCCTTCATATGTGCAGTTTGGGTCATTGTCGTTACGCAGATCACCCAGTCGATTCACTAGCAGGGAGAAATCAAAGTTAGTTACGTCTCTGAGCTATTGAGAATGAGAGTATCTTTGGTTTGTCTGTGGGACTAACTGGCGAGGTATCCATGTCCACCACAGGCCTCCCTGCACTCCTGGATCCCCCGCTGAGCAGTCCATGAGCCCATTGGTTTACTAGAGCAGCCTATCGCATGGATCTCTTTGCCCAGCTCTGCCTGTGTTAGACAAGGCAGAGAATACTGGTAACGTATACTATATGAAGTCTGGATCATAAGTATTCTGCAGTTTTGTTCTTCAGAGTTTTAAATAAATGATCAAATGCAGTAGGGTACAACGTAGAAATAAAAATGTTGTGCATGTAATATCCGTTATTTTATGGCGTCTGTTGTCAATTTCACTCACCTGTCTGTCACTGTTATCTCTCATCATCTGACCAATCTGGAACTCAACAAAGTTTAGGAAGGTGCTTTTGGTAAAGTGATCAAGAGCATATGCTGCTGCCAGGTACGGGATCAGACGCCATTGCTGGAAGAACAGAAAAAACAATCAGTGTCAGCGCCTACAGTGACAGAGTGCCTGGCTTAGATTAGGTCATGGTCTTCTATATTTTTGTCATTTCTTGGCTTATATGTGCTAAGAGAGAAGGAAATAGCAGCGTGAATCACAGTAGGGCTATTAATTCCTTGATGAGTAAGATTAGCGCCATCTACAGGGATTACAATGAAACACATGCCAATAAATGAATATGTCCCACTTGATTGTGTTTTTGATCAAATGTTACAACTTTTTTTGTCTCAAACGATTTTAAATCCTAATTCCTTCCACAGATCTGATACTATGTCACAATACTATCGGTCAAAAGGAAAACTTCTTCTTTACCCATTTAAAATACAGATAGTTGTGGAAATACCAACAATTAAGAATTCCCAGCAACCAACTCGCGTCTACTGCCTTCATGCTGACCTGCAACTGGTACTCCAGAACAGGAATCTCCTCTGTGTCCTTAGGTCCAAACTGTCTCCTGGTGGCTGAAAAGCGGATGGATATAACCAGAGCCAGCTTCAGGTTCACCAGAGCCATCCTGGTGATGGACACCCTGCCACCTGACAGAGCACCCAGAGACGCCCCAAAACGCTTGTTGGGGTCCTTGAAAAGACGAAAGAAATAGAAAAATGTCTAGCAGATCCATTTCTATAATCTCTCTTTTTAGAATATAAAATCCATCTCACAATCCAACACACTGTCTGCAGTGGATTACGCATCAAATGCTCACGTTTGCAAGCTCGCTGGATGCTGCATAGCAAATTTCAGTTCGATTTCTTACTTGTTTAATAGGTAATTTGGTTAATTAAAGTTGTTGTTTTGGTCTTGAGAAAGTCTAATTTGTATTCATAGTATGTATTATACAATATGTTCTGGCATAACTGTCACATGTAACTCAAAGACTTCATAAGCGAATGAAGGCCCTGAAAACATGTACCTGTAAACAAGGCTGATGGGACTCGGATCAAACCAAAATCTGGATTTGAAACTGATTAAATTATGGTGTTAGCTTCACATACTGGACCCTGAACTCTGACTGACAGGCACAAGCCACTTTATGCTGTACCGTTAGCTGACGTCTTACTAACTTTGAACGGCGTAACGTAGCGGCCATCAGTTGTGACGTCTCCTGTCCTATTCAGTAGATTCTCCCGCGGGATCCTCACATTGTGGAACAAAGCAAACCTGATGGCATATAAACAGGTGTCAACTATACAGTAATTGTCAGTTGGTGGACAAAGGGGTGTTTAACAGGCCACCGGACTAACTTTCTTCTCTGCTGCCACTTACCCGTTGTCCAGACCATTCTGGCCCAGTTTCTTGCCCATGTCTCCGACCAGCACACCAGGCAAAGCCAGGAGGGTCTTTGGATCCCTGATCTGCAGCACGGTAGTAACACATTTACCTCGTGTTTCTTCCTTTTGTTAATATTAGTAATTTTTTCCTACGAGTATACTTTAAGAATATCCATATTGGGTTGCGTAAATGGAAGAATCTATCTGATCCTTGTCTGCTGGTTCTTACGTTTACATCATTAGTTTTGAAAAAGACTAACTTTTAAGCTCATTGCGTCGCTCAACTATCAAATAGAACATTTCACATAAAAAAAAATACATAAAAAATTGTTAAGCTGTTTCAGTGTTGCAAGTTACGTTTTATAGCAGTTGAAAATCATCAAGTTTCTAGTATAACTAGAAAATGATGCAGTGCAGACAAACAAATCTACCAGCAGAGAACTTGGAAACCCTTGGCCTCACATGGCATAACAGCCTCTAAAGAACATGTCATGCTGTAACTTTATAAAGGGATAAAGGTCAAAGTCTTACCGGGACAACGAAGGAGTGCAGGCCACGGCAAACCTTGTCAGGTGTGTACAGCTGAGCGAACACAACAGCGTGTGTGGCAGTCTTACCCAGGTTTCCAACCCAGAACTTTGCAGCTTCAAAGTCTGGAGAGTTGATCACAAACTCCTGCAAAGAGAACCGATCAAGACAAGATCAGTAAAAATACGACGATCAGTTTGTGTTTTTCTCCTTGCAAGACATTTGAACTAAATCCTTCAATATTTTTTGTGTTTTAACTCTTTGAAGTAAATACTTTGGTACAAACTGGTGGTTTTGGCCCAGTAACAAAAAAAAAACACATTTATCATGAACATCTGCTGTTGCAGATTGTAAAACGTGATGAGTGGTTCTAGTTTTTGTGATTGTTAACTGATTGTTTTGCATGTGAACCTGGGTGGAGGGGTCGTATGTGGCCGTGGTCCTCAGGCCTCTCGTGTTGCTGCCATGGCTCAGTTCAGTCAGTGCAAAGCATCCAAAGAACTGCAAACAGACATATGCAATTAAAGATGCAGAGGTGGTAGAGGTTTTGATGTTAGATGGAAACATTTTTATGAAGTTAATGGTGATGCTCTGCGGACTGTGTACCTGGCATCTATACAACTCAAAATCTAAATCTAGTGAGCAGTAATGTGAACTAACAGAGACGTTTTGTTACTATGAATGACCACATAGGGAAGATATAAAACGCCTAATAGATGTCATTTGTTTTTCCTTACTGTTGGGTTCATTTGAATTTTTTTTTGAAACAGAAAATAATTACATATGCTCATCTGAGCACAACCACCCAAAGTCAAAATAATCCCTTCTCCAAAATGTGCAACAATAAATATACAAATAAATAATAATGTATCAGTACTGAATTATCAAATTATTGTTATTTTGTTTCTCTCCAATAACACATTTAGTTTGACTGTAGGCCAATTTAGTTAGATTCATTATTCTTAAATGACATCAAACTGTACGTGAAAAATCCAGTGGGAGGATGTAGTGACGTGGGCTGTTGCCACTCCTGATTCTCCTGCTAAGGCAGGACAAGCTCACTGTGGCGGTGTGAAGATCTCTTGAAGTCATACCGTCATATCCTCAGCCCCGTTAATGAATGTATCATGTCTTCCTGATCCTGTGTTAGCAACGGTTGCCCCAAACATCTAAAATAGAATGAAACAAAAAGACAGAAGACTAAAGCTTATTTCTTATCAATATGTTACAATGTTCTATGGAGAGACAGCACCACAAGGAAGCATTTTGAGCTAAACACAGGCATTAACAGCATCCATAAAAAAAAGCGAAGCACCTGTGCACACTTACCCCTTTGTGGAGAAACAACTTGGCACTAACTGACCAGTCATACATGCCCAGGCAGTCGTTTAAGAAAACAGTCTTCAGCGGGTTGGCCATGGCCTCATCTCTTGTCAAGAAGTCATAGCGTAAGAGCTGCTTCACCCTGTGGATTTTCATCACAGTCAGGTTATCACTGGTGGTTCAACGTTTTAACTGCGCAATATGAGCACATGCATTTTTGTTCATTATGACGTCGATACCTGAGGAAGGTGAGCTCTCTCATTTTGTCAACAGACAGGTCTTCGCCAGGCCGACGAGCGAACAGAGGATCATTTTCCAGGGTCTTGGACACATGTTGCTGCCGTAAAGGAACAAGAAAATGCTGTTTTTAAATATTCCAGTCTTTTTGATAACACTGAGAGAAGTTAAAGTTAAATTTAATGCCATTTGCCACTACACATATCGTAGAAACTGCAGATGTAGTCCAAACCCCAGTGAGAAGCATATGTTACCTTAAATGCCACAATTTCATCTCCTTCTATGAAGCGCACCATGTCCTTCCAGTTGAAGGAGGCGTTTGTCCTGTAGACGTCCAGGGGGCCGCTGGGGAGGTCTGCCACGCCGTCAGCCATCTTCTTGCCAGAAGATTGAAGGGCCTCACCATGCAGAGACACAAGTCACTGCAAGAACAGGAAACTACGTGAGAATGACAGGACATTCGCACCATGATTTCATCTCCAGGATGTTCTACTGCGCTGCTTTGCTAAGGTAAATAAAGGTGAACATCACAAATGACAGACGGCTGTGAAAAAATGAAAACATATTCATATCTAATGAAAAAATGTAGAAGTTTAATTTCCATATTTACTTCCTTTAGGCTTAGAATTCAAACATGGAAGGGACCTGCCACCAAGCTGTAGTAGGTCCCATGAACAAACTTTGCTGGAAACGCTTGTTGCTGCATGTGATCATTCTTGATCAATGAAGAAATGTTTGTGCTGCATCATTTTATCCCTGAAGCGTAAAGGGAAGCACAGTAACTAGCGGAGCTGCTGTTCAAGGCTCGGGCCCGTTTGGCGTCTGTCTGACCTGCGTCCACACGGAGCGAGTCTCACAGTTTCACATCCTCTAACGCAGCGTTTGGGAAAAGAACCGCAACTGTTCGTCCCAGTGACGCGCGTCGCTTCAACAGCAGCCCCTCAGTGTCTGCAATTAGCTTCGCAGCAGAGAGCAAAGCGAGTCTCTGAGCCACTAGACAGTAGCATCTGTGTTGCTTTACCAGTTACAGCTGCTGCTTGGCTTTGTCGCCTCTGGACGTCAGGAGCTGCTCGTCTGCGTCCGAAACAAGTCGCGTCTTCTTCTTCTTCTATTTTATGGCGGCACCATCGTACCAGAAACGTACCGGTGTGTCCTTCAAAATAAGAGCACGGCGTCAAATGAAAAACCTACTCGTCCACCAAACGTCATGCTATAATATAACAGTGACGCCATTTGATCATTTATATTCTGTTTAGTGTCGGTCACCATCGAATAACAACTGCTGTGCTACACGTAACATTTAATCTTGTTATTGCATTTATTTTGTAAGTCTGGAGCGAAACCGGAACTCTTCTTGTAGCCAGATCGTCCTCAGCAGTAGTTATGTATTAACAGGTTATTGCACAGGAGGAGGCAGGACTACTGAAATAAAGGGTGAAGGTCCAAGGGATTCATCACGTCATCACGAAGGTTAAAATAAATAAAAATGTTAACATCCCTTTTTTTATTTGATGCTTTCAGTTTGTTTAAATCTTGTCAGGTACACAATTTCCTTTTTATTTCGATTTTCTGTGTTTGTTGTTCTGTTTCTGCCTTGACAGAAACAAAGATGCAAATGTTCGACATTAGTAATCAGTAATCATTTTGTTTGTGTTTGTTTTTCTTAGTTTCCATGCATCACTTTCAAAAAGCTCTCCGGTGTATTTCTGGCCATCTTATTCATCACAGCCCCATCAGTAATGTCTCTGGCTTTCTTTTGGACTGTCCCTGTGTAAATGTCTTTGAGGACCGTCTCGTCCGCTCGCGTTCTGAACTTCAAGGCTCCAGTGACATTTGAACTTGTGATCTATAACTACTGAGCTACGGGGCCTTATTTATTTGCTTGTTTATATATTTATTTTATTGATGTGTGGTAGAAAGTCAACACAAGCACAAGGAGGAGTGAGGTTTAAACCACAGGAGGGGTTCTAACAGTGGCCAGGGATAACTATACAGACGGCTGCCGCATGTTTTCAGCTTGTTTGAAAATAAACCCCACAAGCTATCAGGTCTCTGCATATTCTCTGTGCCAGCTAATACCTCAACCTCTCTCTGCTTGTCTGCCGGCCAGTGTTGAAGACTGAGAACTGACTGTTCCAGATGACTTATCACGTTACAGGGACCTATTACCCTGTAACATCCGATGTTTGCTCTTTGGGGACAATCCGTTCACTATGTCCTACAGCTCATGATGCAGGCAAGGACACCTGGCCTGTAGACAGAGCCTGGCCTCAGGAGACAATCTGAGCTTTTTCAGTTCTAGGTCAGTTGCCCAAATTTGGTTGAAATATTTGGATTCTGTTGATGATGGCTTAATATCTGGGGTATTTTCTGGGAGTGAGAGTCTCTAGAGATGCAATCCGTCTTCTGTGGTCTGGCCCGGAGCTCCCACGTCCGCAGGGAGGATCCTGCAGGGAAGAGGGGGACTTCGCATATCTGCCTTTGCATAATCGTCATCTCACCACGGAGAATAAATTCATGCTTAATTTAGTTTGAACCTTACTCTGCGTCTGATTGAATTAATCTCAGTTGGAATATCTCTGACAACGACACACCACAATGTGTTGGCCCACTAAATGTCAGGTGTCTTCATGTCTTCATGTTCATGGTCTACAGTGCTGGCCGTTGCTTTTTGTCATTGACGGCAGGGTTGTGGGGTTGTTGGGCTTAAAGCTTGGCATCATTGTGTTTGTTGGATTCATAGGGACTGAACGTTGTGTCTCAGCAGACCTTAGAGGTGTACTGTCCATCTACGACAAAGTACCATGTCACAAAACTGATTAGGATAAATTATTAAATTAAACCTCACATGTATTTCAAACATCACTGCAATATTATTTTTACTGCATTTTCAAAATTTGACTGGAAGACTTTATTAGGACAGAGAAGTCGAAGAATCTCCGTACATTTCACATTCACACACACAGTGCACTGTATACTTGACAATACTACTATGTGTATTGGCACAATGACACCATGAGAGGGCAGGTCGGTTCTTTCAGCAGGTCTCTATCTCCAGGATTAGGCTCTTCTGTTATTTGTTGATTCAGTAGATTTCAAGACTTTTATTAGCACAGGTTTGATCATGTCACTGCACAGAATCAAATACCCAAGATAAAATTGAAAACGCACCAGTGGTTGTGTATTTTGGGGCAGGGGTAGCTGGTGTGCCTGCTCATATATAGTCTCTGGTGTCAGATGTGACCGTCCTCTTTTCTCTGGATAGAAACTATCAAGAAACTATTTACTTTTAGCAAAAGGATTACTGAGTAAATTTTTTTTAAATGTGTAAAAAAATAAAAATTCTAAAGCTGAAATCTCTTATTTGTGTTTTGATTCAGACCCTTTATTTAGTGTAATGCAAAAGACGTTTTGCAGCATGTACAGCTCACAGTCTTTTCTTCTATTTTAAATGCCTTATATTTCATGTGGTCGTTAGAGAACCAAAGGAAACTCAGACCACATACCTTTGTAAGACTATCTACCTTATCGTCCTGTCCCTCCTGCCCTGTTACCTAGTTTCATTCCTGCTCAAAGTTAGCCTGTAGCTGTCTCTGTGCAAAGCAACGCTGCTTTTTGACGGGTCTGACTCCGTCTGGTAGGAACTGCAGCAAGGTTTTCTGTGACTTGTTCCTATATTGTTCCAAAGTTAGAACTTGAATATATATGTTATTGGTGCGTTAAGCCTTTTCAAGCTTTTCAGACTTTGTCCAGATTAGCTCATTCTTCCTGACAGGTCATGTCTGACAAGATGTTTCTGTGAATGTCGATGGGTCTTGACGTAAGTCTTACCATACAGGTCCTATGACAAAATAAAATAAGATCACTAAAATAACATATACTAGTATTTAGTATTGTGTTTATAATGTGCTTCTCAACACCTTCATATTTCTCTGCTGACTTTCCACATCAAGGTTTAGTAAAGGCCCAGCAGTGGTGGCAGCATGTCGTCTGGGGTGTGACAGACAGGCTGTGCATGTTACAAACTCACTTGAGACAGAATCGGACTCACTTGCAGAGCAAAGTCAGGAGATTGAGTAAGATGGTAAATAAAGTTTATTTTAACAGGAACAGAAACTCACAGCAACGCTGGACAAATACAACAACTCTAAACCTCTAACTCTAACCAGGGCTAAGGAACCAAAAAGCGCTGCCTAGTGCAGGATCTAATAATTACGAAAATACAAAAGACTGACTATGCTAAGAAACAAAAGGCCTAGACAGATAGTCTAGGGAAAACCAGGACTATCAATTTTCTTTCCAGAGCTAGAGGTCAGGGAAGGAGGGTCAAGACAGAAAACAGGATGACTCACCAGCAATGAGTGGTGGTTGGAAATGATTTAAATACCGGGAACACAGTTACAAAACATGATGCAGGTGACGACACTATAACAGAAAACCAAAAGAATAACCAAATCCCGCTGCCTCAGAAAAATGACAGCAGGGGACCCTCACTTCACCTGTTGGACCTGCTGCTCTTCGGATGGGGTTTCACATCAACCGCTTCTTCCACTGGTTCACTTGGCTGCTAATAACCACCACCAACATGCAACACACACCACCACAGGCTCCACAAGACTCCTCTCATTCGTCTCAGCACATGTCAGTTTCAGACACAGTGGGTTTCCTTTCATTGGTATTTTATATATATTGTATAGTTTGTGTTACATATATTTTTTGACTTTATGTAATGTGCCTTATTTGTATATGTTGTTGTGAGTAAACAACAACAAATTGCAGCGCTTGGCACTTTGACTTCATAACTAGAAGTCCCGTGTTTGATAAGATGCCATGTGGGTGAAGTCAGGGGCCTTGTACCTGCGCGGGTTCTCTCTGGATTCTCCAGTTTCCTCCTACAGTGGACACTTTAAATTGCTGGTAGGTGAGAGTGTGGGACTGAGTGGTTTGTCTATGTTTGTGTGTTTATACGTGTGAAATGAAATGTGTGAAATGTCTGAAAATAAATCGACAGATACACACGTTCATTATTTCTCTTTACTTGATGTACAACACATGATAAAGGTTTGTTCCTGTTCCCCCTTCAGGAGGTCAAAGGTATTAATCAAGCCATGGAAAAGCAATCACTACAAATTAAGCACAAGGTTTAATATACAGAGATAAAAGTTGTCATTACTGAGTAAATGTTAAAATAAAACTGTCTTTGACACCTATACATGTCTATCAGCACATTGCTAGTTTAAACTCAAGCAGCGTGTTCTATTAATAGTTTGCATGTACAATGTTAGTCTTTGAAGTTAACTGTTGTCAGGTTCACATAGTGGAGTAAAAAGGACAAAGGTTCTCTCTGAGATGTAAAAATACAAAGTCTCACAAAAAGGAATACAACACATACAGTAACAAGTAAGTATGCTAAACGTATTTAGTTACATCATGTCTCTCGACTTAAGTTGCCCAAGCCACAGCCATTTCAACGTCTTCCTGTTGTTGGTTTGTTCTGACAATAAAATATAGTCTTATCTTCAGCACTGCTGTATAGAGATGTACAAAAGTCTATATATGCATTTCGTGAAATGGTTCCACTTTACATCGAACTGACAGAGAAAGGTTTATCTCACATGATTGTTTCTGGACATCAAGATGTGCAACCAGAATATTTGTTTTTCATTGACGATGCTACAAACCCCATTTCCAGAAAAAGAGCGTTTCATCAAATGGAACAAAAACTAAAATCTCGCGTTTTATAAGATGCTCAAATCTTTATTTTGCTAACAAAAGTGTGTGTGTGTTTCCAACGCAACTCTAGATTAGCTCATATTTACAAAATATAAGCTGATTCTCTTTGAAATAAATGTCTTATGTCTTTTAGTACTTTTGTGAAATAAATAAAGATTTAAGTAACTTACTGAGACACAGGCTTTTGGTTCCATCTTAGTCAAAGTCTCAGCTTTTTTGGAAATAAGGTTTGTCTTTCCAGGAGATCATAGCTCATCGTTATTGCCCAAAACAAGTAAAGTGCATGTCTGAAAGTTGAGTCATGGCAACTGGACTTTTTCTTCTCCGTAACACTCTCCTTTTCCGTGCATTTCTACAGAAAAGAAAAAGTTCAGCTGCCATGACTCAACTTTCAGACAACTTCACCCGGATGACTGAGAATCTCCATTGACAAGTAAAGTGCATGCTGCTTTACCCACTAACGCAATGGCTTGTACAGTAATTTTAACATATACAATAATATAATACTTAACCCCATAATACTTATAGGGATTGCAGCACAATGCCTTAGCATTTTATTCACTTGTATACAAAGTATACAATCATCACATTTTCCACACAAAGTGCTATAAATAAAAAAACAAAACAAAACTTAAATTCAACTGAGTGTCTCTACGGGTGGGTCTGGTTGCTTTGGGGCTGCTGGAGAACGATACTATCAAACTAATTTTAACTTATAGGCAAATGTTTAACTAAAGCTTTTAATTTCAATGTCTAGAAATTTGCTGTTTTTCATGAAGTGTTTGTACGATAATCGATGCACATGGAGGTTTAGCAGTCATGAAATTTGGCACTTTTCTTCACACAAAGCTTCCACGTCCAGTGAATAAATGCTCTACAGCTTCTAAACTGTTTGTGTAGTTTAAACAGGCATCAAGCTCTGGGAATCTAGTAACACACGAGACTTCACAGCTGAGCATTAATCACTTAATTCATAGGACTGAGAACTCTAAAGCCAATCAAATGATTATGAGATTAAAAAACGTATCATTAAATTCATTCACTGTGCAAGTAAGCATGCTGATGGTGCTTTACCCAGTTCACCTATATGGACTGTGTCACAAACACAGTTATTAGTGGTAGCTTTACATGTTGGAACTACTGGGTCTGTTAATGATTAACTGGTAAAACATCATATTTACACCTTTTGGATTCTCTTAGGTTAATCCTTTAATTTACCCGACTGCCCTCCTGTTAAAACGACATCATACGTTGTTTGTTCATATATTTATCACTGTTTTCTATTGAATACAGTTGTGAATTCAATCTGTGTATTTAATGATGAATTTTTAGAAGCAAAAGGCATCAGTAGCTTTAGTATAGTCAAAGATTTTAAACACAGTTGGAGACAAAACCTCCTTCCCTAACATGAAGCAAATAGCTTTAGCTTAAACTTAAATAATTCCTAATGTGCCCGTGCACTACTCCAGCTGATTCTATTTAGTAGTAGTATTCAGCTGCTACAGCTATAGAATCACCTGGATCACTGTATATTCTTCATGCATGCTCAGTACTCTTCTCCGTTGTCATTCCAACTGAATGCACATAACGCTTTTAATTGGAATGTTGCTCTGAGTTCATTAGTGGTTTTCCACATTAAATCATTAATACCTTGATGGTCAGCTGTGGTTTATAGGTTTCTCAACTTGCTACCACACCCAGTCGGTCAGAACTGGGTGGAAGGTGGAACACCTTCAAGAACATTGGATAACAATGACCAGGATGACAGAGAGTCTTCACAGACGCCACTGTCTGGTCTTAATTTCATATCAATAGATGCACCGGAATATATTTAATGTACTGTTCACATGCAGAACATCTTCACTAAAGAACAAAGAAACATCAGTGTAGCACTACTAGTGGTTCTGTGAGGCTGTTATGTCGTCATGGCAACATGCTCATTATGACAGTTACCAAATTGATGCTTAGCAGATATGCTGCTATATATGTTGAGGGCAATGTGAATGTGCGTCCTGTGTTTCGTGTGTAAGACGACCACAAAGCTGCCGACTACTTTTTGTGGGGAGGTCTCTCGCCGTTGGCATTGGTTGGATTCCACAGGCTGGCTGTAATCTTTGCATTGTATTCAAGTGCAACTATTTTTGGCCCAGGCCATGTGAAATAATACGACTGTCAGCCAGTCACTTGTAGTTCTCTGACATCAACTTGGTGTGCCTCTGCCTGTACATGTAACTTCTCTAGATACATAGACTCCATCTAGACAGAACAGGCCAGTGGCCAGAAAAGTAAAGGGACTGAGATGGTTTATCCTACAGAGACCACAAACATGACAATCAGGATGCCAGTAGACCAATCAATACTTTGGGTGTTAAACTGCTGTCTAGAACTTCAAGAGCCCGATTCAAGTTAATGGATAAATGTCAGTCATGCAGAATCCAGTTCTAGACAGAGATCTGGAAACGAGATTCATTTAACATGGCTCAACCTTCTCTGGTAACATAGTCGCAGAGGAAACATGGTTATTCAGAGGAATTTGCCAGCTAATATCAGGGACAGTTAAAAAAACACAGAAATTATTTTAATCCTAGCAAATTACCTTAATTCTGCTTCTCCCTGCATGAGCTGAAGCCAGTAGTAAGCTGCACAGCATTCTGTCAACACTGCTAGAACTTGCTTAGCATTACGGTAAAAACTACAAAAGTAAGCCTAGGTCATCTTAATAAATTATTATTTTGTAGCATTTATGTAAAACAGTTAAATTTGTAAGAATAGCGTACGTAGTTGCAGAGTAATTATTTAGACCCCTTCACCTTCTGTATATTTTACTGTGTTGCTGATTTCATTTTACATGGATAAAATTGTAATTTTAGTACATTCACAAACAAAACATTTTATTTTCTGTACGTGACCTTTAAATCATCATGTCTTATGTTTAGAATCATGTTTTTTTACTGTGTTTTGGAAAACTTAAAGGAGTGTTTATTCTGCTGGCCTAAGTTTTTTACATTTTGGTCCCAGAGTTGTGATAAAAAGTGTTTTGCAACAAAGTTAATTAATGAATTAATGAGTTGCAATTTACCCAGAAGTGAAGGGGACTGAATATACTGTAAATATATACAAATATATAAATGCTAAGCCGTAAGCATAAGGAAGGCTCAAATGTATGTCAGAGCATGGTCATTTCACTAACATGATTTGTTTCTGCTGTATTTTGCTTTTGTAAAGTAACCGAAAGCACCTCATTTATAGCTGCACCCTTTTCAGTCTGACTTAGAAACAACTTGTTTGTGAAGTTTTATTAAAGTGCCTTCAGAGCTGTGCAGATTTCGTAACCCAACTCAACTTGCGTGTTGATTTTGTTTGATATTTACAGAAACACAGATGAAAGTTTTAAGATGAGGGTATGTAGAGTAACTATTGCCTAAGTCTATCATATACATGTTTTCTGTTCCATGGTTTTGAATTAGAGGCTTTGTCACGGCTAACGGTTATATTATTCCATCTTTCAGCGTCAGGATAGACAAGTTAAAGTCAGAGCATCAGACTTCAGGTACAGTAAGTTTTGTTTTAAGAACTAAAATGAACACTGAGTTGAATGATTAGGATGCTCTATAGTTCTGCTTGGGTGGTCCATTACTTAATACTTATATCAACATATTTAGTCTACAAATGTAGCATTTTTCAGAGTACAATTGCAAATGATTACGTGTGTTGATTTTGTTTGCTTGGTTTCTATCTTGTCAGTTTAGAGATAAATGATTTGTAATTTAGTTGTGGCCAGTCATTTCTGTTATGTAGAGCCTTCATTCACCTCCCTTTCACCTTCTGTCACTACACCATGTCTGACTCCACCACGCATTGCTCGGTGTACTCCTTCACTAGCTCCACGTTTAAGGTGTCGAGGCAGAATTCAGCCATGGACTTCCAGAGAGGCGGGTCCAGAAAGATCTGGCACATCACGTGGCCCTTCAGCGTAGCGGTGTGCTTCTGCAGGTGGCACAAGAACTGCTGCCGAGCCAGGTTCAGATCGTTACCAAACATGTCAATGTTTAAGTAATACCTGGGATTTAAAAAAAGCAAGAACATGAAAATCAACTTGTACTTTATGCATATCTTAAAGAAACCATGGGATCAAGCTCCCTGGAGGTTTAGTGTAAGAGTTTCAAAGTTTCAAAATCCTTCTCAGACCCAGTAATGGACATTTAATAAAAGTGTGATCGGGTAATTTAATTTTTTTCATAATGTCTTCATTGTAGCCAGAAATGTGGTTGGAGAAATGGCTGTAATGGCTTTGCCTGAAATTTGGTTCTGCAAACTTTGGCTCTGTTCTCCAAATACAATATGTTGGATCGAATTCATGATGAATAACTAAATTAAAAAAAACAACAACTTACCAGTCGTCTCCGATGGGCACCCTAAAAGGAAAGGTACAGAGGCTGGCCACAGTAGGGTTGGACACGTCATCCACCATCCAGTCGATGTCCTTCTTCATGAGGATGGCCATGTTGCTGGGGATAGGCTTGAATGGCTGCCAGTCTTGAATGATGGTGGAATTAGGAAGGACCCCCTGCATCAGGTCAGTAGCCAGATAAAGGCGGTGGATAGCAATTTGGTCAAGACGGATGGGGAGAGAATTGGTGGAAGAGGTGGACATGGAAGGTTGGATGTCTCCACCCAGACCAAGCTCAGATAGACGGAGCTTCAGGTCTTCGGCATTGAAGCGCACCAGCAGAATTCCCTAAAGAGAAAACGCAAATGTGTGACCTGACAAAAAGTACAATAAAAAGCAAGAATAACAGCAACTTGCTGTTATGAGGCTTGTTGTTAACAGCAGTAGACAGCTAAAGGTTTTTGTTTGTTATCTAATTTGGTACCTGCTTGGTTATAATGCGATACTTTTGGAAGTCCTTGGGTCCAAGCTGGTCATCGCGGGTCAGGCGGCATACCTTCACATCTGGGTACCTGGTTTTGACCAGTTCAGAGCAAAAGCGCAGCAGAACTCCTGCCACACCCTTGCCCCTTTCCTGGGGGGCAACACGGAGCCCTTCCACCAACACTGTTTCTCCATTGTCAATCACACACACTGACTCCAGAGCAATCTGGACATAGAACAAAGAGAAACAATTAGGACAACAATCACAAATGATCACAGGGGAAGTGCTCTTTGGAAGGTTGTGCGATTCGTATGGGTGGGGCAGAGAAGCCAAATATTTGATGCTGTTAATCAAATGTCACTTGTTGGAAGAGTTGGGAAACAAGGACGTGTTAATCAGAGCATGGAGTCTATCATTAATCAGGGTCTGGGTCACAGCAGCAGCAATATGTCAGCACCTGTTTGAGGACCAGACAGAACAAAGCAGCTGATCACCTCAAACTAAGAGGGAGCCACTGTATGTATACATGTCTGTAACTAACTCTAAAAGCTGTTATGTGAAGTCTCAGTAACAGTGAGTTAGTGGAACATGCAATACAAGGTCAGACCGAACAAGCTGCTACAGAGCGATTATGTAAGCACACAAATACCCTGTATGAAGTCAGGATTTAGAGCACGTCCTAGTAATGACGATAATCACCATCGATCTTCAACAATTAACTCTTCTCTCTGCCCTTCATGTTAGGTTTCACTGCTGCATTTGACTCTGCGTCTTATTTTCTATTGGATCATGTCATTTTGGTGAAAGGAACTGTAGCTGGTGTTACACTCAGCATGAATCGATGACTTAACTAGATATTTAACCTTCTTTAATCCCTGGATTGCAAAGGATGTTTCTAATATTTACGGAACGTACCACTTTTCCTTGTTTGCGGGCCAATATGACCATGCGGTTGGTCTCCTGCAGCCAGCTGCTGTATCTAGTGGGTAAGTAGTCCAGACCTCCATAGATGTCCTGGCTCATAGCCATGATCTCATCGAAGTCCTCCTCTGTGGCCACCGTGAACTGAAGGCCTGTCTGGGACAGGGCCTCTGGAAGCTGGGGCATAGTCAGGCTGGTATCAATCTTCATCTTGAAATAACTGATGAGAAACGGAGTGGAGAGGTTATTGCACACTGCATCGGTCACCGCGCAGACTCGATTCCTGGGAAATGTAGTTTCATGTAAACAGCAAGTTGCATTGCTTTCACTGAATAGAAACACAATCATGACAGCTTGGGGAGAAGTATCAGACACTGTAACTGAAGCATATGTAGGAATTATTTAAAGGAAGACGAGACGGGACAACAGATGTAGAAAACGCTCCAACTTTCCCATTTGCTTTCCTCAGTACAGTAGCTTTGCCAACTTTCTCACAAACATGGTGGCAGCCATCAGCGTCCAGCTCTCCACCAACCACCAGCTGCATTATTACCACATGGAACCAGGCCTGGGTACTGCTTAAGAAGACGACCCTTGACCCCTCTCCTGTGAGGCGTCACAGAGCTGTTGCTTTTCTTCCAGCTGCCCTAACATGGAGGCCCTAATCCTTGTGCAGCCTTACTCTGTAAAACCTGCTCATTCTCTGAGCCACACAACGCTGACACATCTCTGTATCTGTATGTTGGCGTTAGCCCAGTATCTATTGTTGGTAGGCATAGTTCAATCACCCATTTACACATGGCCAGTGGTCAAGTGACCAGCAGTGGCCCCTTTCACCAACAGTGAAAGATCGCAGGCAAAGCCTTTTAAGGGTGGTCCTGAGACTAAGACACCCTTCATCATCTTCTTGCCGTCTTACTCCAGCTAACTGACTTGCTGTATACTTCATGGGTAAGTTGCTCTGGCAGTGTTCGCTAAATGGCTGATTATAAACTAAATGAAAAATGAGAGCTGGCGTTTATCTCGGTCCCCATCTGTTTCTGACGAATCAAACAAACATGTCAGCAGCTTAGCTAAGACATTCACAAAATGGAAAAATGATCTGAAGCAAAATATTACACTTTTTTCAAGAAGTTACATCTTGAAAGTGAATGTTGATCTCATTAGTATATTGAAGTGGGGCCCTGCTAATGTATTATGTGGCACTTCCTATGTCCTGAGAGTTTCCTGGGAACTGGTACATTAGTGTTCATTTGTTACCAGAGCACAACACATTTCAGTCTGTTAGTGTAAAGTCTTTGTGTCGTCAGATGTGAGGTGGCTGTTACTGGCGTTACTGGAGGGATATGTGAGTGATTCATATTGCCTCCAGTGTTACTGCACATAGAACTCCCCCCCCCTGACCACACACATCAGCGCAGACCTGCTCTAAGACGGTTGGATGAATAGAGGTCATAGAGGGTTACAAACAAGAAGAAGCACACATGCTCCTCAGTAAACCCCCAACTTGTACAAAAAGTACATCGTCTCATCATATCCCTAAGAGGCAAATACAACCTCAGACAAACGCATACTTACAACAGCATATAACTTTTTTTTACTCTTCCATTATTTATTTCACAAAAACAACATTGCGTGGGCAATACTAAGTACCCTTCTACTGCTTCTACCTTGCAGCCAGGTGTTTCTGATCTTCAGGTGTTGAATAACATCAGCAGGTGTGCAGACGTCTATGAAGGCAACCGCTTGCTGGTCTGGAGCGGTTAGCTGTTCGTTAACACAATATCCAGAGTGAACAACAAAAGCAGTAACGTGCCAATTCCGACTCACATCAATCTGCAGAGTTTGACAGTTTTACAGTTAATAAGAACATTTACACATTACATTACAGTTTGAACACATCACAAGGCTTTGGGAGACCAAGGTGGAGATGTGTGGCCTTCATGGAACACCTCATGCCCTTTGTCAAGCACAGCGTATTAATAACGTTTATTTCATCTTATGATCTGGCCTTGGGTGCCGCGGCGGTGTAGTGGTTGGCGCTGTCGCCTCACAGCATGGGATCGTCTCCAGGGTTACGCTTCCTTACAAGGAAAGGCGATGCATGGATGGATGATCTGGGCTTTTTCTCATTCAGGGGACCTGTCACCTTGTCAGTGAATCAACCATGAACTATAACAGAGAGCACTGGAGAGAGCATATGTGAGGCCATCTGTCCAAGAGCTGCCACAGGCCTTCCTACCAGAGACATCCAGTCAGGTATATTGCAGACTCAAAAATAGTTCCTTGGTATGATTTTGAGAGTGAATGATGGAGATGTTGGTCCTGTGATGGACTGGTGGCTTGTCCAGGTTGTACCCCGCCAGTCACGCAATGACAGCTGGGATACGCTTCGGCATCGGTGGCCTTCCTGAGGAGGTGTGGTCCCAGTGGAGAGGAAAACCTCCCTTTAACGGAAGTAACCTCCAGCAGAACCAGGCTCAGGGTGTGTGTCCATCTCCCTCAATCAGTTGATGTGAGGGAATAGAGAAGAGACAAAAAGCAACTAACCATTGCACACTGGAAAGACACAAGGTTGATGATACATGCAGAGAGGAAGAAACAGAACCATGAGAGACATCAGAATGGCTTCAAAATAAAAAAGGTTCTGAACCGGACTGGTGAAAGTCCAGAGAGCCCAGTTACAATATTGTGTATAAGTGAATGCCCAGAGTTGTGAAGAACAATGTGACAGGCTGAGAGGGTCATAAAAGAGAAACTACTTCGAGTCCCTGCAGCTGAAGGTGCACACTGGAAACTGAATCACGGGGGATGCTTAGTAATGCCCACTTAGCTTTGTTTTTGTTATATAAACAACAGCATGAAGAAAAACGTCACAAATTGTTCATCCAAGGTTTTATTTGCCCAATTCTAAGACCTACTGTCTCATCCCCTGAGTCCTCGCACCAGTAAATGGTCTGCACTTGTATAGTGCTTTTCTACCTATTGGTACTCGAAGCGCTTTGACACTGCGTCTCACAAACACACACTCATTCACACACCGGTGGCAGAGCTGCTATGCAGCTTAGGCTGACACACCGGGGGCAGCTTGGGGTTCAGTGTCTTGCCCAAGGACACTTCGGCACATGACTGGAGAAGCCAGGAATCCATCCACCGAGCCTACGATTAGCGGACGACAGCGCTACCCCTGAGCCACTGCTGGATACGGTACATAGAACACAGCCGTGACCACAACCGTGTCTCGCATGATAATCTCACACAGGACATTAAAAGACAAAAGGTTGAATGTAAACCATTACATTTACTTCCAGGGGCTGCACACTCCTCCAGCTAGAAAACTGTTGCTGAGGCAGCATCTGACCACAACCTGAGCTTCTCCAAAACACTGGTTTTCTGCACTAGCCTTTGTTCCTGAAGGCCTTGAACAGCTGCTGCTGTCACAGCCTCTTCATGTGACACTATTCTGACACAAAGCCTGTTTCTGTAAAGCTACTAACAGGTTCACTCAATAAAGGACAAAAAACCCAGATCACAACAGCTCTGTGCGTAATACCCTATTAGACACAGGCATAGCAAACACATTCAAAACTAAATCTAAATATCCAGCATTAACAGACTACAATGAATAAACACTCACTTCATTTCTGCACAGGAACACGCCTCCCGTACTCAGGCTAAGAGGCAAAACAAGCACCTATTGTGTTCATGACATGAATCGTGAAATCTCTTACAGATTTGCACCATGTGCCTGTGCCTGCATGTGCATCCATTAGGTCCACAACCAAACTCTGCTTCAGCAGTGAACCTACACACAGCAGGTAAGTTCTTACGACTGACAAGTGAGCCATGGTTTAATGATGCTCCACTGACAGACAGAAGATGGATTCACATGAAATCCCTGCCAGTCGTGAGAGGAGGCCAGGTCAGATGCAAATAAAATACGTTCTACCAACCACTGTGCTCTAACGCTGAGGGATGGGACTGTAGGTGGGAGACTGGTTCATCCCTTGGGGAAGTTGTTGCTTTGCAGAAGCAAACACATCAGGTTCCAAAAATCTATCAATCAACCATGTGAGCTGTGATGGTATTTGTAATGAAAACACTGTCTGGTCACAACAGACGCACACACGCACGTCATGAATACGGGTGTTTTTCCATCATGCTTTGATGCTTTGAGATGAGCTGACAGACTTGGCTGCTTAGTCTGGTCCTGATGACAGTGATGCTGTTTTGTTTTTGCGTTTCTGTCTCCCACTCGCTCGCTCTCACACACACACTCATTGATTCATTCTTGTCCCATCCACTCTCTCATGCCCTAGCTTCCTTCCTCTCTTCAGCTGGCAGTGTAATCCAAACAAAATGGAATTTGGTTGGTTTGCCAAGGTTGGGAGCCAATGCCAGTATGCTCCCTGAATATTGGGTCTGGTTATGTATCGATGCCCATACGAGATGAGGAGGCTTTCGATGTGCAACGTGCTCCACCACATACTTTGGTGAACTGGCTAACACGTACACCCATCACAGCCAGGATTATTTGGAGTATACTACCAACTCTGCTCTTTGTCTTCTCATTGTCACATTGACCATCACACTACAAATTACAGGACTCCTGAGCACCCGGTTTATATAAAACTCAAAGGAACACACCATGTTGTCAGTAGATTATCCTGTAGATCAAGTGATGAGAACATGGACACCAAAATCATTCATGTCTCCAGGGTAGATCCTTGGCTCCGTGCTCCGTGCTTCATACCAGTAGGATCCTTGCCGACCCAAACACATAAGCATAGCACTGTGTTGCACGGTAGCAGGCTCCATGTCAATTTTCCCACGAAGCCCAGCCTATACATGAAACAAACCATTGACACACAGGCACCAGAGAATGATTAGTTGATAGATTGGTCTGTCAATCATTAAGTCTTATTTTACTACCATTAAAATAAGACAACTGTGAAAAATACACTGCTCCCCTCTCCTGCTTCTGTGCAGGATTATTCACACTTCAAAACATTTATATGCAGAGAATTTATAAGAATCAGTTAATCCTGTGATCTACTGGTTGGGTTTTAGCTATTTAAGCTTTTTATGATTTTGACATTGGTTTGTTTCTTTTAATTACATCAAAATACAAACAGAAAACACAGTTTTCTCAACTGACTATTCATGGCAATATTAGTCAGGTGAGGAAAAATCCATTGCGAGTATGTTTCACAATCATTGCCCTAATACATATTATAAATATAATATAAATACATTTATTTGTCAAACATTCAGCAAAGGATTGAGACAGTGACTAATTAATAGGCAGCAAGTTTCTAGTAATGAAAAAGTAATTGTTTTGAGAAGCATTGGGTAAATAAATGTATTGATTCTGAATAAGATTTTAAAAGTCTTTGTATGTGACAAAGCTAACTAACATTCAGGACAATGCAACTATAGATAAGTCTAAACCCACTTTAAGAAAACAAAATTATACAAAAAGAAAGAATCTTAATTTTTTTTATCTCAAATATCAAGAATCTCTACAGTCTGAATAAACAACTATTTTATATTGTTCTGTGTTGTCAATATTAAAAGATTGACAGTTTCCCTTGTAACTGAGCTTCTGATATAGACTGTGTGTCCATACAACACTAACGCTGTTACTGACGGCATAGGCCAACACAGAGTGACGTAAACAATCAAGATGTGCTTGAATAATAAATGGTGTTGATTTTAAGTGTGGCATAGAATCAGCATCATGATGCCCCACGAACTGTCACTGCCTGTGAGGCAAGACATCACTGGGCTGAACAATCTAAACAGACAACTGAGACACACACTAGCGGTGAGAGACCAAGAAGAACAACCAAGAGGAGACTGTTGCATGTTCGTCCAAGTCAAAGTCTCGTCAGTTCATCAACTAGTTCAGGTGGAGGATTGTGCCCCATTAAAAGATAACATGCTCTGCTATAACATTCACAAGGACAAGGTGACAGTAAATGGGATCTGATCCGTGAGTGGTCTGCAGCAAATTGGAAAACCTTCAAGACATTCCAGTTCATTCAGTGGAATGATGGAGCTGTAGCGCGGCCGCCCGTGACCTCTGACCACTGCCTACCACATTGGCTCTTCTTTGAATACAAGTGGAGATTTGATAGAGACTTGAAGACATTTAATTCTGGTGACATCATGTTTCAGAGAATGGTGCAAGGGTATTGTTTCAGTCACTTTGACCCCTGACCCCTTGACACTCTACAAAATAGAAGTTTACAGCATAGACGTGCAGAAAACACACTGTAAACACAACACAAGATGTAAAGATTTAAGGCAAAGAACGTGTGAAATCGTCCATCAAACTAAAGAATTAGTTTGGTTCTGTTCTGTGCCCTCGTGCCTCTAGGAATGTATGGTAAATATAAATCCAATTTAAATCCCAAAGCAAACGCCTCGTTTGCCATCTAAAAATCAATACCACGCTCACAGAGGGACACGTGCCACTGTGTCTCTTTCTGTGTCAGGTTGTTGAACAAGCCACAATTTGGAGAGTTAATGGCCCTGGGATGAAGTTATTAAATCTACTGACTAATGCTTAAAAAGGGATTTAAAAATCCACTCAGCTTAATTATCAATATTTACCTTTTTAGCCTAATTAAATCTGCATCACCCAGACATAATTTATGAAGAAAAAGGTTTTTGCTGGTTATACTTTACTAGAGTATTAGAGTCGTGCTGCTTTTACTTTGACTGTGACGTTTGAGTAAATAAGCCTCTGCTGAGAGATTTAAAAGGGATAACCAACAACATCTGTCACTACTAAAACTCCAAAACAGCCATGACCTCTCAGTAAGCATGAGACATTAAAGTGATGTAAATAAAGCAACACATAGTCCAGTTATCAGTGAAATGAAGCTAAGGCACTGACATGTTAACCCTGTCAACACATTAGTTTGGAAGTAGCTGCTGCCGTTATCCTGCTTCCCCAGTGTTTCAATACTCTCAACACTTCCAGTTCAACAATAAAGACGCGTGTTGATGTTTTGGCTTTGTTGCCCAGTTTAGAACAACAGTCACAAAGGTCGTCGTAAATGAATCAGAAGTTACTGGCTTACGATTGTTATTCTGATGAAGTGACTGGTGTAGTGACTGTACCAGCTCTAGCAGCTCAAGTCAGGTCCTAACAGACCACCAGTCTCACTCTGACCCAACGTTCCTGTGGACCACACCTATCAGACGCCCACAAAACTGCCCTCAGAGCTTGTTAACGGGTGGCAGCACAGCTAATCACCAGCTTTCTAACGACTTGCTGTTAATTAGCAACGCTCATATTGTCAGATCCCCAGCTCAAAAGTGTTGCAAACCATGAAACACCATCAGATTTAGGTGACAGGTTGTACAGGAGGCTCGGTATGACACAAACAAGACGCTGCAGAAGCCACAGTGTTCAGTTTGCAACACAGCAAGGCAGAGACAGTCGCATGAGTTGGTTTCCTGACGGTAAGAAAAGCAGCACAACAGAAAGCAGCATCCACGCTTCCCCAGACTGGAACTACTAACTACCGCCCCCTCCACGTGAAATATTCAAATGAATTTTTACCACATTGGCTCAAAATACTGAAGCTCAAATTATATGTCCAACATTTCCATTTTAGATGCTGGTAGGACCCGACTAAATACACAGCACGGACTCAACAGCAGGTCCTCTGGTGTCACGTCAGTGCTTATGGTTGGCTTTGCATATGAAATGGACAGGGAGGTCAGTCAAATTCAATAATAACATCGACCCATCAATTATTGACATTCTGAGCAATGACATGACGTTGGGCCAACCACCACCATCACACAGGGCTTTGTTTTCCTAACTGCTTTGTGTCTTAACTCTCAACTAGACAGACTGTGATGTTTCTACATCTACATTCTACTACAACCAAACATTTTTCATTGTTGTCATGGCAGCTTTTCTGACACACAACTGTCATTGTTCCCACGGCAACCAATCATGCCACTATATTGTATAGTAACACCAAATGTCACTGTTTCACTACAAGTTGAGTTCCGCTACGAGTCCAATGTGTCACGTACTTACTAATGGAGAATCAGCTTCCAGGTGTCAGCAACGGCGATATTCTGGTTCAGGCTGCTTTGCCAAATTTCAAATAAAAGACACTAAAAGCATTTCTTTGTGATTTATTTTCAGATCAGTATGACTATGCTCTTTCCACAGCGCCTCCTTGTCGTTCATGTCATCTGGGTCTATTCTTGAACACAGGCTTTTTGATGCCAGGGGAAGAGGATGCAGTCAAATAGATGGGAAGTGGGTGGATTTCCTAAGAAAAATGACAAGCATTAAGTTGTGAACTCCTACGTGTGTGTGTGTGTGTATGTGTGATTAACCAGCAGATAAAAATAATGATTCAGATGAGTTGCACTTACCTTGGCCAGATGTCCACAGTCTGCCAGGTGAGACCAGTAGGAGTAGTGGGACACAACCGAACCGATCCATCAGATGTGCTCGTGGCTTCAGACCAACACCTGCACAGTGTAGCGCGGCTTGCGACGACGCTGTTACCTGAGACCGTGTGCATTATTCAGGGAAGTATGCGCTTACCACGTCTCGTAAGCTGCTCTGAGTCAGAAAACGTTCAGAGTGACACAAGATACAATAATAAATGTTGCTCTGTCGCTAATGATGGCTTTTAAAGGTATTCATCCGGCAGGGATGCACACACACCAGCCCAAATGATCAGTGTACGTTACAGTGGGATCAGCTGAAATACAAGCTGTAGTAGCAAGTGGAAAATCCTTTAATATGAAACGGCTAAATAGCTTTTACATAGATATAAAGTCAGCAGGACGATGACGTTGATAAACATAGATGGATGAATCATTGTCGCATAAGGTTTTGATTGGAATTGACCACAGATAAGAAGAGGACACGCAGGAAATGCCCTGGAACTAGTGACCACTAGAGCTGGAGCTGTGAAGCGATGGGGGGTCATGTGGAGCGGAGGATGGGTGTGGGTGTGGGTGTGTTATTACACCCACGGACAGCTGCGGGTGCAATGAGTTTGAGTAACAGTGGAAGGGAGATGCGAGGGGGAAATGAGGGATTTCTATTCTGTGTTTTTGTGTCCCCTCCGTTTCAGCCATGCATCGCCTCGCGCTCACGCAGACACGCACTCGCTGAGCTCTTTGACTTTGCAGCAGTTCATCATGAGGCCTGTACGCGCTGTGAGCTGGCGACATTCTCCTCCACACTGCTTCTCCTCCAAACTTTCCACTCCCTCCTACCCTCCTCTTGACCTTTCACCTCCACTTCCCTTCCTTCTATTTTAATCTGAACCCCTCTCCTCCTTTCCTAAATAGCTACTAGCCTCATTCACATGTCCACCTCCCGCGAGCCTCCTCTTCAGGTCCTCCTAAACCTCCCCTCCCCCTCTCTTCTTCCCAGCCTCTCTACCATCCCCCCGCCTCCTGCTTCATTTCTCCTCTCCTAAATCTGTCCCTCCCTTCTTTTCCCTCTCTTGTCCTCCTCCCCCAGTGTCCCCTCAGCACTAAAGCATGTATAGAGCCATTAATCTCCACAGTCCTCTTAGTGGGATCCACTGTATCTATGTGTTCTTGTGCCTGTGTGTCCCAATGTCACACGTTTGTTTATGTAACACCAAATCACAACAGTCACCTCAACTCACTTTATATAATAATACAATCCTCAAAAGCCGAGCACACAACACAAATGCTTCTTAGCGGCTGAAATTCTGCACAATAACAAAGAGTTGCATTATTTCCTAGGTTGCTATCCAGGGGCCCATTTCACCAAATTTGTAACATGCAAGCTGTGATTTGCATATTAATGAGCTGCAATCAAGAAAATCTCCCCTCAACTTAGCTCACTTGGTTTCTGTGGGAAGCTTCAATTATCTGATGCGCTTTTATGGTTTGTGTGGTCTTTATTTACTAACTCTGTGTTGACTGAGCATATTTCAGGCCGTTTTGTTTTGGGCATCCTTATCTCGTGAGACTTCCTGAATAAACCTTGCATTACACACAGTAGAGATTATCAGCAGGAGACCACTTCCTGTAACTATGGATATGAGTGACTTGCAAATCTCTGTTCGTAAAATGTGATAATGTCCCGGCAGGAGACGTGTCACAGCAGGTCTTCTTTTCCTTTCACATTAAAGCAGAGCACAAATCCAGCACCTCTGGCTTTCACATCCTCATCACGAGAGCAGTGGTTCTGGCCCGTTTGACAGATTATTCTGCAGTGAAAGATTTGTGAGAGGCTTTAAACTTCTTCTCGCCAGGGAGGATTGTAGTTGCTAACAATCCACAATCCAGCCCCGTCTGCAGGCAACGGCCATAACAATTCTACTGTCACCAGTCAGGAAGGATAAGGTCTGTGACTGAAACAGAAAGTCAAACCAACACACGCGACACGTTCTGACGCATTTTTGTTTGCTTTAGTTTGCGTTCATATATTTTGAAGCGCTTATGGTTTTGGGGGGCCGTGAACGGGGTGGGGCCAGTCCCAGCTGTCACGGGGTGGAAGGCCAGCTCCAGCCTGGACACACTGCCTGTCTGTCACAGCCGGTCACGTGGTCCAAATCCTTCTCATATTGCCCCAAGTGCCTCAAAGCAAACCAGGTGTTTTTTAACCAGAAGTCAGCCAGATCGGATATTTCACACGATGTCAGCAGGTCACATGACACCTCAAGTCTGTTTGTGGGCTTGTCACTATAGATGTGTGTCTATATGTAAGAGCCCAACACTCTGCTGTCCACACTTCAGATTTTAATTCCATTGAGGAGACATTCTCATGATGGTTATTTAGGATCAACCAGACTTTGACATAACACAGTAACATAACCGAGTCTAAACTCTCACTGCTTCGCTCTGACCTCCTCAGGATTTAAAATCACTTTTACCAGAACCGCCAATTACTGTGTAGCTGTTAGCTGTCAAAACAGCCAGCGATAAAATTTCACCACTCGACCCATGAAGACAAGAGACATTGCTTCACTATCAGATCACATTTCAGAAGGTAAACATGAGACAGAAATGGATCATCTGTTCCTAATTGTGTGTTTGTCCATGAATCGTTGGCGGCTTTCACCATCCAGATGAGCAACATCAGGATGTGAGCTCAGCATTCATCAGATCAGCAGATATGCTCACGCAACAGAAACTGACAGCTCTCACTCACCGGAAACCCAGTTAAAACGAGTCAGTGACGGATGTTTAAGAACTACAAACATGGCGGACACAAGGACTAGTACGGATGCTCCCAGGTTGACCATCAGTACTATTCCACTGGTTTGCTGCTCGACTGACAGCGTTCAAAATCACTGCAGTGTGTTTAGTCTGATAAAGTCTCTCTTGGATTAGTCATTTAGAAAAAAAACCATCAATAAATAAACTAAATTTAAGGCTGATGGTGTTGATGGTGCCTGGGGAAGAAGGCAACACAAATGATGATACTAGTGCCTGCTTCACTGAACTGATTTATCAACCGCAACCTGCCTAGAAATGAACACAGTCTCTCCAGCCATGATAACCAGTCATTATCTAATATATTGTGAATTCTTGTTCTTTTTTTATCCAAATAATTAATTAACAATGTTTTGGCTCGTAGGAGGTTTATTACCTTTGTCTATTCTGTCCTAAATCAAATCAGCACATTATTGTAGTACTATCTTCATTATGGAATAACCTTGCTCATCATGCCAGCACATGGTGTTTTATTATTTATTAGCACAGTACACTAGACACTTTGTGGCACAGTCCCTGTCTGTGCAGTGCTGTGCTGTTTTTCCGCTCCCTTCCATGATTAATGCAATAATGACCCCACACTTCCCAAATACCAAACTGTCAAAAGACATCAGATCACTTCCAGGCCTCTATCTCTCCCTCTCTCCCTCCAGGACTTATCAGGGTGAGAGTGACAATGGGAGGTTTTCCATTCACGAGCCGCGGTGCAAAGGAAAAGCACGAATGATGGCGATAGGCAAAAAAAACCAGTCCAGTTCAACAAAGCAGTATCTATCAACATCAAAAGCAGTGTCTACCTGCCTGCTCCGTTTGGTCTGCATTAAAATGAACTATACCACTAATCTAAGCTTGGTCTTATCGTCGCCTGTGTAACATCTGTGCTGGTTTCATTCTAACGCAAATAGGTCAAGTACATCCAAGAACAGTGATGGATGCTGTGGAGGTCGAGACGTTGCTGCTTCCACCAGCATGTGGATTACCTTTACTGACAGTCCACTCGACTGTCAGTGCTCTGCTACTGACCCTCACTAAGCATCACATACGGCAACATAAGGCCATTGTTCTCTGCCATAATTAACTCATCATTAACGCTGCATCGTCATGAAAGCTTTTCATCTTCCTCACTGAAGCGCATGTGCAGCATCTGTCCCTACAGCTGCAGCCTCACAACCAACGCTAGTTACATGAGAAGCCAACGTGCTCCTGCCTGGCAGTAATAAACACAGAGCACGTGTTCACGCTCGATTCCTCGATCCCTGCGTGGACGTCAGGAACATGACTTACGTTGCACCGCTGCGCTTCTGTTGAGCTGCTCCTGTGACTGGAGGCTGACGAAGACGCTGCAGCTGACAGTGAAACGGACGGAGCAGCTGTGTGAACTCAGAGACGCACCAGCTGTTGGTCTCACATGGTCGTGAGCGAGCGCACATCCCAGCATGGGCGCTAAGAGGAACATACGACTCTCTGTTCGTCAGTTAAACCAGCACAACATGTTTACTCACTAAATCTCACTCAGGCTGTTGTAAATTATGAACATTTACTTTGAAAGGTATTTCCAGGAAGTTGGTTTTCATTTACGCAGGTGTTTCTATCAGCGTGTTGGAGATACAGTATTTACAGTATGTGTGTTTGTATCAATATGGGTGTTGGGCTAATTTTAGCAGCAGTTTGTCACTACTCCTGTGGCTCCTTCCGCCTACTGAACAGCAGCGGTTGCCATCACTAACCAAAACCACCGAATCAATAAAAACTAATTTACAGACTTCAGCAGGTTGTGGTCAGTCATGATGCGAATGTGGTTTTGTGTGTGATCAAGGTTAGAACAGTTGCCCTTAGTCATTTGTGACGTGACATAACCCATGCGACGAATCCATCGCAGGATTCAGATCCATGTTTTGTGCAGTGGTACAGATTAAGCTCTGCTGCCCCACAGCTTTGGAAAGGAGATCTCTAAATAAAGAAACATCTGAGACCTGCATCCTCCTCTTCTCCTACCATAAAGCGTTTCTGATTTGTTGATCATATTAAGTATAGCAATGCGTTCCGTGGATATGCTGAGTTTTAGATTTCCAAAACTGGAGAGATCCCTGCAACTCAACCCTGCCACGCCCAGCCCTGCTGGTGATACTCTAAGAATGGAAGAGTTATCATCCCATGTTAATCCATCCAGCAAATTTGATTCAGAATGTGTAGAGGAACTACAGGGAAAGCAGCAAATGTCTCGCATTACACATTAGAATAAACAGAGACGAACACAGAGACGTTAAACCTCAAGATTTATATACTGTCACATTGTCCCAGATTGTATATGAATCATGTAGGATGTGCACAGTGTTAATCGCCCTTATGTGGACAGGCTGCACAAACACGCACTGACTCTGTGGAGCAGATGGTATTAAATATTTCAGAAAATGTTTTATGCCAACAGGACTAAATATTAGTTTCACTGTGGGGGGTCCTGGATTAGTTTGACTTAACTAGTGCATTAATCAGCAAATGCAATGATCACAATAAGCACAGATAATGATTTCAGTAGCCACACGCTTCGTTCACGTGGACGCCAGGTTACTGCTGCGAACCCCATCCTCCGTAAATCCTGCCATCTGTGACCAGGTGCTCGTTTGGTTTGGTTTTTGTCTCACAATAGACGACCCACCATAAATGTCTCAGCGGAAACGTCCGCGAGAGACAAAAGACAAACCCGTGAAATGTGTCAGACAAACAAATGTTGACATTTCTCAGAATTTCAGCAGGAGAATTAGCTGATTGTTGGTTAGAGGTCAAGCAAAATGCTCGACATCCTGTGGCTGCAGCTTGTGAGCACTGCGAGCTGAAACACTTTGAGCTTGTCACACTTGGATGGACTTATTGTGTTTGTAAAATGAAGGGAGAGCTCTGTCCCACAGTTTACTATCACCGCAGCCAAAAGCTAAAGACGTAGTAGCCAGCGCTCACTCAGAGGCCACTACGCGTTCAAAAATGGAAACGCTTTGACGATTTTGTCTTTTTTCTTGAAAAGTGGCTTAAAAATAGTCGACCGATTCGTTTTCCGCCAGGTCCCAAAAATAGCCGTGGATGCCAGGATGAGCCGCTGACCACTCTGGAAATATTTCAGATAACTAGAGGCTGCATCTTCTTCATCCAGGGCAGGTGCTTCTGTTTTGTCCAAATTTAGCTCAGAGAAACACACTCGAGCACCAACATGCACATTAACACAACCCACACACAGGCTACACACGAACCTGGAGCATCTTAAAGTACCAAATCGTTGCCTTACAGTTCTGATGGCGACGAGGGGCCACGGCCTGTTCATCTACAGCTGTGAGCGTCTCTGTTCCTCAACGCTGATAATCACGACTGAGGAGCTTACAGCACATTACACGATTATTACACATTTACAGATGACAACCAGACAATAAAGACGTCACAGCGAGCGCACACGCTCCGCAGCCCTCCGCAGATTATCCAGCCTGGTAATTTTCCTTCACACAGACCTCCAGGACCGGACCGACCCGTCCGTTATCTAAGCCCAGAGCCCCTGCGGGTCTTACCGCGGATGGTGTGTGCGCTGTGTCCTTGGCGTCGCTGCTTGGAGGAGACGGAGCGGTGGCCGATGTCCGCAGTGATGTCGCCACGAGTGATGAATGAAAGACAGACAGACGGACCGATCTGTCGGTGATCCGCTGCCGACGGACGCGTCCCACAAGCCCCGCCCCCCGCCAGTTCCTACGTCATGCCTCCATACTGGACTCTGTGGAGGGGCTCAGCATCACGGCTCTCTCTCTCTCTCTCTCTCTCTCTCTCTCTCTCTCTTTCCGCTGAGTGCGCGCGCGCGGTGCAGCATCACGTGGACGCGCAAAGCCTCCCAACATATGAGAGACAGAGAAATATCAGTCGGTTTAATGTAACATTGCAGTCTGTGTAAATTATGCTTGTTTTAATGTTTAGTCTTGTTTCTATCATCACGGTAACACACAACAACACAACAACACAAAAACTGCAGAATTTTTGTGACACTTCTTGTAGCATATTTATTTTATCTATACTGTGAATTCTAACTTAGTAATGTGAACCTGAAACAAACCAATTCCTTAAATAACAAAATAAAGTCAGCTAGACTTATTATATGTGATACTAACAAGTGCTTAGTATAGGTCAACATGTATGATCATTTACTTTAAATGCAGTTTTCACCTGCAGTTCAGTCCATCACAGGGTCACACGTAGACACTCTTAATTTTATGATCTTTGTAAAGATGTTTCTTTTATCATTCTGGGTTCCTGGGGTCAAGCCGCTGTTTATAAGCTGTTTGTTACAGAGCCGTCATAAATTTGCATTTTTTTAAAAACAAATAAGGCAAAACTATGACAAATTTCGTGAAAACCTTTTCAATTATAATGTGAATAAATGATTAAAGACTCAATGCACGTAGCTGCGGTTCCTCTGTCATGATATTTGCCCTAGTCATGAAATCAGTTCAGTCAGGTCCACATTTCAGTCATGAAAGCTGCCACCAACTGTATGTTTGCTTTGGTTGATTCTTTCACTTTGTCTTTGTGTGGAGTTTTGTTTTCATCTCGTCTGTGAGCATACAAGTGAAATCGTTTCAGTGAATTCAAGTGTTGGTGAATCATTATGTGTCTCACGGCTCCATCTAGTGACTGATGGTAGAAGCAGATTAACTGGTGGCAGCTTCCTCTGCCTCCCACTGTCTGACTGCATTCAGCTGACACTGATATGAAACAGAGAAGAGACGATCAGTGGAGGAGCAGCTGATGTTTTACAGGCTTATGGTGGAAAGGAGGATTTCAGCTGATATACAGATGAATGATTTGTGTTTCTCTCAACCAACAACTGGATCAGTTCTGTAGAGAACTCAGATCCTCTGATACAAACAGATCTGAACTCTTCTCTTTATCTCAGTCGTCATGTTGGAAGTTTAGACCTGAAACATCTCAAGATTTTACTTTAGTGACTAAATAAGGGGAACTGTAGCACAAATGTGTTTGTGTGTTTCTGGGAAGTTGAGCTGCATCTTCGTCAGAGGGGGAGCAGAACTACACAAGTCATCAGTTATTAAGGAACCTGGTTCCAGTGTGAGATGTTTACCTCATTTGTTTTTGCAGCGTCTGATGTTACTAGTAAAACACTTGTCATCAAATTCTCATTGACGTAAAACAGACATGAGCTTAAACACCAAAAAGTGCAAACAATGAAGATAATCTCACTTACTGAAATAGATCTGCTTGCATCAGTAGGATCTGCACCTATTTCATCTGTCCTGGCCCAACCTCATTCCAGGAAATAGTTCACTGGTGTCAGTTGTGGAGTTTTCTTTGCTGTGATTAAACCAACGGTTCAAGTTTGCCTTGTGTGGCTTTGTCTTTTGTGTAACTTTTAGTGAAATGAGGTAAAAAAAAATCAGAAACAGAAATAGTCAGAAATAGTCTCAGTCACTGTGAGTCTGAACGTTTGAGGGTTTGTGGTTTTATCATATTAACGATCAGATGACTTGAACTTGAAAAATGTATTTTTTATGGAAACACTGTTACAATGGCTCTGATAGTTTGGAGAAACACACTGTGTTCAGTCTAACTGCAGGTGTGAACTAAAGTATTAGAAGCAGCTTAGTCAGAAAACAAACTTTACTTTTTGTTAAAAACAAATATTAAAAAAAAAGGTACTGTCTGAGATATTTTTTCAGTTTTGTTAGTTGGTATTAATGATTGACGCTGTTTGTATGTTATATTTTGTTGCATATTTAATGCCGTGAATAATGCAGGTAGATGTTTATGAGTTATGTTTAATCTCTGATGCACCATGCATAATTGGGAATATTGCATTAAACCGGTTTTTACATAAACCTGTGGGAAAGTTTTGAAACAGGAGAAGGAGGGAGTCAGTTTGGCAGAATAACAATGTTCACATCTTGGAAAGAAGAGACAAGTGTTTTGAGGGACCTACCAGAGAAGCGTTACATGTGCTAACAAAAAGCCCTTGTTCAACAGAGGAGAACTTGTCTCCCATTTATGATGTTGCCATTTCATTTCTCCACCTGGAGGATAGATGTGTGGTCTTAGCTTTCCTCAGGCTGAAGAAGCTGGATATGTGCTGAAACACATCAACTGTATGAGGCCAGTTGCTGTGACTTGATTTCGCTCCCTGTAGATACTGTTTAGATTCGTCCCCCACAGAAAACAGGCACATTTATACATTAATATGTAGCTGAGAGCTTGTTCTCATAAACATATATAAACTGGATAACGAGAGGAAACGACAAACACCTGACAAAGAAGACATGAGAAACAGAAAACACAAAACCTTTTGTCAGTTAAAATAAGGCAGTCGAGTCGGTTTTTAGTTTTTCTGTGTAACTGTAAAGTGTCTGTGGCTGTGACGTTGTTGTGCAGAGAGCAGATGACACCGTGAGCTTGGAGCTGAGCTTTCTTAAAAAGCTCAGGGCTGCCTCAAAAGTTTACTAATCTGAGACTAAACCAAATCACTGCAAATGCAAGAAACAAATCAAAAGAAAGACACACTCACAACTGGTCAGACACAATAGGTAGGTATACAAACACAAAACAAGGAAAAATAACAAACACCTGACACAAGACACGAAGAACAACAGGGTAAAACACAAAGGCATGAAAGTCACAAGTGCCCCCTGGTGGCAAAGAGTTTAAAAGCACGGAAAGGAGGATTTCAGCTGATATAAAGATGAATGATTTGTGTTTTCCTCCACATGAAGGTAGAAAGTGTGTGTGAGCTGATGTGGATGTGAATTGAGCAGCATGGATCAGTGTGAGGACAGAGAGGAGGGAGCCCCTCCCTCTAAAACCACTCTGTGTGGGGACCATGAGACCCAGACCAGAGCTCAGAGGTGAGACGACTGAGACCATCTGATTCTGTCTCCAAGTCACAGACACTGTTTAATATTTCATCACCACATATTTACTATTGTTGGTCGTTTATGAAGGAAACTTTGACTGAATATGTGAGAGTCACTAAGTTGTTTTTCTATTGTAAATTTTCCGCCCTCCAACCACCGGAAGGCGCTCTCGTTCCCCTCTCTTCTTTGTTGATTTCTGTTTTGTGTCCACTTCCTGTTTGTCCAGTTCTCGGTTTCTCGTTATTGTTTTCACCTGTTGTTGATTTCCTGTCTAGTGGGTATTTAAGTTCCTCTGTTTGGCTTTCTTCTTGCTGGCTGGTTATCGGTGTTACCATTTGTATATTAGAGTTCCTGTTGAGTGAGTACTTGTAGTATCTGTTAACCTAATGTTTGTTACTGTTATCTTTAATAGTGTTTTGTACTTGGTATTTGGATTTGGTGTTTGTTTAGGTTCATGTTTAGTTCTAGTCACCTGTGTTTGTGTTCTGTCCATGTGCGTTTGTTCCTTAAATTAAAATATTAGTTAACCGTTCACCTGTTCTGTCTCTGGGTCGTGCGATTGGGTCCTCCCTTGTTAGTTTTGTTAGTGTGGGCATAGGCTCTACGTTGAGCTCCCCCCTTGAGTTCGCTTTGGCGCCACCAGGTGGCGAGTAATGGTGTTACCAGGGGCCCAGGCCTTCCTACCCCTGGTACTCTAGTCAATCTAGAGAGTGCGTGTTTGTAACATCTATCAGGTTGTATCAGAAACAAGAATTTTCTGAACATGGACTTGAACTCTGTGCATCCTTGCACATCGACGTCAATGGATTATCATATTAATTTTAAAGACCAACATGTATCAAAGCCAAAGTGAGTTGTTGTCAGTTTGAAGCAGGATGAACAATCTCATGTAAACTTTATGTGACGATAAATTGTTGTATGTATTTTTCTTGATCTTTCTGATGTGAATAATACTTAGAATATTGGTTGTTTTCTGTTTGATGTTAATAGGTTTGATGTGAATATATTGTCTGATTTAATGTTAAGGAGAAACTTTATTAAAGTGACAAACTATTTAATATTTCATCATTACATATTTACTATTGTTGGCCATTTTATGAAGGAAACTTTATCTGAATATGTGAGAGTCACTTAGTTGTTGTTCTATCAGAGACAAGAATCTGCTGAACCTGAACCCAGCTACGAGTCCTCAAAGAGCGACTGGTCAATGGATCATCCTGTTGAATTTAAACACCAACCTGCATCAGAGTCAAAGTGAGTTGTTCTCAGTTTGAATCACGACGAACAATCTAAACTAAACTTTATGTGGCGATAAATTGTTGTATTTATTAGGTTTCTTGATCTTTGTGATGTGAATAGGTTTTCTGTTTGAAGTGTTAATGTTATAGAGAAGCTTTATTTAAGTTGCAGACACTATTTAATATTTCATTTCATATTCCATCATTTATGAAGGAAACTTTGACTGAATATGTGAGAGTCACTTAGTTTTTCTATCGGGTTGCATCAGAAACAAGAATCTGTTGAACCTGGACCTGAACCCAGCTGCGTGTCCTTCAAGAGCAACCACTCAATGCAATTATATAATATCGAATTTAAAGACTAACCTTTAATCAGTGTCAAAGTGAGTTGTTAGTTTGAATCACGATGAACAATGTGATGTAAAATTTATGTAAATTGATGTTAGTTAATTTGTTTTTAAATTTTTAATGAAGTTTGTCTCTGGTTTGGTCCAAAGTGAATTTCTCTCCATCACCATCATTACTGACCTGCTGTCAGGCTTCAACCTGCTGCTGAAGGACTCAGCTCTGTTCACTGGGACCAGATAAAGTCTCCACACAGACACTGACGTGTTTGTCTCTCACATCATTTAGATATTGTAAATATGAACTGGGAGGAAATTGGCCCCTGAGCACAGTAGAAGTAGAAGTTTTCAGTAACAGAACATTATTGCATTGCTTGATCTTATTTTGAAAATCTGCTCCGGTTTCCTGCTTCCATTCCGGGAAATGTGTCAGGTGTGGAGTGGAGAGTTGTCTTCTTCTGCTGCTCTGTGAAACAACTGTAAGTTTGCTTTGTTCAGTCCTTTCTCTTTGTTTATACAAACTTTAGTTTTTTGCTGTAGAAGGTTTGTAGCAGTTGGTCACATCTTATTGATGTTTCATTTTTAATTTGTACATTTATTCATTGAACACATCAATTATATTTCATTGTCTTCATCACACTGAAGAAATAAAATCCTGTCAGACATTAAGCGTCTGGTAAAACACAGTAAATGACATTTGTGTCGAATATAGATCTGAATAAAAGCCTCAAACCTTCATGTTTAACTTCACATCATATTTTATTTCTAGTGATTTTTTTTTTCCATTCTTTTCTTGTTTGTTCATCTTCTCTCTTTGAACTGATGGGTGTATGTCACATGGTTGTCACAAGGTCGTCTCTGCTGACAAACTGATTTCAGATCAGAAAAAACCTCAGTGTTCACTTCCAAGGTTCATCCCTGTTGTTATGCATTAACCGAGCAGCCACATCATAAACACCAAACATAACATTGTAACAACATTCATACAGTGAAGACGCAGCATTAGTGAAGTTACTGAATCAAAGTACAACCAGTAACAGAATATGCAGGATTCTGTGTAATGAGAACTTCTGCTGATCTAGTTATATGATCCTGTTAGATGTAAATGTTTGAATGACTTAAAACTTCTTTCTACTCTGTGATGATAACGCTCAGCTCAACCCGAGATCTTCTCGTACGCTCAGTGCAGAAACATACAGAAGGTGAATTTAATTTCTGTTATTTGTCAGCAGATGTTTTTTGCATTTTACAGCACAAATATGAAATGAGTTGACAGTGAACTAAATATTCCTTTTAACGTTCTCTTTTGTCAAGCCCACATTTTTAATTCACTAAACACTTTGTTTTGTCAGTAAAGTTACAGTAAGTTAAATATTAACTTAACTGTTAAGACTCTAAATCACCTGTAGGTGTCTACAAGTCTGTGGTTTTTCTATATGTCTATATGTGGAATAGACTGATGCCAAACACTGTGTTCATCAAATCAGGGCAAATACTAGAATCTTTATCTGCTACAGATAAACAGATATTCAATAAATGTAAGAAGTAGCTGTTTAAAGGAAACAGCTCATCTCTGTCAGGTGAGGTGTGGAGCGTTGTGCGGATGGAAGATTGATCATTAACATGAACACATTGGAATCTGTTCAACAAATCCCAGTGCTTTGCCTTTAATCCCAAAGCTATGTTCCAGTCTCTGTAATAGTATGTTGAGATCTATGGTATCGAATGCTGCACTAAGATCTAACAGGAATTGAATTCAATTCAACTTTATTTATATAGCGCCAATTAACAACATCAGTTATCTTAAGGCAGTTTACAAGTAAGGTTTAAGACCTTACACAACGAAACCCAACACATCCCACATAGAGCAGCTTTTAATTGTAGCCAACTGATAAATTGTATATTTTAATAGCAACAGTGGAGGAAAAACTCCCTCTATAGAGGAAGAAACCTACAGCAGACTCAGGCTCAGTGTGGGCGGCCACCATAAACATCTGCTGTAGTAAAATTCCGTCCAACTGTTGTAAGGTCTGTTACGATCAATTCAAAAGTTATTAAGTTAGTTTTGGGGGAGAAATATTAAATTATCAATCTCAACCCCACAAATCAGGACAAGCTCATTGACAGTTACTGTCAACATCTACATGAATGTTAAAGTCACCTACTACAATCACTTTATCTGTGCTAAGAACTAAGTCAGATAAAAATTCTGAAAATTCTGTTACGAACTAATATGGACAAGGAGGACGATAGACGACACAGAACACAGCTGGTTTCTGGGTTCTTCCAAAAACTGCTCCACTTGTTCACAGAGCCCACATGGTTTGCTGCACACCAGCGGTGAAGCGATGACAAGCGGCTAAACGTCACTGGTCACATTGGGGAGGAACCAGAGAAAACTACGGAGTCCGACATTGTTTGGCAAACGGACAAACAGACTTAAGGTTAGTTTTAGTGAGAGTTAGTTTAAAGTTCTTCTCCTTGGACGGAGCTTCAGGTCAGACTGGATGTCGCCAGCTCTGGCACCAGGAAAGCACTGAACTATGGCCGCTAGAGGCTCTAGCTCCACGTTTCTGACTATGGAGCCAGTGATCATGGTGGTTTCTCAGCGGGTCGCTAGTGGGGAGAATCTGTTTGAACCGTGGGCGACTGCCAAGAACTACGACACCTACGAAATACGTCACTCAGTCACATCCGGCTGCTCGGGAGCCGCTGAGGGACGAGTAGCAGCTAAGCTAGTGGCTCCGGCTAACGGGGCCGGACGAACTGACTTGTTTCAGCTGAGAATCCACATTAGTCAGACTCGCCTCCACCTGCAACCACCTCACACTTATTACAGATCCCATTAACACTGAAGGGAAACATAAGGCACCGCGAGCAACAGAGTAGAAGGAGACATAGCAGCCATAGCAGGAAGTTAAGCTAGCTTAGCTGAGAAGACCAGAAAACTACAAAATCAGCAGTGTGTTCAATTAGCAGTAAAGGAGAAAAGGTGCTTGAGTGTTACAGGTGTGTTTTGGGAATCTTAGTCGCAACAAGTTAGAAAACAACAGTGAATAGATGAAAGTGAAGACAACATTCTTCAACATTCCAGGACTCTCCACGCGTTAGTTTTCAGCCAGTCCTTGGTTGATTTACCGGGTTGTTTTGGGTCATTCCATGGTCCAGTGTCACTGTAGCTTTAATTTTCGGTCTCGCATGTTCCTCAAGCACCGTCTGATACACAGTAGAATTCATGGTGGAGACTATGATTATGAGCTGACCAGGTCCTGGTCATGATGCAAGTCAAACAGTAGGTAGTTGTCGGTGTGGGTGGGTTTGCTGTAGATTTCTAAACCGCAGTCGTTCCCTCTGATGACTGCAGAGTCCAGAAAAGCCAGTCTGTTGTTCCTGGTGTCTTCTCTGGTGAACCACTGCATTTATGTGGTCTGTGAATGTCTGGACCTCCTCCACATATCTGAACCAGTGGGTCGGGGCTGTTCCTGAGAAAGAGGTGAGAGCTTTCTTCGCCACTTCCTCCATATACAGGTTGGCCACAATAGGTGACACTGGAGAGCCCATCGCGCAGCCATGCCTCTGTCAAAGGTCCGCTCTGTAGCTGAAATATGTGGTGTTAAGGCATAAGTCAAGGAGTGAACATATTTGACCGGGTTAAGTTTGCTTCTGGTGCTGAGAGTGCTGTCCTCCTCCTGTTACACTCGCTGCACTAAACTAACTAGAGTACCAGGGGTAGGAAACGCCTGAGCCCCTGGTACTGTCTCTAAATCACCACTAGATGACGCCAAACTGAGGAGGAGAGCTCAACCTCTGGAGCCTTTTCCCCCACTCACAAGACTCGAAATGCAAAGGGCTGCTCGACCTAGAGCCTTTGCCCACACTGCAAACTGACAAAGGCAGGACCCAATTGCACGACCCACAGACACAGAAGAATGATAAACCAATATTTAATGAACAATTTCAGGGTACCAAATACTTAAATACTAACAAACCAAAACCTACATTCAAACAGCACAGTCACCGACTTTCACAAGGACAGAAACAGGAATCCAGACAAGAACAAAGTTACTACACATAACACAAAGCCAACTTTAACTAGGCACAAACATACTTTAACATTAATCAGAACCCAAATCTACAAAAACACGTACAAATACCAATAATCCAAATCCCAAGAAACACTTACTACAGACGTATGGAAACAGGTAACTCTACAAATGCGGTAACCCTAATAACGACCCAGCAACAAGGACGACAACCCAAGGAACTTATATATAATATATAACAAACAGGAAATGAAACACAGCTGAAAACACTAATGACCTAAAACAGAAACGAAGACGAAACAAAAACCAACAAAGAAGAAGGGTGAACACGAGCGCCCTCCGGTGGTCTTAAAAAGCTCAGGGCTGCCTCAAAAGTTTACTAATCTGAGACTAAACCAAATCACTGCAAATGCAAGAAACAAATCAAAAGAAAGACACACTCGCAACTGGTCAGGCACAATAGGTAGGTATACAAACACAAAACAAGGAAAAATAACAAACACCTGACACGAGACACGAAGAACAACAGGGTAAAACACAAAGGCATGAAAGTCACAAGTGCCCCCTGGTGGCAAAAGTGTTTAAAGGCATGGAAAGAAGGATTTCAGCTGATATAAAGATGAATGATTTGTGTTTTCCTCCACATGAAGGTAGAAAGTGTGTGTGAGCTGATGTGGATGTGAATTGAGCAGCATGGATCAGTGTGAGGACAGAGAGGAGGGAGCCCCTCCCTCTAAAACCACTCTGTGTGGGGACCATGAGAACCAGACCAGAGCTCAGAGGTGAGACGACTGAGACCATCTGATTCTGTCTCCAAGTCACAGACACTGTTTAATATTTCATCACCACATATTTACTATTGTTGGTCATTTATGAAGGAAACTATGACTGAATATGTGAGAGTCACTAAGTTGTTTTTCTATCAGGTTGCATCAGAGACAAGAATTTCCTGAACCTGGACTTGAACTCCGGTCAATAGATTATCATATTAATTTTAAAGACCAGCATGTATCAAAGCCAAAGTGAGTTGTTGTCAGTTTGAAGCAGGATGAACAATCTGATCTAAACTTTATGTCATGATAAATTGTTGTATTTATTAGTTTTCTTGATCTTTCTGATGTTAATAATACTCGGATATTGGTTGTTTTCTGTTTGATGTTAAGGAGAAACTTTATTCAAGTGACAGAAACTATTTAATACTTCATTATCACATATTTACTATTGTTGGTCATTTATGAAGGAAACTTTATCTGAGTATGTGAGAGTCACTAAGTTGTTTTTTATCAGGTCCTATCAGAGACAAGAATCTGTTGAACCTGAACCTGAACCCAGCTACGAGTCCTTAAAGAGCGACTGGTCAATGGATCATCCTGTTGAATTTAAACACCAACCTGCATCAGAGTCAAAGTGAGTTGTTGTCAGTTTGAATCACGAAGAACAATGTGATGTAAAATTTATGTCATGACAAATAATTGTGTTCTTTAGATTCCTTGATTGTTCTGATGTTAGTTGATTTATTTTTGAAGTTTTAATGAACCTGAGAAGCTGAAGTTGAGAAGTTTCATTCACTGTTCTTCTACTCTGATCATTGATCAAATCTCCAACCAGCCAGTAGCTAAAGCTCTGATCCTCTTGTTCCAACACTTCATTGTTCAGTGAGGGAGGCAGAGATAGATGTTGTTCAGAGCTGCTGAGACTGAACCAAACTGACTGTGACAATAAAGCTTCACCTCTGACTCACTGCTCACATCAAACATCACTTCATGGACCTTCAGCTTGTGTGTGTCTCTGTGTGGACTCACATCATGTGAGCTCATTCTTCATGGTTCCTCCACAGAGTGGACCAGCAGAGCTCAGAGGTTCCAGTGGTCAGTCTGCCCAGCAGCACCAAACACACCTGGACTCCACGTTTATGGTCTGTACATGTACAACCACCACTTTTCATGTGTTGTGTTCACAATCGTCTCCATGCTGCACTTTGTAGACCAGTGGATTGTCAGTGTGTCCAACATGGATCTGATGTTTGGCTCCATGGGTTTAGTTGGTTTGTGTCATTCATATAGTTTCTGTTCCAGCTGCTGGAGGAAAACATTGTCACGTTTGTGAAGAAGGAGCTGAAGAAGATCCAGAAGGTTCTGAGTCCAGATTACCCAGAATGCTTAGAGAGTCAGAGGGAGGATGAGGAGGCGTTGGATGGTGAAGATGAAGAACAGAGGAGCAGCAGCAGAGACGCATTTCTGAAGATCACACTGAACTTCCTGAGGAGGATGAAGCAGGAGGAGCTGGTTGACTGTCTGCAGAGCAGTAAGAGGATTTAACTCAACGTTTAGCATCACACAGACACAATCACATGTTTACTGATGCCTGTAGAGATGAAGAGAACAAAAAATGTGTTTTGTGCTACAGGGATTTTACTGTTTCCTCATTTACTGTTTCCTTTACCCATGTCAACTGAATCATGCAAATACTATGTGTTTACTCAGAAGCCACTGCTGCAGTTTGTCAGCATCAACTTAAATCTC
The DNA here is from genome assembly GCA_030770545.1 of Macropodus opercularis. Classification (NCBI taxonomy): domain Eukaryota; kingdom Metazoa; phylum Chordata; class Actinopteri; order Anabantiformes; family Osphronemidae; genus Macropodus; species Macropodus opercularis. The sequence goes on along the minus strand of CM061090.1, from coordinate 6,552,514 downwards.
AGCTGAAGCAGAAGTTCCAGTGTGTGTTTGAAGGCATCGCTAAAGCAGGAAACCCAACCCTTCTGAATCAGATCTACACAGAGCTCTACATCACAGAGGGAGGGACTGGAGACGTCAACCATGAACATGAGGTCAGACAGATTGAAGCAGCCTCCAGGAGAAGAAACAGACCAGAAACAACCATCAGACAAGAAGACGTCTTTAAAGGCTCAGCTGGAAGAGATGGACCCATCAGAACCGTGGTGACCAAGGGAGTGGCTGGCATTGGGAAAACAGTCCTGACACAGAAGTTCACTCTGGACTGGGCTGAAGGCAAAGCCAACCAGGACGTACACTTCACGTTTCCATTCACCTTCAGAGAGCTGAACGTGCTGAAAGAGCAAAAGTTCAGCTTGGTGGAACTTGTTCATCACTTCTTCACTGAAACCAAAGCAGCAGGAATCTGCAGGTTTGAACAGTTGCAGGTGGTTTTCATCTTGGACGGTCTGGACGAGTGTCGACTTCCTCTGGACTTCCACAACACGAAGATCCTGACTGATGTGACAGAGTCCACCTCAGTGGATGTGCTGCTGACAAACCTCATCAGGAGGAACCTGCTTCCCTCTGCTCGCCTCTGGATCACCACACGACCTGCAGCAGCCAATCAGATCCCTCCTGAGTGTGTTGACATGGTGACAGAGGTCAGAGGGTTCACTGACCCCCAGAAGGAGGAGTACTTCAGGAAGAGGTTCAGAGATGAGCAGCAGGCCACAACCATCATCTCCCACGTCAAGACATCACGAAGCCTCCACATCATGTGTCACATCCCAGTCTTCTGCTGGATCACTGCTACGGTTCTGGAGGATGTGTTGAGAAGCAGAGAGGGAGGAGAGCTGCCCAAGACCCTGACTGAGATGTACATCCACTTCCTGCTGGTTCAGACCAAAGTGAAGAGCATCAAGTACGATGGAGGAGCTGAGACAGATCCATCCTGGAGTCCAGAGAGCAGGGAGATGATTGAGTCTCTGGGAAAAGTGGCTTTTGAGCAGCTGCAGAAAGGAAACCTGATCTTCTATGAGTCAGACCTGACAGAGTGTGGCATCGAGGTCAGAGCAGCCTCAGTTTACTCAGGAGTGTTGACTCAGATCTTTAGAGAGGAGAGAGGACTGTACCAGCACAAGGTTTTCTGCTTCGTCCATCTGAGTGTTCAGGAGTTTCTGGCTGCTCTTCACGTCCATCTGACCTTCATCAACTCTGGAGTCAATCTGCTGACACAACAACAAGCAACATCCTGGTGGTCTGATTATTTCAGTTCCACATTAACATATTTTTACCAGAGCGCTGTGGACTAGGCCTTACAGAGTCCAAATGGACACCTGGACCTGTTACTGCGTTTCCTCCTGGGTCTTTCACTGCAGACTAATCAGACGCTCATTACAAGCATTCTCAGAGAAACAGGAAGTGACTCAGTGAATCAGCAAATAGTTCAGTACATCAAGGAGAAGATCTCAGATTCTCCGTCTGCAGAGAAAAGCATCAACCTGTTCCACTGTCTGAATGAACTGGATGATTGTTCTCTAGTGGAGCAGATCCAACAGTACCTGGACTCAGGACGTATCTCCACATATAAACTGTCTCTTTCTCAGTGGTCAGCTCTGCTCTTCATGTTGGTGTCATCAGGAAAAGAACTGGACGTGTTTGAACCACTTAAATACTCTCCAAGCTTTTCAGAGGAGGATCTTCTGTTTGTGATTGGAGTCGTCAAAGTCTTTAAGAAAGTCATGTAAGTGTAAAGATAAAATTCTTTATTCACCATTAAATATATACTGCAGTGACAGAGAACATCAACAGAACTTAAATTAATGTCTGTTTGTCTTGTTCAATTAGTTTTCTACACACATGCTTTTATTCTCTACATCTCTGTCTCTTCAGACTGAGTGGCTGTAACCTGTCAGAGAGAAGCTGTGAAGCTCTGTCCTCAGTTCTCAGCTCTGAGTCCTCTAGTCTGAGAGAACTGGACCTGAGTAACAACGACCTGCAGGATTCAGGAGTGAAGCTGTTGTCTGCTGGACTGAAGAGTCCACAATGTGAACTGGAGACTCTCAGGTCAGTGTTGATTAAATAAGATCAAGATCCTAAGAAAGAAATTTGCAGTTTGTGGACATTTATCCTCAAAAATCAAGTCAAACATCCAAATTATTGTAACAGTGGGTCCTCTCCCTCAGGCAGTGCTATTGAGTTTAGTAGTGTACTGTTTCACCTTGTTATCTTCTTTGTATGTGTCCCAGCTTTTGATTTTTATAATTTACAATGTGGGTCCGATTCTCGTTGCTGTGGTTTTGTAACAATTATTACATAGACAGGAAGCCTTAATCGTGGACTAATGAATAAACTCTTAAACTCTGTAAATTGGTTTTTACATCAAATCTTACATGTAGGTTTTCTGAGACCTGAAATGAATTATGCCTTAAAACTTTTTTTTTGTTAACACTAGTTTTGTCAGTATCTGACTCCATCCTCTAGAGCATAGTTGTAACAACGCTGATGGTCACATCACATTTCGTGACTAATTTCTTCAGGTGGATAAAAAATGTATAAAGTATGGTCTGTAATAGTGGTTCGTACTTTATGTGTCTGCAGGTTGTCAGGTTGTCTGGTCTCAGAGGAAGGTTGTGCTTCTCTGGCCTTAGCTCTGAGCTCCAACCCCTCCCATCTGAGAGAACTGGACCTGAGCTACAATCATCCAGGAGACTCAGGAGAGAAGCTGCTGTCTGTTGGACTGAAGGGTCCAGACTGGAGACTGGACACTCTCAGGTATGGAGGCTTGTTTTAGCATAGACTTCAGCAGCAGCAGCTCACTAACACAGAGCAGGTGAGTGTAGAGCTCCACTAAACCTCTGGGGCTCACGTCCAGGATCAGCTGCTGTAATGAAACATGCTTCAGACAGAATCAACACAGTGAATGATGATGAATGATCTTCTACTAAAGCAGGTGGTTGTGGGGAGACTGCTGCATTAATATTGATGTGATCCCATGAAAGTAAATTACTGGCCTAAAGTAAATGCAGCAAGTTTAGTCTGATCTAATGTTTGTTCTCACGTGACGCTGCAGGTTGTTTGTTGTGTATAGTAATTTAGTCTTTGTGGATTTTCTCTGGACCATCATGAAAATCACAGATGAGAGAGAAGGCTCCACAGTTTGAAATTAAATATTGTAATGTAAGTGGTTCCACACAGTTTTATTAAGAGCCCTGTATTAATGAACCGTCTGGCGGAGGCGTCTGTGCTTTTTTTTGTGTGTTCTCTTCTGCAACTTGTTGCATCCTGTTCTGCTTTCTATATTAAATTTATAATTTCTTATCTACTTGTTTGGTAACCTGTGCAACTGGGTACAATTTCAGTAAGTTGGTCCGTCAGCTTGTTATTTCAATTGTCACATTAACTAACTATTAATTGTTGATGTTGTGACAACGTTTCTCAGCTGATTGTTCCTGCTTCCTGTGGCGTCGCATTAGTTTGGTGGCGACAGAGAGACTGGAAGCAGGCGTCTGACACCAAAACTGATCTTAAACAGAGAAATGAAACCTTTTCTTCCTCGTCACCTCCTGCTCCGTAGATTCCAAGATAAAGACTCCAGTTGCTTAGTAGTTTGCTGAATGTCCATCCCTACATACAAGCCTCCACCTGAACACAATCCTAGACCAATGTGTGTGTGATGCCATGTAATGTCCATGTCTGCATGTGCTGCTCTGACCCCCTCCTCCTTTCAGGCTGGAGCCTGGTGGAGTCCGATGGTTGAGACCAGGTCTGTGGAAGTGTAAGTGTGTTTTAATGAGACTGATGAAACAAAGCAGCAACATTCAACCATCTTCAAACTGTCACATCACTGATGTCATGAGTCATCATCAAACTGATGACAGATGAATAACTGCAGCTGGATTGTGTCTTGTTCTCTCCATCAGATTCCTGTCAACTCACCATCGACACAAACACAGTGAACAGAAAACTACAACTGTCTGACAACAACAGGACGGTGACACATGTGGAAGAGGATCAGTCGTATCCTGATCATCCAGACAGATTTGACCAGTGGACTCAGCTGCTGTGTAGTAATGAACTGACTGGTCGCTGTTACTGGGAGGTTGAGTGGAGAGGAGACGTTTATATATCAGTGAGTTACAGGAAAATGGGAAAGAGAGAAAACAGTGAAAATCTTTTGTTTGGATGTAACAAGCAGTCCTGGTGTCTGGTCTGCTCTGATTATGGTTACTCTGTCTGGCAAAATAACAAAGCAGAATCCATCCCCTCCTCTGTGTCTAACAGAGTATCAGTGTTTGTGGACTGTCCTGCTGGTTCTATTTCCTTCTACAGCGTCTCCTCTGACAAACTGATCCACCTCCACACCTTCAACACCACATTCACTGAACCTCTCTATGCTGGGTTTGGTCTCTGGTCTTATGGTTCTTCAGTGTCTCTGTGTGATGTGTAGTAGTGAGAGTGTGGTTCTGTCAGAGAAACGTTGTCTCTGTTGATCACATAGTTCAGTCTGTTCATGTCTGTGTCGTTTTCAGATTCATGTATTAAATCAGTTTCTTTCTGAACCAGTTTTAAATGATTTCTTGTCAACTTCTTCCTCTTCCTTTAAAGATGGAAGCTCTGATTATTTCAGGATGTAAATGTTGTGACTTGTTGTGAAGTTGTTTTCCAGTGAATATCAGGATGTTTTCTCTTTGTCTGAAGCTCAGTTCAACACACGTGACAAACTGTGACATCAGAGAAGAATCACTGAGCTGAATTAGAGAGAAGCTTCCAGATGTTCACAGATGATTGTTGAATGAAAACTGTTGGATTGAATGTGTTTGATCAGTTGCTCATTTACTACCAGTCAATGTTGATCATCAGTTTGTAGAATCGTTACTCATGATGTTTGTATAGTTTCATTTATTCTCTTCCAGTACTTAAAGGTCCAGTTGAGCTCAGATTGATGTGAGCAGTGTCATGTTGTCTTTTTATTGGAGCCTTGTTTATTGAACCATCAGGGTTCAGCCACATGATAAATGTCTTTTCTACAGTGTTTATATATGATGGACACAATGAAGCTATTTGTTCTGAGCTCGTCACTAATAAATGTTTGTTGAACTTTGAGTCTGTCTCTGTCTGGTTTGGTCCAAAGTGAATTTCTCTCCATCACCATCAGTATTGACCTGCTGTCAGGCTTTAACCTGCTGGTACTGCTGGTGTGGTAGAAGGTGGAGGTGGCGGACCCAATCGCAGACTCAGATCAGGACTTGACTTGACTTGACTTTATTAACAACACACTTAACATGACACTAGTAGACTTGACTTGACTACTCACTAGCACACATGGCTTGACTTAACTTAACTAAACACAAACGAAGACTCACGTGACATGACACAGGAACCACGGACAGCAACAACATCACATAACGACGACGGACCAACAAATACAGAAACAAACAGGAAATTAAACACAGGTGTAAACACTAATTACTAGGGAGGAGCACTGAGGGAGAACGTGACGTCACAGGACAAACAGAAAACCTGGAGCCCTCAGAGCTCTGAGGGCTGGACTGTAACAGTTTCAGCAGAATCATGAAATTCACAAGTGAATAAAATGCAATACAACTGTATTCAGCAATGTTTATTCTCATGATTAAATATACTTTTAATGCTTTTTTCAGCTGGATCCTATTTGTTGATTTTCTAATTAATATGTGGAATCATATGTACTGACACTAGATGTACTCCTAAATAAGATGACTCTTATTGTGAAAATCTGCTCCTGTTTTCTGCTTCCTACATGTCGCTGGTGCAGCCCTGTCTCATTACAGGAAGCAGGCTATTAGATGTGGAGTAGAGAGACTTTTTCTTTGCTGCCTTTAACCCCACGGTAAGTTTGTTTTCTTAGGAACTTTAGTCTTTGTGTAACATGGAAGAAAAAATATAAGACACAAAAGAACCATTTCCTCTGTGACACTGAATCTGAATGTGTGAGGGTTTGATTTCATCATATTAATAAGCAGAAAATGTAGTTTCGAGGTGAGAAGTTAAAGTGAGTCTCAGTGCGTCAATCAGTGTAAATGTTCCTTTATGCATTAAGCAAACAGTATTTTTGTTATGGAAACACTGTTGCAGTGGCTCTGACAGTTTACAGAGACAAACTGTATTTACTGTATGTTTCTGTGTTTTGTGAGAAAAGAGTAAAATAATAAGCTCCTGTGAGATGTTTTTAACAAGTCTTCTTGTTATTTGGTATTGATCAACGCTGGTTGTACATTGTTTTGTGTTACATACTTTATTATATGAATAATGCCAGTTTGTTCTCTGAGTCAACTGACATGTCAAACCGGTTTTTACATAAACATATGAGAAAAGAAAGTGAAAGACTAGAGATTTTTGGTTGAACAACTGAGGTCATTTATTGGACAGAGATGATGAGGGATTTGAGAAAGGTATCACCAACCTGTCGTCTCATTTATCATGATGGCCTTTCATTTTTTCCCAGGAGCATCAAGTTCCCCATGAATGACACACTTAACGACCCTGTAATGGTTAGAGGACGGGTCACAGTAGCTGAGAGTTACACTCCGCCTGAAGAACCTACAGTATAGGCTTCACAGGTGTAGGATAAATTTGTGGTCTCTAGCCAACCCTGAACGTCAGATAGTACATAGTAGATAGTACACCTAAAACATCACATGAGCATACACACACAGGCAAAGCAGTACATAACATGTATTCGTTCCCACACATACATCCATCATTGCACAGATCGTGCTACAGACTTGAATTCTGTGCATTACTACTATGAGGTTATTGCAGTTGGGTAAAAGCTGTGCTTGAGTCTGTTTGTCCTTGTTTTATATAACCTGTAGCGTCTGCGACAGTTCAAACAGGGAGTGGCCAGGGTGTGACGGGTCTTATAATGTTCTGTGCTTTTCGGAGGCAGCGGGAGCTGTGTAGGTTTTCCAGTGTGGCGAGAGGCCATAGAAAGCTTTCTGTGGTGGCTCAGTAGGACACCCACAGTCTGTGTGTGATGTTATTATGTACAGTCTCTGCTGGGCCTTTTTCAGCAGTTCAGGACAGACTCTCCTCTATGAGGACTCCCAGGAAGCAGAAGTCTCCCTCTCCACACAGTCCCTGCCGATGAGTAATGGTGGAATGTCTGTCTTTGTCTTCCTGTAGTCTCTTATGAGTTCTTTGGTCTTTGACGTGTTGAGGAGACACCATGTCGACAACTGCTCCACCTCATCTCTGTAGGCAGACCCGTCCCCGTCAGAAATGAGCCCCACCACTGTAGTTGTCGTCCACAAACTTTACAATGGTGTTGCAGTGATGGACAGGGGTGCAGTCATGTGTGTGGAGGGAGTCCTGCAGTGGACTCGGCACAGAGCCCTGGGGGAGCTGGTACTGCGGCTTAGGGCCGTGGATGTGTGATGGCCCTACTCTGACTCTCTGTCTGAGACCAGAAAGGAAGCTGCTGATCCACATGCAGGTTGAATGTGGGAGCAGGTCCTCCAGCTTAGCCACCAGCTAGTGTGGGAGGATGGTGTTGAATGCTGCTGCTGCTCCAGGGGTGACAGGGCCGCATGTAGCGCTGTTGCTCCACTGTGGATCAGTTCGCTCTGTAAGCAAACTGGTGAGGTTGAGTCTTGAGGGCAGTGACTACGGACAGTTTTCAAAGCACTTCATCACCACTGGGTGAGTCCTACAGGTCTGTAGTCGTTGAGGCAGGAGATGTGGGGCTTCTTGGGCAGGGGAACTATGGTGGAGGACAGACAGGGTGGGACAGTGGACTGTGCTGGGGATTGGTTGAAGATCTTTGTGAAGTCTTCAGTCAGCTGGTCTGCACAGTCTCTCAGCACATGTCCTGAGACCAGTCGCCTTAGAAAGAAGTGATGATGTCTTCACATCAGAAGAAATAGAAAGAAGTGATGATGTCTTCTCTACTGACTGACGGGAAAAGGTGAAGAAGGTCAGAATCTGATTCCAGAGCCTGTTTGTTGAATCGGAAATTATTTGTAAATACCATTAAGTTTGTGTCTTACTGACAAAGGAGTAGAGCTAATGAGGAAGCAGCTTTACTGATGTTCAGCAACGTCTGCATGCGTCTGGTGCTTTTCTTTTCTGCAGGTTATGTTTCCATTCTAACTTTGGAGAAACTGCTGTAATTTGATAAATCTGAGTTTTGAAATTAGCAGCAGTTTAATCTGTGTTCACATGTAGAGTCATTATCACACTGTTGAAGATTGGCGCTAAACTCCTGCAGTGAATGTAAATCCAGCTTTCAGTCAGTTTCCTACCTGTTCCTGGAGCCACACCTCATCCCAGGAAACCGCTCACCTGATCAGATGTGGAGTCTTCTTTTACACCTTGTTTGAACCATTGGTAGTTTTACTTTGATTCTTCTGTCTGTCACAATTTAATATCTGAAGATGTTCTGAAGACTAATGGTGGAAAGGAGGATTTCAGCTGATGTGCAGATGAATGATTTGTGTTTCTCTCCACATGAAGGTAGAAAGTGTGTGTGAGCTGATGTGGATGTGAATTGATCAGCATGGATCAGTGTGAGGACAGAGAGGAGGGAGCCCCTCCCTCTAAAACCACTCTGTGTGGGGACCATGAGAACCAGACCAGAGCTCAGAGGTGAGACGACTGAGACCATCTGACTGATTCTGTCTCCAAGTCACAGACACTGTTTAATATTTCATCTCCACATATTTACTATTGTTGGTCATTTATGAAGGAAACTTTGACTGAATATGTGAGAGTCACTAAGTTGTTTTTCTATCAGGTTGCATCAGAGACAAGAATTTCCTGAACCTGGACTTGAACTCCGGTCAATGGATTATCATATTAATTTCAAAGACCAGCATGTATCAAAGCCAAAGTGAGTCAGTTTGAAGAAGGATGAACAATCTCATCTAAACTTTATGTGATGATAAATTGTTGTATTTATTAGTTTTCTTGATCTTTCTGATGTGAATAATACTCAGAATATTGGTTGTTTTCTGTTTGATGTTAATAGGTTTGATGTGAATAGGTTGTTGTCTGATTTAATGTTAAGGAGAAACTTTATTCAAGTGACAAACTATTTAATATTTCAGAAAAGTTGTTTTTTATCAGGTCCTATCAGAGACAAGAATCTGCTGAACCTGAACCCAGCTACAAGTCCTTAAAGAGCGACTGGTCAATGGATCATCCTGTTGAATTTAAACACCAACCTGCATCAGAGTCAAAGTGAGTTGTTGTCACTTTGACTCACGAAGAACAATGTGATGTAAAATTGACTGAATATGTGAGAGTCACACAAGTTGTTCTTGTATCAGGCCCCATAAGAGAAAAGAACCTGGACCTGAACCCAGCTGCGTGTCCATGAACAGCGACTGGTCAATGGATGTTGGTGTTGTTTTTAAAGAGCAACGTGTGTCCAATTTAAGGTGAGTTGTTGCTGATTTGAATAAAGTTTCTATGATGATAAATGGACCTTCAGCTTGTGTGTGTCTCTGTGTGGACTCACATCATGTGAGCTCATTCTTCATGGTTCCTCCACAGAGTGGACCAGCAGACCTCAGAGGTTCCCAGTGGTCAGTCTGCCCAGCAGCACCAAACACACCTGGACTCCACGTTTATGGTCTGTACATGTACAACCACCACTTTTCATGTGTTGTGTTCACAATCGTCTCCATGCTGCACTTTGTAGACCAGTGGATTGTCAGTGTGTCCAACATGGATCTGATGTTTGGCTCCATGGGTTTAGTTGGTTTGTGTCATTCATATAGTTTCTGTTCCAGCTGCTGGAGGAAAACATTGTCACGTTTGTGAAGAAGGAGCTGAAGAAGATCCAGAAGGTTCTGAGTCCAGATTACCCAGAATGCTTAGAGAGTCAGAGGGAGGATGAGGAGGCGTTGGATGGTGAAGATGAAGAACAGAGGAGGAGCAGCAGAGACGCATTTCTGAAGATCACACTGAACTTCCTGAGGAGGATGAAGCAGGAGGAGCTGGCTGACTGTCTGCAGAGCAGTAAGAGGATTTCACTCAACGTTTAGCATCACACAGACACAATCACACATTTACTGATGTTAAGGATGGTTGAGTTTGTTAAATGTAGAATTAAATTGTCATTCTTCTATTTGCATTTACTGATGTTTTAGGGCCTGAAGGGATATGTCTTTGACATGAAGCACAGTTTGGCTCATTAAATGTGGACCGTAATTAATTTGTCATACTTCCATTAACTGACAAGAATTATTATGTCTACTTGTTCTTTCAGAAGTTCCTGCTACAGTTTGTCAACATAAACTTAAATCTCAGCTGAAGCAGAAGTTCCAGTGTGTGTTTGAAGGCATCGCTAAAGCAGGAAACCCAACCCTTCTGAACCAGATCTACACAGAGCTCTACATCACAGAGGGAGGGACTGGAGACGTCAACCATGAACATGAGGTCAGACAGATTGAAGCAGCCTCCAGGAAACCAGATGGAGAAACAACCATCAGACTAGAAGACGTCTTTAAAGGCTCAGCTGGAAGAGATGGACCCATCAGAACCGTGGTGACCAAGGGAGTGGCTGGCATTGGGAAAACAGTCCTGACACAGAAGTTCACTCTGGACTGGGCTGAAGGCAAAGCCAACCAGGACGTACACTTCACATTTCCATTCACCTTCAGAGAGCTGAACGTGCTGAAAGAGCAAAAGTTCAGCTTGGTGGAACTTGTTCATCACTTCTTCACTGAAACCAAAGCAGCAGGAATCTGCAGGTTTGAACAGTTGCAGGTGGTTTTCATCTTGGACGGTCTGGACGAGTGTCGACTTCCTCTGGACTTCCACAACACGAAGATCCTGACTGATGTGACAGAGTCCACCTCAGTGGATGTGCTGCTGACAAACCTCATCAGGAGGAACCTGCTTCCCTCTGCTCGCCTCTGGATCACCACACGACCTGCAGCAGCCAATCAGATCCCTCCTGAGTGTGTTGACATGGTGACAGAGGTCAGAGGGTTCACTGACCCCCAGAAGGAGGAGTACTTCAGGAAGAGGTTCAGAGATGAGCAGCAGGCCACAACCATCATCTCCCACGTCCAGACATCACGAAGCCTCCACATCATGTGTCACATCCCAGTCTTCTGCTGGATCACTGCTACGGTTCTGGAGGATGTGTTGAGAAGCAGAGAGGGAGGAGAGCTGCCCAAGACCCTGACTGAGATGTACATCCACTTCCTGCTGGTTCAGACCAAAGTGAAGAGCATCAAGTATGATGGAAGAGCTGAGACAGATCCACCCTGGAGTCCAGAGAGCAGGGAGATGATTGAGTCTCTGGGAAAAGTGGCTTTTGAGCAGCTGCAGAAAGGAAACCTGATCTTCTATGAGTCAGACCTGACAGAGTGTGGCATCGAGGTCAGAGCAGCCTCAGTTTACTCAGGAGTGTTGACTCAGATGTTTAGAGAGGAGAGAGGACTGTACCAGCACAAGGTTTTCTGCTTCGTCCATCTGAGTGTTCAGGAGTTTCTGGCTGCTCTTCACGTCCATCTGACCTTCATCAACTCTGGAGTCAATCTGCTGACACAACAACAAGCAACATCCCAGAAGACTGAGACAAGACGAAGCAAATCTGCAGAGACACATTTCTACCAGAGCGCAGTGGACCAGGCCTTACAGAGTCCAAATGGACACCTGGACCTGTTCCTACGCTTCCTCCTGGGTCTTTCAATGGAGACCAATCAGACTCTCATTAAAGGCCTTATTACACAGACAGGAAGTGACACAAGGACTAATCAGGAAACCGTTCAGTACATCAAGAAGACGATTAAACAGTCTCTCTCTGCAGAGAAAAGCATCAACCTGTTCCATTGTCTGAATGAACTGAATGATTGTTCTCTAGTGGAGCAGATCCAACAGTTCCTGGACTCAGGACGTCTCTCCACAGATAAACTGTCTCTTTCTCAGTGGTCAGCTCTGCTCTTCATGTTGGTGTCATCAGGAAAAGAACTGGACGTGTTTGATCCCATAAAATACTTTTCAAACTTTTCAGAGAAGGATCTTCTGTTCGTGCTGGGAGTGATCAAAGTCTCCAAGAAAGTCATGTAAATTTAAAGAAATCGTTTTTAATGAATTAAGCACAATATTTCATTACCAAAACATAAAAAATAGACTGTTTTCTTCCAACTTTGCATTTTACTATATGTTAACATGAATGTCATTGTCACTTTTTATTCCAGACTGAGTGGCTGTATCCTGTCAGAGAGAAGCTGTGAAGCTCTGTCCTCAGTTCTCAGCTCTCAGTCCTCTAGTCTGAGAGAACTGGACCTGAGTAACAACGACCTGCAGAATTCAGGAGTGAAGCTGTTGTCTGCTGGACTGAAGAGTCCACACTGTGAACTGGAGACTCTCAGGTCAAAAGACATTATGTTTATATATTTCAAATGTGCAAAAATACTATGTAATATTTATAATTTGATTTATTAATACTTACATGATTAATGCTAATTGGTTACAGTCTGATCTAAATGTCATGCCAACTTCACAAACATTTCTATTTTCTTGTTCATCTCTGTCTCATCAGACTGACTGTGTGTAACCTGTCAGAGAGAAGCTGTGAAGCTCTGTCCTCAGTTCTCAGCTCTCAGTCCTCTAGTCTGAGAGAACTGGACCTGAGTAACAACGACCTGCAGGATTCAGGAGTGAAGCTGTTGTCTGATGGACTGAAGAGTCCACACTGTGAACTGGAGACTCTCAGGTCAGTGTTTATTAACCTAAAGATCAATTCTGTGCAGATTATGGATATTTACAAAGTTCCACAAATTATTGCTGGAGACTGATAAATCAATTCGTCAAAACCTGATTGTGACATTGCTGATAATCTGATTAGGAAAATTAGTGAAAACTAGTGAAAGTGTTCACTTACTTTTTCTCTTCCATGTATATGACAAAATCTGCCTCTAATATTAGTTGTACTGTGTAATAGTGGTTTGTATATTGCTGTGTCTGCAGGTTGTCAGGTTGTCTGGTCTCAGAGGAAGGTTGTGCTTCTCTGGCCTCAGCTCTGAGCTCCAACCCCTCCCATCTGAGAGAACTGGACCTGAGCTACAATCATCCAGGAGACTCAGGAGCGAATCTGCTGTCTGTTGGACTGAAGGCTCCAGACTGGAGACTGGACACTCTCAGGTATGGAGGCTTGTTTTAGCATAAACAGGAGCAGCTCAATAACAGAGAGCAGGAGGTGAGTTAATAGCTCCACTAAACCTCTGGTGTCCATGACACCACGGCACACAAACAATGCTAGACAACAATCAGTTAAGGTATAAACACTTTATTAAGTGATTCAATATTGATTATAATCAACCCTACTGCAGTAAAACATACCTAATCTCAACTGAAAATAACAACAGTCTAACTTATAATTATTTGTCTGAGTCGGGTGAATCTGTGTGTGTGAGAAAGAAAGAGACAGTGGTGGGTCCGATCACAAGCAACTACTGGATGTAACAGAGAGACAAAATGCCACAAAGTCTGTGTCTTTCCTGCTTCCTGTGGCGTCACATTAGTTTGGTGGCGACAGAGACTGGAAGCAGGTGTCTGACACCAAAACTGATCTTAAAAAGAAAAATGAAACCTTTCCTCCATGTCACCTCCTGAATGTCCATCCCTACATACAAGCCTCCACCTGAACACAATCCTAGACCAATGTGTGTGTGATGCCATGTAATGTCCATGTCTGCATGTGCTGCTCTGACCCCCTCCTCCTTTCAGGCTGGAGCCTGGTGGAGTCCGATGGTTGAGACCAGGTCTGAGGAAGTGTAAGTGTGTTTTAATGAGACTGATGAAACAAAGCAGCAACATTCAACCATCTTCAAACTGTCACATCACTGATGTCATGAGTCATCATCAAACTGATGACAGATGAATAACTGCAGCTGGATTGTGTCTTGTTCTCTCCATCAGATTCCTGTCAACTCACCATCGACACAAACACAGTGAACAGAGAACTAAAACTGTCTGACAACAACAAGAAGGTGACACATGTGAAGGAGGTTCAGTCGTATCCTGATCATCCAGACAGATTTGACTGGTGGTGGCCTCAGCTGCTGTGTAGTAATGAACTGACTGGTCGCTGTTACTGGGAGGTTGAGTGGAGAGGAAGTGTAAATATATCAGTGAGTTACAGAGGAATCGGAAGGAACGGAGGCAGTGAATGTTGGTTTGGATACAATGATCAGTCCTGGAGTCTGAACTGTTCTGATGTTGTTGGTTACTCTGTCAAACACAATAGCATAGAAACATCCATCTCCTCCTCTGTGTCTAACAGAGTATCAGTGTTTGTGGACTGTCCTGCTGGTTTTATTTCCTTCTACAGCGTCTCCTCTGACAAACTGATCCACCTCCACACCTTCAACACCACATTCACTGAACCTCTCTATGCTGGGTTTGCAGTCTGGCAGTTTGGTTCCTCACTGTCTCTGTGTGATGTGTAGTAGTGAGAGTGTGATTCTGTCAGAGAAACGTTGTCTCTGTTGATCACATAGTTCAGTCTGTTCATGTCTGTGTTGTTTTCAGATTAATGTATTAAATCAGTTTTTTTCTGAACCAGTTTTAAATGATTCCTTGTCAACTTCTTCCTCTTCCTTTAAAGATGGAAGCTCTGATTATTCCAGGATGTAAATGTTGTGACTTGTTGTGACGTTGTTTTCCAGTGAATATCAGGATGTTTTCTCTTTGTCTGACGATTGTTGAATGAAAATTGTTGGATTGAATGTGTTTGATCAGTTGCTCATTTACTACCAGTCAATGTTGATCATCAGTTTGTAGAATCGTTGATCATGATGTTTGTATAGTTTCATTTATTCTCTTCCAGTACTTAAAGGTCCAGTTGAGCTCAGATTGATGTGAGCAGTGTCATGTTGTCTTTTTATTGGAGCCTTGTTTATTGAACCATCAGGGTTCAGCCACATGATAAATGTCTTTTCCACAGTGTTTATATATGATGGACATAATGAAGCTCTTTGTTCTGAGCTCGTCACTAATAAATGTTTGTTGAACTTTCAGTCTGTCTCTGTCTGGTTTGGTCCAAAGTGAATTTCTCTCCATCACCATCATTACTGACCTGCAGTCAGGCTTCAACCTGCTGCTGAAGGATTCAGCTCTGTTGACTGGGACCAGATACAAGTCTGCACACAGACACTGACGTGTTTGTCTCTCACATCATTTAGATATTGTAAATATGAACTGGGAGGAAATTGGCCCCTGAGCACAGTAGAAGTAGAAGTTTTCAGTAACAGAACATTATTGCATTGCTTGATCTTATTTTGAAAATCTGCTCCGGTTTCCTGCTTCCATTCCAGGAAATGTGTCAGGTGTGGAGTGGAGAGTTGTCTTCTTCTGCTGCTGCTCTGTGAAACAACTGTAAGTTTGCTTTGTTCAGTTCTTTCTCTTTGTTTATACAAACTTTAGTTTTTTGCTGTAGAAGGTTTGTAGCAGTTGGTCACATCTTATTGATGTTTCATTTTTAATTTGTACATTTATTCATTGAACACATCAATTATATTTCATTGTCTTCATCACACTGAAGAAATAAAATCCTGTCAGACATTAAGCGTCTGGTAAAACACAGAAAATGACATTTGTGTCGAATATAGATCTGAATAAAAACCTCAAACCTTCATGTTTAACTTCACATCATATTTTATTTCTAGTGATTTTTTTTCCATTGTTTTCTTGTTTGTTCATCTTCTCTCTTTGAACTGATGGGTGTATGTCACATGGTTGTCACAAGGTCGTCTCTGCTGACAAACTGATTTCAGATCAGAAAAAACCTCAGTGTTCACTTCCAAGGTTCATCCCTGTTGTTATGCATTAACCGAGCAGCCACATCATAAACACCAAACATAACATTGTAACAACATTCATACAGTGAAGACGCAGCATTAGTGAAGTTACTGAATCAAAGTACAACCAGTAACAGAATATGCAGGATTCTGTGTAATGAGAACTTCTGCTGATCTAGTTATATGATCCTGTTAGATGTAAATGTTTGAATGACTTAAAACTTCTTTCTACTCTGTGATGATAACGCTCAGCTCAACCCGAGATCTTCTCGTACGCTCAGTGCAGAAACACACAGAAGGTGAATTTAATTTATCTCTGTTATTATTATTTGTCAGCAGATGTTTTTTTGCATTTTACAGCACAAATATGAAATGAGTTGACAGTGAACTAAATATTCCTTTTAACGTTCTCTTTTGTCAAGCCTACATTTTTAATTCACTAAACACTTTGATGTTTTGTCAGTAAAGTTACAGTAAGTTCAATATTAAGTTAACTGTTAAGACTCTAAATCACCTGTAGGTGTGACAAGTACAAGTCTATGGTTTTTCTATATGTCTATATGTGGAATAGACTGATGCCAAACACTGTGTTCATCAAATCAGGGCAAATACTAGAATCTTTATCTGCTACAGATAAACAGATATTCAATAAATGTAAGAAGTAGCTGTTTAAGGGAAACGGCTCATCTCTGTCAGGTGAGGTGTGGAGCGTTGTGCGGATGGAAGATTGATCATTAACATGAACACATTGGAATCTGTTCAACAAATCAGATTTAAACCATCCCAGTATGTTGTGATCTATGGCATCGAATGCTGCACTAAGATCTAACAGGACAAGTACAGAAACTAGACCAATGTCTGAAGCTGTGAGAAGATCGTTAGTGACTCTAATCAGATCTGTTTCTGTGCTATGATAAATCTGAAACCTGACTGGAAATCTTTATACAGGTTATTCCTACGCAGGTTGTCACATAGTTCTTTAGCAATGTTTTAAAGAATTTTAGAAAAAAAGGGGAGATTAGATGTTGGCCTATATTTTGCCAGTTCTCTAGGGTCAAGTGTAGGTTTTTTTTAAGTAAAGGTTTGACCACAGCAACCCTAAAACCTGAGGTACGTAGCCTGTTAGAAGAGATTTGTTGATTTGATTTAATATTGACGTGCGGATTAATGGAAGAACTTCTTTGAGTAATCTGGTTGGGATTGGGTCTAAGAGACAAGTATCTGATTTAGCAGAGTTAAGTATTGAAGTTAACTCAGTATGATCTATGGGGGGAAAGCAGTTTAAGTAAGACATAGGTCTAACCAGCAAATCTAAGGCTGTTGGATCTGCAAATCGGTTTATAACTTTTGTTGACAGATTCTGATCTGATTCTTTTCTCTAATGATTTTATTAGTAAAATTAATTCAAGAATTAAGAATTTCTTCAATTATTATTCTTCAATTAATGAAGAATAATATGTAATAATAATAATATGTGGTTCTAGCAACACAACATGCTTTTTTATATAGTGTTAAATTGTCTTTCCATGCTAGACAGTGAGTGGGTTCATTCACACGCTGACTAAAACCAATAGAGTCCAGTAGTGAGTTAAATGCAGTGTTGAGAGAGTTACTGTCAACATCTACATGAATGTTAAAGTCACCTACTACAATCACTCTATCTGTGCTAAGAACTAAGTCAGATAAAAATTCTGAAAATTCAGTTAAGAACTCTGAATATGGACCAGGAGGACGATAGACGACACAGAACACAACTGGTTTCTCGGTTTTTATAGTTCGAGTGAGAAAGGCTCAGAGTGAGGCTCTCAAAAGAATTATAGCTACAGTAAGTTTAGGTCTAGGAGTAAATAAATCTGAGTTATAGATGCTGCTGCTCCTCCACCTGTACCTGAGCTTCTTGGAATATGATAGTTGATGCGACTTGTTGGAGTCAACTCATCCGGACAAATATATTCATCCTGCTGCTGCCAGGTTTCAGTATTTTATTTATTTGTGATTTATATAATTTAGGTGGTTGGGGAGCAGACACAGTCTCAGTGGGAGTGTTACAGCTACGAGGAAAAAGAATCAACAGAGAGGCTATCAGACTGGCTCCACTCTGGGTCGTCAGGGTTTAGGGAGTCTAATAAGCTTGGTCATGTTACTAGAGAGCAGAGACTCCATCCAAGGTGCGATGACGCCGACTCTTCTAATCAGCCCAGGTTCTCCCCAAAAACTGTGTGAAGCGATGACAAGCGGCTAAACGTGTCATCACTGGTCATGTTGGGGAGGAACCAGAGAAAACTACGGAGTCCGACATTGTTTGGCAAATGAACAAACAGACTCAAGGTTAGTTTTAGTGAGAGTTAGTTTAAAGTTCTTCTCCTTGGACGGAGCTTCAGGTCAGACTGGATGTCGCCAGCTCTGGCACCAGGAAAGCACTGAACTATGGCCGCTAGAGGCTCTAGCTCCACGTTTCTGACTGTGGAGCCAGTGATCATGGTGGTTTCTCAGCGGGTCGCTAGTGGGGAGAATCTGTTTGAATTGTGGGCGACTGCCAAGAACTACGACACCTACGAAATACGTCACTCAGTCACATCCGGCTGCTCGGGAGCCGCTGAGGGACGAGTAGCAGCTAAGCTAGTGGCTCCGGCTAACGGGGCCGGACGAACTAAAGGGGGCAGAGGACGAGCTAAACATGAGGCACAGCGAGCAAGAAAGTGTAGGAGACAAAGAAGCCATAGCAGAAAGTTAAACTAGCTTAGCTGAGAAGACCAGAAAGCTAGGGAATTAGCAATGCGTTTAATGAAAAGGAAAGAAGGTGATTGAGTGTAACAAGCGTGTTTTGCAAATCTTAGTCGCAAACCTTGGTAACAGGAAGTTAGTCAGACCATTAATCTCAATGTTAAACATACTGAGAGGTTGAAGTTATATAACTAAACAATTAAAAGTAAAGAAAACAAAATAATTTATGACAAAATGGCATATTCTAACTGAGGAAACAGTTAGGACACCCTACCCCCTAATAGCTAGTGTTAGTCCCGTTGGCTGAAATAGCAGCAGTGAGACATCAGTCTGAAGAAAGTCAATGCAGAAATCTTTCAGCTGTGAGACGTTTGAGGGGTTCCTTGCATGTACAGCCCGTTTAAGTCACCGCACAGCATCTCAGTGGGGCTTTGACTCGGCCATTCCAGGACTCTCCACGTGTTAGTTTTCAGCCAGTCCTTGGTTGATTTACTGGGTTGTTTTGGGTCATTCCATGGTCCAGTTCTGCTTTAGCTTAAATTTTCTGACAGATGGTCTCACATGTTCCTTAAGCACCGTCTGATACACAGTAGAATTCATGGTGGATACTATGATTATGAGCTGACCAGGTCCTGCTGCAGCAAAGCATCCCCAAACCATGACACTTCCACCTCCATGCTCCACAGTTGGCATGATGTTCTTTTCCTGGAATGCTGTCTTTGGTTTGTGTCAAACGCCTGGTGTTTGTCAACCTTCTGTCTGCAAACTTCAGTCTGACCTTGGTGTTTCTCTTAGAAAACAAAGGTTTCCTCCTTGCACACCTCTTTCTGGTTGTAGAGGCATGCACCTTCACATCAACAGTAGCCAGAGCCTGCTGTAGGTCCCGTGATGACATTTTGTGGTTTTCGGAGACCTCTTTTAGCATCTTGTGGTCTGCTCTCTTGCTGGGACAACCAAACCTGGGCACGTTGGCAATTGTTTTGAATGCTTTCCACTTGTTGACCATTTGCTGGACAGTGAAATGGGTGATTTCAAAATCTTACAATTTTTTTTTAGATCCCTTACCAGATGCATAGACTGCTACGGTTTGTTTCTGAAGGCTTCATATAGCATTATCTACTAGTCATGTGCACCTGGTGTGATACTGCTGTGTGTGATTTGAGACATTTTAAGTGGGAATAAATGTGAGCGTCCTAACTTATTCCTCAGTTAGAATATGCATTTTTGTAGATTTACATTTACAAAAGATGTTGAAAATTCTTTTCTTCACTTTTAATTGTTTAGTTATATTATTTAATTTCTCTGTATTGTTAACATTGAGATTAAATATGCACAATGTTACAAAATACCCAGGCTCTCATAGAGGGTCCTAACTGACTGTAAGCTTTGTAACTTAACTGACAGAGACACACAATTGAGACTCAATGCACATTGATACAGATGTCCAAGAGTAGCGTCATGACCAATGCGAGTGAGGCCTCGTTAAGTCCCATCACTTGTCAAGCTTCTTAGCAGACGCTTGAACGGGCTCATCACTGCTCAGGCTGTTTTGTTGGGAGGAGCAGCTCATTAGTGTCATTGTTGCCAATTGAATTAATCGAAGGGTGTTGGTTTAGATTTAGATTTAGTTTAGTTGGTTTAAATACAGCACATTTTCTTCATACTCTGGTCACATACAGAAATAGAATAGTTTTAATAAAAGTTGGGTCAGAGAGAAAGTTTAATGTCTGAAAGTTGAGTGAAATTATGTGGGTGAGAGTTGTCAGTGAGGTAGTGAACAACAGGATGGTTGGGTTATGTGTGTGTGTTTTTTTTTTTATAAAAGTGAATGAAAGAATTGGCAAAATTAAGCTGTAGGTGACCATATTACGAGGAAAACTGGAAACAAGAACATAAAGTGACGTCACATACACCAGACAAAACATCGTCTCCAGGGGACAAAGGGTCAAATTGTTAAGGTTAAATGTTAAATTAATTTAGAGTCATTTCAGAATCATTAAGTGGGGTTGATGTGTGGTTAACACTTGTGCCTCAAAGCAAGTGAGTCCTGAGTTCAAGTGACCCAAGTGGAGTTTGCTGCATTTATGTTGATGTGATGGGCTGGCGACCCCACCAGAAAGAAATAAACAGCTAGCATAGTGAATGAGAGTCATTAAGTCTAAATGTTCCTCCATCATTGTGTGTGTGCTGTGCTGCAGTTTCTTAGCTCCTTCAAGTGACTGAAAGTAGAAGCGGATCAGCTGGTGGCCGCGATGTGCAGATGAATGATTTGTGTTTCTCTCCACATGAAGGTAGAAAGTGTGTGTGAGCTGATGTGGATGTGAATTGAGCAGCATGGATCAGTGTGAGGACAGAGAGGAGGGAGCCCCTCCCTCTAAAACCACTCTGTGTGGGGACCATGAGAACCAGACCAGAGCTCAGAGGTGAGACGACTGAGACCATCTGACTGATTCTGTCTCCAAGTCACAGACACTGTTTAATATTTCATCACCACATATTTACTATTGTTGGTCAATTATGAAGCAAACTTTGACTGAATATGTGAGAGTCACTAAGTTGTTTTTCTATCAGGCTCCATAAGAGAAAGGAAGCTGCTGAACCTGAACCCAGCTGCATGTCCTTCAAGAGCAAACGGTCAATGGGTGCTTTCATTGATTTTAAATATCAACATGTGTCAGATCCAATGTAAGTTGTTTTCAGTTTGAATCTCTTTCTAATCTGATGTAAACCTTATATGATGATAACTAGTTCATGGCTCTTTCTGATATGAGTAAGTTGTTTTGTGTTTGAAGTGTTAATTTGAAGGAGACGCTTTCTTCACTGTTCTTCCAGCAAACACTCTCAATCTCCTTCCAGCCAGTAGCTAAAGCTCTGATCCTGTAGAGCACCAGTCCCCAAACTTTCCAGTTTCATGTAAAACAATATTTTCACAGACCAGTATAAATAATAGCATTGAAAGAAAGAAGCATCTCAGCTAAAAGCAGAGTCAGGTGGTCAAGCACAAGCTGGGAGAAGTTTGGCTCAGGTTTAATCTCATGCTCATGTTTGAAGCTTGTCAAATATGCCTCTGTTCATGAGCAAGCAGTTTTTCAAAATAAAAGATTTAGACTCCTATAATAAAATATTTTTTATTCAGCCTTTCTGAAAGCTTGGTACCAAATGACAGTTCCAGGCCGGTGGTTGGGGACCTCTGCTGTAGAGGGTCTAAGGGGCTGCTCCTCTGCTAATGAAGAGCTGACTTGCAGACAGACGTCAAAGGAAGCAGCTGTACAACAAATGTTCAACTCTAAACAAATGTGTTTATTGACATTCTCTACATGAATATTTTGGGTTAATGTCTTAAATCATCTTCTCCTCAAGTAGTAAACTAAAGTTACTACTGTTAGACTTTAGTTGAGATGTTGTTGGCAGGAGGTGATGATCAGCACCATGAACTTTGATTGAGTATCCAACAATGAATGAATGTAGGAGGTAGTTCAATGTTACTAGTGTGAGCAGTAGTTCTCTGCCTGAGACTCACATAGTTCTACATATTCCCACTGGGATCTGCCCAGTTCAACCAGTCTGATCCCAGCAGACTCTGTCTCCAGACGCCTTGTTCCAACACTTCATTGTTCAGTGAGGGAGGCAGAGATAGATGTTGTTCAGAGCTGCTGAGACTGAACCAAACTGACTGTGACAGTAAAGCTTCACCTCTGACTCACTGCTCACATCAAACATCACTTCATGGACCTTCAGCTTGTGTGTGTCTCTGTGTGGACTCACATCATGTGAGCTCATTCTTCATGGTTCCTCCACAGAGTGGACCAGCAGAGCTCAGAGGTTCCCAGTGGTCAGTCTGCCCAGCAGCACCAAACACACCTGGACTCCATGTTTATGGTCTGTACATGTACAACCACCACTTTTCATGTGTTGTGTTCACAATCGTCTCCATGCTGCACTTTGTAGACCAGTGGATTGTCAGTGTGTCCAACATGGATCTGATGTTTGGCTCCATGGGTTTAGTTGGTTTGTGTCATTCATATAGTTTCTGTTCCAGCTGCTGGAGGAAAACATTGTCACATTTGTGAAGAAGGAGCTGAAGAAGATCCAGAAGGTTCTGAGTCCAGATTACCCAGAATGCCTAGAGAGTCAGAGGGAGGATGAGGAGGCGTTGGATGGTGAAGATGAAGAACAGAGGAGGAGCAGCAGAGACGCATTTCTGAAGATCACACTGAACTTCCTGAGGAGGATGAAGCAGGAGGAGCTGGTTGACTGTCTGCAGAGCAGTAAGAGGATTTCTCTCAACGTTTAGCATCACACAGACACAATCACACATTTACTGTGTTGGGGGACTGAGTTTAATAAATGTGGACTATAGTTATAAATGATAGTTTTTACTTGTTCTTTCAGAAGCTCCTGGTGCAGTTTGTCAACGTCGACTCAAATCTCAGCTGAAGCAGAAGTTCCAGTGTGTGTTTGAAGGCATCGCTAAAGCAGGAAACCCAACCCTTCTGAACCAGATCTACACAGAGCTCTACATCACAGAGGGAGGGACTGGAGACGTCAACCATGAACATGAGGTCAGACAGATTGAAGCAACCTCCAGGAGAAGAAACAGAGAAGAAAGAACCATCAGGCATGAAGACGTCTTTAAAGGCTCAGCAGGAAGAGATGGACCCATCAGAACCGTGGTGACCAAGGGAGTGGCTGGCATTGGGAAAACAGTCCTGACACAGAAGTTCACTCTGGACTGGGCTGAAGGCAAAGCCAACCAGGACGTACACTTCACATTTCCATTCACCTTCAGAGAGCTGAACGTGCTGAAAGAGCAAAAGTTCAGCTTGGTGGAACTTGTTCATCACTTCTTCACTGAAACCAAAGCAGCAGGAATCTGCAGGTTTGAACAGTTGCAGGTGGTTTTCATCTTGGACGGTCTGGACGAGTGTCGACTTCCTCTGGACTTCCACAACACGAAGATCCTGACTGATGTGACAGAGTCCACCTCAGTGGATGTGCTGCTGACAAACCTCATCAGGAGGAACCTGCTTCCCTCTGCTCGCCTCTGGATCACCACACGACCTGCAGCAGCCAATCAGATCCCTCCTGAGTGTGTTGACATGGTGACAGAGGTCAGAGGGTTCACTGACCCCCAGAAGGAGGAGTACTTCAGGAAGAGGTTCAGAGATGAGCAGCAGGCCACAACCATCATCTCCCACGTCAAGACATCACGAAGCCTCCACATCATGTGTCACATCCCAGTCTTCTGCTGGATCACTGCTACGGTTCTGGAGGATGTGTTGAGAAGCAGAGAGGGAGGAGAGCTGCCCAAGACCCTGACTGAGATGTACATCCACTTCCTGCTGGTTCAGACCAAAGTGAAGAGCATCAAGTACGATGGAGGAGCTGAGACAGATCCACACTGCAGTCCAGAGAGCAGGGAGATGATTGAGTCTCTGGGAAAAGTGGCTTTTGAGCAGCTGCAGAAAGGAAACCTGATCTTCTATGAGTCAGACCTGACAGAGTGTGGCATCGATGTCAGAGCAGCCTCAGTTTACTCAGGAGTGTTCACACAGGTCTTTAGAGAGGAGAGAGGACTGTACCAGCACAAGGTTTTCTGCTTCGTCCATCTGAGTGTTCAGGAGTTTCTGGCTGCTCTTCACGTCCATCTGACCTTCATCAACTCTGGAGTCAATCTGCTGACACAACAACAAGCAACATCCCAGAAGACTGAGACAAGACGAAGCAAATCAGCAGAGACACATTTCTACCAGAGCGCAGTGGACCAGGCCTTACAGAGTCCAAATGGACACCTGGACCTGTTCCTGCGTTTTCTCCTGGGTCTTTCAATGGAGACCAATCAGACTCTCATTAAAGACCTTATTACACAGACAGGAAGTGAATCAAAGTCCAGTCAGGAAACTGTCCAGTACATCAAGGAGAAGATCTCAGATTCTCCCTCTGCAGAGAAAAGCATCAACCTGTTCCACTGCCTGAATGAACTGGATGATTGTTCTCTAGTGGAGCAGATCCAACAGTACCTGGACTCAGGACGTATCTCCACATATAAACTGTCTCTTTCTCAGTGGTCAGCTCTGCTCTTCATGTTGGTGTCATCAGGAAAAGAACTGGACGTGTTTGAACCACTTAAATACTCTCCAAGCTTTTCAGAGGACGATCTTCTGTTTGTGTTGGAAGTGGTCAATGCCTCCATTAAAGCAGTGTAAGTGTAAAGATAAATGGATTTATTTGTCATTAAACACACAGGTAGTTTTTTTCAATAACAGAGACTATAAATTCTGTTTTTATAATTTTATTATACTTTAACCCACATGTTATTCTCTACATCTTTGTCTTTCAGACTGAGTGGCTGTAACCTGTCAGAGAGAAGCTGTGAAGCTCTGTCCTCAGTTCTCAGCTCTCAGTCCTCTAGTCTGAGAGAACTGGACCTGAGTAACAACGACCTGCAGGATTCAGGAGTGAAGCTGTTGTCTGATTGACTGAAGAGTCCACACTGTGAACTGGAGACTCTCAGGTCAGTGTTGATTAAATAAGATCAAGATCATAAGAAATAAATTTGCAGCTTCTGGACATTTATCCTCAAGAATCAAGTCAAACATCCAAATTATTGTAACAGTGGGTCCTCTCCCTCAGGCAGTGCTATTGAGTTTAGTAGTGTACTGTTTCACCTTGTTGTCTTCCTTGTGTGTGTCCCAGCTTTTGATTTGTTTTATTTAAAATTGAAGAGTCCACACTGTCAACTGGAGACTCTCAGGTCAGATCAAGTTACTGGTTTGAATTGCAAGTTTGTAGACTTTAGCTTCGCTCCTCACTGCTCCCGTCCTGTTTCACCTGACATACGTTTTGCGTTTTAGCTGCTCGCTGAGAGCCGATCATCCTTTTGAACTGTAGCGTTGTAATATGTGACGTGACAAGGTGGTGAGTTTTATGACAAGTACTTACAGTTGTGTAACATAATTTCCAGCTGCAGGTCTGTTTAAAAATAGAAAAGGTGGTGACAATAACTGGGAGTTATATATATATATATATCATCATATTGTAACATCCGTGAGCTGTAATGAAGCTAGCCTGGCTAACTGGATAAAGCTAAGCTACTGACTAGCAGTAGCTGTTACAGTAACTCACTCACTGCACTCACTAGAAGTACCAGGGGTAGGAGACGCCTGAGCCCCTGGTACTGACTCAAATCGCCACTTGATGGCGCCAAACAAACAAAATGGGGGGAGCTCAACCTAGAGCCTAATTCCCCACCCAACATACTAAAGGGCTGCTCGACGTAGAGCCTATGCCCACACTAACCTAACTAACAAGAGGAGGGCCCAATTGCACGAACCCAGAGACACAGTGAACAGTTAACTTATCTTTTAATCAAACGACAATAAACAAGAACAAAGCACTAACATGGAAGACTACAGACTACACATAAATGACCTGAAGGAACTAAACGTAAACCAAGACAAACATACTCTGAACATGGGGCTACAGAACTTAACACTAAACAAACCTGTATACAAAGCGAGACAACAAACATACAAACTGTGGACAAACCGTAGGTAACAGATGATAATCAGCCAGCAACAAGTGGAACAAACTAGGGAACTTAAATACACAACAAACAGGAAATGAAGACCAGGTGAAATCAATAACGAGAACAAAACAGGAAACTGACAGACAGGAAGTGGACGAACAGAACCAACAAAGAATGGGGAACAAGGGCGCCCTCCAGTGGCTGGAGGGCCAAACCGTCACAGTAGCACTAGTGCTTGTACTGCACTCTGCAGACTGTAGTTTAGTAGAAATTGCCTCATGGTACTGTTACGATTCGGCCCTTACAATACAATTTATTCGAAACATTTATTTTTCTCTCTCACTCATCAGGCTGAATTTGTGTAACCTGTCAGAGAGAAGCTGTGAAGCTCTGTCCTCAGTTCTCAGCTCTCAGTCCTCTAGTCTGAGAGAACTGGACCTGAGTAACAACGACCTGCAGGATTCAGGAGTGAAGCTGTTGTCTGATGGACTGAAGAGTCCACACTGTGAACTGGAGACTCTCGGGTTAGTGATCATTAACTTGAAGATCATAAGAAAGAAATTTGCAGTTTGTGGACCATCACACGTACATTGTCTTGCAAAGTACTTTAACAATCTCAAATTACACAACTAAATTATCAAACAGGCAGTAAGTCTTGACTGTGGAAGTTCTTCAAATTTGCTGTTAAAACATTTTTAATCAGAAATCTTAAATGTAATTATTCTGAAAAGTGTTCATCTTTGTTTTAGTGATTGTACACTAGGTTTGTAAATATCTGACTCCGGTTTCCAGAGTCTAATTGTCACATTGCTACTATAACCTACTATATTAAACAGTTCTTGCTTTTCTCTCGACTGTAGATGATAAAATCTGCCTCTAATACTAACTGTAGTATGCAACTGTCTGCAGGTTGTCAGGTTGTCTGGTCTCAGAGGAAGGTTGTGCTTCTCTGGCCTCAGCTCTGAGCTCCAACCCCTCCCATCTGAGAGAACTGGACCTGAGCTACAATCATCCAGGAAACTCAGGAAAGAAGCTGCTGTCTGTTGGACTGAAGGGTCCAGACTGGAGACTGGACACTCTGAGGTATGGAGGCTTGTTTTAGCATAGACTTCAAAAGCAGCAGCTCACTAACACAGAGCAGGTGAGTGTAGAGCTCCACTAAACCTCTGGGGCTCATGACCAAGGTTCAGCTGCTGTAATGAAACATGTCATATGTAAGAGACAGTAAATCACAACTAGAACATGTTAACTTCATCATTACGATCTGTCAAACAGGAAACACACACTATAATAATTAGTTTCTGATGTGTTTCATCATGAAACAGCTTTCTCCACCAAATCTGACCCCAGATCAGACAAAGCCACAAAGTCTGTGTCTTTCCTGCTTCCTGTGACACATTAGTTTGGTGGTGACAGAGACTGGAAGCAGGTGTCTGACACCAAAACTGATCTTAAACAGAGAAATGAAACCTTTCCTCCTCGTCACCTCCTGCTCCGTAGATTCCAAGATAAAGACTCCAGTTGCTTAGTAGTTTGCTGAATGTCCATCCCTACATACAAGCCTCCACCTGAACACAATCCTAGACCAATGTGTGTGTGATGCCATGTAATGTCCATGTCTGCATGTGCTGCTCTGACCCCCTCCTCCTTTCAGGCTGGAGCCTGGTGGAGTCCGATGGTTGAGACCAGGTCTGAGGAAGTGTAAGTGTGTTTTAATGAGACTGATGAAACAAAGCAGCAACATTCAACCATCTTCAAACTGTCACATCACTGATGTCATGAGTCTTCATCAAACTGATGACAGATGAATAACTGCAGCTGGATTGTGTCTTGTTCTCTCCATCAGATTCCTGTCAACTCACCATCGACACAAACACAGTGAACAGAGAACTAAAACTGTCTGACAGTAACAGGAAGGTGACACATGTGGAGCAGGATCAGTCGTATCCTGATCATCCAGACAGATTTAACTACTGGTCTCAGCTGCTGTGTAGTAATGAACTGACTGGTCGCTGTTACTGGGAGGTTGAGTGGAGAGGAGACATTGATATATCACTGAGTTACAGAGGAATAAGAAGGAAAGGAAACAGTAAAGACTGTTGGTTTGGATGTAACGATCAGTACTGGAGTCTGAGCTGCTGTAATGTTGGTTACTCTGTTAGACACAATAACATAATAACATCCATCTCCTCCTCTGTGTCTAACAGAGTATCAGTGTTTGTGGACTGTCCTGCTGGTTCTATTTCCTTCTACAGAGTCTCCTCTGACAAACTGATCCACCTCCACACCTTCAACACCACATTCACTGATCCTCTCTATGCTGGGTTTGGGTTTAGGTTCAGGTCTCCTGATTCCTCGTTGTCTCTGTGGGATGTGTTGTAGTGCATTCATCTGTCAGAGAAACGTTGTCTCTGTTGATCAAATAGTTCAGTCTGTTCATTTCTGTGTTTTCAGAATGTCACACACACACACTCACTCCTGATGAAGGATTCAGTTCTGTTCACTGGGACCAGATACAACTATGCACATAGGAAACACACTTTTCTTTCATTAATTTGTTATTGCAGGGCACAGACAGTGGAAGAGCTCCTCTACATAGGATCCACAGTGAGTTTATGTTTGCTTGTTTTGTAAGGTGTAATAAAAACTGTTATAGTTCTGGTACAGTTTAGTGTCTTCTACTCTGCTTTTTTTGCTGCTACTGTACTAAGTTGTTTTAAATTAGCTTCACTAAAATCGCCAGATATTGCTATTCCCTCACAAACACCTTCTCCAGCCTTTTGACCTTGCTTCAGATCAGAACCTTGCGTGTTGACTCTTGCTTGGAGTCTGTTATCCAAAACAAATTGCTTTTCCATCTGAATCTAGTGAAGCTCAAAATTTCTTTTCTGTACCACAACGTCAGTAAAGGGCTGGGTCAACTCAGTTAATCAGCATAATGTGCATTTGGGAACATGACTCCGTTCAACATTATTTGGTAACAAGGAAGGTGAAACAAACTGCACTGGTGCAGCTTAAGGTTCAAGACGCTGAGATGAGTAGTCTTGTCAGCCAGAAACCGTGGAGTCTTTACCTTTACTTTCCATTAACTGTTACTTTCCTTCAAAAACTAAGGACTTTTTCCTGACTTAACCACAGCAGCTCTGTGCGATAAAAGACACGTTGCCAAACTCTACATTACACACCAGACTCCTTTCATAAAGGTGAATATGTTCTCATTAACACTGTTGTGGTTACAACGCTGTATGTTCATGACATTCACTTTATGTAAGTAAAGCTGATTATATGTTGGTTTAGCACATTTATGATGCCTTTATTGCACTGCACTGAAAAGTAATGGTTACTCTTTGATGTGCTACAGAATTAGTTTATATTACGCTGGATTTCAGTCATTTCACATGGTGTCACTACATTAACCTACTGCTACTGCACAAAGTGCATCAGTCAATGTGTTATAATGGAGCGACCTCTAGTGGCCATCACCCAGATATGATGGGACAAACACAGCATCAGATGCAGATCAGGCTGAATCACTGAACACTGGAGCTTTTCTGTAACACTATCACTGAGACCATAGAGCTTTGGGAACATTCACTGCCTCAAACAGGTGTTGCCTGTTAAATTTACCCTGACGTAGTGGACGTCACAATATTATGGCCAAGACTTTCTTGGACTGCAACTCTTGGTTTCTGTCACTTGTGACAGGCAGGTTGGGTTGTATAATATCATATTACTGTCCTGCACCTCTGAACAATTTAATCCTGATTATTAATGTTTCTGTTACAAAATGGGACTATGGAGGGCTATGACGAAGACTAACAGACAGGACTTGCGTTACAGACAGACTCTCTACTGGAGCTGAGACTAAGACCGTGAGGATTGCAGAGCTTCAACCTACTTGACTTGACTGACTGACTGGAAGATAACAGGCAACACAAAACCACAGACAGGAAACAAGCAAACGAACAAACGAACGAGACTGCTCACAACCGGGTTTCCACACACCGACATGACAGAAGTAACTGAGGACCATAACACCAACCCAGCATCAGGAGGGTGGAGGACAGACGGACAGACGGGAGTAGCAGACATCCATTACATCAGGGTAACATCAGTGAATCTTGATCCCATACCCGAAAGTTCTTATTAGTTATTAGCTATGTTTTTAACAGTAATTAACTGTGTACGTGTGGAGGTCATGTGCATAGAGAGGGTAGGGAAATGGAACAATCTGGTCTTAAAGAAGTCAGTTCTTTATTTCAATATTTGCATTCACCTGAGTAATTAAATAGGGGGTAGTACAACCCCAAGGACGTCAGCCGCAGTTTAACAAGAGAAGAAGAACTACTTTTCCCGGCATACCTTGCCAGCTCTCGTTTGACAACGAGCCAATCCGCGCCATGACAGCCCGGCACGTGACGTAGAGCAAGTTCCTGCTGTGGCTTGAGGGAAACACATCGACATTCACCCACAGGAGAATCGCACTTTGCGGGTAAGTTTGGTTATTTTACCACAGCGCTGTTACCGGATCAGACGGTGATTGTTTCCCGTAGGATAGAGGCGCTCGCCGGGTGTTTGTGTGGGCCGTGAACTACTCGGTGTCTGCGATTGTAAGGGAACAAGCTATCGTAGCGTCTAGGCCTCCGCTATTTCCTGGTGCAACTCCACGGCTGCGTTAGTGGGAATGAGCAAGTTGGAAAAGTTCACTTGACGCAGCTCGGGGGAGCTTTGTTCGCCTCCACTTTCCTTGGACGAAGGTGTAACGAGCCGAGTTCACGTTTGGTCTCGAAAGTTACCGGGTAGCGACGCCCGCTGTGTCCCGACAGCCGCGGAGCTCCGGGAGCGTCTGGCTGCTCCCAGAGCAGAGCGTCCCCGGGACCGAGCCGCTTGACTGGGCGGGCGGTTCGGTGTGGAAACCAGAATGGCTGTCAGGGTGAAGTAGGCCCGATTAAGTCACCGCCAAATCTGTGGATTCATCCTGTGGTCGGCGAGAAAGTGTCACCAGTCGGAGCTGGTGTCAGAAGCTGGTCAACAGCTGCTGTGATGTGAACGTTCACTCGTCTCAGCCCTGGATGGATGGATGGATGGATGGTTGGATAGATCCCTGTTTAAGGGAACCAGCCTCTGCTCCCTGGAAGGAGCCTGATCCAAAGCCTGCTCACGTCCTTTACGTTGATTATGTGTAATTATTAACCATATATTAATGTGTATCCCAGAACAGAGGGGCTTTGGGTTTAGCTTTAGTCTCTGAACGCATGTTCAGTTTAGTAGACATACCTTAAACACTCGTAGCTGTGAATGAAGAAGAACTAATGTGAGTCTTTAAACATAGAAAGCTCCACTTTGTGTCTGTTTTTATCTGTGTGTGTGAGACAGCCAACATGAAAGCAACCTTAAAAGTGAACTGAAAGCAGCGTTAACATTACTGTGGTAGACTTCTGGGTGTGCACCTACATGTTTTTGTCTGCGTTTAGATTTACTTTAGGAGACTGTAGTTTAGTAGTTCAGCCTAAATATATCAATGGCTACTAATTATTGAAAACAAATAATAGAAATTATTAAATTACATATACATATGTGTCACAAGAACCTGAAGGATAAAAGAAGAGTAATTTAGGTGGTGAGAGTTTTGTGGTGTTGCTTGTTCATTTAGTCAAGGCTCAGCAGTGTGTGTGTTCTTATCTGTTAATAATCTATGGGCTCTAATTGTGGCCACGCTGTTTCAAAGTCTTAATGTTTTTAATTGGAAAGTTGCACTTAATGGTTTAGTCCTTATATTTACCAACCTACATTAAAAGTTGATAAAACCTGCTGTGCTTTATCTAATCAGACACACTTGAACTTAATATTGTGATATTGTAATGTCAAACTGAATTTAACCTTTAAATCCAATGTGTTATGTTCACTTCAGACCTCTCTTGATCGTTGCTGAACGCCCCTTACTGCCTTGTCTTTACCTAACGACTGTGCGTACTGTTGGAAGCAGTAATTTAATATTAGAAGGGGGCTGTTTAGTAAATTATTCATGGTACTAGCTAATGAGACGGGAAGGGGTCTGGTGATTTGAGATCTAGGTTAGCTTCTCTGACATTACACGGAGTATAAAATGATGTCAGACCTTCTGCCTCGCAGGTTTTCATAATGCACATCTAAGAGTCTCCGTCTCTTTTTCAGCCTGTGGAAATCTCTTCCCTGAGTGATGGCCTCACCAGTCTCCATGCCCAACTCCAACACCTTAGATGCACACATCCCCAGTGTAAGTGTGTATGTGCTGTGTCTCTTTAGACCCATTTACTGATTGCAAACACTGAATATGTAAGAGGGTTGAAAGGTTGTTGCATTTCTAGTAAGAACTCAGCTTTTTTTCATCATGTCCTCATCATGCGTTTGACTGGACTGACTGTTAATCGAGTAACACATAAGTAAACCTAAAATAATTATCATAAAATAGACATCTAACTGATTAGAGTCTTAGAAAATGTTTTTTAATGTTACACGGCAGAAAGTAACGTGTCAAAGCTAAACCCATTGAGTGAATTAAAAGACGTCTGACATTACCGGTTGTAAGAAAACCTTTTTAAAGTGGAATTATTGCAACGTACATGAATAAAGCTGTTGTGAAACTTGAAACTAACCATACTTAGCCTTCAGTCCAATTTCAGCTCAGACACAATATAACAAGCAGCCAGGAAGCTTCAACACACACCTACATGGATACAGTTTGTCAAACCTGCACAGGGCTCGGTACCACCCTGACCCGTGGCCAACAGCTGTTTATTAACGAAATTGCGGGTCCCACAATTCCATAGATTAACATTAGTTAAACACACGGTGTGTAGTTGCTCACACTGAAACTCATTCAGGCTGTTAATCAGGAGGATGATGTGTCTGAATGATCCGCTGATGGATAATGTCACATCATGCTCTAGCAAAAAAATAACTTTTATCCACTGATCATCTGTCCTCATATTCAAACTCCCAGTTCATGTCAGACAACTCCTTTCGAATGCAGTTACTCCAGGAATGGTTTCAGCCCGAGTTGGAGTTCTGTAAAACTTCAACACACAACAGGACTGAACGAGTGACTGTAATGTAATCACTCCGTAAGGAGCAGGGGACCCATTACAAGAGCAGCACAGGAAGCACTGGAACAGTTCAGGCATGATGTTATTGCATACACATGCGTTATGATTTCATTTCCGTCACCTTACCTTTATCCAACTTTTCCTTGGTCTGTGTGTTTAGACTCCCAGGGACATCAAGGAGTTGGAGTTATTGTCAGATGTGCATCTGCTGCCAGGCGAGGACAGAATTATAGGTAAGTGCATCCCAGTATTTTAGTTGGTACATCAACATACAATGATGAATATAAAGTTAAAATACGCTTTTCTTTGGAATTAAGTTTTGCCTCCGTGCCCTTTTAACCTGTCACATGTGATTCCCACAGAAATTTCAAGTATAATGAAAGCACATAGGATGCACCTGATCACAGTTTGCAGTAACTGTTGCACATAATGTGCTAACATTTCTTTCATTATATTTTTCTTAAACATTGCACATTTAGTGTCGCTCGATGGACCTAAAATGAAATCTACAACCGTGTGTTGATAGGGAAGTGGTAAACTTTCTGAAACCACTGAGTGCGTTTGTCCTTATTAGTCAGTAGACTCAGAGTATTTGGTATTTAAAGACTATTTTCGCTGCACATCTCTCTTCTCCTTTTCTGCTTCCTCTTCTCTGCATGTGTGGTGATTTCTTTCTCTACTGTACCCTGTGCTTACTAATATTAAAAGTGAGCTCGTGTGAAAAAAGGAACATATTCAGAGCCAGTAACCCTTAATGAGATCAGAGCTAAGACAAAATTGTATTTAGATGACGTCTGCTGCTTGTGTTTTCAGATAAAGACATCATCTACATCTGTCCGTTCAACGGAGCCATCAAAGGCAAAGTGTTGATCACCAACTACAGACTCTACTTCAAGAGCTCAGACCCTGTGAGTCCTACTGTACAATAAGTGTCCTTAACCACATATATGTTGCAGTTTTTTTGAGCTTGCCTTGTATCTTCCTGCCCATATTACAGTGTAATGTCCACAGTACTTGGCTTACTTAACATTCAAGCCTAAGTCTCTATAAGTCCATCAGGCTGGATAGAAAGAGTCTGGCTGCATTCAGGCCTCCCTCAGTGATGCTCAGTCATCGAACCCAGAGTTTAAATTCACTGGATATTATACAGTTTATTAACATGAACAGGAGATTGGCCTAAAATGGTAACAGCTAGCAATTAAGCAGGAGTCCAGTTGGTTTAGTTTGGGTCTCTGAAGGTCTTTAGGGTCAGGAGCCTAATGTTCTCTTCCTCCCTACAAAGCTTGTGTATGTACACTGGACCCAGCAGCTTTTAGTAATAACAGTAGCTTACTGGTTGGTGTTTATGTGTGTGTGCCAAGCTTGGTGTGTAAACACGTATAACAACACTGCTGACACTGTTGTGTAGGATGTGTCTGTATCGTTGGACGTTCCACTGGGCGCCATCAGCCGAGTGGAGAAGATGGGTGGGGCATCAAGCAGAGGAGAAAACTCCTATGGCCTGGATATCACCTGCAAGGTGCGTGTCTGTAAATGGACCGTTTAATCAGTGCATAACACAGAAGTTGAAATATTATAGTCTTATAGTTTATAAAGTCATAGTATTTCAACGACTCTAGGGAAACACTGTTAAAAGTATCAGTGTGTCTGGTTGTTGCAAATATAATTAATATTTCATTGGTGGGTGATTGAAGACTAGTTTGGGAACGTACTTGTTTTGTAAGATTGTAGAAATAATAAATATTACGCACCTCGAGCAGCACGGGTGACTACTTCCCTGTTACTTGGGCCTGAAGCGGGTCACTCCCTCCTGGTAGCAGTGACAGAAAGACTTTCAATCTGTAGCAGTAAGTATTTAGGGGTTGAAGATGGTGCGTGCCTTATTAGTGAAGATGTGCTCCTTCTCTGACAGGACATGAGGAACTTGAGGTTTGCCCTGAAGCAGGAGGGTCACAGCAGACGAGATATCTTTGAGCTCCTCTTCAGATACGCCTTTCCGCTCTCCCATAGTCTGGTAGGTCGGCTTGTCTCGGCTGGTGCCTCCTGCTGGCCGGTGGCAGTTTTTTGTTGTGCCTGTACACTCATAAGTGTTGCCATTTGTGTTGAAGCAACCACTAACAGACATGTAGTCATCTCTGTAAGTGCACAGCTTTCTCTCTGTTTAGAGCTACTGCGCCAGTCAGAGCCTGTGAAGAAATGTCCTCTCTTCTCTTTGTAGCAGCTGTTTGCATATTTGACTCAGGAGAAGTATGAAGAGAATGGCTGGAGTGTGTACAAACCCATAGAGGAGTTCAGACGGCAGGTAAGGAGGAGGAGACGAGCACATTACTGCCATGTTTTAGTTCTGCACCATATTAATATATAATATTCGTCAGTGTTCTGACTCCTACTACTTCTACGCACTGCATTTAAAACTGTAAAAATAGGTGTAGGTAATGTTTTTTTTCAGTGTATAATCTTGTAATATCTTTTGTAGGGCTTACCTAATAACAAGTGGCGTATTACCTTCATCAATAAGAGCTATGACCTGTGTGACACCTACCCCACTGTACTGGCTGTACCCTACAAAAGTAAAGAGGAGGACCTCAAAAGAGTGGCTGCCTTCAGGTCCAGAGGACGCATACCGGTAAGCACAGCTGAGCCGTTAGCTTTTACCTCACGCCTTGTAACTTAATGGAGAAGAACTATAATACAGTACAGTACAGATAATGATGCTGGTTACATTGTGTAATCTTTGTGTTCTGCAACAGACTCCACACATGAAAGGAAAGTCAAATGGTTCTCATGTAGCTTTAGTTTGATTCATCATGAGATCCCCCAGATGATGAACAGAGTAAACCTGTAAATGAGGCTGTGTGACAATTTCACAGTTGTGGATGTGGCCGAGTGAAAATGATGAGTCATTACACAGTGAAAACCCCGTTGAGCCAGATCCTGCTGCAGTACATGACTAGATGATTCATTGTCTATTAATAAATGAGCCTGAGTTATTACAGGCCTAAGTAGCAGTGTGTGAAATGTGGGAAGTGGATCAGGACACAGTAAGAGCCTCAACTGTTTATTTTGAATGTGCATCTCTTAAAGGCTGATTTGTCAGTATTTATTGGCAAAACATAGATTATATATATACATATATAAAACAAACCCTCAAATTTCACATTACAGGGAGTCGTGTTCAAACTCATGTGGTTGTCATTGAAACCTGTTCAGGGAGGCTGCTGTGGTCTGCTGCCACATCCACCTGTAAACATTGTGTCTATAAATATCCTTATACATAGATACAAACCTGTCAACATCATTTTCGGTTTTGCATAAGGCCTGTGTCTTTGGTTACAGCAGGGAGAATCAGAATGTTTGTTTCAGTGCGGTAGGTATGTGTTGCCCCTGTGCCTCCTGTCATGTTGTCCAGCTGGATACAGTATTTTCATTGTTGTCACAGCATCGTTTTATGCACATTTGCTTCAAATACTCGTGTTGGAAATCCTGTTGTGTTGTATTAAACATTATCACATTATCCTACACCTAGAGCAACTATAATTTATTCCAGTAGTTGTTTGTGTCATGATCCAAGATGAACTAATGTAGGCTCAAATTATTTTCCACGATTTTTGCCTTTCGTGTAAGACATGCCTTCTCTTTT
This sequence comes from Macropodus opercularis, assembly GCA_030770545.1. Taxonomy (NCBI): domain Eukaryota; kingdom Metazoa; phylum Chordata; class Actinopteri; order Anabantiformes; family Osphronemidae; genus Macropodus; species Macropodus opercularis. The sequence continues at coordinate 6,515,719 of CM061090.1, read as the reverse complement.
AGGCTACAAACAAAGCCTCATCCTGACTCACTGGATTTTTGAACCTACCTGACTGTAATCGTGTCACAGTACTGACGTCTTCTGGTTTTCTCCTCAGGTTCTGTCCTGGATTCACAGGGAGAACCAGGCAGTGATCGTCCGCTGCAGCCAGCCTCTTGTTGGAATGTCTGGTAAAAGAAACAAAGATGACGAGCGCTACCTGGACCTGATCAGGGAGGCCAACGAAACCCCCAAGCTCACTATATATGATGCCAGGCCCAACGTCAACGCAGTGGCCAACAAGGTCAGGACCAGTATTCAGGGTTTGGTGGCTTGGTGTGACGCATACAGCAGGGGGCTCATGACCTTCAACACTCAGGGTTAAAAAACGCTCAACATTACTACAAGTGATATTATTCATTTAAATAGTCATTGAGTGAAAAGGGAATCAAACCAAAGTTAGTTAGCAGTTGTTCTGTCTTATCTTGTGCGTTATCTGCAGTAACGTATACATGAACATAATTAGGTATGTGACAATACCTTAAATGCTAAACTAAACTAAAATAAACTAAAATAATAAACAGGACTCGCATGTAATAGTCAGCAATGGATATACACACGCACACATCTCATCTGTTCTGAAATTGCTGAGAACCGGTTAGTCCAGACTGATCAGAGATGATCGGGTCAGAACCTTGTGGTGGTGGCTGAACAGACCTGATGTGTTGTGACATGTTTTCACTATGATGTAATCAAAGGAGTGGTACATTCATATATGTCTCAAATACTTTCACAGCCTGGCTCCCTGTAGCTAATTTGAAGCTACAGACACTATGCAGTAGAATATTTTGGTGTGATTTTAAGCATGGCTGACTCCATGTCTCTGCCCAATAACTGCTTAAATCAGCTTCAGACCTTGCTTATTTTTAGTTTTAACACTAGATTTTTCCATTCCCAGGCCACTGGAGGAGGCTATGAGGGTGATGAATACCAACATGCAGAGCTCATCTTCTTGGACATCCAGAATATTCATGTCATGAGGGAATCACTAAAGAAGCTCAAGGACATCGTCTACCCCAATGTTGAGGAGTCACATTGGCTGTCTAGTCTAGAGTCCACACACTGGCTGGAGCACATCAAGGTTTGGACCTTCACTTCTCATTTCCGTACGTTATTGGCTTGTGTAACTTCTCTACGTGTGTGTAGCTGGTGTTGTCGGGAGCCATCCAAGTGGCAGACAAGGTTACTAGTGGGAATTCAGTGGTGGTTCACTGCAGTGACGGCTGGGACCGAACCGCTCAGCTCACATCCCTGGCCATGCTGATGCTGGACAGTCACTACCGCACACTCCGAGGGTTCCAGGTCAGTAGCTGAAGGAGCTGATGGTGGACACAGTCTGAATGAAAAGACAGAACATGAAACCTGCAATTAAACATGGTTTGTGCTGTTTTTAGGTTCTGATTGAGAAGGAGTGGATCAGCTTTGGGCACAAGTTTGCTTCAGTAAGTGTCTACACCTTCAACACCTATTTATCCTCCAGGCCTTTTTCATTTTAGTGGAATTTTGACATTTATTCCTCTGACTTGAACTAATGCATCGCTCACTTCTTGAATGCGACTGTATGTTCAGGTGTGTCTTTCACCTGTGAAATGAATCACGTCTCAGTTGAGCACGTTCACCGTTTGTTTTGCGTCTGTGTGTAGAGGATAGGTCACGGAGACAAGAACCACGCAGACCAGGACAGATCACCCATCTTTGTTCAGTTCATTGACTGTGTTTGGCAGATGACTAAGCAGGTACAGTATGTTTAACGCGCCTGATTTCTAATGCAAAACTATGTATGTATGGAAATCTGATCCTTTTGTGATACGTAAATCTTTGGACACAGACTTTGTGGATGGTCTTCAGTTTCATACATCATCTGTTTTCAATTAGTATGTATAACATCTAAATTTGTAAAAGGGCGATTGTCTTGAAAACAAATTGTATTGTTGTTTTGTTTGTTTACAAATAGTTTACTAAAGATGTTTTTATCAATTTCATGCTAATGTCATGTGCAATGTCATACTTCTGCTGTATGTACTCACACATATCAACACACTGTGTCCTAGTTTCCTACAGCTTTCGAGTTTAATGAGCGCCTCCTGCTGACAATCCTGGATCATCTGTACAGCTGTCGCTTTGGGACTTTCCTCTACAACTGTGAGAGTGCGCGTGACCAGCATGTAAGACTTCACGGGGATAAATCACACATGGACGCTTACTGTATTCAGCGGCACATGTTTCACAGTTACTCTCTCTGTCGTGCAGGAGGTGAGATTAAAGACGGTGTCTCTGTGGTCGCTGGTCAACAGTAAGGTAGAGATGTATTTAAACCCGTTCTACACGCCTGAGTCTGGCAGGGTCCTCTACCCTGTCGCCAGCATGCGTCACCTAGAGCTGTGGGTCACCTACTACATCCGCTGGAACCCACGCATACGACAACAGGTAGGTTATGATGCGCTGGTTCACCCAGTAGCCAGCTGGTCCAGACTCGGCCACGCCCCTCATTGTGTGCGAGTTAGTTGTTTGTATCATTAATTATTTACATATAGTAATTAATGCATTATGTATAGAGTGAAGTGTCTGTTTTGGCTCAAAAAGTGAAATATCACAACTGGCTAAATAATTTTAAAATGAGTAGTGGAGTTACCACTTACATCTTTGTAACTTTTTTTTGAAACTTCACTAATGTGTGTGTGTGTGTGTGTGTGTGTGTGTGTGTGTGCGCGTGCGTGTTCTAGCAACAGAGCCCGGTGGAGCAGCGCTACAAGGAGCTGCTGGCGCTCAGAGATGAGTACTTGAAGAAGCTGCAGGAGCTACAGCTGTCTGACTCCCCGTCCTCCCGCCTGGCTAACAGCTCCACCCCTAACACCTCCTCCACCCCACCACAGCAATACACACACCTACACACTCCCTTCTGAGGACTGATCCTCTCTCACTGATACACTCGTTGACTTGCACTTACGTCTTCATCCCTCTGATTTCAGCCAGTCTGACGCACATGCAGGGAATAAATTAGTATTGTGCAATCCTAACTGTGGATAACAGAAATGCTAATAAGACTTAGATTTGACGGTTAACTCTAACATCATAGTGGTGATGATGATAATTTATGCAATATGTCACAGTACAGCCTTGTAACAAGACTTTTCTATACCCACTCTTCATACAGCGAAGCCTTAAAGCCAGTGGCTTTCAGTTCAAGGGCTTGAATACACAGGACATGCAGCATTTGTGTACTGACGCTCACAACGGCGGCACAGCAGAATGTTCACATTTCTGCAGATGTGTTGTTTTGGAGTCGGGTAGCTGCAGGGCCACATGCATACAGATCCCTTTGTTCCCCACATGCGTTAATAATACTTTGGTGCTTATGGTCCTTTCTGTTGGGTGCTGACCGCTGTAAACTGGGAGCGGCCACCTGCTGTTTTGGAGATGCTGCCCCAGCAGTACCAGTACCACAGCTTCTCAGTAAAAGTCACTTTTTGCACTAGTTTTCCTGCTTCCAGCTTATCCAACTTATTTAGAATATATATACATATATATAGTGTGATTGAGTGAAGCAGCTGCCAGAGGCTTTAATGTTGCGACTGATTGTGTGTTATGTACTTTAGAGAGTGTTAAATGGCACTGAACGATTTAACATCTTTGTTGTTTTTACTGTGGTTTTGGTTTATACTGTGGCTGAGGGTAATTAGTCCCCCTGTGCTGAAATCCACTTAAGATTATATTGTTAAACATGAACATAAGAAACATTTGCACCTGTGAGTCAAAACACTGGTGGAATAAAACTGACAACCAAACACGTCTCCAAGCATCAGAATACTGGACTACAGTGCTGATTGTGTTACGGCCGTTGTCTCACTACACAACTGCTGATGTCCTGTGTTAACCAATCAAGACGTCGTACAAGTCACCTTATACACTGCTTCCCAACTGCTGCGCTGCTGTGGAGTGTTTGCCCTCCACTGAGGAGTCCAGTACGGTGTGAGGCTGGACGTTTGGACAGCGGCTGTGTCCACGTGACTCCACCTCAGTGTGTGTGTGCTCAAGTGTCTGATTCTGATGGGTTGGCTGTTGTGGTTGTTGCTGATCAGCTGAGGATGAAAGCGAGCGCTGTCTGCCGTGCACAGCGCTGTTTGACACTGTTGTCAGCTAAGATCACCTAAGCAGTATTTCTAGCACTGAGAGCAGATACACGCCTAGTCAGTTAGAGTAGTTTGGTTAGAGTTAATCATTTATGAACGTGACAGTGATACACATTGAATTATGTTTTAGGTGCTTGAGATGGTATTGGGAAATGAAGTGGTGCTGGCCCCTGATCCTGGTCGACCTCCTGTACGGTGTTGTTGGTAACTAAACAGAGACGCTGGTAGAAAAGCCAGTCCAGTAAGTAATAAGATAGAAGTTATGTCATCAGACTAACTGAAAACGATCCTACACAAAGAAACAGGATTAATTATTTTTAATTGCTGTCATCATCGTGGCCAAGTGTGAATATTTTACCTAACTCAAAGGGAATTTATTTGAAAAACGAGCAGTTGTCCCCACAGGCTCAGACTAAGGAGAACTAATGGACAAGTGTATGTGTGTGTAAAATAATCTGATTTCACTGTCGTGACAATTCAATTTAAAGGTTTTTTTTTTCTAAACAGCCTGAAATTTTGCTGCTATGTCTTAATTTTGCTATTCTTAGAAATCAGACAACATGAAGGTGGCTTAAGAGTTGTACTGTACCAACCTGTATTTCATCCTGAAATATTGTGCTTGATTAACTGATCATGGTCGTCAGCAGTAAATCCTGGCTGGTAGCTCCATGGATCTGTCTGTAGATTAGGTCCTTCCTCTTACGTGCTGTAGACACCACCTTCACAGCCGATACGTCGTTAGAGCAGCTCAGACGGTCCCAGCAGTCTCCATGGTCTGAGAGCTGCATCGGCTCGGGCCCCGTTTTTCTTTGCATTAGCTCTTCAATGTGTATTTGTGTATTACGCCCTATAACCTATAAACCCTTTCTAATGAGGTGCTGTTTTGTTTCTAAAGTCCCTAATTTCAAGCTTTCATTGCAGTTGGGCTGCGTTAGGCAAGGATTTGAGTCTCGAACGCTCAGACTACGACTTGTAATGCTTCGTTTATCAATTTATGTTTTCGGCAAGTTAAAATGCAGCAGTGCATCAGGTTGATGTACTGTAAATAAATTATGACCAACGAGATAAGACGTTATATTAGGTGCTTCAGGTCATCTTCAGATTTGTGCCTTGATTCTTGAGACATTCTTCGGTGAGACATACTCTGGCTGTCCAGGGTCAAGTTTGAGGTCGACTCTGTAGTCCAGGTTTCAAAGAGTTGCCGTCGTGTATGCTAGGCCTTTTTCTATGCTTGTGCCATTTTGAAATTGGCTTGAGTTGGTGGTCACTGCATGCGTTCCTCAGGTAGTAACACAGTCCCTACGAACTGTGGTGGTGAATACGTCATCTCTATTTGTTACTGAAATTAAACCAGATTTTACTGTCACTGTACCCTTCAGCTGTCCTACCTTCAAACCTCAGCATTAAATGTTTGTCGCAGACAAGGCCAGCATCACTAGGGGCAGCTATAAAAGGGCCGGAGTGCATCAGCGCCAACCAGTGCAGGTGAATAGTCTACATTTCACGGAAACCCGGAAGAAATGTACAAATTACAACCACACTAATCACAAACATGTCACAGATGTCGTGGTGAGTCACTCTGGGTAGATCAGAGACGGCCTGGTTTGTGTGTCCACAGTTAATTAATACAGGGTCTAACAAAAATGATGCTATAAACCATCTCGGACGTTCTGGGTGAAGGGTCTCACTGAAGTGGGGTAAACCAGTAAAGAGAGAAAATAAATGACAGCAGCATTAAATGGTCGGGTGGTTGTTTTTAAGGTGAAACAGATTAAAGTCTATATATTTTTTTTATTTTTTACTTTGTACAAACGTCATGTAATTACCTCAACGAAAACCTATTTTACTGTCGAAAGTAATATTGTTGTAAAATACAATTATTTTGTGTAGTGTAAAATCTTACAGTTTTATAAAAAGGAAAGCAATGTTGTGTCAGAAACTGTTGAATCGAACCCTGTATGAATTGTGGATTTCAACCCCTTGGTTCAAATGTTTGTGTTTGAGGGCATTTGTTGGTTTGTATTGCTGAACACATGAAAATACAGACTTGTGGATCTGGTTGACTTGTCCCAATCCTCTAAAAGCGCTGATTCTGTGATGATGGATCTGAGGCGTTACCTCGTCACTGTTCATTTCAATTTCACTTTCTTATCATAGGGGCTTGAGGGGTTTGTGTCGTTGCTGTGCCCTGCTTATTCTCAAATGCACATGAAAAGTGTGTTTTTGGCATCGACCACGGTATTAGAGTGTATTTGAGATGCATTTCATTTAGTAATCATGTTATATCCTCTCCACAGTTTGTTGGTTGGCTCCTGTCATGTAAATATTACTGATTAAATTAATTTAAGTATTTCTGCTTCTGGCTTGTTACTTAGGTTAGTGCTCTTTTTATCGGATCTTTATTAGACGATGGTCCAGAGTGTTTCAGAGTGTTTCTTTTTCCACCGGTCTCTTGTGGAAGCAGTGAACCTGCGGCTCTTCGGCTCATGACGCTCTGGCGTCCGTCGTGGTTGTTCGTAGGTGGAGCCACGTGGAGGAAGAGACGCGAGTCTCAGGAGGAAGCTGCAGCAGCCGAGCTGCAGGAAACCTCCGGGTCCTGTGAGGAGCCGGGTTCTACTCTCACTCCGGAGCTCGCCGGGCCAGTAGATCAGGGCTGGACCCGAGCCTGTAGCGCGACCCCGTCCTCGTAGCAGTGACACAGGCCCCGCGGATCCAGCGAACAGATGGAGAAGCAGAGCGGAGCTGCCGCCGCGGCGGACGGAGCCTCGCCGAGCAGGAAGACCTGGGGCTCGGCGACGTGCGGACCAGCCGCCGGGGACAACCCGGAGAGGTGAGCCCAGTTGGACGTCAGCCCTTGTTGGCCTCCGCGATCTGTCATTTCCTATAAAATGTAAAATAGTCTCAATCTGTTGTACAGATGTAAAACCATCGCGTATGTAACGAAACTAATTTAAAACACGGTTTGATGTCGTTACGTAGAAAATATAAAACGTAGAAAATGTAGACAAGCAGTGAAGCTAACAGCAAGTGAAGGCGTAACCCCCTAGTAAATAATAACAATGTGACACGTCGGTTAGCCGGTGGCAGCTAGCATCAATGTGTGAGCTAGCACAGGCTCGGTACTGAGCCCAGGCTGGTTCCGAGTCTCTGGGAGATGCTAACCTGCCTGCACTGACACAACCCCCGCCGCGGAAGCAGAGCCAGGATGACAGCAAGCTGAATACACACTGAACTAACTCCTGGACGTGTCGTACAGCGGCTGGTGAATATGCTAGTGGACGTTATGGCAGCTGAGCTAAGCTAAGCTAAGCCTGCTGTTAGAGGGATGCAGGTATGTCTGCACGTTCCTGTCTGTCCTGACATGTTGGGACAGTTTCCCTTCATCAGCCTGACACCGTGTTATCATGTAGACATGGAGGCGGCTGGTACACATCCTGTGGTGCTACACGGAAATCACTCAGCCTGTCAGGCCTGATGCTGTAGATATATAACACAGGTCTGATGCTGTAGATATATAACACAGGTCTGATGCTGTAGATATATAACACAGGGTGATGCTGTAGATATATAACACAGGGTGATGCTGTAGATATATAACACAGGGTGATGCTGTAGATATATAACACAGGCCTGATGCTGTAGATATATAACACAGGTCTGATGCTGTAGATATATAACACAGGGTGATGCTGTAGATGTATAACACAGGGTGATGCTGTAGATATATAACACAGGGTGATGCTGTAGATATATAACACAGGGTGATGCTGTAGATATATAACACAGGTCTGATGCTGTAGATATATAACACAGGTCTGATGCTGTAGATATATAACACAGGGTGATGCTGTAGATATATAACACAGGGTGATGCTGTAGATATATAACACAGGCCTGATGCTGTAGATATATAACACAGGGTGATGCTGTAGATGTATAACACAGGGTGATGCTGTAGATATATAACACAGGCATGATGCTGTAGATATATAACACAGGTCTGATGCTGTAGATATATAACACAGGGTGATGCTTTAGATATATAACACAGGGTGATGCTGTAGATATATAACACAGGGTGATGCTGTAGATATATAACACAGGGTGATGCTGTAGATATATAACACAGGTCTGATGCTGTAGATATATAACACAGGTCTGATGCTGTAGATATATAACACAGGGTGATGCTGTAGATATATAACACAGGGTGATGCTGTAGATATATAACACAGGCCTGATGCTGTAGATATATAACACAGGGTGATGCTGTAGATGTATAACACAGGGTGATGCTGTAGATATATAACACAGGCATGATGCTGTAGATATATAACACAGGTCTGATGCTGTAGATATATAACACAGGGTGATGCTTTAGATATATAACACAGGGTGATGCTGTAGATATATAACACAGGCCTGATGCTGTAGATGTATAACACAGGGTGATGTTGTAGATATATAACACAGGGTGATGCTGTAGATATATAACACAGGCATGATGCTGTAGATATATAACACAGGGTGATGTTGTAGATATATAACACAGGGTGATGTTGTAGATATATAACACAGGCATGATGCTGTAGATATATAACACAGGGTGATGTTGTAGATATATAACACAGGGTGATGCTTTAGATATATAACACAGGGTGATGCTGTAGATATATAACACAGGCCTGATGCTGTAGATGTATAACACAGGCCTGATGCTTTAGATATATAACACAGGGTGATGTTGTAGATATATAACACAGGGTGATGTTGTAGGTTAGAACCTGTGCTCTAACGCTTCCTCCTTGTCGCTTGCTGTCCAGCCCAACAGGTTCTCATGTGGAGTGGTGTAAACAGCTGATAGCAGCCACCATCTCCAGTCAGATCTCAGGCTCAGTTCCACCTGACACGGTGAACAGAGAAAACAAGGTAACACACACACTCACTCATTCACACAAACTACAGACAAGTGTTTTATTCATCAGATGCTGCTTTTAATTCATAGGTTGGGAGAAGAGCAGATTTCTTGGTAAGACCTGCTGCTGTGTGTGCACTGGGCCAAGCTTTGTGTGTTTTAAACAGAGTTTATCACAGCTGTGAGCTAGTGTGGAGCCACTGCTTCTGCCTGTCAGCAACCTGCTTTCTAGGGCCACGGCTCAGCCTGTTGGTACATGAAAGATCAAAGTCTGTCCTTGAACCAGTAGCTTGGTATGTGAGGGGAAAAAAGCACTGTATCGTTCTGAACCCTTGGATATCAGAGGTTGATTCCCGACTGCTAAAGCTTGAGCTTTACCTGCACAGTTTTGACAGTGGGGATCTCTGTGTGCGAACCTCACTAGTAAGAGCCTGTTTCTGGATGTGGTAGTATTGAGAAGCTGTAGCAGGAAGAGGCACTAAAGTAGTTTAACAGGCCTCTCTGTGTTAGAGGAGCCTGTAGAGTGAGCCTATACTATGTCATCTGTACGTTTTCTCTTGCTTTGTGTGCATCACAGATGTGTTTGCTTAGCTGTTATGCAGCTGTAGCTGTTTTACTGTTATATTTGCTTGGATATTTGAATCTGCCTTGTTTTTTAAGCTGCGGTGCATTTTTCTCGTTCTGTTGCCTTTTGGGTGTTGCACAGATTGGCTCCTTTGTGCTGCTTGTGATGATCACTTTAACTGTAAATGTGACATCAGAGAGTGAATACACTGGCATCCATTTCACGTGTTCTGTTTGTGTGTGTGTGTCCCGTGTACTTGGCGTGTTTAACCTCCTCCAGGTGTCAAAGAGGCTGATTACCCGGGTAAGAGTTGACTCAGCTTGTCTTCTGATAAATGGTGCATATCTACACACACGTTTATGTCAAGTATAACCATATAACACACACTGTACTGGACACAGGCACATTCCATCTACTGTAAACAGGAAGTGGAGGTGGTTGTAGGTGACTATAGGCAGGCTGGTGTTGCAGTGCAGCGTTAACCGTGCTTCTGCACAAATCATCAGTACTTCCTCCTTCAAAACCACTGTAAACAGACAGTGTCATTACTGCTTCACACCGCTGTCACTGCCTTCTGCCTTATTTCTTAACGTTTGTGACCTTGTTTAAGAGGAGATCATGTTTCGTGGCCATTCTCAGCAGGATGTGGGCAGTGAATATATGTCCTACGTACAAAATACTAACTGATCCTCGACAATGTCGCTTTCTCTCTCTTTCCTTTTATCTCACTTTCTACATGCTGGCTTACCTCTGCAACAGGATTTAGATGATGAAGGGCTTTGTTACTGTGGAGAAAATGATTCTGAGCATCCTTCCAATGCTTTGGCAAGTCTGTCGCTGTCTTACCTGACTCCTTCGTACTTCTTTTCCTCTCGTGATCTGCATGTCTGCCAGTTTATTAATCATTAATTCAGGTGGTAATTCACAGCATTGCTGCAGTTTCAAGGTTTGTTTTGCACCATACATGCTCTGCTCTCTTATGATCCTGTCCCAGTATTTTAAGTGGACTGAAGTGTGGACTAATCCAAAACCTTGCTGCTTTTATTATCGTTAGCTGGTGTAGAATTATTGTTGTGCTTTGTCTCATTTTCCTGCATGACCCAAAATGAACCAAGCTGTAGTTGTCAGAAAGAGACGATGAAAAGCTGCTGCTGTTGTTGTGTTGGCTGCAACGGTGACTTTACAGGCATTTGCTTTGCTGCAGTGTAACAGTAATGGTAGAGTAATTTTATAGAAACTACAGTTTATGCAAAGATCACTTCTTCAGATCACATGTCTTTCATGTGTTTTTTCATACATCGCATAGTTCTACAGAGCACTTTCTGTTCCTCCATTGTGTTGGTGTTTGGATTGAGTCAGGCTTGTGTAAACCACTGTGTGTGGCGTCAGGGTATTACATGCATGTACACACAGGCTTTTTTTTTTTATTCTTTTATAATTTTTCCTTTGAGCCATTCAAGATATGAGTTTTGTAAAAAGACCACAGCAAACCCATTGTCAGTTTCATTTTGTTGGCTTAGTGAAACACGGATTATGGTTATGGTATGATTATGGTTAAGGTGTCAGTGGTGGAGGCCTGTAGTAGCTGTGGACCCGCTGACTGCTCTGTGTTCTGTACAGAACCTTCCATCCTTGAGATATGGAGCACACACCAGAATGTTCCAGAACCAGGTTCCTTTGCTGCCTGGAGAGACTATTCAGACAACAGGTATGTTAATGTCAGTGTCTATAGAAACAATAAGAATCATCCTGTATATTCATATTCACATGTCCCATAAATGAAACACGTGTTTCTCTCTTTGTGTGTGTGTATGTGTTGCTGGCGTCCAGTCAAGGATGTGATGTACATCTGTCCGTTCAGTGGTCTGGTTAATGGGACTCTGACCATCACAGACTATAAGCTGTACTTCACCAGTGTGGAAAGGGTACAGTAAACCTCATTCACCATGTATTTAGCAGTGATCTTTAATGTATAATCACATCACGTGCAGCGAGTGTTAAGGTCAGTGTGTGCTCTACATGCAGGAGTCTCCCTTCATTCTTGATGTAAACCTGGGAGCCATCAGCAGACTTGAGACCATTAGCGTTGCCCACCAGGGAGAGAACACGAAAGGACTTGAGCTGGTCTGCAAGGTATCACATAGACACACACACACACCGGAGTCAGGGAGGCTGTTTTCAGACATGTACTGCAACAGTGATCTTAGCTGGACATTAAGCAGAGCAGCGCTGTGTGAGACATTCTACTGTCTGCTCTCTAGTACAGAGACTGTGTGATGTTCGATTGAGCTGTAGTACAAAAGGAACAGCTCAACCTCTGTTGCATGTTTAACTCTCCTTCTGATTTTCTACTTGCATCAGGACATGAGGAGTCCCAGGTTTGCCTATAAGACGGAGGAGAGCCTTCCAGATGTACTAGATGCTCTGGCCAAACACGCCTTTCCTCTCTCACACAACCTGGTCAGTTACATGCAGAGGCTTTCTTCTTTCATTCAACTATCAGGAGCCATCATTTTCTGACCTGACAGTCACTAATGAATGATCATAAATGGTCTGATAAAAGCTGACTGTTAATAATATAGCAAAGCCATGTCAGGCTGAAACCATCATCATATCGTATAAAAATAATGTGACTTCTACATGGGATCATTAATCATCAGTCATTGACTTAAATTCCTGTGGACTAAATGTCAAACACACAGTCATGACTTTCAGTTAGATTGTACATTGCGTAGAAATGAAACACTAACATCTTGCCACCGCCCCCTGGCAGCCCCTCTTTGCCTTTATGTACAAGGAGCAGTTTCCGGTAGATGGCTGGAAGGTTTATGACCCAATAGCAGAGTACAGACGTCAGGTAAGGAACAAGCTGTGGCACTGACTACACACACACACACACACACAGAAGGTCTGACCAAGCAGAAAAATAAATTGTCTTATGAATATGAACATTAACACTGTCCTTTCATCACTTGTGTCTGTTCATCTGGAAGCCTTCAAGCCAGCAGTTAGCAGCATTAGCAAGAGCTGCATTGGTGAAACAAACATCGTTAGTATAATGATGAATAAAAGATTCCTGCTGTAAATCTCTTCACTACATTTACTTGACAGCTTGATTTAATTTACAGATGAAATCAAAAATACACAAATAAATGTTGCTGTGTTATTATTGACGAAGCAGTGGTACTTTTGATCTTTGTATTTCTGATGTGCTGTTCTTTGACTTCTAATGCCCCCCCCCTGTGTTGAATGTGTTTTGCCAGGGCCTCCCTAATGAGAGCTGGGCCATCAGTAAGATGAACAGCACCTATGAGCTGTGTGACACCTATCCCTCCATCGTGGTCATCCCCACCAACATCTCTGATGAAGACATCAAACGAGTGGCTGTGTTCAGAGCGAAGCATCGGATACCAGTCAGTCATAGAAACAGCACCTCACCCTTAACACTCATGAGATTTGTCCTTCAGCTTCCTTACACAACTATTAGTCTGCTGGTCACTGACTGTCAGCTGCCCTCATAGGTCTCTGTGAAAGTGGCAGGGTAGTGTGCATGAGACTTGGTCAAACACCTCCAGTGTTTGTTCATCGTAATAAAGGAATACAGCAATGGTGCTGATTGATTGATTGATGTTCATTACGTCAACCTTTCCTGAATTGGCTCTGCTCTGCTGACAGGTCCTGTCTTGGATCCACCCCGAGTCTCAGGCCACCATCGTACGCTGCAGCCAGCCCTTAGTTGGACCTTCAGACCGTCGATGCAAAGAGGACGAACGCTTCCTCCAAATCATCATGGATGCCAACGCCCAGTCCCACAAACTCACCATCTTTGATGCCCGGCAGAGCAGTGTGGCAGTCACCAACAAGGTACAGCATCTTGTTTAAACAGGAAGACACACTCCTTCTGTGTCCCTCTCCATTTCACGCTACCTTAAGATCACATCTAGACTCAGACCTCGTTCTCTTTCTCTGTTCAATCGCTGTACTCTGGCATCCTCCGCCTCTGCTACCTCCACCACATGCAGGCCAAGGATGGAGGGTATGAAAGTGAAAGTTTCTACCCTAATGTGGAGCTTAACTTCCTGGAAATTCCTAACATCCATGTGATGAGAGAATCTCTGAGAAAGATGAAGGATGTGGTTTATCCCACCATAGATGAAGCCCACTGGCACTCTGCTATCGACCAGACCCACTGGTTGGAGTACATACGGGTAAACCACAACATACTGTAACCTATACTATAGAATATCGCTACACAATTAAAATAATGGCCTGAGTAAATAGTGAACTGTGCCATTAATATGCAGAACTGCCACGTGTTGTGTGTAGCTGTTATTAGCAGGAGCAGCAAAGATTGCTGACAAGCTGGAGTCTGGGAAGACGTCGGTGGTGGTTCACTGCAGTGATGGCTGGGACCGGACCTCTCAGCTCACCTCCCTGGCCATGCTCATGTTGGACAGCCACTACCGCACCCTTCGAGGATTCCAGGTTCCTCGCTTTGTCCCAGCATCGACAGCAGGCTGCAGCCTTCACCTGTGCTCTGTTATAATGATCTCTCTGTGTTGGCAGGTTCTGGTGGAGAAGGAATGGATTAGTTTTGGACACAAGTTTGCTGCAGTAAGGACTTGTGTTTGTGTTGAGTTCATTAGTAACAGACTCCAGAACCTTTAATGACCATAAATAAATCTAGTTAAACTAATTTATTCATTTTATATGTGTTGATTTGCACCAAACTAAGGTCTGATCAGTGTGAATGTAGTTTTTACAATCTGAATTTGTATTTGTATGTGGGAAAGAACACCGGAGCATGAACTCGTGCTACAAACAGTGCTACAGCACTGACATGAGCCCATTTTAATAAAAGAAAAATGTAAATACTAGAAATTAAAAACTCTCCAGGTTAGATGTCCATAAACATACTGAATGTTATGAATTAAAAATATGTGAACACAGTAGTTATTAAAGGTAATTACCGCGGTGTATGAGCTGTCTAATGGGAGCGTTGTGTCTTTGTAGCGTACCGGCCATGGGGATGAGAACCACGCTAACTCAGAGCGCTCCCCTCTCTTTGTCCAGTTCATCGACTGTGTTTGGCAGATGACTCGACAGGTCAGACTCAGGCTTCAAACTCCACTCATGATTTCTCATAACTGACTGTAGTTTCATAACAGCACATAACACACATCTACATAAAAACAGAGTGTTTATGTAGATCAGCTGTAGGCATTAGAAGCTCCCACTGTTCACTTACAATCACTTCTCTCCTTCTGACTACAGTTCCCAGCAGCCTTTGAGTTCAATGAGCTGTTCCTGATCACAGTGCTGGACCATCTCTACAGCTGTCTGTTTGGTACTTTCCTTTACAACAGTGAGGAGGAGAGGGCAGCTAAGGTACGTACCACCCGCTGCAGACATGGCTCAGTGGTCTGGAGAAGCATATGTCATTCAACTCTGGTGTCTTGTGCAGGAGGTGCAGACCAAGACTGTGTCCCTGTGGTCCTACATCAACAGGTTAGACCGCATGATGTGAGTCATATGATCAAGCAGAGTGAATGACAGATTCTGAGGTAGTTATTGTCTTTTTCTTGTGTCCAACCAGCCAACCTGAGGATTTCACCAGCCCCTTCTTTGTGGACTATGAGCACCATGTTCTGTATCCACTAGTCTCCTCCAGACACCTGGAGCTGTGGACAAGCTACTACGCTCGCTGGAACCCACGCATGAGACCACAGGTACACTGGAGTGTGTAGCTGACCTGCTGAGACACGTTCAACTACCTGACGTAGGTCTGTATCATGTCCACTTAAACTAATACTAATACTACCGGTGTCTTTTCTGGCAGGTGCCTGTGCACCAGACTCTGAAGGAACTGCTGATCCTGAGAGCAGAGCTGCAGAGAAGGGTGGACGAGCTGCAGAAGGAGGCCTTCTCCCACTCGCTGTCCTCCTCCCCTGAACACTCGTCCTCCCCCTCACACCCGACAGGAACGCCACTGCACACTGCCGTGTGACACACAGATATGCACCGTCACCCGTTACCATCACATGGAGTTGCGTTACACAAATAATGACGATAAGTGTTGTGCTTGTATTAACATTCCAACCTTTGTGCAAAACATTTTAGGAAATTGAATTCTTGTTTTTTATAAAATATTTAAAGAGGTATTAAAAACTAGACTGAAATGACCAACAGTGACCTACAGTCACTATTTAATATATTTATATTAATATTATTTTAAAATTTTCAGAGTCCAGAACAACCAGCTGCAGCAACATACTGTTCATTTTATAGCTGATCTCAGTTCACCTCTTCGAAGGTGACACCAGTTTTCCTGCTGTTTTTAATTTTGCATGAAGAAATGTTCAGGAGAACCCAGCTGCATACAAAGATGATAGCGGGACCACCGGGCGTAGCTGAGTTCTTTATCTCAGCAGACACCTGAGAAGAGTGTCTGTCTTTAAGCTGCAAGATGTTTCTGAAAGGGAATTCAACATTGTGCTGACAGTTCTGTTGGCATGTTGTGCAGTTGATCACGAGTAGCTTCTAGCCCTCTGTGATCTTTGTCTTCAGATTGGTCCTGCTTGAAATGTCTCAGGGCTGTTTTTCATTAGACATGTTGTAATTAAGTGCAGTCATCGTACTTTAATAAAAATACTGCACACTTGCTCACACTTCTTTCTCCAGTGTTTCAGTCACATTCTGCATTGCTTCATCTTCCGTTCTCGTACAGTTGTGACTGCGCTGTCTCTCGCTGTGGTGGTTTACCTCTGCACTTCCCTCTTTAACGTCTGTGAGTGTTCCAGTCATGTCACTGGTCCCACGTTCCTAAAGTGAATGTCTTGTTTTTCTGTCTCTGCCAAAGGCAGCAGTGTCGTTTACTTTTTTACAATGTAACCTCAACACCACCCGTGGAAGCTAATTGGCCTTTGTGTCTAATATATGTTAAACACAAACCTTCTGACATTCCACTTATAAAAATAAAAAGGGAAAATTCAAAACTCCAGCCTTTGTGTTGTTGTTCTCAGCTCGTTTTATTGGTTTCATTTTACAAACATGTACCTGTAACATATTGTCAGTTATCATAGTGGAATAAGAGAGAAAGAGTTCACTGTTACACTTCAAACAATGGAGACTGTACAACATTCACTTCAACACTCATATGCTACAACTAACTGCGCTTAAAGTACTGTATGTAGAGAAAAGCATGCATCAAAGGTCGTATAAAAGAGATACGCTGGATACGTGTGTGTGAGACGGGAGGATCTGCAAAGCCAGCCCTGAAATGCTGTAGTTAATCAGCTTTGCTGGGCCCTCGTGGTTGGTACGTGTGGTTTGTGAATCAATACGTGAGGCTGTTTGATTCTAGGCTGGCTGCACAGTAACAGGCACTAGTGTGTAGCAGGGAGAGGACAGTATGACGGTAGCCGCGCCGCTCGTCTTCTCTCTACGACTGACGCCCAGCTGTCACATACACGCAGCCTGACAGCGAGCAGATGTTTCACAAAGCCACTGCATCCGTTTAGGCCTGGCTTAGTTGAGGAAACACACCCACAACTAGAGCAGGATCTGGTCCTTAATGTCATGATCAGTAAGTGTAGAGAATTTGACAACAGAAAGACACCACCTAAATATCTGCGAGCAGACCTCTTGCAGGCTTGCATTTAACTAAACGGTTGCTTCCAGTCCAGTCATGTGATTAACACTCAGCCCATTATTTCATATATTGCCTTGTTCTAACTCTTGTACATGTGTTTATTTCATAGAAACCTACATCTTGGTTTGAAGAAAGAAATTACTGTCAGTTTTTTTTCTTCACCAGTTCTGATGAAGCCTTTCAGATGGTGAAGCATCTTAAAGGAAAAAATGAGTCCAGTCCAGCTACTGAACAGAACCTCACCAGAGGCTACAGCCGCCCGTGCCTGGGTTAAACCCCTCCAGGGTACGGGGCTGCTTTTAGCTGCTTGTTCATTGTCCTGGTAAATCACAGTACACTCACATTAACACACGCATCAACCTGCTGAACAACTGTATGACACATCCAGATTAATGCAACAAATCAGTGACTCATTGTAAGATATTAGGCGCCTGTGTATTGTCTCGTCATAAGGAGTTTTACATTTTCACACACTGTTCTTCATCTACCCATCAAAATAGTACAAATGCTGCACTTGAAGGTGGCGATGTGTTACATTCAAACGAAAGCCGAGGCCACGTCATCTTCCTTCATTCTTATAAAAACGTCATTCATTCCATAAAGGCAAATTCGACCTCAATCAGTGCTACGTCTTTGGTGATTGTGTGTTTTTGCCATAGCAGAGGAAGGTTCTTCATACATTCAGTTAACAGGAAGGTTTGCTGTGTTGGATTTGCTTTCTGTGACGATCAGCTCTGAAAGGCCTGAGCTCCAGACAGCGCTCGCACCCTACAGACGTGGTTGTTCTAAGGAAAGCACCCAAAGGCGATGGGTGGGTGGGTGTCGCTGGCGCTCAGATACAGTGAGGGAGCGTCTGAGCGGTGTATCTGCAGGTTGTCCCTTTAGAGACTGTGCAGGACATAAGGCAAAGAGGGAAGCACCGTTTGAAAAGCAGCTGACCGAGTGGAGAGACCATGAAGCGTGACTTAGTCTCAACAGCGTTCTACTGCGACTGCTCAGTCTGCGAACGCACCGCGCCCGTGGCTTTCAGGAGCAGCTCGGGCGTCGCTATGCTTTGCTTCACTTGTGTAAATGTGCTGCTCTGTTGCTGTCACGATCACACATTCATTCCCGGTTCCCCTTAATCAGCTCATGGTGGTTTGCTGTCAACAACTGATCTCTTAGGGGTTGGTTGCACAAAGATCTGTTCAGCCAACCGATGTGGTTCTTCAGACCCCTAAACAAGTCCAAACCCTCACATCTGTTTGTGATGCATCTGTGTATGATGGTAATATAACACCAGTGGTTCTGTTTCAGATTTACTATTGGTTTGGACTCTAGAGAACTGCACCACCCTTGCATGGCTTATACAGAGAGGGTCAGGCTGCTAAACTCTGAGGGTGTTCTTTCTCTGTTAGGCTACAGTCTATGATGTCAACTAGAAGACATCTGTTGCCTCTATCCCTCTCTTCCTGTTGTGGCCAGACTCAGATCAGATCAGTCCCATTTGGCTGAGAGGAACCATGACTGTGGCAGTGCAGTGATGAAAAGCCCAAGTGAGTTTTGGTGCAACCAGCCTCTGAGCACAGTGCTGCTCAGCTCATTCTTCAGCTGGATGGGTATCAAGAACGGTTGTCAAGACTCAGCTTCCAGAGTGAGACTGACTAGCAGTCCAGTCCTAGTAATGAGGGATTTTGTCAGCTGCAGCGATTTCAAGGCAACATGGATCACGGTCTAGGGTTCATTTTCACAGTGAGTAACAATGTTACACACTGTTTATAGGCCACTAACACCAATAGAGCTCACACCACACAAGCTTCCAGGACCTGAACATCTTAAAGACACGATGTAACGCGGTTCTAAACGCTACTCAGGCCAAAGCCCCACATGCATTCACCCCTACAGACCATTCTTATGTTAAAGCTGTGGCAGAGAAACCAGAGACTAAAATGCAGGAACCACGAACACTTCAACAGCAACTCTAGACGTTTCAGAAATAGACAAGTAAGATATTCCTCACATCAACTCACATCGATCATCAAAGATCATCACAGATATAAAGCCACAGGCACAGCATGTTACAACCTATGCCATCACTGCCATCACACACAACACCGGGCGTCAACTATCCGTCAGCCCACGTATCTTTAAGTGACCAACTACCGCCCCTCAGCAGGAAGCTGTGAAATATCTACACCAGGTCAGCTGAGCTATTAGGAAAAGTCAAGTTAGGTACAAAATGTAAAAAGAGCAGGCAAAAGTGAAAACACACAAACAACATTTATTAGGTACATCTGTACAGTCGAATACAACCCAACACTCAGCTCTGACATGAATCCAGTTCAATCAGTGAAGCTCAAGCTGCCATGAAGCTGATAAAGTTTCACCAGTCATTCAATCACGACAACCACCTCTACACCAACCACACCAGTACGACACCATCACCCACTATGAGATCAACACAAACTCCAATGATCACCCTTCTGACGGCTTCAGCTTAAAAACCTGGAAATTACTTTGTAAAAGTCAATTAATTGGCAGAGCTGCTGAGCTGGATGCAGACTGTACAGGTGTAGTTAATGAAGTGGCCACTAGGTGTAAATATGCTCTCTAGTATGAGTACAAACAGGGTTTCACAGTAATATGTACAATCATCACAAAAGCTAGTGTCCAAAATGCTAAAGCTACTACTGCTGCTAACGTCATCTACCCAGCTAACGCGCTCTAGTCCACGTCCTACACATCGTACTCACACTCCAGCCTGATGCCACGCGGCATCACGCCGCCCTCATCAGGACCACTACACCATCTACCCACACGAGCTGACCTTCACTCCACCGTGTCCGTTCACATCGCATAATCTGAAGCGTCCAAAAGAGTGAGAAGACTTTAAGCAGAATGTTGACGAGTGATCAGGATTTTTTTTATTTTTTTTTATATTTCACCACCGCCAACAGTGGACACTGTGGAACAGAGATCAACCCAGTTCCACGGCATGAACTGGCACCTCAATGCTAACACAACGAAACACGTCACAAACACTATTGGCTAAAATGTAGCAGTTGCATCAGTCATTCTTCACGTCCATGTGGCTCTTTGCAGATTCTGGTTCTGGGACAAAGGTTCTATTAATCTCTAAAGCGCATGCGACTCAGAAGATCCAAAGAACGAAAGAAAGGATCTAACCTCAAACTGCAGCACTGAACTACGGGCAGCGTCTGTTTCACTTCACTGTATCATTAGCATTTTGACTGAAAATCCTTCACAAAGAAGCTGAGGCGCTGCTCACTGACAGTTTAGGCCTCGTAGTTAAAGGCTGGCTGAACAGGCTTAAGGCTATTTATTGACTGCAAGCAAGCAACATGTTAAACACCTTATTTCCCTACTGCACAAAGATCCAAATCTGAATAAGGCAACTTTTTATAGAGAATAGAAAAGATCTGCCTGTAGCAGCCGATGATGCAACTGTTACATGATGTCGGTGCCCGTTCAGTGTGGGGCTCCTTACGTACTGTACAGCAAGATATGACTAAGCCTGGTTGAAAAGTATTATTATCAAATAGTTAAGAGTTTATAAGATCACACAGTAAACTAAAATGCATTCTGTATATGCCAGGACTACTTTTACGGTATGTAACTTCCTACAAGTAAGTGGTTGTTTCCTCGCTTTAATATGTTTGCTCATGTTAGATGCTTACATTTCACATGAGCTGCTACACATGTATCTAGAGAGTAGACGCTGTCCTACTCTGTCACGCTCCACTTCAGATCTGACTTCATCATAATCCTGTCTGTGTCAAAAGGGGAACGTGAAATGAGATGTTCCTGATCAAAGTTCACAGTTTTCTTCTTCTAAACAAAAAAATAAATAAATGTAAGATACATGTTTAGTCACAATATGTTAAAGTGATATGTGTTTTTGCAAATTAACTCAAACAAGTCACAAAGCTACACACAGCCTCAATATTATCACCACCAAGAGTCTGTCAGTCATGAACCAATGACACATATCACACATAGCCAGGGCAAAGTATTACAACTGGATTAATGACTGGTTTCAGGACTCAGTCACTGTCTCATCTAAATGTCTGATTATTAAAGAGGTGGCGATGCATAAAATGACTACTGAGATCAGTGAAAAGCAAAAGTCCAACTCTTGTCTGGCCAGAAGGAACAATTACTGCTTATTAAAATGTATTTTGTCCTAGAGAAATCACTCCACACATATAAATTATATACAGTCATGTCATCACCTTCAATCACTTCATCCTCATGAGTTTCTACAGACATGTGAACGTGTTCAGATGCCTTGTCTGACTTTATTCTGTGTTAAAGTCCCAACGTGTTTGGCAAAGCCCAGTTCAGTTAAATTAAATCAATCCTGTGGTGAAGGCAGCGACCACTGATGCCAACATGTAAAACTTCATTCAGGTTTAAACTCAGTTGTCTGTGTGTGTTAATGCAGAACATGCTGAAAGACGGATATGTGTGTGTGTGTGTGTAATAATTATGTTCAGTGTTATTATTGTAAAGACATTTTGTTTGTTTGTTTGTTGGAGTCTTTTTTCAAACGACTCTGCTTATAATCATGTTTGGCTTGGGGTGAAGAGCTGGTAAAATTATTGCGTGTGTGTGTGTGTGTGTAGCAGGTGTGAGTGAGCATTGTGTGGGTGTGTTACACAGCATTCTCCTCAGTTGGGGGCTCAGCATTGGGTGACTGCAGAAGAGTCTGTTGGACTGCAGAGACAAAATACAAATAGAGATAATGCAGATTAAAATGCCTCCAACTGTACCTGCAGATCACTGAATTAGTGCAAGTAGAGGAACCACTGCTGTGGAGATGGGTTCACCTTGTGGTTCTGTAGCCACCACAGCTTCAGGGTTCTCGGCCTTCACCATGTCAGTGTTCAGGCTCTCTGTGGAACACAGGACGCAGCCCACATTAGAATACAGAGCAGTTCACTCGTGCTGATAGCGTCACTGTTGTGTGGATGGATCACACCAAAAAAAACTACTATTATGCTATTTTACGGTGTGAGTAAGTTTCAACTTGTTGCTGTATCAGCTGTTGGTAAAAGATGGAGCAGTTTTACTGGTTCACTACACACATCAGCTACTAGATATGATGTCACACATTACACATCAGCCGAGTGACAGCTTTATTACAGGATGTCCACATGTTGACCTATTGTAGGCATCATTAGTGTCACTGTCTCTAATGACAATATTCTTTCTTCCTAAAGCACATGAACATGTCAAATCCTTACGCTGTATACTGAAGCACAGCTTCTTCTTCTGGTAGGAGATATAACTGCTGATTGCACCAAACAGCGCCATGGCAACAGCACTGGCAATCCCTGCAATAGTGCCCACCTCTGCTGTGGTCTCTGAAAATGAAGGCGCACATTACAGTATAGGGTACAGTACCAGAGATAGACATGAACCCAGAGAGAGCAAACCCACCTGTGTTGTTATCACTCTGGTCAATGGTGTGACCAGCGGATCCACCTGAGGAAACAGAGGAGCAGACGATGCTGATGCTGGTCGCTATGACAATATGAGTCAATTCAGACTGGTCATTTAACTGAGCTCCTCAGTGAAACAGTTCATCTTTTAGCAAACAGATTCAGTGTCAGATTCATTTTATAATAATACTTCTAATAAATCTCTGCTTTATGCTGCACAACTTACCTCTGCAACACAGTATTAATGCTACTAACTCCTTGTGTATGTTTATTCCTTGTAAAACGCTTTAGAACTACTGCACAATATTAAGCATTAACTATGAGGATATATTAATTCATCATTTACAAAGCATTGTACTTCATTAATAGTAGCCCATTTATGAGAATGACTTCTTGCTCTCATGAACCTCCGACACCTCCTACATAACATAAACGGCAATTATCCAACATAATATTGATGCTTTTGGAGCATAGGCTGGAACTGCTGGGGAAGCTCCTTTTATTCTTATCCTGTCCTCTCTGTCCTTCTTTCTCTCTCTTTTAGACCCTCAAAATGCCACGATGGCCTTTGTTTTTACTTAGCAGTGTGTAATTACTTGAATTGAACAGTGTGTGCCCAGACGTTACCTTTGCCTTTGTCAGGTTTGTAGGTGTTGTCTTTACTAACGTCAAGCAAATCATCATCAGAAAAGCCACCTGAAGGAGGAGACAAAGATGAAGGTGAAGACCAGTAACACACTATAATGGCTGCAGCTTCCACATACGGGGAAATCAAACTAGTCAGAGACTTAATACAAGTGGAGCAAAGAGACGAGCATGATGAGCAACTCCTAACAATGAGCTCGCTCTTCACTTGAAGAGAAATTACTTGGAAAAATGTCCTTTGTGTTGTGTTGGAGCTCATGAAGTGCTCTTTCTTTTCAGTGACACAGAGTTTCCATTAATAGCAAAGGGCATTTTGGTCCCCTAAGAATGTCTCCACAAATGTAGGCACAATAGTGTGGATGGCAGCGCTAAAGACACTATTAATGAGCTGTACGTGCTCTGGCTTTGGTTTTTACTGCAGTGTTACAACAAACAAGTCACAGCGTGCACCTGCTCCTCCTCTTGTGAAGTGACTGCCAGTGTTGTCAGCACCCACCTCCTTGTCCCTTGCCCTGATCTTTGCCAGTCAAGTCATTGCTGGGGTCCAAGGCATCAGCCAGGTCGAAATCACCACCAGCTGTAAGAGTCAAAAGATGTTATCACTAATGAAGGCAACAGGACCATTACACTGAGCAACGTCTCTGTTCAGACGCATGAGTCTGAAGAAGAAGACGGAGCAAACAGAGCACAGAGGTGTGAGTCTCACCTGGCTTGACTTTGGGCTTGCCTGGGGCCTTGGTGCCTGTAGGTGCCTTAGGCGAAACCTTGGTGGGAGCCTTAGTGGTGGTGGTGGTAGTTTTAAAGAAGTCCTCCAGATCCAGGTCTACAGGGAACGTTGACAACAATGATACAAATATACATCTTTAAAACAAAGACTGAACGCCTTGATTATTCCTCATATTAGACACTCATCAAGACTGTGTTTGGTCCTGACCTCCTCCTTTTCCTGCTCCTCCTTCTGGTGCTGCTGGCTTTGGTGCTGTGGTTGCTGTTGTGAAAATGTGAGATGAATTCTGCATTATATGCATATAAACAGAACGGAAGTGAACACTAGGTGTTGTTCAGCAAAAATAACTTAACTGATTTAACTCATCTTAAGTGCATAAAACTTGAATGTATGAGTGGTTTTCATATAGCATGTAGACTGTATGTGATATACGTGTGCATACTTCCTACCTACCTGGTTTACTGTCGTCACTATCCAGGGCATCAGCCAGATCAAGGGACTGAGACAGGACTACAGATCAGGGAGGACAGAGGAAGAAGACGTTACCTTAATGTGACACGTACAGTATCCCCTAAAACACTCAGTCTCCTGCGTTGGTCTTTTAAACGCTTTTGAAACGTCGCTGGTTTAAGCAGTGCATATTTCATACGGTCCTTTGTGATCGACTCGCAGCTGGTGAGCTCAGCCGCAGCCCTGGTGCCAAACCTGGCGTCCACAGTGAACTAATCCGATGTTGTCTGGACTACAGTGCAGAGATTAATAAACAGAAAAGACACAAAACAAGCGGAGCTCAATGGCTGCCTTACATGCTGGGTGTGAATCCACGTTTCAGCATCACTGACGGTTCTCACTGCTGTACATGTGGCCTCTACTGAACTACCAGATGTACGTAGGCACAGCTAGGCCACAAGGAGCACTTGTGGTTTTTTAAGTGCATGTTTGTTATGGCTGTCAATTACGACAACAACCTCAGAAACGTCACTGGAGGAAAGAGACGTTTCGCTACTAATGAGCAGCACAGTCTCTCGTCATATAAATGCTGTAAGGCACAATATGCATAATGCATAAATATATTCTTGTTTATTTGATCTGTACAATATGTGATAAAGAAACTTTATTAAGTCACTTCTTTATGTCTTTATTCGTAAAACTTTACAGTTACATGCAACAGAGTCTGTATCTGTAGGCAGCTGCAGCCTTTGTCCTGTAAAAGGTGAGTAGTGGCCCAGTTATGTGTATGGATGGAGAACTACAGTAACTCGGTTAGACCTGCAGTCTCACCAGCCTCACACACACAGAGAGAGACAGTTTTTCCTCATTACATAAATGAATAGATTTCATTTTTAGATTCTAACAGATTTCAGTTTCAAGTTGCTGCAATGACACTGACTCAGTGTGTTCTCTGTCTCCACCTGCAGCACACTGAACGTGAGAACACGCTCGTTTCCAAACACTATTTTATGGCAGATATTTGCAATGGTTCAGGCTTCGTGGACAGTTTTGTCTCCTGTCTCCAGTGGATCCGACCTTTTCACACGTTTTTAATGCCGGTTGTCTCAGGTGTAATTCAGGCAAAGCAGCACAAATGAGTATTTCAAAAGAGATCTGAGTTTAACTATGTACTATATACCTACACTGCGGATGCATATGTGATTTCTAATGGCTTACAACACTTCTCTGATGCCTACAGCCAAGGTTGAATGTCACACATCAGCTATTGCTGCCATCACCGCTGAGCGTCCCATCCTCCTCCACCTGCGGCAGCTGTGGGTGGTGCCGCATCCTTCGGGTTGGTAACAACCAAACCTCTAGTCACTATATAATCTTTAAAACCATTTATGCAATTACTGTAATCACAATTACATAGGAAATAATAATTACTGGATCTATCACCGCTCAAAACCGAATCCTTTACACTTGAATGGCAAATAGCAAAGAGAGCCTCCAGATGTTTTATTATACATCCATCAGCCTTAAAGCGGGTTATTAACGGGTTGTTAATTAACTGTAACGGAACCAACTACAGCCCGTTTTCCCGTTTTTCCGAGCGGCGGTGCGGTGTGGATCCAGACGGAGGCAGGCGGACCCGCTAGTCGGCAGGAGCCAGGGTGGCGCACGGACCATGTGCGGGACAAAGCCTTACCTCCCAGCGGCTGCAGCAGCGCCAGCAGCACGCAGAGCCTCCACAGGCAGCGGTTCGCCATGACCCACGTCTCCACGCACAGAAACACGCAGCACAGTCTGCTTACACAGCGTTTATCGCCTTCTAGTATCGCCCTGTGGCTCAGGAACCGGCTGCTCGACCCCGCCTGGTAAAAAGCGCATTCAAGGCGTTTTCTATGGCGCTGGAGGACACGCCCACATTTAGAGGCACTTCCGGTTAATCCTTTCGAAATTGAGGGCTCTGCTCAGCGGAAGCAGCTTTTACTGCTGCTGCTGCTGCCACAAACGTGAGGAGTTGATGAAGGAAAACGATCCTCACAATATTGTGGTACAAGATTTGGGCTTTGCTGCAGGGATGAACAAATACCAAAGCATCACCAGTTATTCATGTAGCACCAACACAAGCCATCCCAAAGCATTTTGTGTAACAAGACGAGGGTTGTTGTTGTCACAATAATCCACAGTCTGTCAGTATAACTTGGAGTTTTGAAGCACACTTAACGTTAATCCAGAGTGTTGTTGAGCTGGAGAGTGATGCAGTAATGCTCAGCCCACTGGTAATGGAGGGTATGTTTACGTGTCCTCTCCTCTGTCTGGTTCTGCTGCAGGGTCACTGTTGGCTTTTCTGTGTAACTCTACATGACTGTATATTGTGTAAAGTTCCTTGAGGCCTCACTCAGTGGTTTCCTGGCATGACTTTCATGCAGCTCATAAAGGGAAGTGGAATCAGGCTGATGTGACTTTTTTTTAACAACTTATTCTGAAATTTTAGAAAATGTAAATGTCCCCCTTTGTGAGGGCAGGTTGACGTCAGACTGCTGGATTCCTCCACTAGGAGGCACTGAGGTGTAAAAAAAAGTCAACGTACGTCGCCACTAACTCCGCTGTTTATTGTCCCAGGGGCTGTGACCGGGGTGTCAATCATCGGTGGTGGGCGGGGTTTAGCTCCTGAACAGCGGAATCGGGCGGATTGATTCGCACTAGCGGACAGCAACTCGCCCCGCAGAGCAGAGCCCGGAGCTGCAGCGGCGTCCGGCAGGTCACAGGGCGTGATGGAGAAAGCGGGGACCAGGTAGGCGACTAGAGGCTGGTTTCACCTGAGCTGACGGCGATACGGCAGAGGTCGGTTCCTCTGGAGAAGGAACCAGTTAAAGCTCCTTTACAAGCCGCGGTTCAGCAGGACAGGAGCGAAGAGGCTCCAGGTGTAGCACGTCCACACCAGGGTCAGGGACAGGGTCCACAGCTGAGGATGTCAGACCCAGCACCGCGCACAGAGCAGAGGGTCTGGACCGACTTCCTTATATGAGGAGGAAACGGGAGGTCTCAGGGTGTTGGCACCAGCAGAGTGTTTGTGCTTTAAGTCCAACTTTCACTTATGCCGCCGTAAAGGTCTGATCATTAGATTCACACTCTTTACTTTTTAAAAAGCACCAAGTACCATCAGACAAGAACTTCCCGTTTTTCCCGTTTTCACAAAGCTTTACTGAGCAGCCCGTTAAATTGTTTATGTGCGTGTTTTACAGTTGAAGTGTTTTTGGTCCTGGGAATTTTTTTGCAAGACTTATGTGGAAATGTGACTTCCATATTACGAGGTTGTAAAACCACGAAGACCAAGCTTTAAAAGACAGGACGTTTCTGTAATTACTCAAGTCTTTTATTTTACAAAACTCTATGTAATTCGAGATTAATTATTTAATTCATATCTTAATAGGTGATAAACGCCCATTTTTAACTGCAGCTCAACAAACACAAACAAACAGATTTTAGGTGAATGTTTTTTTTCCCCTGAAATCTGTGTTCAGACGTTTCTGCAATTGTTAATCCCTCGACTACTTTATTGGGTTTATAGTTTTCAGCTTGTCAGCTTTTGTGTAGAGGAATCCACTCGCTTGAAAAAGAGAAGCACATAGTCAAACAAGATTGTTCCGTTTTGTTATTACAGGAGAAAGACTTGACTTAACGCCTGACATGTAGGAGGGAAAACCTGGGTCTAAATGTCAGAGTGTGCCTATAGTAAAGATTATAAAACCAACATAGAACCTGTTGTTGATTAGTTTTCTATTAGTAAAGGCTGTAATAGTGTGAGCCACACATCCTGTCCCCAATGCTGACCTCAGCACCGCTCTGCTCTCTGAGTTTATGGTCAGGATTCGAACTGTGAGCTTTTTTATGATTAGATTTCTCTGGCTTTAGGATAAGAGCTCGACAGGAAGCAGTTGACATTTTGGTAATGATGAGGATGTGCATTTTGTTCTCTGCACTTGTTTATGTTCCTCTGAGTGTGAAAGGCAGCACATTCCTGCACTGAGACATGGTCAGAGCTCTAAAAACTGCTGTGGTGTGCAGGACCACAGTGGAACTGGCTGTTTACCTCAACGCTAGAAGGACTTGTATTTCAACTGGTGCCTTCCTGTGGAGTGTTGCATGTTTCTCCCTGTAGCATGTGTGGGTTCTGTCCACAACCCAAGATGTGCAGTCAGGTTGACTGGAGGCTCTAAACTGCCCGTAGGTGTGAGTGGCCCCTCATCATATGACAGCTGGGACTGGCTCCAGCATTTTCCTAGACTCTTATGAGGGCAGGTGGTTCAGCCAACAGATGGGTGGATGGTTGGATTTAACACTGCTGTGCTGTTAGTGAACAATAATAATAAGCTTCCCACCGCAATTGAACATTGCTGATCAGTAGCAGGCAGGAAGTGAACCGTTTCATAATAGCATACATTTGCACAATCGTATAAATGAAAACTATTATCAGTGGCTAAAATCACTGTTCTGCTCTGCTCAGCATTGTGGATAGAGTTCTACCATCTGCAATCACAGGATATGGACCATAACAGTCCTGCACATTCAGCAGAACACAGACAAGGTTAAAGCCTCCCCAGCGTAGAGTCCGTGCAACTTAATAATGTTGGACAGTGGATGTACATGCTGAACCTGATACAACCTGTTCATTCACCCAGAACTTGGACATCATTTACGCTCCAGTATAAATGCATTAAATATTTATACATTTATTCAGAGATGACCATTCTTATTTTTCTTTGTTTGCAGAGTCTTTAAGAAGTCCAGCCCCAACAGCAAGGTAGGATGCGAATATGCTGTGATCTCGTCTCTTTCAGTAGCTTTTGTCATTTCACGTTTCTTTTCTGTATCTTGCAGCTCACGGTTTATCTAGGGAAGAGAGATTTTGTCGATCACTTAGACTATGTGGATCCAGTAGGTGAGTAAGGTAACACACACACACACACACACACACACACACACACACACAAACACACACACATATCATTAATTGTGTGTGTCCTCTAGATGGAGTGCTTCACGTAGACCCAGAGTATCTGAAGGATCGCAAAGGTGATACATCTTTCACGACAGACTCAGATTATCAAGATGATCCATTTATTGAACAAGTTCTGTTTAATCAGAGTGTTAATCCATCCTCAGTGTTTGTGAGCCTGACTTGTGCGTTTCGTTATGGCCGGGAGGACCTTGACGTCTTGGGACTTTCCTTCAGGAAGAATCTCTATGTCAACACTGTCCAGGCTTTCCCTCCTCTTCAGGAGGCACAGAAGCCTCTGAGCCACCTGCAGGAGAGGCTCATGAAGAAGCTTGGCCAGCACGCCTACCCCTTCAGCTTTACAGTAAGACCATGCTTCAATGAAATGACTCATAAAGCCATGTGCATCAGTGGCATAAACCACCTTGTACCTAGAGCTGCCATTCAAATTCCCGTCAATGTGTCAGATCCCTCAGAACCTGCCCTGCTCCGTGACCCTCCAGCCAGGCCCAGAGGACTCTGGGAAGGCATGTGGGGTGGACTATGAACTTCAGGCGTTCTGCGCAAAGACTGCGGATGAAAAGATTCACCATAGGTACAACACAGTCTCCTGAGCCTGCAGCCCCACTAATTCCCATACACACCTCAAGAAGACTGAAGTAGTTCTTGGTTTGCGGAGTCATTAACATTGAACGTGCGTCTGTTTGTGCGTGTGGGTGTGTTTAGAAACTCTTTGACTCTAGTGATCCGTAAAGTTCAGTACGCACCGGAGAAGCCGGGTGCTCAGCCCATGGCTGAGACCAGACGCAACTTTCTGATGTCGGACAGATCTCTCCACTTAGAGGCATCGCTGGATAAAGAGGTAACACTGAGACACGTTGATGTGTTGTACGATTAGAGTGATTCACACTTTGTTTGTCTCTTCCCAGCTTTACTATCACGGTGAACCCATCAGTGTTAACGTCCAAGTCACCAACAACTCCACCAAAACTGTGAAGAAAGTGAAGATTTCTGGTAATTCTGCTGCTCGTACACACTAAGCCGCTGTAGCAGGCGTGTTCTGTTATAATAGCTCAACACCAGGAACTAAAGAACTGCTCAACTATCTAAAGCAGTAAACCCAAGAGCTGATCCATAGCCTCTGGGTCCGTAAAGAGGATACAACAGACCAGATGTCTTTCTTTATGTTATTCAGTAATGCTCATTTCGCATCATAACATCATACAGATAATTTTTCTACTGTTGGACCACAATTCAAAAGCAGCGTTATTTCAGGTCAGATGTCATAGATGTCAGTGTCATCAAATCTGTGGTGTTGCTTCATTCTACTATGATAAAAGTTATGTCCTTACTTAAGTTTAATATCTAAAAGGGAGCTGGAGGCTTAGAACTATTAAAGAAGTAAGTTACTCACCTTTTCTCCTCAGTTCGTCAGTACGCTGATATCTGTCTGTTCTCCACTGCCCAGTATAAGTGTCCAGTGGCCCAGGTGGAAGCGGAGTGAGTTCTCGCTTTTCAACTCTTTTACCTCGTATTTGTCTAGATGTCTTAGCACTACACTACTTTAGCTTTTGAATATTGTCAGCCTTACTCTGTCTACTTGGACTAGTTTTACGCCCTGTTTTACTTACTTATATAGGACTACAATAAATAAATAAAAATGCAGTAAACTGAAAAATAAAGTTCAATGTTATTACTATTTAGTGTTATTTAGACGTGTATGTGTACATTAAAAACATGTTATTGTCCTCACATATATTAATATAGGGTCAACAACAGACTGGAAAAGTATAAAGAATTAAACATATTAATGTGTCTCCTTGACCTTTAACCCCACCTCACCTTCAGTGACCAGGTTTCTCCCAGTTCCACCTCCTGCCATGTCTACACTCTGACACCCATACTGGGTGACAACCGGGAAAAGAGAGGTCTGGCCCTGGATGGAAAGCTAAAGCATGAAGATACTAACCTGGCCTCCAGCTCAATGTACACACACACACAACATGGAACCAAAAAGGCCTCACATAAAAACCTGTGCATATGTATGATGACCAAAGCACTGACCACTGACCACATCACTGTTCCACTGTTGATGCATTGCAGAGTAAAAGAAGGCATCACCAAAGAGATGATGGGTATCATGGTTTCCTACAGAATTAAAGTCAAACTGGTGGTTTCCCTCGGAGGGTAGGTAACGCACACTTTCTTTTATTTTTCTTTGATTATACTGTATTTATTTGTGTGTGTGTGTGTGTGTGTAGGGATGTAGCAGTGGAACTTCCTTTTGTCCTAATGCATCCAAAACCTACAGACCAGCCCTGCTCCCGAGCCAAGTCAGGTAGGACACACACAGTCACATGGTTGTGTTTCCATTACTTCAGAGGGCTTGAATCTTAGTTAACTATTATCCAGCATGAAAGACCAAGTGTCCTCACATTCATCAGCTAAAGTCATGTATCCATGGACACACGTCCGTCGTAGAAGCTACCAACAGAGGCCGTGTAGAGGCAAAATCAGACCAGAGAGATTAGAGTGAAGTGATTAGATTAGTGTGGTTTAATTACTCAATGGGACTTTTTTTCAGCTATTGCTCCAGAGGCCAAAGCTCCAGTGGATACAAACCTCATAGAGTTTGACATGAAGTAAGTGTATGTGTTTATGTGGTTCTCTGGTTTTTCACAACTGTAACAACCAGTTTGAGAGTTCAGGCGCTCAACCAGCCTATGGTACAATCTAAGATCGGGTTGGGTTTATTCATTATGTCATAGGTTCCCTGCCTATTGGCTAAAGATTTTAAGTTACCCCCAGTCTCTCTGCTCCTCTTACTTAGTTTTGTTTTTCCCCTCTCACTGTCTCTGACTGTAGGTGTGAGAGGGTGCAGGCTGTCAGCACAACTGCTCAAACTCAGCTCAGTGTGTTCACTCATAATCTGCTTGCCTTATTTTTAATCAAAGTATGTGATCAAATGTTTTTCTGCTGTCAGTACTTCGTCACAGACGGACGACTTTGTGTTTGAAGATTTCGCTCGGCTGCGGCTAACTGGGACGAAAGACGACAAAGATGGAGACAACCTCTTGGGTTAGTTCTACCAGCTTCTCTTAGCCAGAGAGGTTACACGGCTGCTAGTCTGATATGTTACTGGAAGCCAGACCTCTGATCACTGGCCCGTGAGTCTTCACTCGTCTTTAAATTGTTACATCTATCATGTATTCTTCAAACTATACAGTATGTACCTTGTGTTATGTAACATAGTTTATCTTATCGATAAACTCAATCAATATTTCTAATTATACATACAAGTTGTATTTTCAATTATAAACCAAGGAGAGAATCTGTGCATTAGACAGGCACTGTGTCGCTTCAGGAAGCACCTGCAGCAGCTAATCCTGTTTGGAATCAGATAATTTTCTAACTGTTACTACTGTTTGAGGATTCGTCCTCTGTTCTTTATGATGAAACACACCATACGTGTCAGAAGATATCAGGGATATAATTGTAGTTATTTAGCTATTTTTGTAGAACGCATATTAATCAGGTGCACCATCCAGTTGTATTAGTTTTTATGTGTGCAAAAGTGTAGTTTGCCCCCCTGCCACACACTGTGCTGCTGTAACATTGGAAACAATGTGAATAGAGAAATGGAGGCGTATCGGGTAGCGCGATGGCCTCAGAGCAAGGACTACCTGGGTTTGAGGCCCGGTGTTGCCCAGTTGTCTGTGTGGGTACTTTGTAGGTACTCCACCTTCCTCCAGCAATCAAAGACATGCAGTCAGGTAATTGGTGTCTCTAAATAGCCAGTCAGAGTGTGAATGGTTGTCTGTTTGTATAATTCAAGTCCAAAGGTCTGTGGCTTTATAATTATTGTTATCATCATTTTACTAAAAACAAATAAAATAAAATCTCCAAATACTTTGTGTTTATTTTTTGTTTAGTTCATACAAAACAGTCTTCGTTCTTAAAGTGGACGTTAAGAACATGTAAATCCACAGTTCTTGGTGGATTTGTCTTAACTGTGTGGCTTGACAAAAAGGAGCACCCAACAACAAAATATACCCAAAAGTACAACCTACACTTGAAAAGAGAGAGTTCTTGGATAAAGCGTTTCTTCCTTTGTGTTAGATTTCTTGTTGATCATCAGCTTGTACTCCAAACAAAAAGGACATCTGTAAAAAAAAAATGACAACGCTGGTGCTAGAAGAGGGGGAATAAGGGATGACACTCGGATCAGACGTCAGAGCAAAATGCTAAGCCCAGCGAACGCCCTTCCACTGATCAGCTGCACGCTCTGCTCTCATGTCTGCTGCTGTTGTGGTGGCGCCTGCTGCTGCTGCTGCTGCTGCTGCTGCTGCTGCTCCAGCATGACTTCGCAGGTTCGCCCCAGTTCTCCCAGTTTGACTTTGGTGTATTCTGCTCTGTTCAGCGCCATCTGACAGTCTTTCCTGGCTGAGTATGTGGAGCCTTCGTGAGGTTGGCCAGTAGCTACCTGGAGAGGGGATCGAAGAGTTGAAGTTACAGGACATTTAGTCTAAACAAAGCAACCTGTCAAATGAAAGACCACAAACGCGTTCCTGTCGCCAGCCAATACTACAGTGTGACCTGAGTCAGGTAGCGGATCTGGGCGCTCAGTTCGTTCTCCACTCGGCTGACGGAGCTCTGAAACTGGACCAGCTGTCTGTCCAGGTGGCTGGCTTTGTGTGTGTCTTTAGAGAGTTCCAGGACTATGTTACCTGCCAGAGACAAGGACACAACAAAACGTTAGCTTAACAGACAGTGTGACAAAGCCTGTTGCTATTCAAATGAAAATGGCTCCGTCTGTTGGCCAAAAGGCTGAAAGAACTGTAGAGCAACTTAATTCAGCCAATCTGTTGGTTCTCTGTTTGCTACGTTTGGGATGCGTTGTCTAACAGCTGTGAAGAGGAGCCGAACCCAGGAGAACCAGTGCCCGGGTCTCAGCTCCGCACAGGGTTAACTCCCTCTGATCACGCGGAGGTTAGATAGAAGATTTGAAGGGTGCAGCGTCAACCACTTCTCTGTATGGATGGCGTCAGACTGGATGTCGAAAGAAAATGAATGTGGGCATGTTGTCCTTACCAGCACACTGCAGGGCCATCGCGATCTCCTTCTCCACCTCCTCCAGAGCCCGGAGCCTCTCATTAGCCATCGGCGGACAGGAGCAGCTTCAGTCGGCCGCTCTGGAAGAACTAACGACGCCGTACAAACGCAAGATCCACCGCTCGTCCGGCTTCACCGCGGCGGCTGGGAGCGCACAACAAAGACCGCGCGAAATTGACGTCACACTGTCGCGCAGTGGTGACGTACGCTTGAGGCAAGATGGCGGCGTCGGCTTGGCTGCATGGCCCATCTGCGATGCGACTAACAGAGGGTTTGGTGTCGGTTCTGAAGGAGCCCCGTCCGGAGTACCTCCCGTCTCTCCTGGCCGGCTACAGGGAGCACGGCGTGTTCCAGGCGCAGGTAAAGCCCGGCCAGGGGGGCGCGCGCTAGCCCGGGCTAGCTACCTGTTAGCCTGCTACTGCAGCACCTACAGGCTTTGTCCAGCGGGCGGACACCTGCAGACGCAGCGGAGCTAAGTGTGGCTGGTGCCGGTCGCCGCCAGCGCTTCTAACGGCCTTGTTTGTCTCCACAGAGCGCGAGCGTCGTCGGGGGTCTCGTGGGTTTCAGCAACGCTAAGCTGGGCTCCAGCAAAACCAGGTGAGACAGAAAATGCAGCGTGTCAGCTGTGCTGGTGACCCGCCTGTCAGCGAGCGGTAACATCTGGAGACTGATGTTCGTGATGCTGGGTCCCTGGTCGCTGTTTCAGTGCAGACAGCTCATAAAGCTTTACTTGAGTTGGTTGTGCACAAACATTAGTAGACGTTAGTTATGGGATTTAATGTTATATATCAATAAGGATCAAAGGTGAATCAAATGTCAGCTGACTTACTCTTGTAACTAAACTAAAGTTCATCGTCACCTGCTGAAAGAACAAATGAGCACTATGTTACACCGCAACTCCACTACAGTCTACTACCCACTTACAGTCTAGTACTTTGAAAGGTTATAACTTCTCCGTTTCTAAGATGAAGCTCTCAGAAACACGGTGGTTCTGCTAACTGGTTGTTGTTGAGGTCACAGTGGGTGCTGGAGTTTTACTGAGTGGATTAGATTATTGAAAATGAATGAAACATTACAACCATCTCGTAATCGAACACACTCCAGTGCTCACTGGAAACTCAATAATTTCCAATTTATTAAATCTGAACAATTTAAGAAAAGCAACTGTGAATAAGGGGACGTTGGTGACGGCACTGAGACATCATCTGTGTGTGTGTGGGCAGGTTCGAAGGCCTGTGCCTGCTCTCCATGCTGGTTAAAGACAGCTCCAGCGACCTCTTCCAGCAACACTGCATTTCCTGGCTACGCTCCTTACAGCAGGTCATACAGGTATGATGTAGACACACAAATGCAACATCTGATGTTGTTTATGCTCTATAGTCAATAAGCTATGGATTGAGGCAATTTGTAGATCACTGCATTCTGTGTTTCTTTACGTTGTACAAATCTTAGTCAAAGTTTAAATCAGTTGACATTTTCTGATTCCATCCACCCTGTGTCTGTGGATGTCCTCCATTAGTCTCAGGCTCCAGTTCAGACGATCCAGCTTGCAGTGAACATTCTAAAGGATCTGCTGCAGTACTCATCCCAGATAGCAGAGCTATCCAGGGACGTCGGCCTCAACGCCATCCTAGGCTTCCTGACATCGCTTCTGGGCCTCAAGGCCGAGGTCAGTGTAGTGAAATCATCATCTTATTCTTCTTATTAGGCAGAAGTTGATTTAGTTGTGAACATAGTACTTACATAGAGCTCAAAAATGCCACAATGTAGAAACTTTGTATTTCCATCACATGCAGATTTCAGTGTGGCTTGCTACACACATTTGCTTATTTATAAGTTATAGTGTTGTTGGAGGTCTAACACTAGTGATGTTCTTCTGTGTGTCATCAGTGTGAGCTTGCTGCGATGGAGGGCATGATTGCCTGCATGACCTACTATCCCAGAGCCTGTGGATCTCTCCGGGTAAAACGATCATAAAAATGAAATTGTGTTTTTTTTGTTTGTTTGTTTTTCAGTAGGAACGTTTTCTCATCTAATGTGATATACATATAATATTTTGTGTATTTATACTTTAGTTACACTGAATAACAAAAAACCCTGCCTTGTTCGATTTTCTCTTAGGACAAACTGGGAGCTTATTTTCTGTCCAAAATGGACAGTACAAACAAAAAAACACAAGAGGTTAGATTTTCTCGTTCATTTATATGCTTTAAAGAGTGGTTATGTGCTTTATTTCATATTTTTTAACTAAGGGTCATTATCATTCTGTCAGATGGCCTGTCAGTGCTACGGTCGCCTGCCCTGTCTAGGTGGTCTGATGGAAAGAGGGGTGAGTGCTGGTAGAGCTGACGGCTGGACTAATCAGATTCACAGCTTGCTGGCCTCAGCCAACGGCCTGTTGGCTCAGATCTACCACGGTTCAGAAACAGGTACATGTTTCAGTCATTGATTGTTAATCTGTTCAACAAATCCATGTTCGATAGAGGGGTGTGTGTGCTTGGTAGCAGGGATCACCTTTAACCCTTGTGCAGCCTTCGAGGGGTCAAAATGAAAAAACAGGGACCCTCTAAGCTCAAAAACAGCCGCAGACAGACGATAAATCACAACACGCTTTATCTAGATGAAGGGTTGGATGAACTTGTTCATCATAGACCCACATGTGTTCATTGCTTGGATGTAACACCCACGAAGGCTGTTTTATCCAACCCTTGTGTGTGTGTTTTTGAGCTTAGAGCGCCCCCTAGTTTACAGTGGGGTCGTTTTGACCCCTCGAAGGGACCACGAGGGTTAAGTTTCTCTGAAGCCTATTTGCAAGGCGCTCTGATTTACAATCAAAAACAGATAGACCTACAAGGATTTGCAAGAAAAGCAGAGTCGCTGTATTGGATTAAATTAGACTGTGAGAAAGAAATTGCTGTTTTAAGAGCTGCCTGCTGTTTGCTGCGACAGATGGAACAGTGCAATATGAAGGTCCAGGGGTGCAGCTGGCCCTTCCTCATCTAGACGACTCAGATCCCCTGTTACTGCTGCAGCTCCAGCACAGATACACGGCCGTCTGCCTAGCACTTAAGTACACACTCAGGTACAAAACAAACCTATGCTGTAGAGAAGTTACAGCATTGCTGTGATCTGATCTCTATTTAAAGTTCCTCTGTGTCATTCAGTACAATAAACCCTGTGTTAACTGTGTCTACTGTTCTCTCCGTCCATCAGAGCGGACCCAACCTCAGCTGTCCGTCTGCCTGTCAGGCCAATACTCAACCTGGTGTGCCGAGCCCTCGCTGTCAGCCTTAAGAGCATAGTGAGCAAACGCACACATTGTTAAACGGAGACGGCTGTGTTAGTCCCTTTGTGTTAGGTTCCTTCTGATGGTTGCAGAACTACAAGGTGTCTTTGTTTGGATTGTGCTGTTCAGAGAAGGATGATATGAACCAAAAATTGAGAATGTTAAGCTTATGCAATAATACTTACACGTCCGTACATTTTACGAACAAACGCATCACTGACTCAAAGCAGACGCAGTGGAACGTCAACATATTCACTATATGGCTCAATTTGTCTAAAAAACAAGTCAGAGCCTAAACAAGACAGAAAGCTGCAAGTGAGTTGCAACAGTTCTGAAAATGTTTTATTGGATGGATGGTGAGAGCAGCATTACTGTATAACATATTGAGAGGAACTGAAACAGTGGCTTTTAACTTATCAGACGTACAGTTTCACCTCAGACTGTTATTTTCTTCAGCGTTCAGCACAAACAAACAAATCAGTCTTGTGGTTTCCACACATGCCAGATAAATGATCCCCATCAACTGATCGAAGCCTTTCTGTGTGTCAGAGTTTAATAGGAGATGGAAGTGTAAAGAGTTTGGTGTTGCCCATCATACACATCAACACACTGGAGGTGCTTTCAGCTGTCATCACAGTGTGAGTACTGACAGGCATGCACACGCAGGGGGGTTGTATCATTTGCGTTGCTTACAACACACAGTGTTGCTGACACGTTGTGTTCATATTCCAGGGTGCACAGTGGCATGATTCAGTACGCTGCCATTCTACAGAGGCTGTTTTCTCAAACCCTGTCTGTTTGGACGCCTCCGTTTGAATGCAGCCTGGGACAGCAGAGAGCCTACAGGTCCGTACATGAAACTGTTCGTAGAATTTGAACTGTGAACAGCTTGAGCTGAAGCGTTTGTTTCTGTGTGTCTCCTTCATCCTCACAGCTCAGTGCGGGTGTCAGTGTACAGAACCTTAGAGCTCTGGGTCCAGTTGGCTGGACCCTCTGCTAGCGTTCTTCAGGGAAGCTCAAGCCATTCAGAGCTTCTGTTTAGCCACTTGCTGGGTGATATCACACCAGGGGCAGAGTCTGTCAAGGTAAGTTAAATGTACCTGGAGTGGTCAGCTGAGCTTTACCAGGAAATAGTGTCATACAACCAGAACTTAAATTTGTCCAAACTCTAAATTTACAGATTTGCAAGTGACATGACTGTGAAGTGACTTTGTTGATTGTACTTTTTTTCTAATAAGTAAGGGTTTAGGTAAATAGTAAATTATGGGCTTAGTTTTATTTATCTTCAGTCCTTTTTTGTAGTTACTGGTGTATTTGTCATATTTCTCTGATAATATTCTGACTAGCTCTCCCGTTGCCTCTGTGTGTGGTCCATTCCTCAGCTACGAGCAGGTTTGTCAGCTGATGTTGTTCCCGGGGGAAAACCAGGACCACGGAGGACAAAACCACTGGTCATAGCAGACACCGCTGGACCTTCCCTCCAAAGGAAAGGGGACATCCTGGCCAATCAAGATACTTGCCTTTCAGCCCTGAGAGGTGAGATGCTGCCTCCATCTGAATAGTTTGTGATTGAACTATAAATCTGGTGTAATCCTGCACGTTTTCTTTTTCATAGCACTGAGGCAAATCATTCTAACAAGTGGTACTCTGCTCAAGGATGACATACACAAGGTAAATGGCAGTGTTTCCCGGTAGGAGCTCGGTAACTCAGCCGGTGACATGCAGAGGTGTTGAATTCCTGACCACAATGAGTGTTTTTCACTGTTGAACTAACTTCGTGTGGCGTTGTTCATCATTTTGTCTGTCTGTGGCTTTTCTCACAGCGCCTCCACGACGTGCTGCTGCCGCTGTGTGTGCGTTTACAGCAGCAGCAGACCAGCAGCAGTACTGCGTGTGAAGCAGCGGGGGGCATCAGTGGGCAGTACAGCAGTGCTCTCTCCAGGCGGGAGCTGTACAGGTGCTGCCTTTATTTACAGCAGCTAAACCATACAGCTCCAGTTTCAAACAAGTTGCAACGTTGTGTAATATCGACATTAATCCACAATAGAAACAGAAAGCACGTCAAATATATAAACTCAACTTTTCACGCTGATTCTAGTACATCCCACAATTGTTCTGCTCTGGTATTCTCAGTCTGCTAGATCCCTAATAACCTTTTAACTTCTAGGTTATTACTGGCTCTGGTCCTGGTCCCATCATCCAGTTGGCCTCCACCTCTGACCTGTGCTGTGTCCATCCTCAGCAGAGGACGGACCGACCGTAACCTCAAGGTGAGCGCTAGGTGGCACAGCTTTCAGTTTGACGTCGCACAGCTGTGAGAATACTCTGTGATAATCATGTAGTGCACAGTGATGCACACAGTAAACCTTCTTCTGAATTTTACGTCTTTCTTAATCCTAATTGACTCTGTGTCCCCTTCCTCCTCTCTCAGGTCTCTGCATTTTGCACTGAGGCTCTGACCATCTGTAACTCCCTCCTCCACCCTCGCACCCCCTCTATTGCCCTGCCATTACCTTCTCTCGCCCTGAAACCCAACCCCACTGCTCCAGTCCTCCCCTCCTCCAGTGGCCCTACACCCGGACTCACTTTGCCAACCCTCCTAGGAGGCCCTGCCCCTGCTCCTCCCTTCCCCGCCCGCCACCCACTTGGCCTAGGCACCACTTCCCTGCTGGGCTCTCTGGAAAACCACCTATCCCTAGTTCCAGGGTTGCCAGGCCAGGGCGCTACATCAGGCGACATGATCCTATCCCCACGCACACACCATCAGCCTGATACAGCTGGGCTTGGACCTCCGGAGGGCCAGAGACCTGTGTTCGTCCGCTATGACAAGGAGGAAGCAGAGGATGTTGAGATTTCTCTGGCTAGTGACTCAGATGACAGTGTAGTCATTGTTCCTCCAGGGATGCTCAACATGGAAAACCAGCAGGATGAGACTGTGGCTGCTGCAAACTCCCAGAACATGGCGTCTGCTGCACCAGGGACTACAGTTGCGGTGCAGGGGTCAGAATCTGTCAGCATGGTCCCCGCCACAGCAGCAACAACCACAATAGATGGGATCTCACTTTCCAATGACCTCAGCACCTCCTCCTCTCTTATCACCACCTCCACCACCCCCATCAACTCTTTCCCTCCTTCCAGCACCTCAGTGGTCTCCCTTGTTCCGTCTTTGAACTCCAGCACACTCACAACTCCACCTGTCTTAGGTGACTCATTGCCTGGTAGACCCCAGCTCCAGCAGATGTTGATGCAGCCTTCCACGCCAGGTCAGCCCAGCTCCATTGGTCTACCTCTCCAGATGCATCACCTGCAGAATCAGCTGGGTCAACAGGGGCGACACCTCCACCAGCACCAACCACCGCCTGCCAGCAACGAAGATTCTGCTGTCATCAACATCAACAGCACAGACGAGGAGGATGAGGATGAGGACATGGAGGATGACGAAGAGCTGGAGGAGGAAGAAGAAGGACTGGACGAGGAGGATGAAGTAAGTGATTTTGCTGATGAAGAGTTGTATGATGGAGAGGAGTATGAGGATTATGATGAAGAAGAAGGGGAGGAGTTGGACGAGGAGGAGGAAGAGGAGGAGGATGAAGACGGTGACATACCACCTCTGGAGGAAGCAGGCGACAAGGCAGAAGAATTAGAGATAGAGGAGGGAAAGGTTCTCCAAGCTGCAGTGAGTGAATCGGAGGTGGCTGGATTCAGCATGGATGCTGATTCAGAAGGAGGTATAGAAGAGGTCCAAACCAACAGAGCAATGTTTGGAGAGGATAGGATGAAGGTGCAAGAGGTGGAGAGTATAGGAGTCCTAGAGGAGACACGGGAGGGGGAAGGAGATGAGGATGAAATTGAAAGGATGGATGACCCCACCATGCCACAGATCCTGTGTGTGACTGGAGGTGCACTAGAGGAGAGAGATGAGCCTGAGGAAGAGGGAGCAGGAGCTGGAGCAGAAGTGGTGCAGGAGGCGAGCTCATGGGAGCAAGGAGCCAATGAGACTGAACCGACTGCCTCCTCAGAAGAAACCAGTCAGAATAAACAGGTCAGTGCTCTCGTTTTGAAAGCGTTCTTAGGTTCCTTCACCCTTAACACCTGTATTTTAAACAAAAACACTACATCAGTATGTCCTACTTCATCTGTCTTTTGTTTTAGACCTGTCCCCAGCACTAATGTTTAGGCTCAGGAGCTTCGGTTCTAATATTCACAGAGTATCCAGAGCTTTGATGGATTGTCTCTCTTTAATTATAACAGGAGTCCAGGCCAGAGACTGCACATGACCTCAGTGTGACTGACAAACAGCCTTTAAGTGATGAGCAGGAGCAGCAAGAAGCTGTTGACCAAGGAGACTCAGCAACTGCACATCCAGAAACTGGGTCTGTTACATGTCTAAATACTGAAGAACAAAAGACTGATGCAGAGAAAAGAGATAAAGTGGAAGAAGAGCAACAGACAGAAGGAGGAGGTGGAGGAGAGAGTGATGGAGAAGAGGGGAAAGGAGTGAAGAGGAAGAGAGAAGAGGCATCTAAAGAGGAGGAGGCTGGACAAAGCACCGAGA
Source organism: Macropodus opercularis (assembly GCA_030770545.1). Classification (NCBI taxonomy): domain Eukaryota; kingdom Metazoa; phylum Chordata; class Actinopteri; order Anabantiformes; family Osphronemidae; genus Macropodus; species Macropodus opercularis. The sequence goes on along the minus strand of CM061090.1, from coordinate 6,473,210 downwards.
AGAAAAAGGTACAAAAGATTTGACTCCTATTCATAAGCTATAGAATGAATTTGCCAGGTCCCTGTGAAATCAGATGGATTTAGTGTCTTTAAACAGGTTAGTCTGACAGGTGACTGGTCATTTCTTTGTGAATTCGAGGTTCAGTGGCCCCAGCATCTCAGTCTCCCCTTTGATCAGGTGTCTCTGTTTGCCTCTCAGATGGACGATGACGCCATGGCCTCCATGTTGGCTGATTTTGTCGCCTGTCCACCTGATGATGAAGAAGGTGCTTCTGGATCGAACACTTCATAGATGTTTGCCAAGTTGAACTGATGTGATTTAAGTTACCATGGCTACAGCAGAAACTGCGTTATTAGTGACATTTCCAAGCCCGTGTTGCTTCATACTACAGCTCCTCGTCATTGTTGATATCTTTGTTAGAATATGGCCCTGGGGTTTTCCCTGTTGCAGACCTCCAGCTACATTATGTATGGACATACATGTTACATGTATGTGGGCTGTGGGAATATTTAAGAAAAGCTTTTTTTGTTTTTTTTCAGATATCCTAGTTTGTCATGCACAAACATGTAACATTAAATTTTCTACAGAGCCGCAGGTGACGCTTCTCGTGGTCTGGTATACAGTACGCACAGTGTTATCCTATACTTAGTGTATGAAGTGACTTGGGTCCATCTGTACCTTTTATGCTGTTTTCATCTTCATTGTCATATGCTTTGTTATAAAAAAGTAAAGAAACCAAATGGGTTCTTTGGATGCTACTTGCCTTTTCGTGGCTTTAGTTCTCCAGTGCTCCTGACTGTTGAGTGTATACACATGATGCCTGGTAAAGTCACTGCAGCTACACAAAGGCAGTTTCAGTGGCAGTGCTATTCTTGCTAAGTAAGACAAGAGCTGTTGTGCAATGACATCCATACATTTCGCCAACTCAAAAATCCAATATTCGTGGCTCTAATGTTGAATTCAGATGAATTCTGAGGGCTGTTACTGTGACTTGGCTCTTATTTTACATGTGTCAGGGCTGTTGCAACGGTGCCAATGTTTTTAATATAATACCTGACAGAGGCATCAGCCAGTTGCACCTGCAATGTGAAGGAAGCTCTGCGGCTACAGTTCAAAACGCTCCGATGTGTATGAACATGTACTGACATGTGTGATGAGAACAGTTCTCTAGCAGTGTTTTGGCTGGAATATAAATTACATCAGTTATTGCAAAAATTCAAGATGAAATCATGTCTTTTATTACTTTAAAGTCTTGCAAATATATGTTAATGTTAATTGAAACCAGAACTAGTTTTATCTTCTTGCTGCAGCACAGTAATGGTAAACAGACTGGGACTGAACATCGTGTAGGACTTCATCAGAGGGTTGTAATGGTTTTAGACTGACTCAGCCACTTGTAGTTTTCATTTAAATAAAATCATGGCCGTGTTCAGTGGGATCAGCGCCTCATTAGAGTCTTAGTACTTTGCTGGTATTAGTCCAGGTGTGGTGTTATCAGAACTGGTTTTTCTTGTCTTTAAACAGATACAGAGATCATCTCTTAGCCTCTCAGAGCTTCTCTTATCCGATCCTTTTAGGCATTTAAGACATTCTGCTTGCAGCCTTCCAGCGAACTGACGTTGAGGTGGGAAGCAGGATTTACCAGTTGTTGGTTTGCTGCCGTCATCTCAGAGGAGTCATCTGATGTCATTCTGCTGCCTTAAAGGAACCGGGAGTCAGCTTTACCTCTGTGTCAGACTGACTCAGATTTATTTCAGCTACTCAATTGCAATAGCAGGGATTTTGTCGTCCTTTTTCACTGAATCAACAGGAAGGCGCTTTCAACACAGTTGCTTCATTTTGAGTCGTTTTGCCACCACTACGAACAGCCGGCCCCACCCCCACAGGACCACAGTGACTCACTCACACACTCAACACAGGGGAAGAGTTTCTGTCCTTCCCCAGAAGACAGGACCTCTCTTCACAATTTATCAGTAATCAAAGGTTTGAAGGAGGAGTCCCACAGTGAAGAAAGTCGGCTCAGCTCCCTCAGCTATGACGATATAGTGACATTATTATCGTTCTGACAGCTTCACATTAAAGGGAGGAACATTATACTGTAGACGTTTTTACAGACGTGCCCAATAAAAGTGTGTTCCCTCCACTGCCATTATGTCGCCTTCATGTTTCTTTTAAACATTTCCAGAAAATTTGGTTGAATGAAATTCACCTTTCCTCAACTGACTCAAAGTCAAATCAAATGTTTCTCTCTGTGTCAAACAGAAACATTGTATCATTATTTTAATATGAACCAGAATAGCTACAGCTTATAAAAGTCACATATAAAAGTTTACTATTTACATGTCACTGAGTTGCGACCTGTGTGTGAGGTGAGATTACACAATGGAGCCATTGAGGGGAGGTTGAACAAGTCAACAGAGCTGCTGAGGAAGTGAGTGGAAGAGTGAAAACAGAGACATACACACAGGGGAAGGGAATCTTTGCATTTTGAAATGCAAAACTGACCCAAGAACTGTCAAACCTGCAGAGAGCTGTGGCACGTTTTAAGAGAAAGAGAACAAGCTGCTCAGTAAAGAGGAAACATTCAGAGCCTGCGAAAACCGACTGGAACAGCGGAACCCAAGTGAGTGATTTATGCTGAAGTCTGCGAAGATGTACGATGCAAAAGTGTTTATAATTATACAAAGACTGAATTCACTGTAGAAGATTAAGTGTTGGTATAAGAAGTTTTATTATTTTATACTTATGTTCTGGTTCCAGTTTCAACCGTCAGCATTGCAGTTCAGAGCAGACACCTAAATTCTAAGGGCAGTAGCCTTGTTATTTCATTGGTAGATATATGCATTACCTGCTGGCTGTTACATTCATGATTCATAAAGGTTTAATGAGGAAACATATCCACCGTAATGATCCAAAGCAGCCTCTGGAAGCCTTTGACCTGAATACACTAGTTGCGTATAAGGACAGAGCAGAGTCTGCTTTACTACGGTACCTGACACTTTAAACAGTGTCAGCTGTGCAACGTGCCAAATCATTTTATCTTATCTCATCTTACTGTGTAGAAAACAAACCTCCCGTAAATGCTTCATGGTTCCTGTGGAGAACTGAAGAAAAATGAAAACTACTAAATATAAATATAAAATACAATCATGCACAATATACAGAAGCTACTGTGAAATAAACAGCATGACCTGAACTTTAAGATAAGTAAAATTATTTGTGTCATTTTTCTTGTATTATCTTTATGTTAATGAAGCATCAAATGCTACTTTAGGTGCTTTAGCCATTGTCCATTCAGTGATGTGACGTGAGGACGTGACTTCCAGTCGCGTCGCACTGTGATACAGGGCGTAGTCACGCTCATATCAGCTCATTTGCATCAGTGTTGTTCACATGTTTGGTTTATCTTGCAAAAATGTTTCAACTAATCAAAGCTCACTCATATCAGCACGAAACTCACAAAACGTCCACGAGTTTTATTCCTGTAGAATTTAATCCGCAAATATTGTCAAAGTTCATACCTATGTAAGTCCACAAGGCCTGTTTGTGTTACAGCTGATTTACTTAAGCAAATAATTTCCTGGAGAAAATATTGGACTTCCTAAAATATTGATAGGATGGTAACTAGTGCTGCACACTGAGGAGCCGTGAACGAGAGTGGTGGCCAGTTTTAACATCATCACAGTGATGTTGCTAAACAGCTGGCGCCGCAGAGGAAGCGTGTTGAGGACACTCAGGTTCAACAGCCGCGAGTTATCAGTGTGTCATGTGGAAACTGTAATCAACCCAGACTGTCGACACACCTTCTGTTAATGATGAGAACATTCAGACTTCCTCTATGAAGCCAAATTGACCTAAACCATCAAAGACTCCTCCAAACACTGACGGCCTGTGTTCTTATGATCTCTTACGGCGTAGATGGAGGTGTACACTGTAACGGTAGCGACCGGTACATCAGAATATTCCGGTACCAACAACTACATCTTTGTGACCCTGGTGGGAGAGAAAGGGGAGAGTGAGCGCACCCTACTGGACAACCCAGGACTTGACTTCTGCCGAGGAGCAGTACGTTTGCTTGTTCATTTATTCCTTTACTCTGTCTTTGTTTGTTTGTTTGTTTATTGTGTAATTATTCACTGTATTCTGGAACATCTTGGAAAACAACGTGTCCTGTGTATTATTTTACACTGTGACTACAGAACTTCTAGTGAACATCTTCCTTTAATTTGCTGCCAAACAATATTTCTCTCTCTCAGGTGGACCAGTACAAGGTGACCAGTCCTTTCCCTTTAGGGCCCCTGCTGCTGGTCAGGCTGGCGAAACAGAGATACTGGGTGGAGGACAACTGGTTCTGTCGCTACGTCACAGTGGAGCCGCCAGGTGGTGACAAGACTTTCACCTTCCCTTGTTACCGATGGTTCATAGGTGATGTCCAGATCGAGATAAGGGAGGGAACAGGTAAGTTGATGGAATTATGACATGTGGACTGATCTTTCTATCACAAAAAAATTGGAAAGTAAATAATTAGTAATAATAAAGAAAATGTGTTTAATGCAGCAAAATGACGTCTATGAAAATGTGTCTATTGTTGGTTGGATGTTGCACATGTGTTGTACAGTCTCATGGCAGTGGACACACATCAAAGAGGTGATTGTGTCTCTGTTGCTCAACACAGTGAGCATTTGCCTTGTCGGCCAGTTACTGAGGATAAATGCATATTTGTGTCCCCGTAGCCAAGACTCTGAAGGATGACTCTGTTCCCCAGCTGCTCGCCCACAGGAAGACGGAGCTGCAGGAGCGTCAGAAGACGTACAGGTCCAGCACCGCAGCGACAGGGCTCACCTCCAGGCGTTTACACGTTTAGGGTAGTATGGTTACAGTCTTCGTGTTTCTGTGGCAGGTGGGCAACGTGGGCTCCGGGTATTCCCAGATGTATTGATGCTAAAACAGAGACAGACCTGCCCCAAGACGCCCGCTTCGAAAACGAGAAGAGGAGCGACTTTGAGTATTCCTTACAATATGCGTAGGTGGCTGCTGTTAAGCTGTGATGCACACGTTAACTTGGCTTAATATTCCTGTCAGACCTAACAGCACTATGCTTGTTTTCATCAGCTTGCTGGAGCTGTCTCTGAAGAAGCTGGCCATCACGTTCGGGAAGTCCTGGAATGACCTGGATGATTTCAAACGGATCTTCTGGAAGCTGAGAAGCCCTACAGCTGGTGAGGAAATGACTTCTAACAGCTGTTCTTTTAAATGTGAGCACCAACAAACCAGATGAGATACACAGTTGTGTGTGTTTGACTCAGAGTATTGTATGGAGCACTGGAAGGAGGACTGGTTGTTTGGCTACCAGTGCCTGAATGGCTCCAACCCAAGGATGATCCACAGGTGTAAGAAGCTGCCGAAAAACTTTCCCGTCACAGCAGACATGGTGCAGAGCTCCATGGCTCCCAAGACCAACCTCAACAAAGAGATCAAAGTGAGAGAGTACTGCAATCTGTAGAGACCAAATCAAACCAACGCTGCTAAACCTCAAATCTGTTTGGTCTGAACCTGTTCCTCCTGTGTCCAGGCAGGAAACATCTACTTGATAGACTACACCATCATGGACGGGATCCCCACCAACGTCATCAAGGGTAAACCTCAGTACATCGCGGCGCCTCTCTGCCTCCTGTACCAACACCCTGATGATGGACTCATTCCCATTGCTATTCAGGTAGAACATTGCAGAGAACAGTGTGGGAGGTTCTATGTAAGAGGAAAGAATAGATTAACTGCTTCGCTTTTCACACCTCAGCTGGATCAGACTCCAGGCCTGGACTCTCCAGTATTCCTCCCCAGAGACCCACCTCTGGCCTGGCTCCTGGCTAAGATGTGGGTGCGTCACTCTGAGTTCCAGGTGTTCCAGCTGCTGTCTCACCTGCTCAGGACTCACCTCGTAGTGGAGGTGATCTGCGTGGCTACGCTGAGACAGCTGCCTGCCGTACACCCCATATACAAGGTAAACAAACCCACAGGGAACGATCGCTGTTAAACCAGCTGCACTGTGTGTTGAACAGCCTTTGTCTTTCTGCTTCAGCTCCTGTCTCCTCATCTGCGTTACACTCTGGAGATCAACTGCAGGGGGCGAACTCAGCTCATCTCTCCTTGTGGCATTTTCAAACGGGTGTGTCCCTGGGATTTGCCATGTTCAGCACCTCGACTTAAGAATAATCATGCCACTCGCCAGCTGTGTTGATGTGCTGATGATTGTAGTGAGGGTGCTGCTCATCGCTGAGGTGTTTGTCTGCAGGTTGTGTCTACGGGCGGCGATGGCCTTTTGATTCTGGCCCAGAGAGAGTACAAGACGCTGACCTACCGTTCGCTCCAGCCCCACAAAGACTTTGCTGACAGAGAGGTGACCCAGCTCCCGAACTACTTCTACAGAGAGCACAGTCTGATGCTGTGGGAGGTCATTCACAGGTAGAGCACACGCGTACGGGCCCTGCTGGGTTTGGTACAGGTTCAGGAATCATGGTTTTACAGCAACCTTTTGGTCCGTTTGCTTTCTTGGGGTCTGTTGAGTTCATTTAACTCTATAGATGTGTGTGATTGAAGGGCTGCACGTGTCACTATGAGTAATATCTCCTCTACTTGCAACTTTGCCTTCAGTTTCGTCGCAGATATGGTGAGTCTGTACTACCAGTCAGATCACGAGGTTCAGGAGGACCCGGAGCTTCAAGCCTGGATCACAGAAATATCACAGGAGGGATTTGCAGACCTCCCCAGCTTTGGTCAGTCCCATGTGTATTGTGACAAAAGTCATCTTAGAACTTAGGCGAACAGCATCTAACATTACGTCATATGATGATGTGTGTGTTTCAGGTCTATCCAGTAAACTGAGCACCAGAGAAGAACTGTCCACGCTGCTGGCAGTGACCATCTTCACAAGCACAGCCCAGCACGCGGCCACTAACAACGGACAGGTGCTGAGCTGACGCACACTCACTGTCTGTGTAACCGTCGCCAGTCATTTCCACAAACATGGAACACAGTAGACACAGTTTTACAAAAGCCGGTCTGTGGAAAATACAAATACAACACAAAGACCTCGCCAAGGGCTCCAGAGCTGCCTGGTATCTGTCCAAAGTCATTATGATAAGCTGAAAGCTCCTGGATCAGAGCCAACAGATTATGACTGACATCATAAATACCCCACTGCCTGGTTTTAATAGTTCAGCATTGATCTGCCAAGGTTTAATGTTTCCTAGAGAGCAGCTTTAACCCAGGGCATTTCCTTTCAGTTTGACTGGTGTGCCTGGGTGCCCAACACACCCTGCACCATGAGACAACCCCCGCCAACAGACAAAGATGCGGTTACCATGGAGATGATCATGGCCACTCTTCCTGATGTCAGTCAGTCCTGTATGCAGATGGCCATCTCATGGCACCTGGGGAGAACACAACCAGACGCAGTGAGTTCACACAGTAATACAAAGGATGATCAAACAAACTAATAATGTCATATGTCCAAAAGCACCTGTGTTGAGGATTGAATGCGTTTAGTCACATTTTGAATTCATATAACATTTTATATATCGTGACAAAAAACCCAGACACCTCAGCCGACGATGTCTCGTTAACAGAACCTACTTTTACCAACTGGAATCTTTATTCATTCAAGTACATTTCAGTATCGTATTAATATTAGTTTCACCTTTTCTCTGTGGAGCTATTGAGCTGAGGGCAACCATTTTACAGCACACACATGACTCAGTCTCCTGTTTCCTTCTGCCTAGATTCCTTTGGGCCAGTACACAGAGGAGCACTTCAGTGAGGGTCCAGCTGTGGAGCTGATTGACATGTTTAGAACAGAGCTGAAGAAAATCGAGGACTACATCCTGAGACAGAACGAAGGACTGGAGCTGCCGTACCTGTACCTCCTCCCCAGCCACATAGAGAACAGCATCACTATATAGAACTACCAGCTATGTTGTTTGAATTAACGGCGGCATTTTCCATTTGATGCGACATCCAGTCCCGTTTGATCATTGTTCATCACAGGACAGCCTGTACTAGTGTCTGTGACCTACTACATGTTCAGCCTGACCCTACTACTCAAACGCCAGTGCTTACGAGCACTAGTTAAGTTGGGTGATTGTTCTTCCTTTGCGTATTATTTCTTTTGTCTTTTAACAATGCTGTTACTTTTTCCGTCTTTCTGGTATAACTTGTGTAAACCACCAGATGTCATTTTGCTTCTGTGTGTATGAGGTTTCTGACACAAACTAACAGAAAGCCCCAGAGCCCTTAGAAGACAGATTATTAAAACTAGCTTTACATAATTGCTTTTTACATAGTTTAAAACATGAAATTGTTTAAAATCTATTTCCAGGTAAATGTATTTAACTATATCATTATAATATAATAAATAAACGGAACTTGTACACATATATTATGACTCGAATTATCATCGAATCTCAATCAATATAAAAACTAGCTAGAAGCTCCAACTGCGTCCTGGATATTTCCACCACAAGACACAAATAAATGAAGCCGAAGATTACGAGGAGCCCTTGAAGGCAGCAGAAGTAGCTTAACGCTACAAGCGCGCGGCGAGCACAGCCGCCTGTCGCCAGTGCTGAAGAAACGAACCGACCCAACTTCAGCTGCGTTATGTGCTGTTCTCCTCAGATCATGGACCTTTTCAGACAACGACGCTAAAAGCCGTGGAGCACATGAATTCTGGCTACTCGGGCTATTTGTTAGCTGCAGAGTTAGCATCGTAGCGGCTGCTCCGAACAGGCTCATTGAATCCTGCTCGCGGACTGTATGTCGTAGGTGACCCCGCAGAGATCAGCGAAATGACCTCCGCTTCCACTAAAGTGAGTTGTTTATGCACATCGCTTGAATGAAAAAGAAACATAAGCTCTTAAAACGGTCTGATTAGTTTACTAGCATGTTTGCGCAAACACCCGCCCGAGCCCTTCGGACCTTAACGTTCTACTTCCCGCGGCTGCTCGCGAGAGTTGAGCAGAACGTCAGACGATTGACAGACGCGTTCTGATAAATGCGAGGGACGCATTCAGGAGAGTCGGACATTTATTTTTTTTATTGTTGGGCTTTTTGTCCAGACTGAATGGATTGCTGTAAAAAAATAAAAAAATATATATATATACGGGGGGCGAGGAGTGACATTTATATTTATTTTATATATATATATATGTCAGTATGCAGTCAGTGTGTGAAACTGACACCAAGCTGTGTTGCAGAGCACATTTTTATTCCCAGTCTGTGTGTCACAGGTTGGGGAAATCTTCTCTGCTGCTGGAGCTGCCTTCACCAAACTAGGAGAGCTCACCATGCAGCTTCATCCGGTGGCAGACTCAAGTCCTGCAGGGTAACTAAGACAAACATGAACACACATTAATGTTGACTGATCACTAAACAAACAGTTAGTTTTATAGATGTTCTGAAAATTAGCTGAACCTCATCAAGGTGATGTGAGAGAAACGTTGTGAACCTGTGAAGCTTGTTTAGTCCAACGCTACAGATTTGTCTGGCAGTTATTGCTGCAATGGCAGTTTTTTATGAAAGTGAAATTATTTACAACGATTTAATTCAATAAAACCAACAAAATATTGGAAATACATAAATGTGGAGGTGTTACAAACATTTTACTTTTGTGTGTTTCACCTGAACGGTGCTGTAGGATCTGCTGTATGAAGCATCCGACCCGTTTCTATCTGCTGAGATGAGCACAGCATTATAATGTCATAACGACACCGGTGGAGCTCAGCACTGTGCCAGTGCTAGCTTACGCCGCATTTTTTAGCATATATGAGGCCCTTGTCCATCAAGCAGAACTCGGTGTAGTGCAAAATAAACAGAGATTAACCAGATCTTGGGGAGGAAATCATCATACAGAGACTGATATACAGTCTATTGGTTTCACGCGTTTGCATCCAGCTCAGTTGCTGTATGTGACCAGTAAACAAAGAGAAACCTCATGAATGCTCCAGTTAATTTGCTTAATGCTTGGTTTTCATCTTGCCTCTAGTGCTCAGACAAAGAGTACAGTGAAGAGGAAACTGTACGAAGAAGGGCCTCTGCCCACCTCCTCTGACGGGAGTAAAAAGGTCATCAAGAAAGCCGCAGCTACGGTCGCCGTAGCAACACACGGGACTCCAACCGTCATGTCTGTTCCCACAGCCCAGGATGTTGCGACATCTGGAATACCGAGACCTGCCTCCAGCCAGCTCCCCCTGAAGAAGCAGAAGACTGCAGGTGAGTCACAAGCAAAAGAAAGTAAAAGACACACAATCACAAAGGTCGTGAATTTTTAACCATAGACTCTGTCCTGTCTGTACACGTTACTGCAATACCTTTTTATAACCATTTAATCTTTTGTTTTATTTTGTCTTTATTTAAATTATGCATACAGTTGCAAGAAAAAGTATGTGAACCCTTTGGTAATACATGGATTTCTGCATAAATTGGTCATTAAATCTGTTCTGATCTTCACCAAAGTCACAACTATAGAAAAACACAGTCTACTTAAACTAATACTGCACAAACATCATATGTTTTCATGTTTTTATTGAACATAACATGTAAACAGTCATAACGCAGGGTGAAGTGTGAAGTATGTGAACCTCTAGGCTAATTAATGCTTTCTCCAAGAGCTAATTATAGCCAGGGGTCAGCCAACCTGGAGTCCAATCAATGTGATGAGATTGGATGTGTTGGTTCAAGCTGTCCTCCCATGAAAACACAAACCAGTTTTGAGTTTACTGTTGTCAAGAAGCATTACCTCATGTGAACCATGCCTCACACAAAAGACCTCAGAAGACCTACGATCAAGAGTTGTTGACTTGCGTGAATCTGGAAAGGGGAACAGCGTGAACAGGAAACGTTTGGTTGAGGTTATTGCTGCCAAAGGAGGGTCGACCAGTTATTAAGACCAAAGGTTCACATACTTTTTTCACCCTGCACTGAGAATTTGTACGTTATGTTCAATGAAAACATGGGATGTTTGTGCAGTATTACTTTAAGCAGACTGTGGTTTTCTATTGTTGTGACTTAGATGAAGATCACAACAGATTTTATGACCAATTTATGTAGAGATGCATGTAATGCCAAAGGGTTCACATACTTTTTCTTGCAACTGTATGTAGATGTGACCCTTAGTGCTCTGAATGACTCAGATGTCAACAGTGATCTTGTGGACATTGAGGGACTGGGTGAGGGATCCAACTGTAAGAAGCTCAACAACTTTGATCAAGGTGAACATTTACTGAAACACACAACAGGGTTACGCTTGGAGGAGCTGGGAGCCGGTTCTATTGTAGAGCATCATCACTGTCTGTATTACTCGTACAAAAGCTGAATATAAAACCTGTGATCAGGCTCTGAAATGGATTACTGATGCCCCAGATGTGATTTCTCCATTCAATTCCAAGCGTTTCATTTCTCTCCAACTTTCATCTTAACAATACTAACAAATGTTGTGCATATATGCAGAGTCTGGTCTGCTGTCAAAGTGTTGCACTGCCTGAAAAGTTCCTGCATAGAACGTTGTTAGTGTAGTTTTAGTTTAAGTGTTAAGAGACTAGAGCCGTGTGACAGTGACTTTTGTCAGTTTGGGTTTATTCCAGTGTAGGTTTTAAGGGGTACCAACTTTGCTGACATGTGCATGTATCGCCACTAAAACACGAATAAGTTGATGATTATTAATTATATTGTTATTTTTCTCCATAGATAACCTGAACCTGGACTCCAGCCTCATCATGAATCCCAGTGACCTTCCTTTACTGTCTCGCTGAACTATCACATAGTGTGGATTTCCAAGAAGCAAACCGATGAAGCGACGTAGTAATAAACTGGACTAATTTAGATCAGAACATACTCACCAGTCGCAGTGAAAATAGTGTTGGGTCTCGTTTATCGTGTCCAACACGTCCAACTATTGCGAGGGTTTGGATCATTTTTACTGTGAGACTCTCTATTTTTTTAGATAAATGCTTTGTGGGTAAATCCAACATATAAAAAACAGACTTTATGTACATAAACGTGTCCTTAACGAGAAGAACAAGAGCAAATGCAGTGCAGCAACGTTGACTGCAAGATGTACGTTGACATTTAATTTTCTCTTCCATCCACATGTGTAGCGCAGTAGAAGAGCAATGACTAGAAAACAGGTGTTAGTGTTATTCAATGTCATCAGAATGTCTATTTTTCCAAGCCTTGCTTTCCAGATCACTGTGTTAGTTTTTAAAGAATACAAATACAAGAGTCTTGTTTTAGATAAAATATGCTTTTGTGGTGTTGCTACACATTTTACATGAGCAGTAGTCTAGTAGTTAAAGTAGCTGAAACACATTTGGAAACAATGTTTTTAGATATTTAATTTGTAATAATTAAAACATATCTTTATAGTAATTGAAGAAAACAAGGTTAGTTAAGGGTAAATTGCTCTTTCACCTTTCTGTTAGGTATGTGTGTGTGTGTGATGATTAGACTTGTGGTTTATACAGAATGAAAGAATCTGGAGGAGCCGGGTTAAAGTTAAAACTACACCTACTAACGTTGTTAAGCCTCGCTGATAAACCTGTGAGGCCTCCGATTAGATAAAGGGAACAAAAATAAACCAATGGGACACTTCCTTACTATTAACTTATTGTGATAATCTTCTCCAGTCTTAAATGTGTGTGTGACCTGGTATGACCCCAAAACCTGTGTCCAGTTGATTCCAGAGTAGAAAAGAATCGCACTCCTTTAAAATAGTCTGTTGCTTCGCTGAAGGAAATGAAGACCGACAGTATCCAGCTGTCGACGCTCAGCGCAGCTTATCGCATCCCAGTGGAACAGGCGGCTTGATGTGGAGCCTCCTTTTGCTTTATTTACACCTCTGCTGTCGTTGCACGTGTAGACTTGTCATGTTGGAGGGTAAACCTCATTGCCGGGCAGAGGACAGCAGGCTGTGATGGCACGTTGCTCCATCCGGCTTGACAGTCTCACCAATCCCTGCTGCGGGGAAGCTGGATGGATGCTACCACCTCCGTGCTTTACCGTAGGAGTGGTGTTATTGGATGGTTTCTAACCTGCTGAGCTCATGTGTTGAAGCTGGAACTCAACAAAACATTGTCAAACTCTTGATGAAATGCTTGTTGGGTTTTTTGTGACTGTTCTATTGCAGTATTGTTTTACTCTGCAGCATCTTTACCCTGCACTGTAAAACACCTTGAGATGAGTTTGATTTGACCGTGAATATCCAAATGAAGGAGTAAGTCAGTCACACCGTACTGATTACAACACCTGACTGATGGTCACATACTTTGGCCAAACACAAATATGTAAGATTACATCAGTTTTTTTGACGTTTAATAAGTATAATGTTTTATTTAATATTTTAATTTGGTTTGCTTCTTGGCCTTCTTTAAAAAAACATTTGATATTATTCTGTATTTATGCAAGACATTTTCTTAACTCAGCAAAGTGACTGAGATATTAAAACTATGATCAAAAAACAGGTTTCATATAAGGATCCTTTAAAAGTCTGTGTAACCATGTTATCGTCTCCAGCTGACGGGTCTTAAGTTGTTAAATGCCATCACTTTGGATTGTGTACTTGAAGAATAACCATGTAATAGTCTGATGCTGTTGAAATGATACAAATGTGCAACCTTTAGTAATTTTACCATGTTTTATACCAGAGTTGCAATTAAAACTTCATCATGGATGTTAAAATACATTGTTTCTCCCATTGATAAATATTCTACAAGGTGACCTTTACATGTTTTTATTTGTTGTTTTGTAACCTGGTTGTTTTTACTTTGGTGCAGACAAAAGTTTTGTTAATATCATATTCACCACACAGCTACGTCCTTATTAATACAGACATGTTTTTATTATTACAATATGTTTGACAACACATGATAATAAGTTTCAGGTCTAATGTGGAAGCCGGGAAATAAAGGCTCTGTTTCATTTACTATCAAGATAAAAATAAAATATCTAACTAGCAGATAAATGATTTATCTGCATCATTCCTACAAAGACCCACTGAAATATACACACACACTAAGTAGAAAAATACAAATATATATCCTTGGAGTTGATTTGTTAAAGAAAACCTAATGAAGAGGAGTGTGTGTCTGACGGGAGCAGCACATATATACTGGCAGTGCAGAGAGGAATACCAGTAATGATGTGCTGCTACAGCCTGACACACTGACTGCTCGCATCAACATAGACACAAAGCAGAACAGTAGCTTCTGTGCACAACAAGATGAATGACTGCAACACTTACTACTGTCAAGTCGGAAAACACCACTACAGCAACTCTGGATGTGAGAAACACATTTGTACATTTTCAGTTTCCAAAAATGACCTCTCTCTGTCTTTAGTCTCAGCTCTGGATTGTGTGCGTTAGTTTGGGGGCTTGAACAACAACAGGTCCACAAGTCTACAAATACGAACATGTATGCATGAGAAATTCAAACAAAGTGATTTACAAATGACATCTAAACAAATGATTCAAATCCAACTAAGCACACTTTCACTGTAATTATTCTGCAGAACAATACCGTTTTACAAAATTAAGAATTCATTTGTCAGCTATTTTATTCAGTCTACTACTAAAATCTTGAGTGATGACTGAAGGGAAATCCACTCAGGATGACGGGTGTGGCAGTGCCAGGCAGCCTGTAAGGCGTCCACTCCCTGAAAGAAAAAGAAAACAGTGGTAAACAACAGATCAGCTCTGCTGAGAGGAACTGCACTAAATAACGACATTTTCTTAACAGTTTGAACTAAAATGACAATATTTTAGCTTATTTAATATTAGTAAGTATCCTGTATCTAAGTACACTAAAGTATAAATATAAAGACTGAGAATGTCTTTTACTTTACTGTAGCAGGAGGAACTGGTCATTACTAATTATTATTATTAGCCAAAAACAGAACACAAATTATTAATTTGAATACACACTGTAAAAATTGTGAGGATGCATCAATAAGTAAGGCTAAAATAATTACTGCTTTGTCATTCTGCTATATACACTATATATTAATTAACTAAATAGTGTTTATTCAAATAATCATACAGGCCTTCACACTATTGCTTGCACTTCCTTATTTCTGCTGTACTGTAATCAGAGTTTAAAAATGTACTTCATATTTACAAAATCCAGCTTTTGCAACCAACTGGTTTTCAGTATTGTTAGTTGTTCCTGATGAAAACGAGAAACTGAATCAGCAGCTCTATTTCACTTCAGGCAGTAGTTTACATGACTCAGATGGGCCCTGAATGTTCCTTGGTTCTACACTGAGGGTCAGCAAAGAGGGGAAAAGGATCACTGTGACCGTCTACAATTAAACAGATTCTTACAATTTTATTGTACAAAAATACTCATGACTCATTTTGTCGGTTGCTACTACTTATGCAGAATGAGCCCAGTCAGCGTTGATTTTAGCTTGTGAAAAGAATAATAAAAAATTAATAAAAAAGGGTAATATAATCTATTTAACCATTAATTACTGGGAAGGCTTCTATGAAAGGCACATACATAAATAAATATATGTGTATAATAGCATATGCTGCTAAAGTTAAACACCAGATGTAGTTTATAGATAAATGAGACCTGGAGTCCTGAACACGTGTGAAAAGCCACACATGCATGCACATATTCACATGGAGGAACAGTATTTGAGCAATCGACCCATAAACTCAGGAAGCAACAAAAGCAACTTGAGTCATTTAAGCCTAAGATGTGTAACATTCATGTGGGAAGAGGAATCCTAGAGCTCACAGTGGCAGCACATTATGATTTGGAGTGATTCAGTAAATATCTGCAAAACATGATGTGCTGCTAGAGCGCACCCTGGAAACAGACCATCGCACACTAAACACGCTGCGGTGTAACATTCAAAGACTTACCTGTAAATGCGCACACTTTGGTTTTTAATTAGCCTTTTGTTTTAACATACTCATTTAGCTTTTATTTAGTTACACAAAACACTATTATATCATATATTGCAAGCAGATACTTTTATATTACTAACTGCACTTAACATGCAGATTCAAACTTCATTTAGAAAAAAAAAGAAAAGGAAAAAACAAAAAACAAAAACAAAACTTGGAATAAATGTCCAACCACAAAACTGTTTTTTGTGGTTTGTTGGTCATCTAAATTAAATTAACACTCATTCTGTTGAGAACCCACCTACATCAAACACAGTGTGAGGCTAAATATTTACAATTCCTGGACCAGCTTTCTAAGACTTTC
Source organism: Macropodus opercularis (assembly GCA_030770545.1). Classification (NCBI taxonomy): domain Eukaryota; kingdom Metazoa; phylum Chordata; class Actinopteri; order Anabantiformes; family Osphronemidae; genus Macropodus; species Macropodus opercularis. Next base: position 6,456,942 of record CM061090.1, on the reverse strand, counting down.
TAAAGTCAGGTGTCCTTTTGATTTCACAAGTGTTTAAGCATTCGAGCCTCATCAACAGTGTTTTCAATTAATATTGTTTAAAATGATATTTTATTCAGTATGTGTAAAGTGTTTATGGTAAATGTTTTGTATATTATAAATATACAAACATATATTAAAAACATTGTTTTTCAGTCTGCTTACAGTGACATTATCAGTAACACTAGTACCTCTGATCTGTTTTCAGTAAATGTTTCTAAAGTCGACTAATTACATTTTCAACAGGAGGATCGCTATTTAAACAAATTACATATCAGCTTTAAAAAGATTAAAACATGTTACTTTGAAAGAAAATTGAGAAAAAATGTGATGTGAAACAGGCAAAAAAAAGTTTGGATTAAAAGGAACAAGGACAAAAGGTGAAGGGGTGTCCAGCTGACCAGTATCTTACCTACAGGCCTGCACAGGGTCATGTGTTACACACTAATTAGGGAAAGATGCACTAGAGACAGGTCATGTTTTCCTGATGTGGCCATTGGAAATGATCCAGACTCATATACACCGTAGAATTAAACCTGTTAAAATTAAAAAAAGGATCATGTTGGTCTAATTTAGAGTTTCCACAGGCTGACACACACTTTATTCCTGAATCTCTTCAGTGGCTGAAATGAGGTAAAGCTGAGCCTCTCTCTCTAATATGTATCAGAGAAAAGAACAAAGAGAACATATCAGAGAGAAACAACTCGAGAAGGGTGTGACAAGTCAGACATGATGAATTATTATTATTATTATTATTCTACACTGCTAGTGCTAGCTTTATTTAATATGCAAAGATATAAAGAACTTCTTTCCAAAACATAAACACCTCATAAACCACAACTGCCTCACTAAACATGGTCTTACACAGTGATACACTTTTTAAAAAATTTAGTTAATATACAAACATAAATTGAGTAGATTTTTCAAAATGTTCAGATCAGTTATAAAGCTGCTTAAAGTTATAAATAAAGATTTCTGGACCTTGAGCAGCTATATTAATGTTACATAACTAAAGAAAAGCAGCCCAGGCAGCTAAAGAGTATTATACCACTAACCACGATGAAGAAGGCTGTAAAAGACACATGACCACAATACACTAGATCAGTGGCTGCAAACTTTAGAAAACTGTAATAAAACACAGCATAAATAGTCTCTTTCTGGTCAGTTTACTGAGCGAGGTCACTTTGTCACTTTATCCTGATGATGTCAAAATCCTATCAAAGTCCAGTATTATCATGAATCAGGTTTCAAACAATCTGAGCATTAATTTGCACCAATTATAAAACATAACTACAGCATAGACGATACTGCATTAGGATGAAACTGATATAGTGTTTTCATGAATTGCTGAATCTCAAAAATCCACAGTTATTAGGCTGCTGACACCAAAGTGACATGTTTACACACGACACCACCAGAAGTGAACTGCTTCCTAAAATTTGCTTTCGTTTCTGAATGATCCATGACCTGACTAAATGATTATCTATGTTTCTATTATAGACAATGTAACTACGATTCAAGGTCGGTCACTCTCTTTCTGTGTGAAAAGCTGAAATAAAGTTGAAGGGCAGGAGAAAGCAGGGAGCAGTGGCCTGTGAGCACCACACCCGAACTACTGTGCTCTCAGAGCTGGACTGGATGCTAAGAAACACTAACATACAATAAATGCTTTGCCACAAATACAAGAGTCACTCGAAAATGTAATTAGAACTTTAACAAACAAGCCAAACGTTTAAGACAAAACGGATCGTGTGTAAAAGGCTGCAGCACAGACAGATGATGCGCCAGAGTCAATCATAAAACATCTCCACTGATGTAAGGTGGTTACGGTTAAAAGAAGAGGTCAGCAGCAAGAGCAGCGACAGACGGTTACATTCACCCGACTTCCAATCACTCTCAAAGTGAAAAGGGAGAAGAAGGTAGTGAGGAAGGGGGGTGAGGAAGAGAAGCAAAAAAGGAGGCACGACAGAAACTGTGGTGAGAGAAAAGAAGAGAGAGAGCTGAGGAAAGCTCCTCTATGTGGCCTGCTGCTTTTCCTCCACGGCAGCAGGGGCCATTTTAAACACTTCATAAAAAAAATTCACTTACCATCTGCTGCTGAGACCAATGACAGGACTAACTAAGAAGTAAGAAAAGTGGGAGTTATTGGACCCGAGCCCTTCACTTCCTCTCTTTTAAATTAGTCAGACTATACTGAAAACCCTGGTGTGACAGTAACTACTACACAATAATAACTAGTCCTCACACATAATAATAAAATATATCACAAAAAATAAAAAGAAACAATGTACACAACGTTTATATATAAATATATATACATATATACTGTATATACACACACAAACAGCATTTAGGCTACAGGTTGACAAAGATATGCAAATGCAACTGATAACAGGAAAAGCCACAGGCCTAAAATCGTTACTACAGCACACACACAAACACACACACGCCATACAAACACATAACGATGGGAATATACCCAGACTGCTATAGTGACAGGGAGAGAGCAGAAAAACGGCCTGTTATGGGTTTCTGGTTCCTCCTGCTTCTGTTCCTAGTAAGAGAGGGGATGTCAGGGGGGTGTCAGGGGGTTCTGGTTCCAGTCCCAAAAATTGCCCCCACCCCCAAAAAAACTGAGTGTGCCCCCTCATCCTTCCTTCCTGGCCCTTCTCATCTTCACCTCCTAGCTATGTGAGTGTGTGTGTCCCAGTCCTCCTCAGTGCTGCCTGCTGCCTCGCTGGAGCCCCAGCTACGCACACTGAGACAGTGAGGAGGCTCAGTAGGCATAAAAACCTACAGGGCTGCAGCCTTTTTCCCCAGCCATCACTTTCTACAATACAAATCAACATTTTAGGGGGCACTGAAAAATCTGCAAAAAAATCAGGCCGCCGCTTACATTGAGTGTGAGACATGTGCGACAGGAGGAGTCTCTCCGAGTTACCGTTAAGAAGTAAAAAATTAATTTGTGGACGCTAAGGGGGCTGCTGCGGCGCACTGAGAGCCGAGCTGTAAGCCTGCCAAGCTGCTCGGCTGTCAGACCGAAAGCAAAAGACTGAGGAGACACCAAGCGAAAAAGAGGGAGGGAAGTAAAATGAAGAAAGTGTTGCTCTGAGAGGAGGCTCGCTGTGTTCTCACACGGGCAGGAAGAAATCTGCTTTCAAGCGTTCAGTCGAAAAATAAAAACCATAAACCACAGCAAACACAAGAGCACAAGGAGTGAACCAGGCTGACTTTTATACACACAGAGGAAAAGAGTTGAACACAGCCAAAGTTGCAATCGCCTTCATTCACATGTACGCTGCAACCGCGCTGACGGTTGGGTTCAGTGTTTGTCTGACTGTTCTGCATTTTCTCGTGAAACGTGCTCAAGAGACGGGAGTCAACGGGAAGGAGGCCGGCCCTTAGAATGTAGAAAGTGCTGCTCTCAAACGACACAGCTTTACTAGGACAAAACCAAGGCCCTGCCCAGCCCCTCTCTGGTACGCCTACACGCGTACACACAGACACCGAATACATAGTGTACGTAGAAACTGTCATGAGTCTGCTCTCTTCAATTCTGACTTCACACAAATAATGTGAACACGGCTAAAATGGAGACTTGTACTTTCAGTTCCAGTCACTAGAATTGAACTCGCTTCCACGCGATCGTCAGGCTTCATGATGCAAATATTTCAAGACACTAAAGGCAATGAAAACAGCTAATAAGGTTCGAACAACATAAATTAAGAAGCTGGAGCTGAGCCTGAACTTTGACCATAAACTTACCTAACTCAACCACCATTTAAAAATTTGAGCTAAATACACGGGTCAGATGTGCACATTTTACTGGTTTTACTTATGTTTTCATGAGTCTATTTGTGTTAAAATAAGGCCAACTCTAGTCTTCATTGTTAAAAGTTAAAAGGTTTGGCTGATTCGTTAATTTAAGCAGAACAGAAAATAACTAAGGCATATGTGTGATGTCTGAGCTAAATCAGGTCACTGCAGCAATATTAAACTATTTTACTAACCTGGCTCATGGAAACTTAACGTGATGGTGGTGTGATCAAACATATTTAGGTTGAAAATTTGTTAAAGGCCTGGGTCACAAATTGATTGAGGACTGTTTAACCATTTTGCTGTGACTATTTAAAATGTTAGATTTCCCTCTGAACCTTTTAGTCTCATATTCGCCGCTGACAGTTCTGGGTGTTGTTAACCCTCAATCAGACCTTATTTAGTAATGACCTTGTCGCATTGCTATTTATACCTCATTATATATGAGGTACATTATATATATATATATATATATATATATATATATATATATATATATAATGCCTGTCGCACTGCGGTTACTTTGATAACGTCCCAACAATTTGAATATGAATTTCTGCTTTTATGATCAGTCTGATTTAGTTACAGGATCATGGATTTGTGTTATGACTAATTTTATTGCTATTACTAGACACCCTGAGCTCAGTTTGAGATCTTCAAGAGCCGCTGTTAGTGGTATTAAATATAAATATTCAGTAAAGCCAAATGTGAGCTGAAAATTGACTTACTCTCAACATCATTCACACAAGCAGTAACTATCTCATTTATTCTCCTTATGAAACTGATCCTGTCTGAACATTCATTGACAATTATAATGTAACTTTATTACTGAATAGCGGCGGATGTTATCTTGTTAAACTGTGCTCCTCTTAAACACGTAGTATACACGTGATACTAAAGCTCTAGTTGTCCTATTTAATTATTCATTAATCTACCACTTCACCTGTTGTAGGTTGCTACTAGAAGCAGAGCCAGACGTGGTCGCTCTGTGTACAGCTATAAAAACATTAATAAAAGACCCTGGATCGTTGCAACGTGAACAAATTGTGAATGAGCTTTTACATTACGGCTTGTGATGGGGACCCGTCTAAAACACGTAACGCACATATCACAGGGCCCAGTGCGCCGGCTGTCAGCGGAGGGCTGGGGTCTGTGAGGCGGGGCCGCCACTGGGGGAGTGTCCGCTGCCGCGACGTTGCGCTCCTCGCTTATCTCTCTAAAACTGGCATTAAAATCACACTATGGTGCCAACGGTGGCTTTTCTCCGAGGTATGAGGAGAAAACGTTTAGGCCGGAAAAGTTTCAAACACCAACCTACGACGGCGAAAAGACCAAAGTCATGTTAAAGATGCTAAAGTCTGAAGTAGCTCAATGCGTAGTTAGCGAACCGACCTGAAGCAGCAGCGGTCCAGTCAGTAACTAATCTGCCCAGAACAGGTACAGCTAAGCGCCATTTACCTAGAAATTAAAACAACGATAACCCGCAGCAGACGCCAACAGCTCGCCCGTCGTGTCGTGATGTTGTTTAAGCCGCTTACCTTCCGAGGTGAACGAGGCTGGGTGTCATATTCCCTGCGCTACGGGGCTGAAGCTTCGCCGCGGACCGTGTAAATGTATTGGAGCCGGACTCTCATTCTGTCTGCGCAGGGTTTGAATGTGGCGCCAACGGCTCTGCTGCTCCGCTCCCCACGCAGCCGGCGCGCGCGCACACGCACTCAGCGAGAGAGATTCGAGCGGAACTATTCACCCGCATCAAAATGTGCCTTTCGATGGGAACTTTCGAAATATGTTGTTAGTTTTTAATTTTATCGCTTCTGTGATTTTATATAATTTTTATGTTGAATTAAATTTACCGGCAGCGGCTTTTCCAGGCCGCAATGCAGCACGGGACATCGTGCAAGGCGGTTATGTTTTGAATTTCTAACCGGTCAAAGAGAGGTGGGCAGTGTCTCCCCATGCAGGAGATGCGCGCGCGCATGTGTGTGTGCGCGCGTAGCTACGTGTCCATCCAAACTTTACTCATACCTAAAAGTTTAGCCGTCGACGTGGTGCATAAATTCACTAAACATTTTCAATCTTGACATTTAAAATAAGATTTTACATCTTCTCATCCTGATCAGTGTAGGCTACATTCATTGCTAAGTACGGAAGAATATGTATGATTGACACCACACAAAATGTTTTTAATTATTAACGGCTTGATGATAAAACTATGTAAACTATAGATTAGCATGGGTTAATTGGATGATGATTACACATTAAGTTTTATGCATCTGTCATTCAGCGTATTTTATGTGGTGTAATGAGAGATAAGAGAGAGACGGTTGTTAGCCACTGTTATTTTTCTTTGTTGTTTTTCTCTGAATCATGTGAGTAAAAACACTTGTGTATGTATAGTGAATGTCAGGGTTTTAATGACTGGGACTGGTTACAATTACAAGAACAAGTTGTATTCAACTCTTATAGATAAAGATTCATGAATCTATATGCATTTATTTTGTATGCACAATCCAGGCTATATGTCATAGAGGTGGGGAAAACTCTGAGGGTCAACATGCTTGAAAATACACTAAACAAACACGTCTAAAAACCAAAAGCATTTACGTTGATCGAAGGGTCACAATGAATCAAAAACATCAAAACAGTTATTTGCTCCAATCTCCAGACAGTGAGAAACTGTCAGAAGCAAAACAACAAATCATTAGTTGAGCAAATTCCTACTGAATGACTCAAGTTATTGGTAATTGTTTTGTGTATTAAATATTGTATTGCCGGAGCTGGGTTGCTTACTTTACCCTTAACTATGGCTACAGTACTTTCAGTGTGCTTACACAATATTGTTTTCAAGTCTTGAGTCTTCTACCATTATTACAACATAAAACCCAAAGCTGCACATGTTTAGTGAGCACAGACCTCCAACCTGTGTAATAATAAAGGCATCAACAATACAAATTGTACTGGTGTCACATCAGTATTTATGTGACCAACTAGACTAGCTAGACTTTATAACGTTACTTGTAACAGACCAACAATTCAGTAAAAAATATATCCAATAAAATTGATGTCTGGTTTTGCAACAGTGCTTAGATTATACATTATGTAAGAGTTTGACTTTTTAATAAAGGACAAATTGCAGTGCATCATCATTTCTCATTCCTACATTTACTTAATGTCTTCTCATGCTCCATCGCTGACAGACATTTTCAAATGGTTTTTCCTCATCATTTTCACTCCTGTTTACTATGTCTTCCACCTATACGTCCTCTCCTTTTCCCATCATCCTCAGTGGCAATAGAAGTCCACCATGTCGTCGGATGTTGGTGTTTACTGTTGGACAGCAGTTGGCTCCTCCCTTTTCTTTCGTCAGGAAGTAAAGAAGAGCGTTGAGCCAGGCGTTGAACGAAGCCAGAGGCCTTGTGATCTTGTAGCACATGGAGACTGTGGTCATGGTGTGACAGGGGACTCTCTTGGTTACTTTCAGTATCAAGAAGATGGTTCTGGTTACATGAAAAGGAAAGAAGCACAGAGCAAAAAGGAGGGTGATGGTGATAATGGTCCTAATAGATTTACGCCTGCGACTGGCGTATGGGGAGTGGGAACCAAGAAAAATTGAAATCCCTTCATCCCCTCCAACTATTCGAAAGACTTCGTTGCCTCCTCTTCTTCCTCTTCCAGCTACTGCTGGGTTTATCCTGTCACTTCTCTCTACTCCTTCATGTAATCCCACTCTCTGATCTTTGTGGGATGGGGGCAAAGAATGGAGGGTCCTAAATATGGTCAGAACAACATGAGAATAACACCACGCAATTACAGAAAAAGGCACAAAGAAGCCTAGTAGATGGAGTATGATGCCATAGGGCACGTAATCAGGAAACTCCTCATCTATGGCATCGTCCCAACAGTTCTGATACTTCTCCATGACCCTTCCCATGTTACCATAGCTGGCGTTGATTCTCATCAGTGATGTGTCAGGGGTGTCAGTACTGCTTGCGTTGTTGCTAAGCCTAGCCAACCTTGTAACATGGCCAGTCTGTGCAAAACGGAAAATGGGGCAGGTCAAAGCAAAAACTACAATCCAGACCAGAATACAAGTGCACTTGACAACCTTCTTGGTCTCCAGTGTGATGACTTTCATTGGGTGGCAGATACCGAGGTACCTGTGGACAGAGATGCACGTGAGGAAGAAGATGGAGCAGTAGAGGTTAAAGTAGAAGAGGAAACGGACCAGGCGGCACATGAAATCCCCGAAGACCCAGGAGTCACGCATAATGTAACTAGCCACCAGAAACGGCAGCGACAAGCCGTACATGAAGTCTGTAGAGGCCAGGTTGACCATGTAGATCAGAGAGGCATTCCAGCTCTTGGTCCGCCGGAAGGAACGGTACAGGACAACAGAGTTCAGAGAAATGCTGAAGATGAACGTGAAGGAGTAACAGATGGGGAGGAAGATGTATTTGTAGGACTCATCTATGCTGCAGGATGGAGACGGAGGACCAGTGGAGTGAGAGGGTGAGTAGATGAGGACGTCATGGAGAGCTGAGATACTAATGTTGAGAGGAACGTCACCTCTGGATGACATTGTGAAGAATCAAGTAATTCTTAAGTAAAGAGGGGACTGTACATGGCTGTGGCCTGAGCATCTGGCATCCTATCAGGCTTCTTCTTTGTCATCTTTTAACTTTTTCAGATGATTTTCAGAAAATTTCAGATCCACAGTCAGATTTTCCCTAAAGGTAAGGAGACAAATTAGTCACATTAATCACACTCATTTCATTCAATCATCTTAATTTTTAACTTGTATTGGTTGATTTCAAGAAACAGCTACTATGTGCTTTCCTTTGATTCTTTAATAGTTTGAAAAACTACATTTTCAAGTTGTGTTTTATACCTTTCAAAAACAGAAACACTGCTATCTACAGTAGACTATGAAGAAAAACAGGGTTAATGCAGCATTGTAAAATCTGTAAAATTATGACCAGCTACGTAGTGTCCATGATAAAAAGCAAATTCAAGAAATTAAGAAAGTCAAAAGTACGATTTTGAACATAGTCAAAGAACATAGTACAGAGAACACATCACTGTAGTAACATTAGAGTCTCATTGCATTTCCTGGCTCATGTTTAGATGGAGGGATGGCAGAGGCAGAGCTTTCCACCACTCTACACCCCTGTTCTCTGACTGTTGACAACATTTGCACAATGTGTTTGACCTCCTGGCGAATGCTGCTGATTGTCAGAGTGCTGCTTGTTTGCCTTCCTGTGCACAAGGGTATGCTGCTGATTCAGACTCTTCTCACTCCATTAACCCAGCAATAAGTAACCACACTTGGCCCAGTTGTCTCCATGCATCTCTCTGTGCTTGTTTGACTGACCACCCTGTCGGTTCCTCAGTACTGATCAAAAACCTTTCCAAATTCCATGTCACATAAAGAACGGTGATAGAAGCTATAATCGCCATTTTGCATTGATACTGGGTTCACTCAGGCTCCGTTCGAGGCTTCAGCAGCTGTTCAGCCACATATTAGCATCGTTACATCGTGTGCTTAGTGAGACATCCAGTACCATTCAAGTAAATATGGGTATTTAGTAAAAACCCTTTCATTGTTTTCTTCAAAGTTTTCCGTACAATAGTTAGAAATCAGAGTTTTTCATCATTTTTCAATAGTTCAATTTTATCATATAGCAACTTGGTGAAACATTATTTTAAAAATATGCTCTGGATTACAAATCTTACACTTGGCTGTGATGGATAGTGAAAATCACACGTTTAGGTGTAATCTCAAATGTACTATTTATATAGGAAATGCGATCACGCTGTCTTAAAAATAGTCACAGGCCACGTAAAGTGCAGCCTGGTGTGTCATCGCAACCTGAATTCATATGCAGTTTCATCAAGAACTGTTCCAGGCCTAAAAGTTAAAGTTAGCTACAAAACACATTCTAGATTTACTGTTCTAAATCAATTGTTTATCTCGTTAGGTGGTTATTTTTGCTCCAGAGCAGCAGTAGACGTTTAATTGTTGTATAAAGAGAAGGGCATCAAACTCATAAATACTCGCATCATTGCGACCCGCCGTTGAACAAAGAGCTTACCTGAGCCAGCGACGGCTTCTACTCCATATGGCTCCTGTTCTTTCAGGGGGACATCAGAATAATCACACGAGAAGAAAACAGGCATCCACAAGGAGGATTTGCGTCTGCAGCCACATTTCAGCAAATTTAAACACTTAGTCAACAGCTGTAATCAGTGATCTGTGAACTTGACACAGACTTGACCACTTTAGCGTTCACCCCTTTCTCCTGTTTCTCGGACGAGTCCAGCCAGTTTCTATGGTAATCCAGTCCCTCCCACTGACCCTCACCATGTGTCATCCAGTTCTTCCTCCAGCTTTACCTTTGTATCTGTGTGGGCCTCATCGCCTGCTGAGCTAAGCTGCATCGAGGCTGATCACCCTGAGAAATACCAGACCAGATCAAAGGATGTTATGGGTGTTCACAATTCTACACTAACAATGATTATCAATAATGGTACCTAAAAGGAATTTATTTCCTCTCAAAGTCAAGTATACTCTATTATTTCAATTTTCCTTAGCTTTAAATTATGCTTTAATAAATTTTCACCTAAAATGCGCTACAAAAATCTGTCTGGAGCCTAAATGAAGCTAATTGATTGAGTGGCAATGCTCAGACATGGGCTCTGACCAGACCTCAGCAATGTATAAATGCATCACATGTTCACACTACTCAGTCACAGCCAATCTGTTTCTCATACGGGCTCCTGATAAGTATTAGGATTGATTCACACTTACAGTAAGTAAGTACTGTAAGTGTGACAACAACAAACAATTGTCACATTACAGAACCGGTTAGAGGTTAGTCTGTAATCCACGTGTATACGACAAATGAATATGAACATGACAGATTCTGTTTGGTTCTTTTAGTGAAAGAAAATGAAAGACAGGAGAGATGAGCCTCTGAAGCGCCTTCATTTGCTTCCAGCTACAGCTTGTTGCCTTGTAACTCAATTCCTGCAGCAGGTAAATGGTAATGTGATGTTAGACTACTACTTTAATCAAGCAGAAATAAAACAACATAAAAACGCATTGGATCATTTATCAACAGATGAACCAAGGGTTTTTATAATTACTTCCATTACTCATAGCAAATTGTGTTCATGTCAAAACAGAAACGAAATAATTACCAGACGATAACAAAGCACAATAATGCATTGCACTAAAATGATATCGACATCAACCTGCCGAGTTCAGAGAGAACACATACATATTGTTTACTTAAACTGATTGGACTGGTAATTTCTTTAAGGCACTTTCTGTAACTGAATATAAACAAATGTGGTTAATCTATAACCAAACTAAAACATTGTAAAATGCGATCCATCATGTTCACTAACAGTTTGTTCATAACAGTTTGTTCTGTTTTTTCCTGTATGGAGCCTGTGTGTGTGAATGTAGATGTGTGCTGGACAATAGCAGAGGGTCCAGTAAAGGTTAAATCAGAATATATGAAAAACTGTGACTGGAAGAAACAGTTTTATCATTAGGGGACAACCGTGCTAATGGGTGAATGAATGTCAACATTACATTTAGGTGCAATGTCGTACTTGCAAAAATATATGTTGTGATGATAACAAGTATTGAGTAAGTCTGTGTTCAAATTAAATAAAAGAACTGCATCAGACATCAGGGAACATTTAGTTATTTACTAATTGATAAAAACTTACAAAATCACAAATAGAAAAAACAGATGTCTGAAGGAACATAGCTACACTTGATACAAACTAGAAAACGGATTGCTGGCTGAATTAGCAGCTGATTAACAAGATTCCCTTTTGATTGCAGTTTTTCCAACTTAGGAAAACACCCTAAACACAACGTTAATTAAAGTGTTGCCCTAATAGATCAGTAATAGATTGCTTTTGCTGGTTTTCTTTTAAAAGCCAACATACTGTAAAAAGTGGCCCATTTGAGCTGATCCAGACTGTCTAGGTCCAAATTATTTACAGCACTGGAGCAGGGGCCTAGTTAAAACTACTTTTAGTGCATTTCTGTGTATTAATAAACACTATTTACATCACATACTGTTGTAAACGTATCATTCAAGGCAGCAAACTAATGACCAGAACATCTACAGAGCTTACTTCTCTCAGTCTGTCGGTCCCTACAAATACAAAACATGATATGTGACAGATGAAAATAGTGAGTGAACCAGAAAGTATTTTTCTTGTGACTCGTATGTAATGACTTAACTAAAAGATGGTGAACCAACATCAAGCTCACCAACCTGTCATCACCCCATCAAGCCTCGCTGGGTCCTAAATCTCTTTACGGACACTGTACAATACATTTTTCAGCAGCTAAAATGAAATGAAAACTATCCTGTACGACTTCAGAATTTCAGTTGGGATATTGGTTTGGCTTGAGACGAATGCGCCTTATAAGAGATGTTTGGGTGCTTTTAGATTGACAGTTAAATTGGTCTACCAGGACCCAGACCTGTACTCACTTTCAACACAGTACTGATCCTCTATCATAACACATAACATAAACAGGTCCTGTTCCACTCGCTGCCAATGTGGTGTGTAGTTGACTGTACCGCTTACACCTCAGACGAGTGCCTTTGTGGTGGTTCTGTCCCTTTAGATGAACCCATGCCTTTTAGTGACACGCAATTTCCCAACACTTTAAAAATACTGCGCATCTACTGCTCAAGTTCATGTAGGAAATTAAAAAAATGTTCATAGCAATTGCTTGGTTCACTGCAGCCATCAGGACACGTCCTCCTCCCAGACAGTGGCAATCAATAATGTTGGTGTCACAATCTCTCCTGACAGGTTCACACTGATGTCAGGTCCTGAACCTCCAGCAGCAAGGCGTCCTGTTTAGTCCTTAGCTGATCCCGGACTTGAAGACGACCCACTAGCTCTGAACTCAGGTCTGAAACGGACACATGTAAAAACCATCAGTTAAGACTATGCTTGAAATAGAAGCAATGCTTCAGGAGTATAAAATAAAGGAAGATAAAGTGATTTGTGTGTGTGTGTGTGGTTACCTTGTATAGTCTGGCTGAGAGATGTAGAAAGAGAATTCAGTTCCTTGATAGTTAAGTTATTTAAATCACTACGCTCCAAATGTCTCCGCTGGATGACACGATCACTACAAGCCGTAGCCTGAGACGTAAAAGCAAAGACCGAAGAGCTGTGATTAAACTACAGCACTACAATGAGATGACATTACAAGGCTCCACCTCGTAATGTTAGGTTCACCTGTGATTTGTGGTCTGCTCTCAGTCTGTCGCGTAGATTCCTCAGCGTGTTCCTCAAGCCTCCGGACTTAGGTTTCTCTGGCTTGGCAGCAGGTTGAGGATTTTTATGAACCTGAACGGACGCTCTCTTTGACTGAAGGGAAACAGAAGGTACAGAGTTGTGATTACTGCTGCTTCATCTAAACTGGTGCCAGACTTTGTGTTGAGTAGTTACCCAGTTGCCAGCGTTTTCCTTCACAAGAATGTCACCTTCCTTTTCATCATCCTCACTTTCACTGTTGTTGATGAAACAGAGCTGAAGGTTCATCTGGGTCTGAAGACTGGAGATCACACACACAACAGTGAACAAATATTCTCAATTCTGTGTATCTCTAACTAGATACATCAAGATGAACCAATAAGGGGAACAACAATCACTTTCTGAACTTAGAGCTAGATCAGGTACATATAAAAGTTTCTAATTAGAGTAAAACCACAAGAGGTCATGTCACTAAAAGACTCGTATTTGGAAATAGAAATATTTCTGTAAAACTGCACAATAGTACAGAACAACAGTTCTCCAAATCTCACCTCCTACTGGTGAAATCCATTCAACCTTGACCTACCGGGAACTGAGTGCTATCATGTGAGTGTTGCAGTTGTCCTCCCCGTCGTCCCAGCTCTCTGCTCTCCTCCTTCTCTCCTCTGTCCAGCTGACTTGGGGTCTGCCTCGTTCCAGAGACGCTCCACTCTAAAGCCACAGGGTGACAGGCGTTACACAGACATTTTACTGTCCCCTGCTGGACGCACTGAGGTGAAGGTGTATCTGTGTCAAAGACCAAATCTACTGTAACAACATTTAGAGTGACTCTAACTGACACCAATCTGTCAATATTATTTATTATTTCATTATTATAATTGTATTGTGATAAAGCTCAAATTGTTGTAATTCAATAGAGAACTATTGATGTAAGTTTCTTATATATAATATTTCTTTCATCCCATCCAGACACACCCCTTCCCATGAGCCAGAGGGCATTTGTGGACTCAACGATCAGGTGAGCCCAACGAGTTGTGACCTGTCTGAAAAACAAGAGCACTCAGAACTGGATGCTGTAGACGTGACACTAGCATGTTGTTGATGTGTGGGAGCAGCATTTTTCAGATGATAACTGATTTAGTCAGGCAGCATCAGGAAGGTCATGGAACCTGAAGCAAACCTGATGGACCTTCATTTATATTTCGTTTTTTTTCATCAGCTGTGTCTGTTAATAACAGACTAACAGATTATAGACCAGGTCCAGCTTTCAGTTAAACGACTGCTGGTTTACGGTCTTTGTAGAAGTTGGATGTGTTACAACAAAAGCACGTTCTCCTGTGAAGCCCCAGCTACTGAAGCCTGAAGGTCACTGTGTTTCTAGTCAAGGACTGAACGTCATAGTCTCCTCTCAGCAGTGCGAGCACTGACCTTTGCCTTCTTTTGCTCTTCTTGCTTCTCCAGCTCAGCGATGTGCAGGCTCAGCGCCTCCCAGTGCATGATGGGAAGGCCCAGATTGTCCTTGCCGTAGTCCTCCTGCCAGACCAGCACTGCGTTCTCCAAATCCTCCTCCTGCTCCTCCTCGTCGTCAGCATCCTCAGCTCGCTTTCCGTCCTCCTCTGCCTCGTTGCTCTCCTTCTCCTCCCACTGCTGCCTCTGTCTCTCCTTCTCTCTCTCCATCTGTGAGGAGGCACAGATTATTCTGTGAGTGTGAGGGAGAGCGAGTGCTGCTCAAAGACTGTGTTTTATAATAGTATGAAAATCTGGATCAGATAAAACAGCAAGAAGTAAAACGCGTTGTTGAACAGGTTACATTTCGTGCATGAATCAAGTTGTTCTTACTGGATCTGCTCCTGGCTGCTGCTGGGGTGGAACCAGGAAACTTCACCAGGCAGCAAACGTAGCGACGTCAGGGAGAAGGACTTTTCAAAAGGAGCCTGGAAGAGCTGGCGGAAATATTTCAACGCATCCAGTGTTTCCCAGCAAACAGGCCAAACTCCCCCCAGAGTGAGAAGCAACCCGTCCTCCCGCTAGCAGTGGTGGGAGAGCCGTGCCACATAGCCCAGCGCTTCCTCGGCTCCTTCCTCGGCTCCTTCTATCTTCCTCCTTCCTTCGCCATCAGCAGCGTTTTTCCCGACTTTTCCCAAACCTAAAATGTGGAAACTATTCCCAAATGGGTTCACAGCTCTTTCACGTCCGTGTGCCCTGTTACTTAGACGACGTTGGTTCGGCCCAGAGTGAGTCCGGAGATCCAGTCACTGCTTCCCGAAGCGAACAAAAGACTCAAACTTCTGGAATTTGAGGTGCAGAAAGTTTTCTTGGCAACTTCCTGTTGCTGCCTTCAAAATAAGTGTCATTTGACTGACGTCACCTCGGCGGCGTTATTTAGAAGACGTGCTTCCTAAGATTAAATCTAAACAGTTAAAATAACAGCCAATATTTACGTCTTCTTAATGTATGTTGCCGTCTTACTTATTTTATCAAGTGATCATTAATCTTGTTAATCCCAATCAGTGATAGTTCTGCTTTTGGCTTGTGGTCTGTTGTAGGTTGTTTCTGCAGCCTCCTGCTTTGTCATGAGATCCTAAGAGACATTTACAGCACTTTGACTCTAGTTACTCTCTCCTCAGGCGTGTTAGCTACCTGTCGTGTCTCAGCTGGAAGGGAGTGAGAGACAAGTCTAGTTTAGACGAGTCTAGGCAGAAAACGTGGGAGCAGAAATGGGATAATCTGAGCCAGAAAAGTCCCCACATCTAAAACTCAACCTCACTTGTTTTGGCAGTAAGGAATACATCTGATCACTGTAATGTCAACTAAAATGTTTATTTCAGATTTTAGTTCATAATTCACTTTACAATAAGCCACCTTTCAAACATAAGCCTGCACTGTTGTTTAGTGTTTGGCCAGTAGGGGGCAGAATAACCACTTCACTTTTTCTAGTTTGCTGGCTAGTTGCTTTACAGCGTTGTAAAATGGATTTCACATTTAGATGGATTTAAAACTCCTAGATATAGATAACATATTGTTCAGTAACAGTGATGACATAAACAATGGCTACTTCTGTGAATAATACTGAAACAATGTTACAGTATTGATTGCGCTATTTCAGTGTTGACACACACTCACGCATCTTAGTTACAACGCTAGACTTTGACCTCCTCAGAGAAACACTCCAGACGCGTCTGTTTGCAGTGACTGATTTCACGCCGCTTGTTTTGTGGCGTAAGTCTTTAATTCCTAAACAGGAACGTCCAGTTACAGCCGGTCTCCTCGCGGCCTTGACCTCCGACCTCCAACCTCCCCTCGTTAGTTGTCCATGTAAAGACTCACTCACACGTCGAGTTCGACAGAAGTAGCAAGGTTTATTTATTTTCTGTTGCTATAGTTTAATCAAGTCAGCATTCGTGATACACAGAGACATACAGTACTGGGAAGCTACAGAAGCCTTCAACACTTGCAGTACTAGTGACTCGAACAAACAACGATGAGGCAGAGGACTGAAACACAGGTAAACGAACAGAAGAACACACGAAGTAAGAGTTATGGCACTCAGTTTGACTTCATAATGATATTGCTTTTAAAACTCAACCTCTAGCCATTTTCATTGTTGTTTTATCACATTATATTCTCACTGCATTTAAATATCAAATATATGTCTTTACTGATATATATGTTATTGCTAACATCAAACATAGCTAACATTAAAGATATATGAATTATCTTGATAATAGTTCTGTTCAAAAGTACAAATTTGACATAAAATAACAGTCCAGGTAAGATTAGATATAGCGGGAGCAGGGTTGACATCAGGACATGCACAAGGATTTGACAGGAGGGCAAAGGAGGGAGATGGGTCACATGATGCATGAGAGAAGGTGGAGGAGCTGGCACTGCCATCCAGTCACACATGCATTCACGACGTCAGCGTCAACGTTTTAATCATATTTAGTTTATTTTAAAGACAGACAACACTGCTCCAGTCCATAAATAGGAGCTTTACATGCCAAGACAGATATCGTTAGGACAGCCATCAGCCAATCACAGCGCTCATTTAATTACCCAACCAGTGGCCAGAAACATAACCAAAAAGCTTGATGGACAGAGAGTTTGATTGTATTACACACACACACTTCTACATTCAGACAGAGTGGTAGTGAAAGCCAAGTGGGTCACGATGGAGCTTGTGAGCTGAAGTCTGTGATTTGCTTCTGTTTTAGATTTCATAATCACTGTTTTCGCATTTGTGACGGCAGCTTCATGCACTGATGGAGCTGCTCTGCTGAGTGGCTTTTATTGCTTTGTGAGGACGTGAACACCACCCTGCACATGAATAAATAAGTCTAATAAGCCGTCCACCATGTTTTTATGCAGTTCGGTTAAACTGTTAAAAGAAAAGCAATCATAACCTTACAGGGAGGAGCCAAAGTCCGAGCAGAGCATGTAATATGCTTTCTACAGAGCCCCCCCGGGGTCTTGATGAAGTAGTGGATTCTTCAGTTTTCATATCGTAATGAGACATATCGCAAGAAGATTATGTGCATGAGTTACTGAGTGCAAAATATATTGATGTTGTACACACAAACCACAAAAGATGATCAGATAACTTGTGCATACTGATAAATACCTAAATAATAAATCATTATTTTATTTCTTAAGGAAATGATCTCATTCTCAAAGACACTAACTCGTGTAGCAACATATTTATCTACCATGCACATGTTTAAGCACAGGATTAGCAGCTGTAGCGCTACACAGTACTACACTGATCACGTGTGGACAACATAACGTGCTCTCAAGCAGAACTGGTGTCACTGCACATGGACCAGCCTGAGCACTGGCAGAGTGAGCTCTTAGATATTAGCCCAGACTTCTGAGCAGATAAGAAACACTGGGAGGGAGGCATTTAGCCAAATGCTAAAGACTATTAATACAGATCATTTTCAGTATCTTAAATGATCAGCACACTGGCGTAAGCACAAGAGTTATATAATGATGCTTCTCTCTAGCTGTCCTTTCATCTTTCTATCACATCACTGTCCCCCCCCTTCACTTTCTTCTTTGCCTTTCGCCTCCATTTCCCTTCCATCCATCCATTGTGCACTGCTGGCTGGTCAGAGGCTGAGCCAGCACTCTGTGACATTATCCTCCTGAGTGAATTACTCTGTCTCCATTAGACTAAGGAGAAAGAAGGAAGATGGAGGGAGATGGCAGCGGGCACACAGACAGCAGGGGGGGGTGGGGGGAAGAGTGATGACCCGAGAGCTGGATAAGGAGGAAAATATCAGATGAGAAAAGTTAGATCAGGCAGGATATAAAGACATGGCAGGATGCTACACGTATGATAAGAGGGAGAAAAGGGCTGAAGAATGAGAAGACATGAGCTGAAAAGACAACGTTGTGGTTTGAGGTTAAAGTGAGATGAAGTTCATGTCCAGCCTGGAAAAAAAATTTAAAGGAAGAAGAACAGGACAGAGACAGACGAGGCAAAGTGACGAGGTACCGAACAGGGCAAGAGAAAAGGCGAGATGAGGATGAAGGAAAAGGCAGGAGGAGAAGACAAATGACCATGAGTACAGGCGTCTCTCGCACACACAGAAATGTTAATACATCACAGCTGCACATGACACAGAGTGGATGAAACAGACACACACACTCAGTGTTGTTAGATTCAGACAGGGTTGTAGCCAAGACTTTAAAAGTACTGAGGTCATGAGTTTTGAAAACACGGAATGTTTTAGATTTTAATACATGTTTTGGATTTATTATCAATAAAATTTACCTAAGTCCAGGTGAAACATACGTAATCTCTCCCTGTACCACTTGCACATGGAAAAACATATATGTTGGAAACATTAGTGCTACATTATAATGGGCATTTTAAATATTACTAATTTAGAGTTGGGTCTCTGTTGTTTGTTACACCTTCATTGTTGCTGCGAGCTGGCTGAAGTCATCTAGTGCCTTCAAAGAACCACAGCTATTAATATGAATGTTCTTCTCCAATCAGTTATTATACAATTTGTTTGTAAGGCTACTCTAACCATTACTATTACTGCAGTGCATTCTGGGTAATACTGTTGAATGGTTGATGTTTGTTGTCATGACTGTGTCATCTTCAGCACATTTTATTCACAGTGTCTAATCTAATAAATCATAAAAGTCTTAATTGTCAGGCTTCCTTTTAATACAACCATAGGACTCAACTGAAACACTATTAACATGTCACATATTAATTGTAAAAGCAGCAAACCACAGTCTGCAGATGCAGTTTTGTTCAGTCTGGCTTAGTCGCTATCTCAAATATTAGTAAAGGTTAATACTAGCAGAGCTAGGATTAAAGCTGGAATTGATTAGTTTACTCGTTTGATTTATTTATTGGGAACTACTTTAATGACCATTTTATTATGTCATTCTGCTTTCAAGCTAAAATACCACAACTCAGCGACTGGTAACAATTAGGCACCAGAGGGTGGACTGAATGACGGACTTCCCACTAAACTGCACATCACCTAGAGGAGTGTGAGGAAAGCGGTGTCTGGAACCTGGCTAATGGCTGAAATACAACAGATAGTTGAACAGAACATGACAGGGATGGAAGCAGTTGTACTGTAAGTGGTGATAAACAGGGTCTCAACAGAAATGAGACAGTTGTTGGGTCCAAAAGGCAATGTTCATGAGATTAACACAGACACGCGAGTCAACAGTAAACCACCAGGGGTGCAGTGTCATGAGAACTTAAAACTGGGGGCTTCCAAGCCTCACATACACACACACACACACACACACACACATTCACACAAATACCCGAGGTAATGACAAATTCCAATATTACTCCATTATTATGCCGGGTTCCCTCCATAGCCATCGATTTCCTTAAGAAACACACACACACACACACACACATTAAAAAAACAACTCACAAATAAATAATATTGAATATAAATAAAATAAATAAAGACAAGAGCTCTGCCTGTGTTTGTGTGTAGCTAACAACAGCTTAATAAATTCATGAAGTTAGACTTCAATGAGGGGCTATGGAGGAAAATGGCCATAACGTGTTCTCTCGACCTCCCCCATCCTCGTCACGCTCTCTTCTATCAGAGGTCAGTGCAGCGCTCCTGCTTGCTGTAGTGGTCAAACTGGCTCTTCCAGTGCATCATGTAGGACGACCAGCGGTGAAACTCCACTTTCCACTGGCGCTCGGCCTCATCTATATTGTCTGACAGAGAGAATACAGGGAACATTGGAAACATGGCCAACAGCTGAGCATTTGAAGACTGCGGGGCTTCACACTCAGGCTCACTAATATCAGAGATGTAATACAAGCTAGTAGCACATCAGACTAAAACATAACATGACTACATTTTTAATGTGCTAATTCATTTTAGATTCTTATTTTTTACTTTGGTTTAATATGGTGTTTTTCATTTTCAGTATTTGTTCATTTAAACCCTGTCTACGTTCCACAGGCCATTTAACCTCCAGTAGTCAAACAACTAGTAAATGTAATCTTGACTCTGGTATTTTAAATGTTAAATCCTCTCCAATCCTTAAATTTCTTAGAAAATACCACTGCAGAGTCAATATGTGGCCACCTGCACTGGAATAACTGACTCCTATCACTGCATGTCTGTGCACTGATGGATTTACCAGTGATGTTAAGAAGACGTGGAAGAAAGCGGTTCCAGAAAGCACACATCTGGTTCCTCAGTCCTTTATGGATCTTCATGGGTTCAGTGTTGAGGCCAACATGTTTTTGCTCACTGACAGTGAAGACAGGCCAGCGCTTCCTGCTGTCCACCAGCCCGTCGTGGTTCACATTAGGATTTCTAACAGGGCAGAGAAGGATACAGACATGTCAGGATATCAGACAGAGCCCACATATATTTTCAAGCGTATCTCTATACCCTGTTGTCAGTTTCTTAGAGCCACAAGATTAATTAAAGGGAGTGTGATTTAGGAGTGTGTTTAAGTAATAAAACAATAGCTCGACCCCTTTACTTGGGTTTCTAGTCAGTCACTCTGGTATAGTCTATCTAAAGCCCAATAATATAAAGTATATATATAAATAAGTCTGTTATCTCACCCAGTTCGGGCAAAGTTAGCCCAGTATCTCATCATGCGTCGACTGAGTTTCTCCTCCTCCAGGGTGTAGTTGAGTCTCTTCTCGAGTGGCAAGCCAAAAACAAACTCAATCTCATAGCCGTGGATCACACCCATCCACTCTGGCCAGGCCAGGTTGGAAGCTCTGTGGTCAAACAGGTAGAGATACATCCCTCCTGGGAGGAAAAGTAGAAAAGAGTGTGAGTGAATGATTGGGTTGATTTTCACTACGTGCCGAGAGGCTTTCTACTAAATGATTATAGTAAAACCACAGCTGTGTATTGATGAGGATACCTTGCGAGTTGCCTCCACTGTTCACCACCCCAGAGCCGGGTCCTCCCATGTTAGCCTTAAGCGCATGGTGCTGGGCATAGGTGCGAGCAAAGTGGGCCAGTGGACAGATGACATTGTGGTCTCCAACGATGTCATCCATGGCATCGCGGTTCTTCACGCCATTGTTTTCATCCATCCAGTCAGTGTACTGCAGCACCACAGCCTCTAGGCCAATTTCATTAGCGTGTGGTACGCTCAGCTTCACACCTGGCAAATGAAGGTTGGAAGCGGTTAGTCTGTGAGCAGGCCATCTCAAATTAAATCAGCCTCTACTGTTGTTGTTGTTGTTGTTTTAATTTGTTTTGCATTACTTCTGTTTACAAGATACGGCAGTAACCCCGTTTATTGTCTTGTCAGCTAAATGAGCGTTACAGTACCTTCAAGAAAGTCCTCTCTGGAGATCAGACTATCATTGTCCTTGTTGAAGCCCGGTGCTCCATACAGCAGGAAGTAGGAGCCCTCGTCCTGGTTCACACCGAGGAGGATCTGAGCGTCTTTAAAGTTGCCCGAGTTGAGCATGGCCTCCGGAGTGTCGGGCAGAACTTCACCATCCACGACGGGAACAAATGAAAACCGGAAGAGGGCCGACCACGGCAGAACCTACTCAGAGCAGGATAACAAACCCAACATAGCCCTGATTTGATCGGTGTGACTGTCGAGTGGCAAGGAATCCATGCACACTGCAAACAAAAGGTCCTTGACCTCAACTGAGTGAACTAATTGTGCGTTACCTGCCACTCCTGATCAATGAGCTCCTGTGGATTTTTACTGCGCAGACAGTCCACCAGCTCTGTGTCATTGCCTCCATTACAGCCAACTAGTTTCCCCAGCTGTATGGCCCGTCTGCGGGCCTCAGCGGGACTGACCGAGGCCCAGGGGCAGTTGGGGACCCCGCTCTGGAGGATGGCCCTGGTGAAGGTGGGCCGGCTGTCTGGAGACAAGAGGTGAAATCCTACCGAAGCACCACCAGCACTCTCACCAAAGATGGTCACCTGTTGAACACGCGAGAAGACACATAGATCAGGTTTAAAATGATCCCAAACCTTCCACGTGTATGAACAAGAGATCTACATGAAACTGTCCGAAATTAACCTGTTTGGGGTTCCCACCGAAGAAATGTATGTTGTCTTGGACCCACTGCAGTGCCATCCTCTGGTCCAGCAGACCCATGTTGCCGGGAGCTTCAGAGGAGCCATGGAGGGCAAGAAAGCCGAAGGCACCGATGCGGTAGTTCATGGAAACCACAATTACAGACTCGCTGTGAGCCAAGTAACGGCCATCATAAACGTCCAGAGAAGAAGAACCGCTGTAGAATCCTGAAAGTACAGAAAATATGTCAAGCTGAATTGTTCCTGTAGTGTGCTACTCACTGGTAATTCTATGTCAGTGTAACCCATTTCTATAAGGACTCTTTCTAATGAAGCCGTGACCAAGTACCTCCTCCATAGATCCACACCATGACAGTGAGATTGTGTGGTCTGGGTGAGGGGGGCACCCACACATTGAGGTACAGACAATCCTCACTCATCTCCCTGTTGGGATTCCACATCTCTATGCCCTGGAAGCCGGGGTATGACGTGTCTACAAACTGGTAGCAGGCATTGGGGTAGGCGTTGGCCTCGTACACCCCGGTCCATGGACGCTTGGGTTCAGCACGACGGAAGCGTCGCTTCCCTACTGGAGGCTCGGCAAAGGGAATGCCCAGAAAAGCAGTGACGTAACTCCGGTCCAGCACCGATAAGCGTATGCCACGGACTCGACCTGTGCGTGTCTGCACAATGAGGTCTGCGTCGCTCTGGGAGGAACAATAAGGAATAAGGAAGGAGAAGAGAAAGATTGGGCAAAGAGAGAGAAGGACCGACATCTGCATGGTGGAAGCAAAGATGGTGGAGCTGTGTCGTGATTCCTTCTCCAGTCAGGGAGGGCAGAGCCTGCTCTGCTTCGCCTCAGGCCTGCACACAGACAAACAAGGAGACAGAGAAATGTGATTACAGACAGGGAGTGACAGAAAACAGGCTGAAATAAGGAGGACGAAATTAGATGAGGGGACAGAGTCTCCGTGATGCAAACACTTGCAAAGGCATTTCAATGGTTTCTTTTAACTGATCTTTTCCACACTATCCACTAAAGCAGGGCTGTTCTGTTCTTTATTACTCTACTGTTATTTATTTTCAAACCTGATTAATGTGACAGTCATTTCTTCTATAATTGACTTCCTCTTAGTAAATGCCAAAACATAAAAAACGACATGTTCGTAATCAGAAAACAGAAAGAAGCAAATTCTCGTATTGGAAAGCTGCCTTCAGAAAATGTCTGGTATTCTTACGTGATATATGACACTCGTTTATCCGCTGGCATAATGTCATGTTATTTTTCTGTCAGGCCAATGACTGATGAACCAGCTGTTTCAGTTCATCATCCCAGTAATGTCAAATTTGTATAGATCTTAGTCTGTGGGTTAAGGAACCCAAGAAACTGCTTTCGTCTGCAGTACGGGCATCCAAAAGGAAAAGGCCTCAGGCTCTATGTCCCTCTGAGCCAAACTATGGACTGAAATAGAATCCTGACTCAGCTTTGTTCATATACTCGCTCCTTAAATTATTAATTCGGACACAATTCATCAGTACTAATTTAGACTTGACTTGGAATAAGCATTTTTAATAATGAATATCTATCCTTCCACAACCTTCCAAGACATTACTTAAATTAAGTTTATTGTATATAAATTTTATGTGACCAGTCCAACTTATGTATAAGTGCAAATCAAGATATTTGTAGGCTTGCACCACTACAATGTCCGGACTACAGACTGGAGAGGAAGGAGTTATAGAGCTTCCTCTATCCATCATCTCCTTGGCTTCACAGGTGGTCAGTAGGAGGCCATTCTTCTTTGAAGGATGTTATCAGGCCTCTCTCCTCCTTCCTGTTCATTCTTGATACATGCAATAATTGCACTGCAATTGAAATCATGTCCCGTGGACTGGATTGGAGCAGTAACAGTCTCCTAAGATACAGTACCACAAGTGGCCTCTCTGTCAGTAGTTAGTAATCAAGGAACCAAATAAGATGTGAACCCCTTTGTGTTTGGCTCTCAAGATTAGAACATAGTCCTCACGTTACCTGCTTGGTTCTTCAAAATGAGACAAAACACAGTTACACAGTATCACTCACATCCGCGTGTTCTCTGTAAGCAAACACTGATTCCTTGTGTGTTGTGCAGTATCACCCTCTCCATCTTCATAATGTCCGATGCGAGAGCCACTGGTCTACAGTCATTACTGGATACAAGGTGTTTTTTACAGAGCCAGGACTCCCCCCAATTTGAGTCACATGGAAGGTCCTCTGTAGAGGCTCACAAAGTTGAGCAGTCCAGGACACACGCCATCTGGGTTGGCAGGCTTCACAACACAGCCTCACCCCTGTTACGGTGACAGATGGTGGAGGAGGGGGCATAGCTGCAGCGGTGGAGATGCACAAGTATGAGATGAGGAGATGGACTAGATGGAAGAGGAGACACTGAGGAACAGCAAGGGATTGTGGGTGGACTGGACGAATTTGTAGTGTTGTCGAAGAACGTATTGAGTTTGTAGAACATATTGCTGCATCCAGCTTATACCATCTGTACATATAAAGCAAGTCATCCACCTACTGTAAGTCTTACCACTTGCTTGGATTGTCGGCATGTATAATTAGGCACCTTTACACAAGTCTTCAATGTTTTGATTCAACTAGGTCTAAATCCCAGAGCAGTTAGTTTCGCACCAGTTCAGTATCCAGAGAGAGACCACTTCAGGTCAGATGGAATAGGCTGATTCACTCCACATTGGCTCCATTGTACTGAAAGGAGGTCAGCTCTTGTTTAGATTCTTTTTGCCACAGCAATATCCCTAGAATACTGAGCTGAATATAAGAGTAGTTGTAGAGAAATAATAAAGACTGAACATTTTAGGAGCCACTGCATCGATATCCCCGTAGGGACCAAAGGATGTTGCATAGGAAGAGGCTGAGTTTCACTTCCAGGTAGCTTCTAGACAGGTAGTGCCAGGCTTTGACCTTGAAGTGAGACACTATGACTCAACATGACTCACTGACACGCTGTTACTGATCTTGTCCCATTAAATCCCAGTCAGAAAAAGCAATAAAATGAATCTGTAATTGTGGTTATAGTGTAGACTATATAATCACCACAGTTCCCCAAGACTGAGCTGATATATCTGTCTACTCCTGCTGACAACTAAAAAGGGGGTCAACCCCAAAGTGAACTGCAACATAGGCCCTGGAGCACAGACAGGCCCCCACGACTGATGGATACTTTAATAATTCTAGCAGTTAATACACAGCACAACATGCAACACACAGAAGCCAGTTTAAAACACTACAGTGTGCATTTGTGCAAGTCATCTACACAGACGTGGCTCATAAATCTAGACAAACCAGTAACATACACAGAGGGAGAGGGATGACGAATGGATGTGTTCTAATCGAATGAAATAAAAGCCTATTCCATTTCCAAAAGGGTAATAATGTTTAGAGGAGAGTCGCTGCTCCAGGTGATGGCTGCTGGCAGAAAGACTCCAGCTCCATTCCTTACCACAGCTAGAAAACACTGCCCAGTAAAATACAGCAGGCATTAAAGTATTTTGTCGGTGTTCTTTTCTCAGCTTCACCAGGCTAATATTAACAATGTTCTAATAACGTTATGCTTATTATAATGTTATTAATAATCCAGCTAACTAACCCCTGAATTGTACTTACCACACATTAAAAAACCCAAACATAATGGGCATAATATTGATAATAAATAAAGAAATGATTCTGAGACAGAGACTTGTTGCCAAACTAATAAACATATTTTGAGGCAAGTGCAGGAGGAGCAGACAGGCGTCTAGTCCAACGCTGAACTGGACAGGTCAGATGCATAATATGCTGTAGATTCAGCATCATTTTATTCTGGCCAGATTTGTCTAGACAGGAAAAGTAATAAATGAAGCAGGTTATAATTACATGAGCCTTACAACCCTCCTAATGTTCATGTAATAAAAGCCTGTTTATGCGTTTCAATGTCAAACAGAGAAGGAGAAACCGCAACCAAAAACAAGTCAGATTACATAAATGCATTTGCAGGGGACAGAGAGATGTGAAATCACCAAAATAGATTATCTATATACAACTACGAGGGTGTGTGTTCAGAAATAGTATCAATAACACACACACACACACACACACACACACACACACCCATATCCCTTACAGCGCCTCTAAACTAATCCAGTTGCTATGACCACCATACATTACAAAACATAAACAGCAGCGTCCCAACCTGACAGGTGGAAGACAACTGTCTCCTCCACTCATTGTTGAACATTTATAAGCATGGAGTTTGCCAAAAGCCATCCTGCCATAGGATCTGTGGAAAACGCTTCATTTGGCTGAAACAACAACACAAATCATACAGTAAATGGCACATAAAGAGGCTGCTGTGCTTTAGGGTTGTATTGTAGTTGTATTGTGTGCTGACCTTAAAGTCTTAAATGAGATCTAGGTTGAATAAAGATTAAATACAAATTTTCAATATCTTCTTTCAGTTAATAGTAAAATTAACATTTGAAATTATGAAATGAAATTTCACTCAATGGCAAAATTTTTATAAACCTGCTGTTTGGCAAATTTAAAATGTGACAATCTCCAACACATGTGGATGCTATACATTGGGATTTGTGCATATACATCACAAACTACCAGGTGACACGATCTATTTTGTGTGAACGCACTTCTGCTATAAAGAAAAGAGCTGGAAATCATGTTCTGCAAGTGAGCAGGTGAGACCGAACGGAAGAATGGAAGTAGAAAGACGAGAGGTAAGCACTGCAATTATTAATAGCAATGACAGCTGTGCAGTGGGAACAACAAGGATGAGGAAGAGCAGAGGAGGGTCAGTGAGGCAGCAGGGATGTAAATGAGGGGGAAGTGGTTTTATAGCATGTTCTATCGACTGTTCGGGGGAGTTACACACTGTGATGATCTGATGACAGTGTATTCTTCACATGAGCTACTGTGCATGATGCCACATGCATAGGTTTTATTTTTATTCTATACACAGACAACCTCACTAAGATGACAAGACTTCACAAAGCTGCCAAGTCACTGCAGCCAATTGTCCACTAAAACAACCACTTCTTCTGCATTTCCTCCTATCGTTTAAAGCAGAGGGCTCCAGTGTCTGATCACACTTAGCTGCTTGTGCCTCAATTATAAATAGCTTTAGACATAGTCACCTGCTGAATGACTAAATAAATAAAGCTGATGTTTGGCAGAAAGCAGTGAACACACCACTGCACGTTTTGAGAACACAAAGAAGATTCATTGGTTTGTAACATTAACACCAATATGAAACATGGGAACAATGCACTGGTAGAACGTGTGTGGATGTAATTAGATGCATTTATTATTAGATGCCTTGTGCATTTACTTTGAAATGGAGCCTAATATTTTGATACCGGTCTGTCTGTGTGTATTACTGCGTGTGCATCTTTCCGGGATCAGATTGCTGACAGTGTATTGAGAAACTGATCTTACCAACATTTTTTTTCCACTTAGACTTTAGTGATAAGTGATGCTTTTCTCATTTGATTCTTATGTGACATGTTTTTCTTAACATGCCCAGCAGACAGACTCAGCACTTAGCAAAGTGGAAGAAAAGAATCATGGGACGCACAGACCACAAAGACACACAAACACAAACACTGGATAAAGTCAAGGCAGGAGTGCAGAGTGGGGGATGGCAACGGGAGGACAAAGTGCACTGCTGCAGAGCTGACCCAGGCCCCTAACGTGTCAGGGATGTAGATGAATGTTGGGTTCTCCAGCGCAGACTAGCGTTTGTGACGTCTTTGCTGATTTCCCTTGGACAGATAAAGGCAGCTGCGGGTTTGGTAGAACAGATCCCCTCACTGATACGTGGCTCATCACATGAGAATGCAACTGCGTGTACTGTAGGTCTAAGCTGCAGTCCTACAGCAGGCGCGCGTGCAGCTCTACGCTGCGGTCGGCCCAGTAAAACTTTAACAATACGTACTCAGCAGAGAGGGATTTCAGGTCCAGGCACAAAGAGCAAGAGGGCAGAGCAAGAACTGTATGGAGAGGCTGAGGGGAATAAGTGTGTCACTTCTCAAATTAGACCGGGGAATTTGTGTATGGAGTTCACAGGAGGATTGGTTTCACTGGGGGCAGGTGCAAGTCATGTGCCTCTCATGACACTGGACAGTAAAGTCAAAATCCAGCAGAGCACTCGACGAGAATCACTGAATGTGGAAACGAACGCTTTCTGGAAGCACATACTGAAAGTTAGCCAGGGTTGATTAAAAACATAATTACAGCTGTGTATCATCATTACAGATATATCCTGATGATGTGTGTGTGTGTGTGTGTGTGTGTGGTCATGTGATATCTATATATAGAGACAACATGTGAATCACATGGCAAAGATAAAAGAAACTTCTATGGCAAAGATTCACCACAAAATTAGAGCATTAAAATTTCTGAGCATTAAATTAATTAGCTGGTTTTTTCTGGATTGTGAACATGGCCAACATAGAATAAACGACTCATGGTTTACAGACAATGCTGCAGGAGTTTAACAACCTGTAACCTAATAACCTGTTGTGATATTGTAACAGCACAGTGATGTCATTACCTTCTCATCCAACCTCTCCTAACTCCTGCTGATTGCCATACAGCTTTTGTCCTCTAGAGTCAAAAATGATCCTGTCTGGTCTGACTGTGATTTAAAAGATATAGTATAAAAAGTCAATCAATACTATGTTACACTTTTAATTTATTTGTGAAGAGAATGGTATTGAACAATCCTAACGCAACAAATTACTTGATGAAAAAAAAAAACTTTCAATGGCAAAAGATCCTCCACTAGGACAGATGACAAAAGTATATATAACATTAGCCTTCAAAGCATGAAACAAATACCTGCTCAGAAAAACCTGGTTTTGCTGAGTAAGCTGATAAAACCACAAGATTCCACCTGGCTGGCCTCCGCTGCATTAGCCTCTGAAACATAATGCAATCGCCTCAAACGTCTGAAGATAATTTCCATTTCCATTCTTCAATAAATAGCTAACCACTACAATACATGATGTTAGAAGCTTAAGTTTAAAAGGACAATACTCCTCAAAATGAAACTACACTGCAGCAAAGCAAGTGCTTCTGAGTGTCAAGGTGCTTTAAGTACCAATTTTGTAGAAAAGCTCATTTAGCATCTACTGTAGGAATAGGCTGCTCACTAGAGCATTCATCTGCTTCTGAAAATGGTCTTGGCCTTTTTGTAGAATAAGATGACAATGAGACACAATCGTTCTCATTTAATCCTCCAAGCTTGTCAAACAGCATAGCACTCAACCATGAAGTGGAAATACACCCAAGACGCAAAAACGCCAAGTCAGGCTTCTCTTACATGCCCAGTTAAACCTGCAGGGCTGCTCACGCCTTGGCAGACATTCCACTGTGAACGCATGTAGGCAGCGAGCGCTGCCAGCTGCCAGACGTCCATTTACTGTTATGGATTACAAGAGTCATAAATTCGAGCGACGGGCCGCCGCCGCTGCAGCAGCAGTAGCAGCAGTAGTTCAGGCAAACACAGGCATTAACATATTATCAAGTAACTTCTCTCTGTCAGATCTACTGCATCGTCTTTCCTAGATGCCAACATGCAGCCTCTCAAAGCACCGACAGTTATGCAATATGCAACACGGGAGACTGATGGAGCTCTGGCCTGGCACCACGCACGGAACACAATACGCAACTTGAAAGAACACGTCTCTAATGGGATAGCTGCCGTGCAGGCCGCCACAACGCTGCCAAGTGTGTTAGTGTGTATTCAGAAAAATGAACGTACATATAAGTAAGAACCTTTATTACAGACCCCTCAGTAGTAAAATATGTTGGGTAGGTCTAGAATTACAACTATCTGTGAAGCATTCAGTCGTCACATCATCAGGCTTAGTGCAGGTAGTTCAGCCTGAGCTCAATGCAAATCAAACCCAGTGTGTGTGTGAGCAAAGGTGCAGAAGAAAGATGATACCAACAACAACAACACACTGGTCACAACTGCAGACCATCACGCATCGATCGACCAGCACCGTCTCATCCAGGCATGTTCAGTGATCCACCTCCAGGAAAATAAAACATGGTGTAGAATCACAATTCACCAAGTCACTGTGGAAAAACCTGCACCTGAATGCAGCGTGAGGAGGCGTTTATGGTGATCTGCTGCTGCTTTCATCAGTCTGCGTCCAGTGAGACTAAGCCCAGGCTCCGGTCCACTCAGCGAGACTGAAATGACCCGTAACCATGGCGACTGGGATGTACCGGAGACTGGAGGACACTCAGATGAGCAGTTAGCCTCGGGTCAAACACCCACAGCCGCGAAACAGACACACGCCGCTGCTGCAGTTCTTTGCTGCTACACCCAGCGCTGATGCGTTTCATAGTTGATTGTGGTGTTATGGGCTAATGCCAGGTCTCCCGAACCTCCTCTTACCTAATGCCGCGAACCAGAGCCGACGGCCGGCTGGCGTTTGTGCCTCTCTTTCCTGGTTCTGCTGGGACCGGGCTGGCGGTTCCGGAATGAGCAGGTTTCCTGAAGGAGAGCTGCGGGCGGGCTGTCCAACACCGAGCGTCTGTAGAGCCTCCTCCCAGCAGCGGCGTGTTTACCAAACATTCGCACGGTCGAGCCTCGCAGCAGTGACGGTAGGGGGAGACTGCTGGTAATAAATACCGCGTGTCCGCACGGTGCGGAGACGTCCTCTCGCGAGAGCAGCGGCGAGGGACAAACAAAAAAACGGGCCAGATATTCCCAAGCAGGTGTTTAACAGCCTGTGAACAAAGACGTGTCACCAGTTTGTTTTCATTTCATGACAACAATATATCTGCATATGTAATAATAAACCAGACAGGTCACACACTGGGTCTATCAGCACTGCTCTGTGCTGGACCTCATCCCTTCCCAGCTCTGAGCGTGTGTTATATGCAAAAACCATTACCATTACAGTATCTAATGATTATTCATTTATTGAGAATGGTGTTTGTGCTTGTTCTGACCTGGTACCAGCTGGTGACAGAGTGCAAGTATAACCATTCCAGCGCCAAGAGTCCAAAATGCAGTCCTATGACTCCATACCAATAACACGTCATGGACAAGGACTGTGGCACGGACATACTTAGATCATAGACTAGACATGGGTCTGTAAATATGGTACAGCCACATCATCAAACATTTCTCGGTGGCACATGGTCGCTTGACCTGTAGCATGAAGACGTAGCTTTAAACGTCACGGTGAGAATATTGTGGCATATTTCCCAGGCAAAACTATAGACTGAAGATGAGGCTGATCAGCCATGAAAACACAGGAGCAGCAGAACTCACAGGGTTCTGAGCAGTGTCCTGTTGATTAGGTCAGCAGTTTGGCGTGATTGAAAACATGGAAACGTGGTGTCACGAAGCTGGAAAACTGCTGAGTGCGAGCAGACGACCTGGCAGCTCGAGACGAGGAAATGAACATCTTCTGCGCTCAGAGGGAGACGACAGGTGGAAACGATCAAGGACATTTAATAAAGCTGATGGAGGCAGCTCATATGAAGGAAAGCTCTTCTTTTTCTACCAGATAAAACCCTATTTTTAACATGAACAATTTGTTTATCAAATGGAAACCTGTAATTCTAGTGCTACTACTATTTTACTGGTGTATATTTACATATTTTTTCTATGTACACATGCTTATTATGTCGTAGACTAGTCAGGACGTCTTTGAGCCGTAACTGGAACACGGAGAAGGTGATGAGGACGTTCTAACGGTAGCGGTCAAATGGCGAGATGACAGGTTGCCGTACAGCTTCCTTACGGGTGCACTTGAGTGAGACTGGCAGTTTTCATGCATTTAATTAGCACAGCTGGCGTAGTGCTGCATTCTCTGAAGAGAGGAAGGGGAGCAGAGGAGAAAGCGCAGCCGAGCTACTGCAGTGGCAAGAAATTTTAATCAACTTAAAAGCTTCACATCTGACCTGTCTCTCTCTCTCTAACACACACACACACACACACACACACACACACCTCATTACAGTGTGTTTCTCAGCATAATGCCAAACAGCTCTAAGAGAATTAAGGAGTCATTGCAGTACCACTGGTTGTTTATTGCGCAATCAATATGGTCTGCTATAAAAGTGCAAACACGGTTCACTTTCAACTACACTAATGCACATGACAATCCATCCACATACTAAATGCTTAACCGTACTTTTCACTCATGCTGTGTGTTTGCGTCCTGGACTGTAGCAGGGCAATGCTGAGGCTGTGCCAGTCCTCTAGGTTAACGGTAAAGTCTGGGGAACAAGCAGGTGCGTGTTGTGAACATTCACTTCGCTGTCTAATTCAAGGTCATTAGCCTTAGACCCATCTTATAACATACTGGACTAGTAGGATTATCACCTTCTATTTACCATCTTTCAATTTATGAACTAGAAATGACAACCTTGTTTAGGACTGAATTACACTGTCCAGGTACCTAATAATGTGGCCAGTGAGGAAGATCTGCCTGCCTTGTGTTAAATATCTATAATACTACAATGTACAGTGTTAACCCGTTTAACCCATTTCTGTTTATTAACGAAACAATTTAAATTTGAAAATGACAGGACAGATGTTGACAAATATGACACTGTTGATATTACAGAAGAAAGAAGATAAATATCATTTACGTTACAGAATAGGCAGAAACTGACCAACAGCCAAGAGTAATTGTCTCTCACATTAATTATGACTCCTCACTGATCAAAGTGACAAATTCGTGGCCCATGTATGATTATTGCCGTCTGCACTCTGCACATAAACAGCACTTACCATCAGTGGCCTGATGCTGAACGGCTGTCGTCAGTCACTTAAGGCAACATGACTGATGCTGTATTATTTCATGTATGGTACATATCGTTGTGCTTCGCATAGCATGCAAAAGAACAGAGATAATAGGATATTAGGATGATTAACCTAGTAGAAACGATTAGGTGCAGGTAGAACAGACTCAGGTGTTGCATCTCTGAGCTGCTGCTGCTTTTAACTGTAAATATAAAGCTGCCACGGGGAGATTTCTGAAGAAGTGCATTTCTGTAGCTCTGAGGTTTATATTTAACCTTCATGTGAGCGTGTATACGATGAGACCCATCCAGACAGAGCAGTGCAGAGCAGCTCTACGTCCAGCAGACAGTGAAACAGCATTCTCAGGCTAATCTCTAATGATCCTCAGCAGGCTGCATGCTGCTGATCCAGACCTATTATCTAATTGCTACTGCAGCAACACTGACTGAGCATAACCTATCAATCTCTCCCTCCCCCTCACGCTGCCTTCCTACTGGATCGCCTCTGTAATTTGTATTTTCTATGACAAGCACTCACTGCCTGAGACGACTGCTCCGCCACGCACACACACTACATGGGCTCGGTCCACATTACAAGGCTTTGTCATGCAAATGTGTCGTTCTTGAACGCATCATCATGCCATTTATTTTCTACCCTACACACCCGCTGGACCCTGGTGGTGTAGATGTGGCCACAATGGAAAAATGTCACACGACAGGGAACAAAGATGTGTAGCGGTCACCGTTCATCATTTAACGTGGTTTTATATCAGCAGCCATCACCGGCCGTCTGCAGGTGAACATATGCGGTAAACTGTCAGGTAATCCAGGGAACAAATGAGCAACGACCCTCATGATTGGCTGGATGGTAATAAATGCACCTGAAGAATCAAAGACACCATCTTGTTTACGAATAAATCAAGTCCTCCTCATCTGAAATAAATTAATATTTAACTGCTACATATACTGCCAGCTCTCCTCATCTCCTCTTCCATTTTGTGAACACTGAGCCCACACCTCCACAGCGGAGCTCTGTTCACCAGCTGTATCTCCATTTGTCATGCTGACAGTAAACAAGATCTGTTGATCAATAGTTGCCTGAACTCGCCGTAGCTCACGTCTACCTGGTGTCTCTGAGTGTCCTGAGACGGACTGTGACCTGCTCGTGAAGGCCAACCGTAACTTGTCACACCTCTAACTCTCCTCCAGATTTTCTTTGCATCATCCTCTGTTGTTTTTTGGTAGTGAGGCTTGTTTTAACCGTCCTTTGCAGGAGCCTTTTTTTCTGGGTCGAGGCAATGAAATCTCACATGATGTGCTGGCACAGATTCTCTAACTCCACAACCCAACAGTAAATAATTATGTCTACATCACACCTTTAGTTCACTGTGCAGCCATAACTGGTGATAATTCAGCTCACAATCTGCAGAACCTAATGGTGCCAGATCTGCACAGACAGACTATTAGCAGAGTAACATTTGTGCTGAAGGTACATTATGTTATTATGAGGCAACGTCTGGTTATTACTGTACAACACATTTCAAAGAAACCTGAACAGAACAGAGAATTAACTTGTACAGAAAACTTTGTTATGAATCACACACATCAGAGCAAATGTGTGGCTCCACAGTGACAGTCAGAGCAGCTGCCTTGTTGCTCTCATGTGCAGCCTGTTGCTGTGCTGATCTGACACACACAGAGGACCATGCTCATTTATTTGTACTGTACAGTAATCTGTTAGTGTAATATAGTTTACACCTCTGAATGCCTGCACTGTAAAGACTAAACCCAGATTCCTAAATTATCATGACTTACAGCCATTAATCTTTTGTCAGATGCTTGAATGTGTGTGAACCAACAACCTAATGCCTTCCAGACACTCCTTTACACTTCAAAGCTCCTTCAACATACACTTGGTTGTGTTTCAGCCCATTTTACTCTTACCAATAGATCCTAATGTCAAAGATTATAATAATAATTTAATACTAATCAAATTAAAATGATCCATGAGGTTCAATCAAATATTTAAAATACATGAACCTTTTCAACCAAGCTGTTTGGTCAGATCTTCTAATTGTTTTAGCCTCACAGGGAAGTGCCCAACACCTTCCAGATTACTTTGCTGCCCTCTAGCTGTCAAACTATTCATACAAGCGATTTTCATTGGCGCCTTTGACATTAACTTATCCTTATAAAAACCATCAGCATTCAACTGAACTGATTGGATATCAGCTTATTGAGACCCTTTGGTAGCAGCTTTTTCCCTCACCTCTAGTCAAACATGATATTAGAACATCTCAAGCTATGCGCAGCTGGAGGGGGTTTGGTTTGGGGGCTGCAGGATTTCGTCTCTACTTTTCGCAGACGACGTGGTCCTGCTGGCTTCCTCAGAGCTGGACCTTCAGCTGGCGCTGGGACGGTTTGCAGCTGAGTGTGAAGCTGGTGGGATGAGAATCAGCACCTCTAAGTCCGAGGCCATGGTTCTCGACCGAAAAAGCGGAGGAGTCAGTTGAGGTGGCTTGGACATCTATTTAGGATGCCTCCTGGACGCCTCCCTGGGGAGGTATGCCAGGCATGTCCGACTGGGAGGAGGCCCCGGGGAAGACTCAGGACACGCTGGAGAGACTACATCTCTCGGTTGGCCTGGAAACGCCTTGGGCTCCCCCCGGAAGAGCTGGAGCAAGTGTCCAGGGAGAGGGAAGTATGGGGCTCTCTGCTTAGACTGCTACCCCCTCGACCCGGCCCCAGATAAAGCGGAAGAAGATGAGATGAGATGAGATGGTCTATTATTCATATTTTACACAGACAGCAATGATCTGATAAGTTACCACAAATTTAATATATAACAAGTCAAAGTGCATCAGTGTTTGTCTTAACAAAAGCAGTACAATCATGAAATTTAATGAAACAAGAATGAAGAGACTGTAAGGAGGGAATATTAGAATATTCAATGAAAGAACAACTAAACAAGATTTATCAAAGAACAGTTCACTTCAGAGCAGAGCCTCTCAGATCCTGGTGCTGTTTAACTGGCTCGTGTGTTCGGTAAAATGGGGAGCTACATTACTAGATACCAATTCACGCCTTCTCTACTCCACCTTAGGCTGAGACATTCTCTCAGCTTTTGATTCACTGGACAGGGATCCCTGAGACCCAGGTTTAAGAAGCCCTTCATTAGACAAGTGCGTGAATTGGGACAATATTTGTATGGAAATTGTTTAAAATTTAAAATATACCAAAGTTATCTATTACCAAATTTAAATGGGCATCGATTAAAAACATGAAAGAAACATGAACTGAATAATTTGTGGCTCGACAGGTAATGATTTTTTACTGTAGAACATTTTGCCCATTGGTTTTCAACCTATTTGCGTTTCAGAAGTTTCAGTGGCACCAAGAACGGGTTGAGAAGAGGCCAGGGTTCCATGATGTCTGCCTCCCCCGACTGGCTGTTTGTGTTTTTGCTCTCTGGGTGCTCTGCTTCACTTGGCTGCAGTGTCTCCCTTCCGCTGTCTGCCACATTAGTGCTGTCAGCAGGCCCAGCAGTGTCCTGCTGTGTGTCTGGGCTGGTGCTGCTTCTGTCTTTCCGTCTTTCTGTCTGACCAGAAAGTCTGTCTCTTAGGTTTTTCAACTTTTCTCTTGTAATCTTACAGTCAGCAGGGGCAGACAGACACTGGTACATCTGGAAGACACAGAACAGGGCTGAGTTTTATACCTTCTCCAGTAGATACGTGAGCTGACCAGGGCAGCGAGCAGCAAGTCTTACCTGGACAAGATGCTTGTGAAGTTTGTGACAGTTGAGCAGCGAGATTTCATCTGGGAGAGACATCAAGAGGTCCAGAACGATGGCACTCTCTGAAAGCCAAACATGAAAATGTATTTAGAAGGAAAAGGTCTGACAAAGTAAAAGGTTTCTCCACAAAACAACTTTGACACGTGGAATCTTATATCAATTATTAAGTAGGCTGTATCATAAGGACGCTGTAAGTGTCATAGGCAATCTGCTGTACACCAAGCAGTGAATCTCTAGCCTACCCATGGGAGTCAGATGGCAGTCCGTGTTCGGTTTGTGGATGACACTCAAAAACCGATAGATCCTCTCGAAGTCCACCACCCATTTAACACCAAAGGTCCTGGGGTTGTCCTTTGTAGCACATTTGCTGGTGTGAACAAACTTGTCGTTATATGTCGTTGCAGGAGTAGAAAGTGGTGGCGCTGGGTGTGTGGAGGTGGCAGAACTGGAACAGGCTACAGAAGAGGTAGCAGCACTGGAGACGGGGGCGACAGTGGTGACAGAGGAACTACATGAAGTGAGTTTACTAGCGCAGCTGGTACACAGGGAGGTTGGCTGCTGCTCTGAGTGCCGCTGGGTGGACCCGTCCTTCGTCTGGGTCTTATCCCCTGCTGTACAGCCACAACAGGGAGTGGCAGGGCTGGTGAGGGGTTTCACAATCTGAGACGCAGACTGTAAGGATGTAGACGGCTTAGTTGCCGTCTTCTGGCGCGAGGTAGCAGCAGACTGTGAGGTAGAGGTAGCGGTAGGCAGGCTTAAAGCCGTGGTAGAAGGCTGTTGCTGGGGTGGGACTTTGATGTTTGGCACACTAACCACTTGGGTTGGTGCCTGAAGTGTTTTGTTTGGGCCTGTGGTTGACACTTGAGTCTTGACTACCAAACCAGAACATGTAGCGTTGGTACCAGGACGCTCGCCTAAGGACAGAAAACAGAGTAACCAGAAGAGACTTGATTTAGATTAGCACAAACCTACTTATGGACATTCCTGCGATATAATGAGAGGTGACCTCCTATTTATATGTTCTTCTATGTCCAGACATTATTTAAGTTAAAATAAATGTGATGAACTAAACATTGTTTAAAAGTCAAATCACCAATGTGTAGCCAGTACACCCTGCCTGCACAGCTCTTTATTACTTATAATAACAACGTTGTCAGTCCCAACTCGGGGAGTTGTATAATAAGAGCTGTAGTGCTAAACACTGCTATCGTAAGCTAGCCGCACTGTAAGAAACAGTGAAAAGACAACATTGGACTTTAGAACTTTTCTGGATGTGACATCTAAAACATTATGATACTGAATCTTTATTGTACACCAGCTTTTTTCAACATTCACAGTAATGAGGTCTGTACCTGGGACTGGCAAACGAGGCAGCGGTCTGAAAGGCACAGTGCGACCACTGGGACTGCTTTCATCTGCGGGTGGTCTGTACACCTGAGGGGGGTCACAGTTCCTTAGTGTGCAAGGCTCCGTGGACGACACGATCAGCACCTGAGAAACACAGGGAAGAAAGACACGCTTGTTCACACCAAAGAGACACCGTTTGGCCAGGTCTGCAGGATTGACTGCGTTGTGCAAACATCATTCTCCCAGTTTCCCTCTGTAATTCTGTACGGTTGGTGGTTTGGTGCTACAGAATTTTACTCAACAGAACTTATATTACTGTACCTGTGAAAAAGCAGTAAAGATTGTTGCTTCGTGCTTTCCAGCAATAGAAGAAGCCAAGTGCGTCCACACCTCAATAGGCTTCGCCGCCTTCTTGTCCTCCCACTTCTTCTTTTTCAGCTTAGAGCCCGCATGTGAAATCACTTTGTCCTTCAGAGTTTCCACAAAACCCTGGATCTGAAGGAAGAGCGACAGTCAGCACATCATACACTGGTTTGTCTGCTTCTCCACACTGTACGTTTCAGCTACTTCCACAGATGATCGATAGGATTCAGTTCGAGAATAGTCCAATGTTTAATTCGTGCGTCTTATTATTTCTGGCCGCGTGACATCAACCTTCAACTTGCAAAGCCGTGTTTCCGCCGCAGCTTTTCCAGCACTACACGGTCTCAGGCTGGTCCGTGTGGAGGACGCCCTTAGTAAGTGATGCTGTGATGCCATCCTACCTCTACCGTTGACCGGGAGGGGACCGATTTCTTCAGGGAGGCATAGTCGATGTCGGAGTTGCCTCCCGCGGTCCTCCGCAGCCTCTTCAGCGCATTGAGGAGTTTCCTCCGCTCCGCTCGCTGCCACTTGAGCTTCGCTTGAGTCGAGGTTACTGGTTCAGGATACGGGTTGATATTTGGTTTAGTTCGTTTACGGGCAGGCGGCTTCATGGAGACTGATGCAAACAGCAAGATACGACAGAAAGAGTCACATCTAAAATCCGTTACTAACCGGACATAAAACCAATGTATACTTTATACGTACTATAAGATTTTAAAACGCATGTCTAACGTACAGAAACCCGCCTTCCGAGTTCAGATGACAACGTTCGGTTTTCGATGGTTTCTTACTTCCTGCTTCCTGACTCTTCTTCGTTGGTTTTTGGCAGAGCAGCAGTTTGGCGCCTTACCGCCGCCTTCTGGATCGACGTGGATCTGGAAAATAGCTGAAGTCTGGCCACCACAGTTGAGTACAGTGCAAATACAATTACACTTGCTTCATTTTCCAATTAAACTAATTCATATTTTCATTTGTTTATCTTTGTTTTTTGAAAGCGTTCCTCTATAATGTTTAATAATAATTCTTAAAAGCCCTTCTGACATAAAACTATCAATACAAGTCCATACAATAGATTTGGGGGTGAGTGGGTGAGTGAAAGCACAATAAAACCTTAAAAAAGAAAAAGAAGCAGCAGCAGAAGCAATCGCTAAATGTTTATTTTGCAAAACACTCAACCCTGGGTCAGGGGTCACAACATCAACAAGCGAAAAAAAAACAAAAAACAAGCAAACAAAAAAACAGTAAGCTGTCCTGCCTTTCAGTCAGATGTCGGCCTTGTGCACGCGTCGCCGTGTGAACGCCGTCCTCCTAGCAACTGCTAACTAATTATATCACCTGGAGACAGAAGTGAGATTTGGATTAGTGATACATTGTAAACAGTAAAACCATTATTATGCCACTGTGTCCTCTTCTGCTCTCTGGTTGTAAACATGGTCTCAGAATGTGTATCATGAAGTAATGAAACTCCAGTAACCCTGTTGTGTGACCAAATATAAAGCACAGTAAGTAAATGTCTCTTTATAAAGGAGGGAGTTGTGTTTTGCGGCTGCCTGCAGGTACAGTGCGCCTGGATTGTACATGTATATTTACCTGTTGTGCGTTGTTTACTTCTGAGCATAAACGCATTCGTGAATGTGTTTTGTCAACTTGCGCTCAAGCGTGCACACCCACAGTGTGTGTTCCGTGTGTGTTTGGGTTCTCTGCAGTGCCTGCATGATGATGGTGGTGGATGAGTCACCCAGCCTTCACCACGTGACGCGATGAATCACCACACCTCTGTGCTGGCTGAGCTGCAACCATCAACCACTCCACTGCCTCCCTCCTCCCTGCCTCTGCCCAGCCTTGTGTTCCTGCTTCATCCCTCACCCTGTCATAAGCACCGTGTGACATTTCATTCTTTTCTCTTTAATTTTCACAGGCAGCCTTTTATCTTGCACGGTTTCAGAACAGCCTTAGACTCGTTACACCCTCCTCTCATCTGCACCGCTGTCTTCCCTTTATTATCTTAATATGATGCGTGAATCTTTTTCATCTTTCAATCTCACACAACCCACACATGGAAAGAGCAAATCTCTTCCCAGGTTGAATTCCTGAGCATTATTTAGCTGCCAGTGTAACTCCCATCAACCCTGAACATGGGCTTACTGGTCTCAGATGGTGTTAACACATCCACTGCACGTGTGGTAACCAGCCCACAAATCTACACGAGCACCTCAGACCTAAACCAGTTCAGGGTTTTCATCAGTTTTTGCCAAAAAGAATTAAGCGTGACAACAAGCTTTGGCTCTCACCCTCTGATCACATGGCTTTAGTTGAAACAGTTGTCTTTCACACTGAACAAACAAATAATCAAATGAATGAAAAGATGCGAAAATATTAGTGTGGACAAATGTTTTTATTACTGAGCTACTCGTGATGTGAGATGATGATCAGTGGCCCCGTGTTGATGGGCAGTAGTTTAACGTAGGCAGTAGAAAGCAGAGGGAACACTGCTCTGCTGTCACCTCGTTTAAAGACTCACACAATTATCTGTGTCCACAATCAAGCATTTTGTAATAAAAATACGTGACTTTATTTGTTTTTTATTAGTATCAAAAATAGTCATTGACATGCACATATTTACATCCAGCAAATGCATGTTTATTACAATGGATACAACAAGGTACATCCAGAACGACCATGCACAATATTTGCTCCATACATGACTCAAACACTGATGTTTCTGTCAGCTTTAAGATTTTTTTGTACTTTTTTAAGTCAATGCTTTACGTCTTTAAGTCTCTAAAAGTCATTTTCAGATGCAAAGATATTCAAACGTGCAAACACTACACCTTCTGGCTTCTTGAATCATATGCATCTTTTTTTTTTCTCTTTTTGTTTTTCTTAATCTTCAACTCACTTCCAAATTAATAAAAGATACAAAAGTTCATATTTAACGGCCCTTTCTTTCTTACACTTCACTCTTCATTGTCTAATGGCCGAGAGAAGTGACATTCTTTCCCGTTCCAGGATTGTCGATGCCATGATTCTGAACTGGTTTAAGATTTAGGTTTTACAACAG
Organism: Macropodus opercularis; assembly: GCA_030770545.1. NCBI lineage: Eukaryota > Metazoa > Chordata > Actinopteri > Anabantiformes > Osphronemidae > Macropodus > Macropodus opercularis. The sequence continues at coordinate 6,414,895 of CM061090.1, read as the reverse complement.
ACAAACCAAAGATCAACGTCTGCTTGTATTAAAAAAATAAGACAAAGGAGAGTGAGTTTATCAACAACCACTTAGGAAAAGAAAAGAAAATATTAGTAAAACAGTCTGTATGTAACCATGTTAACAATCAGTTCTTAACACTGTCATCAATTTCAGGCAATGAAAGCCACCAACCAGCTCATGTTCAGATCTGTGCAAACCACCATTTAATCAGGTTCTGACAATCATTTAATGATTCCTTGACACCTGTGACATGTGAGGCGGCAGATTTCTGCTCAGTCTAAAATGGTTTATTGATGAAAGTGCAGCTTTTAAATAAACTGGAAATTATCATCGACTTTGTGACGATACTGAATCCAAAACAGTCGCATTAACTGGTCGTCATTGAACTGAAGTCAAGTTTGGCGTTTAGGAAAACTCTGTGATGTTCATAGAAACGAAATGAATATATAAATAAATGAACATGACCTTATAAGGGCTGGTGATTTAATGACGTGTGATGAGCTAAAACCGAAACTGAATAACGAGCAGCTTATCCATCACACTGTCACTGATATTATACCAACTGTTCATTAACTGTGCCTCAGTAGGAATCAAAGACTTGGAAGATTGGCTAAAAACAAAAAGACAACTCATTTCACAGCAGCTTTGCCTTTTCAAATGCTCTTGCTTTGTAAAAGAACAAAGTGCCCCCTTCATTCTCTGAAGGTGTCAAGTGTAAAAGAATGCCGTGTGGAGTTTGACCAGGGTTTGGCACCATAGCAACAAGGTAATTGAAGTTATGTAAAAGATGAGTCACCCAAGCCATTATACTGTGGCTTCAAAGCTGTTTGTATCAAATGTTGTGTTATATTCCACTGCATGGAGAGTCTTAGTAATAAACAAGTACGTTTGTCTTTGCCCATCATGTGGTAAAAGGACGTCTTCACTATGATATAAAGGAGGCATGTAGCTGGTCCTAATGATTAAAGAGATTAAAAAAAACAACCCACGGGTCAAGGACTCACTAGACTGACGGTGTTAAAATTGGCATTCAAAGTTTAAAATCCGGCAGATTTAGAAAGTTGCCAAAGCCAAAACATTACAAAAGTTCTGCTGAGGCTTGAAGTCAAAGGCAAAGCTGTCTGACACACTGACGTCCATATGAAATGGAATTTATGAGCTGACAATGTCCAATAGTTACTTGAATGAGGAGTGTGAATGTGAATGTGAATCTGATGCGGTTGACATACAGAACAGCCAGAACCTCGTAGAGCAGCTGCAGGGAGAGAACACGAGACTGACGCAAGCATTTCATGTGACTCCAGTTTATCGTGACTCTAAACTGCTGTTGTTGTTCCTGGGGATTATTGGCCATAAAAACAAATTCAATGGGATAAAAGCAAACATATTTAGAACCTGATAAAAGAAAAGAACCAACCACTGTCACTGTAAAAACACCAGACATGAAAGTCAAAGTGTGGTTTGTCCAGTAATTGTTGTTTTTTGTTAGTATGTTCTGCCAACGCAGCTACTTTACAAGGTTACGTCAACATTTTGTTAATAATTAAACCAATGAAGAAAGTCTGGCGTTCACAGTTTGATCCTAACTTCAGAGTTTGCTGGACCAGATTTAAGCCTCTTTAATGTGCAATGTGACAGAGGTTGTGTGTGCTATGCTAGAAATATAAGTTGTGCACCTTGTAATGTATAATGTCAAACCACTGACTGATGTTAAGCTTTGCCCAAAGAACTGAAATGCATGTGAGGAAGTTAAAGGGTTAATGTCCTTCTGTTTCAGAAAACCAGCTGATCGATGACGTTCTGAATCGTCCTAATTACACCAGTCTTACTGATGAAGTGGGACCTTGACTGGGAGCCAGGCCGTATCACCCAACGCGCAGCAGCCGGGTCCAGCACGTGAAACACGGTGACTCGTGTGCTGCTTTCTTCTCCTTTCATTTGTCCAAATTACAACCAGTGAAAATAGGAGAAAGAAACTAGACATCAGCGAAACTAATTAGAAACATTCCTGCTCATCCGTCACTTCTCTTTTTGTCCATCCTACTTTTCATCTTTATTCTCTCATCCCTCCTTCAGTCCAGAATTTTTGGTCTGTTCATGAATATCTTGTCTGTGTATTTCTTCAGATCGTCGTGGTTCCTGTCGTCCATCTGCTTCCCAGACACGTAATAATCTCTGTTTGCCTTCGCTGCAGGCGCTGAGGGTGGGTAATAAAACTGCCTCTGTGGAGAAGGGATCGCTGCCATTTGGGGGAAGGAATGTGATCTGGGAATGGGCACGGGCTGAAATGTCCAGGGGTAGAGTGACAGCGGGTAGCGGGTGAAGTAATGCTTGCGCTGGAGGTCCACGGGCCGCTTTCTCAGCCAAGGCCGGGCCCAGCCGCTGTAGCGGCGTGGGGGGGGTAGAGTGTAGGCGTCGTCTGCAGTGTTCCTCAGCAAGGCGTTGAGGTTCAGAGCAGGTTTGTGGGCGTAGTAGTTGAACTTGGGTCTGGAGGGAGGGGAGACGTAGACGGGGTAGGTGTCTGGGTAGCGCTGGTAGTAGGACGGGTAGGTGTGAGGGTAGGAGCGGTAGCTGCTCCAAACTGACTTGGGTGATTTGAGCCAGAGATCCTGGTAAATCGACAGAGGCTTCTGAGGTTTGGGCCTAAGACTCGGATCAGCTAACAGAGGCTTTACAGGTTTGCTCCACAGGTCCAGGGATTTGGTTGGTGCTCTGTCCTGAAACCAAGTCTTCAGGCGACTGACTGCTGTTGAGGGTTGCTTGGAAACAGGGTCATTCTTTTCACCATCTTCTGATGGTTGGAGGCCATTAGCAGATGGGTACAAAGAGGACGACAGGGCTGCAGCTTTTTGCCAATGCGCCGTCGCCTCTGAGGGCACGTTTTTTTTCTTCTTCTTCTCCACGTCGCTGATGATGTCGACCACATCGTCGGCGGGAAGGTGGAGCTTGCTGGAGATCTCGATCAGCTTGTCAATGGTCTGAGGATCGATGTCGTCTTCCTCGGTTGCCTCCAGCACCTCGTTGGACCTCTTATCCTCTGCGGCGTTGGACAGGGACGAGCTGTACTTCTTGCCGTTATTCTGTTTGACCATGTACCGCAGCAGCATGTCTGAGGCGATGTCCGCCAACTTCTCCTCCTCCATCTTGGCTTTCTGCGCCTCCGCGGCCTGTCTCCTCATTTCCTCCTGCTCTGCTTTGGCCTGAGCCTCCTCCTCCTCGGGACTGAGCACCTCCTCCTCGTCCTCCTCCTTCTGCTCTGGCTTAGTTTCCTCCATTTCTGCTTTCTCTGCTGGAGGCAGGGATTGTGCTGGATATGTGTCGTAATTACTTTCCACCATATCATCCATGAAATTACCTCCCCTGAAGGCTGGGAAGTGGAGAGCCTTCTGCGTCTCCTCCTGCCATTTCAGCTTCTTCTTAGACATGGCCAGGTTGCTGCCGTCGTAGTTGCTGTAGCCTCTGCTCTCTCTCTGGGATTGTTTGTCGTCTCCCTCCCTCTTCGTAGCTGTGTTCAAACGTGGAAACTCCTTCATCATCGTCTCAAGGCTCTTCAGCTCCCCTGAGGTGAGCTGCTCTTCCTTCTCATTGCTGCCTTGGTCAGACATGGTTGGTCCCTTCTGGGGTTCAGCACCATCTCCGTTGTTGCCTGGACCAGAGAGCTGCTGCTCAGTCTGGACCTGGACCGTGTGGCTCGTGGTACGACTAGTGACCTTTTCTGTCATGGTCTCCTCTTCTTCCTGAGCTTTCCTTCGCTCCTCTTCCTCTTCTTTTTCCTTGTCATTGCCCTGTGTGGCCAATAACCGCTTTATCTCCTGTTCTCCATCGAAGTCTTCCTCCATGTCTGCGTTTGGTTCAGCTCCTTTAACCTCGCCCTCTTTAGCCTTCCTTTCTTCTTCCAGCCTATCACCTTCTTCTCCTCGTCTTTCTACGTGTGAGTGATTCAGTGCCTCCAGCAAAACAGCTGCTAGAGTTTTGGGATCCACGTCTTCAAAGAGCTCCTCTTCTTCTGCTTCATCTTTCAGTACTGGTTGTCTCTCCTCGTCTGTTCTTTCCCTGCCTTCTGACACCGTACGCCCATACAGAGCGCTACTGTGAGGGCCCTCGACATCTAGATCAGTGCTGACAGAATGGGAGCTGGACGGACGTAGGAAGGAAGCCCCCGTCAGCAGGAGTAAGAGGGTCAGAGCGTTAGAGCTGCTACAGTGTCCAGTCATTGTCAGTCAACACAGGACCGTGAGCCACAAGGGGATCAGAAAAGCCTGGAGAAGAGGAAAATCACAAAAACATGTCTTTAGTTACTATACTGCACAGTTAGTACACGTCTTTATGGCACGAACCATCAAGTGTTTCATCCTTATTAATAGACAAAACTGAAGGAAGGTATTTATTTAATAAAAGATGATCGACGGTGGTCGGCTCAGGGCGGTAGAGCAGGAAGCAGCACATCTAACATTCAGATGGCAAAGCTGAGCTCGAGCCCCGTCACAGACCTGCAATTAGTCCTTTCCAAACTAAGGCAAAAGGCGAAATACGGACGATTACAATGACAAATACCTAGAAAGAAAGAAAACGCAGAGGAGAAAAGAAAGTAGGAGAGAAAAGAGAGTGAAGACACGAGAACAGAGGTAAACTATGAGCTGAACAGCTGTGAACAGCTAATGAATTAATGAACAGCTGTTTAGACACGTTTAACCCTCCACAGTCTGCTTCCTTTGATGTGAATGGATTAGCCACAGCTTTAGCGTGAGGAGCAACCGACCTGCAACTGAAACTGTGCACAACTACATTTGGCTAAACAACTAATTGGCTCTGGGGAATCATTATTTTTATTATTTGGGGACGAATATGCTGCAATATTATTTTGTGACCTATAATGAAGCAGTTCAGGTCCTTTAAAGTATCAACTCACAACATGCTCAAGACACTTAACCATGTAAAGCCTTAGCAGAAAACTAAAACACAATACACCACATGTGCCACATGCACACAACCACGTTGTTTAGGCATATTTATGGTTTAGATGGTTTAACTGCTACATGTTTACATGAATTTAAAGTCGATTTTAGAGCGTTTACTAAAACGTGCAGGCAACAAGTGTTGTGATGTCTGCGTAAAAGATAAATCCTTGAACCCCTGCAGCTTCTTCATTAACTCCCCAGACTATAGGTCTGAATTAATAATAATATAAGAGTAATTGACTTTTAGGTCTTTGTCTCCGTGTCTCGTGGCTCAATTCTCCCTCTCAACCACCTCTTCTCTTCGTGGCCCAGCGCTGAGCTGCAGGCGCTGCTGTCCCTCTGTTTGCTGCAGTTAATCACTGGATGCTGCAAAATGTCGTCAGTAATTACATCTATTCAGACATCGCAGACACGTTCCTTTGTCAGGACAAAACAAATGTGCCACCTTGAAATAATTTAGCTTGATTAATTGCGTTATTGCAATCTACGTCATTTTCGGTACAGACGCAGAAGACACGCCCACTTTATCAGGATCATCTCAGAACCAGTTTATTGTTTTCCAGAAACGCAGCTTCACATCTTAATAACCCGACTAGTCCGGGAGCCAGTGAGATGCCAGTGGACTGGTGCTGCGGGCTCAGGTCTGTTGTGTAGGCGGCTGTGTTGCAGAGGCTGTGATATGTCAAATGCAAACACGCAACCAATGATTACGACGCACGTGACTGTATAGATCAATAATATCTACACATTATACATGATAAACAGCACAGCTGGAGATGCGCCCTTCGCTGCTGTAGGAGTGACCTGAGCAGGTCACAGTCTACAGAAGGTGATTAAGCACAGAGGCATCAGCAGTCAACGCGCAGCCCGCAGCACCTGCAGACCCCAGAACCCGACAAACGACGATGCCAGCGCTCTGCAGGCATCTGGACGCGTCAACACACGGTCACCGTCTCCGTGTCTGAGGCGGCCTATCAAAGCCCGCTCACCTCCAGCGTCACCACACCTTAATGACTCAAAGCCAGTTAATTCCACTTCAGCCCCATCACAGAAGATGGATGGTGATCAATGAACGAGTGGTTTTGATGGAGGAGAGAAAACGGAGGAGGACAGTGTGGCGATATTTATATTAACCATAAATAAAGACAATAAAGACTGATGAACATTCACTGCTGGCTGTGCTTCACCACAACATAATAAAGCCCAAATTAAAAACTGGTCAATGCAAATATGTTTATGATAATTAATACATATGATCCATAAAATAAACCTTTAAGACTGTATATCAGAATAAAATGTAACTGTTAATTTCTACATCCATCAAACCTACTTCAACCCAACAAACAGCAGAAATCACGCTCTTGTGTTGCGCTTTGTCTTTTGTGCCGGTGTGAACCTCTCTCTGCTCAGCGATAAAAGGCTACAAAGCTTCAGAGTGGTCGTTTAAATGTGGTCGTAATGTCTAAGCAATAATCTACCCCCCGCCTCAAACTGTGTTACTTTTGCAGCATGAGGTGATAAGTTGTCGCTTACTTGCAGTTCAGCTGAGGCAGTGGGGGATTCCAGCCTCTCCTGCTCGTCACGTCACGGACCTGCCAGAAATCCCGCTGTCACGCACAGATCCCGGGCTCGCTGCTGGGTGCTCACTGTTTCTGTGCGTAAGTGACACTGTGGTCCAGTATTAAGTTGTCGTCACTGTCATTGTTGACGTTTGTTGGTGTTTTCTCTTCTTGCTCTCTCGGGATTTCGCTCCTTGGCTCGTCTGTTTTCAGGACCACGGACAGCGGCTCCTGCTCTTATACCCACGCCCTCCTGACCCACGTGATTTATGCGTCAAGCGGAGTCCATTGACGTCACAACACTGGGTTTCATTCATAAGATACCCCGACCCACCTCTGCCCCCCTCCCCTCCTTCATGGAACCAATTAGCCGCAGTCCTTTGGCTGCTGAATGAATTTGCAGTTTGCTGCTGTCTCTCGTGGGCGGACACAGGTTTTCTGGGGCCCACAGGAGCAGAGGAGGCGGGTTTACCTCAAAGGCTGCTAAACCTTCTCCTTGTCTCTCACTTGAATGACATTTTATAATAAAATCAGTCCTCAATCCGGTTATTATGGGCTTGTTTTTATACCTATTTTATATTTATGATAAACCTAATAGTAAAAAGAGTAAGTGAGAGCATGACACACGTTCTCCTCTGGTCTACAGTCACAGTGTGTGGGCACATGTGGGCTTTATCTGTGGGTTTCACCATGAGTGTGGCCTGTGACTACACACTATAAAACAAAGCCTTAGGAACAACTGAGAAGGTTCCATTAATGTAAGAAAATATAACATTTTAGGTTTGTTAGTTAAAACTAAGTCACATTAGGGTTAGAGGACGGTTTCTTTGTGTTTGTAGGAAACAATCAGTATTTTGTTATCAAACACATTATTTCAAACATCTGAGGAATATAAATCTTTGAAGTCCAATGTTTCAAAGGTAATAATAAAAACTAGACCACACTTTCAAACGGGACTATGAAATTATGGGATGTTATGGTAACTCCCTAAAGTCTCCAGTTAAGCCAAATAAGCTGCAGCCACAGTTCTGACTGAATTTAGCAAAGGAACTTACTCTTCTACATTAACTCCCTGTTAAGTCCAGAGAATCCCATACAAAGGACTCCATCAAGGTCTGACATGTATATAAGAATGTATAACTAGCTACAAGCTCTTAATTTACTTACTTCCAGAATCTAGGCCTTTTATTAAGCTCATGGTTGGAGCCATCTATGAACTGTGTTGTGTCTCATCATGGTTTTTGTGTTACTTGTAGTTCTCTGGCTAAGGCAGATGCCTCCCCCACCCTGAGTCTGGCTCTACTGGAGAGAGGTTTGCTTGCTAGACCCGTGTCCTTGCTGTGACTTGGGACTACATTAAACAGGACTCAATTGACAACACAGCACAAAGCACAACATCAGATTGGACGACACATATATTAAGTAAATACAAGTATTGGAAAAAGTGACAGATATTTATTGTTACCCTGGTATGTTCGCTGAGATCAATTACATAAACACAATTTAGCTGTAAATGGACTATTTGTGATGTCAACCTTTTACTCAGAACGCATTTGTTGATAGAGGAATAAATCAACATGAAAATTGGGTTTAGCCAATATAACAATTTGTTTTAGAAACAAAACCACTACTGTGGTGATTAATAAACATAGAAGGGTATGAGTGAAAAAGATGAAAAAAGAAAGATGACAAAAACAAAAGCCAGCGATAATAGGTGATATCGCTACAGGTACTGATCCTACTTTCTCTAAGAGCAGGGCTAAGATTACAAACTAACCACTCAAAGGCAACTGTATAAACCTCATCAGCACAAAAAATTTCACTATAATAATGTTTCTACTAAGACCTTGATAAACCTCTGCCTAAAAGATGAAAAGGCCAACGCGTGGAAGAAGCATCCCTCCAAACTGTACACGCTTCAGGCACAGTGGAGGTAGTGTCAGTGCATGGGTTCTACAACCGACTCTTGTCTCACTCTTTATTCATAGCATAATTCAACAGGACAGCAGCAACATGAATTCAGAGGTGTACAGAACCGTGTTCGTGCCATCGCTGAATAAACGCATTTAAACAGCGGGGCCACAGCAGGAAGAAATCCCCAAAGCTAGCAACTGAAGGAGGCATCAGGCAGAGAGAAATGTGGGAACGTTGCATAGGTGATGCAAGTATTTCAACCAATAGATAGAAACTGTTCATGTAAAACATGGGTGAATTACTGCAAAATGTGCTTATTTCATGATGTTTAACTTATCTCCATGAAAACCATGAAATATTTAACTATTTAACCGTTTGATCTTAAACCTACACTAAACCTCTGAAGGAGATTGGCCTTAACATTCAAACAAGAACCGTACCAGGAAGTATTAGAAACGTTAACTTAGATGTTTGCTTTAAAGGTGTTGATAATCTACATATTTCTATATGGAACCATGTAAGAAGACAAAACCAACAATGCAGTTACTGAGTGTTTACCCAAAGCCTTAAGAGCTCACTTCTCTCCACAGAGCACCACTGCTGCACAAACACGCATGAACAGGCCACACTGGCTGAAGTGCTCCTTCAGTAAGATGAAGACGCACTGCAGCGCCAGCAGATTCGTCTTCTGCTGACAATTGTCCCTGAAAAACTACTCCAGGTTTAACATTTGCAAAAAACAACAACAAAAACCCTGCAGTCTCTGGTGAATGACTTAAAATCAGGGAATGTTAACATGTGATGTGTAGATGTCCAATATTATTGTTTCTGTCTTGCTAAAGACTTTCCTGACCTGGTCCCAGTTGACATGTACTGCAGAACCTGAACAACACTCACAATGTGTGAATGTTCAACCGTCTCTGAAATAAGCAGCTGAAGTGCATATTTTTACTTTACAGTCAGGATCCACCTCAGGTGTTGAACTCTAACAAACAACATTTCACCAATTTACAAGTAATAAAAAATATGAACCCTTCTGCACACACAAGTGTAAGTGTAGCCCAGTTTCAGACCCCCCCACCCCCCAGTCTCACACACACACAGCTAAAGGCCTGTCAATGCAAAGAGCTTTCATTCGTTACTGTGTCTGTTCCTCAGTGAGTCCCTGGAGTCACAGACATACAGAACTGATGTTGTTAGTCCAGGTAAGTCCAGTCCCAGATTCTGTCCTCTCATCCAGCCTCTGCTTTAGTATCTATTCTCTCTTACAACGCTGCTGCGTGCTATGCCAAGCCCATCTCCTCCAACACACTCCTGGGTGACTCATCCTCCTGCAAACAGAAACCAAGTTCAAACTAAAGAATCTTTATACAATACCACAAACACAGTTTACAGCACTGCTATCATTTGTATAAATACAGTGCACATCAGGCTAAACTACGTGGTGTTGACATGGTAGACTGAAGACCACAAAGCTTTTTATAGTTTAGTAGCATTAAACTACTATTTAGTAGCTTGTTATTGGTATCAACCAAACAGATGAGTAGCTCTACAGCCACTTTGACAAATGAATGTTTTTGATGCTCTACTCTGAACAAAGGAGGGGAAAAATTACGAATTTAAATTTTTATGTGAAAAGGAGTTAAATGACTGATGGCATCCGGTAAATATCAAATAAAGATCCCACTTTATACTGTTCAGGTGAAAGCTGATTAGTCGATTATTATTATTATTATTTATTAGTTTAAGGTTATTTGGGCACAGAAACACATTTGAAGAAGAGGAGCGTAGGCTTTAAAAGCCCTGGTTACCTCCTGCAGTAGGTCAGCTTGTTCAATAGCTTTCAGGACGCTCTTCTTAGACGTGTCCTGAATCTCTCCTCCCATCAGGAACTCATCTAGAATGAAGTAGGCCTTCTCAAAGTTAAATATGATGTCCAGCTCACACACCTAGACAAACATATACAAGTAATCAGTGCTTTGCTCATCAAAGGCTTCATTCGCTGTGAAGGTTCAACTAAGTACAGAGATCTACACTTACACTGCCAAAGTATTTATCCAGCAGCTCTACGAAGCGATGGATAACTTCAAGTGTGATTAGCTCATTGTCTTGCTCTTCAATTGCACAACAGAAATACAGGCTGGCGTACCTAAATACACAGGAACAGAAAGGAAACCATCTATTTTCAGTGGAACATACACTTTTCAACAGTCATAAGGAACTAGGTCGGGTTTTCTCTGTGGATGAATAAACTCTGTCCAAGCTTGTCCCTGTCTGGCCACATTTTTTGTCTTTCATTCTATTGAGGTCCTGGCTGCTGTGAGATGTTGGTAAGTCCATTTGACAAATCCTTACATGAATTAGTTGAACTGAACTCTAAGTTTACTATCAAAGGATTTGTGTGAGGAAACCACGTAAAAGCTTGTGGAAAGCAAGATATGGAGTCTGACGGATTAACACTGCTAATCTGCTTATACTAACACTATTGTAAATAACTGACCACATGTGACTGTGTTGTTTCGATGTAACTGTATAACTGACTTCAATGCGACGTTTGGGCTGAGCAGAGCCAAGTTTTGGGTTTTTCAAAGTCTGCAGTGGACTAAATAAATTATATTTCACCAGAGCTCCTGAAAACAAAAAAACGTGTAAAACGTTCAGGGAATGTCTCACACTTCACAGATTATATTTTAAAAAAATCTATATATAAATATACATTAAAATTAACATGCCACCATGTCCACGTGTCTAACTTTGTCTCTTTTTCTCCTGTAGTTGTCTACATCTTGTTGCTGCTCGTTGTCGTGTTCTCTGCTCGTTGTTTCTCTATCCCTTCACCCCAACCGGTCGAGGCAGATGGTCGCCCATACTGATCCTGGGTCTGCTGGGAGTTTTTCCTCCACTGTTGCTATTAAAATGTACAGTTTATTGATTGACTACAATTAAAAGCTTGCTCTATGTGGGATCTGTCGGGTTTAGTTGTGTAAAGTCTTAAACCTTACTTGTAAAGTGCCTTGAGATAACTGTTGTTGTGGACCGGTGCTATATAAATAAAACTGAATAAATCGAGTGTAGTGTTTTAGTGTGGGTGAGTATCACCTGATCTGGTGTTGTTCTGTGTAGGCGTTACCTGGCCCACATGTGGGTCGTACCGATGGTATTCACCCATGAAAACTGAACAAATGATTGAACGTTGTTAAAATATTTCTGTGTGTTGAGAAAATAAGCATGCGTTTCTCCGTAGGCAGTGGACACTGTGTAAATCAGTTTGGGGTCTGCCTCCGCAAAGACCTGTGTTTAATAACTGCACAAATGTTCACCTCAACTACCGGTTCACTTTCTCCTGAGGAAGAAGAAGGGAAAGAAAGTTTCCTTCAGTGGAGAGAAGACTTTGTAAACAGGCCGAGAGACTCGAGGCAAAACATGCAAACTCTTTCCCTGTGGACAAAAGGAAGGGCTGTTTCAAATACCACATCCTAGAGGAGGGAGTTTCTCTGACGTGCTTGTGAAGAATGACTGCAACAGGCAACAGCTCGTCTTATGTTCAACTCTGCCATTATCATACCAAGAAACCTACAGTAGATCACTTGTTCCTTTGATGATAAAGTAAGATTAACATTTAGTCCAGAGCAAGATTCAAAATCTTGAAAGAAATCAGGTAAATTTTCTGATCCCTAATTGCAGCTTATGATTTAACATTCACCTTTTATAGACAATCTTGAGGTCCCTCCATTCTAGGAAGCTGCACATCTTTGGTTTGCGAGCAAGCACTATCTGCATCAGCTCCCTCACCATCTTCTTCTTGTCACGCTCAGCTGTGGCTGTGTACCACTTCTGTAGCCGCAGCTTGCCCTGCCTGCTGAACAGCAGCATGAAGCGCATCTGCAAACAAGGAAGACAAAGAGGAAATGAATTAGAACAAGGAAAGTGTTACTTTACGTGTATTCAAGGGTTGCCTCAAGCCAATGTGGTAACTAGAACAGCCTTAGTGTGGATCAAGGCAAACATAAAGGACTGATGTACCCTACAGCCAACTATGGCTGATCTATTCACACAAGGTGTTTCACCCATTTAAACTTGCTGGAGTAAACTGTGCTGCTTTCAAATGCCTGTTGAAGTCACACTGTTATTCATACTATGGTTCACATGCTGCAATTGATGGCCCTTTGTTCTCATGGCACGAGAACCAGTGGAAGCCAGTGGAAATATCTAAATAGCCGATATTTGTTTGATAAGTAAGCAATGTTTTATTTTAACATCTGAAAACCCGTCAGCTTGGACACCCCTCGCACTCACTGCCTACCTTTGTGAAGTAGTTGCAAAGTGGCTCCTGTCACAGCAAACAATTATTGTGAATCTAATACGTGTTAATTAAACAGAAGCGTTTGATACGTGCTGGTACAGAGCTGTGTGACCAGGTTCGCAAAACTGGACCCAAGTCTGTACTAAATCTTGCTCCAACCTTTCTATGCGCTTTGTTTTGTATACATCATTAGCTACAGACCTACTTGCGGTACATTACAAATCCAGCTCTGTTTTTTTTTTTTACAAAAGTAACATTCAGATAAAGCTTAGAGGCAGAAGGCAGTGCAGTGAATTAGAGAACGACTGCACACGTAAAAAATGCCTTTAGATGCCCTGCAACTCCCAAACATGCCTCAAAGTCAACCCGCGTTTAGTTTGCAGTATTCCTGGAAAATGGCTCTTGCAGTCACCCAATACGAACCCTATAGAAAATTGACTGCAACTCTTCATCAAGGTAAGATAACGCTGAAACATTATGCTACTATCTGCTAGTGCCAGTCTAGCGCCAGACGCTTTGATCATTTCACAGAAGTTTTTCTAGTCCCGCCTTTAATACAGATATGAATATTATCAACTTTAGTTTCCTGGAAACATGTAGCTCAACTTCCTCAAAACACGGATGCGTGATTAGAATCTGTGAAATTAAACAATATCAATTTCCACAGATTGTTAAAATACCGTTTACTCAATGAAAATTGCATCACGGACAAATTCATAGTTAGAACATTTTCCACTTGACATGCTTTATATAAAACGTATTATTTTGTGATCTCAACAGCAGCATCTATTTAATTGCAGCCCAAAGCGTAGAAAAGATTTAATCTATTAATTAGAAAAAAAAAAAAAGTACAACTACAATAGAAACAAGCTCACATTAAAAGCATATGGAAAGAGAAACGTCGACAGCTGTTTCTTCAACGTGTGCGTGTTCTGGCCTCACACACCAGGTAGGCGACAACGTACACGGCCTTGGGTAAACTAACACGTTTGATACATTGAAATAAAAGTGGGCAGATGCTGTAATTACAGCTGGTTCTCATCTACTAAGCCAGTCACCGCTGTTTTCCAGCTGCAGCCTGTCAGAATGTAAAACTGTCCCTGTGAGCTAACACAGTTAACCTTTATTCTCCTGGCGTCGATTAAGCTCCGAGTTAGTGAAACCTTCATTTATAACCGTGTGACCTGAACATCTGTAGCAGTGAATGTGCTACATCTGACTACGCTGACTGAGAGCTCAGCACCGCGTCCACGGACTGGACTAGTCCCCGGACACGGCCTGCTAGCTGCCTGCTAGCTGCCTGCTACGACAGATCCCAGGTGGAGGTAGCGCAGGTGAACACTTCCTGAATCGTACACCTTGCTATAATTAGCTTAGCAACTACCTCCAGTATTTCAGAACCAATGAGGCGCAGAAACTTACCATTTTCTCCGGATCTGTTCAGGCAGTTGTGACGTTACAAAAACTAATCTAATTTATTAGTTGTCCGGTCTAAGGCAAACGTCTCCAGCGCAGCTAATGTTAACAGTCCATGCCTGTGTACATCTAACTAGACTGAACCACCAGCCCATTCCCTGTCCGCCTCTACCGAGCATGCGCACAAAGGGTCGGTCGTTGTTCTTCTTCTCTGGTGAATTGAGGCAGGACGTATGCTGCCACTTCCTGGATGGTTTTAAACATGAATGACATATTTATTTATGGGAATAATAATGTTTATACTGAGTAATTCGTACAAATATTAGTTACTATGATTATATTTTATTTTACAAACAATGTAATTGTTATTTTAAATCAGTGAATGCTTTTTTGGGTGGTTGTAAATGTAGCCCGTCTACCAGATCTAATAGTAGATGGGGCCCTGAGTTCTGAATTTTTCACATATATATTTCTATATTACTGTTATTTCGAATTTTATCTTTTAGTCAAGGGTGCTTTTAGCAATTATCCTTTTCCTTACCAACCCTAAGAGTAATTCATTACCTATAATAATAACTCTAATACTTTATATAACAAAATAATAAGTACTCCTTTAATTATTAAGACAACAATAACAAACAACAAACTTAAACATTCAGGAGTCAATCGTGTCAAACAAAATGTCTTTCGTGTCAGTGTCACCAAACCGTTGCAGGCCTGAATCGTTGCACGTGCACGTGGAGCCAGTACGTAGCGGTCCGTCCACTCCAGTGAGAGCAATGAACAAAACAAAAGTTCTACCTTCCCACACTCCGTCCTCGAGCAGGGTCCACAACTGAGCTGGTGCCGATATCGCTGGCGTCCTACCTCGACCGCCTGAGAGAAGCGTGTCCTGCTGGGTTAGCTGGCTGCCTCCGTCTCCAGGTGCCGTTACCGCTCCTCGCTTAGCTAACGAGCAGCACCTGCGATAGTCTGATGCCGAACGTCGTGTTGAAGTTCGCTTTCTTACCACCACAGGTCCGTAAACTCAGACTATCATGCTGACAGTCCAAACTTTACTTTTCTAAAGTTTCTTGGATTAAACACCGAACTTTTCTTAAGTGCATCACTCCTCCTGCACCTTAGCTCTGCTCCTCCTGTGCTCTTCTCTCCTTCCGGTCTTCCCCTCTCCTTCCGGTTACAAATCAATAAAATAAAACCCTGCACAGTTTGCATATACAGTTAACACTATTCAAGGTTTGGCTTACAAAACAGAACACATTTATAAACACACATTTAACATCTTTAAACCATGTGTTAAACAGTGTAAAAGAAAATATACATTAACAACTTATTTCAATAATTAAACACCCATTACCTATGTATGTATTTATCTTATTTAAGCCAATTATCTATTTATACTTTCTTTTACTATTTTCTTCTTATCTATTTATTTATTTTCACCTGGGCTACACCCTCCCCCTCCTAAATGTCTGGTGTCCTCATCAGACTTGAAGTCCTACTTAACTGAGTAGCGAGAAGGGTGGCTAACTCTAATCTATGAACTCCCTCCAATCTTAATTACAACACCTCTATGTATAATAGTGATAGGCTGATCTCTGCCTTTTCCTGGCTCATCATATGTTAGTCTAACTACAGGTTTCACTGTTCTCTTGGGTCGTGAGTTCCTAGGTCTGTCACCTCTGGAAACACAAGGTCTTTCAGTCTCCTCCACAGACTGCATTCCGTTAGTGTCTGTGTCAGATTCAGGCTCCTCCTGGCCTGAATCACTTTCCTCTTGAGGCCCAGAATTCTGGCCAGACTCCTGCACTTCTTCCGTCTGAGAGTCTGCCTCAAGACCATCCTCCTCATGACTGTCACTTGACTGTGAGAAAGGTAGATCCTCTTCTTTCATAGCTGAGGGTTGAATAGCGCTTCTGTGGCTGCGCTCCCTTTCTCTGAGTCGTGTATGGTATGGCCTATAAAGTCTGCAATAGTCTGAGTCAGAGGACACATCTGACTCTTGGGGTTCCTGCAAGGTTGGCAGAATGTCTGTGGTGGTCTGCATTTGCCTTCGAGAAGTCCTCTCTCTGGTCTTCAGCACTTTGGGCAAATCATCTTCCCTTTCTGCACTCGGAAGTCGCACAAGGTGTCCTATAGGGAGGATGTGATCCCTGTGGATCGTTTTGATGTCACCCCTTCTACCCTCAGGCTTAACCTTATAAACTGGAAGGTTTGGCATCTTTCCCACTACAGTGTAGGGAACAGGACTCCAGCGGGCCTGTAGTTTGTGTTTCCCTCTAAGTCCCAAGTTTTTCAGCAAAACTCTGTCACCAACTTCTAGTGACTGAAAGCCAACTCTTTTGTCATAAGATCTCTTATTTCTGTGATGAGACTTATCTGCTGCTTCAGAGGCTAGTTGGTAGGCTCTGCGCAAATCCTCCTTTAACTTTGCCACATATCCTGAATGGCTCTCTCCATTCCCATCTGAAGATGTACCAAAACACACATCTACAGGAAGTCTGGCCTCCCTACCAAACATCAGAAAATAGGGGGAATACCCTGTAGCATCACATCTAGTACTGTTGTAAGCATTTACTAAATAACCTACATGCTGACTCCACTGACGTTTCTTTTCCTGACTCAAAGTCCCTAACATAGAGAGTAAAGTCCGATTAAACCTCTCTGGTTGAGGATCACCTTGCGGGTGATAAGGAGTAGTCCGGGACTTCCTGACTCCCAGCATCCTCAAAAGATTGCCAATAAGACAACTCTCAAAGTCTCTACCCTGGTCAGAATGAATCCTAGCAGGTAGGCCATAATGAACAAAGTACTTGTCAACCAATACTTTTGCTACAGTGTGAGCCTTCTGGTTCTTTGTTGGGAAAGCTTGTGCATAACGTGTAAAGTGGTCAGTGACCACTAGTACATTACTCATGCCTTTAGAGTCAGGTTCTACTGAAAGAAAGTCAATACATACTAGGTCCATAGGCCCAGCACTTGTAATCTGATGTAAAGGAGCTACTTTTTGACAAGGCGACTTACGTGTGACGCAGGCCCCACAGTTCTTTACATGCTGCTCAGCATCCTTTGACATCTTGGGCCAGAAGAATCTACTTCTCAGTAGGTCAGTTGTTCTCTCAATACCAAGGTGTCCTAAGTCATCGTGTAAGGACTTCAGCACAACTTCTCTAAACTCCTTCGGTAAAACCAGTTGTGTAGCCTCTTCACCTGATGGTCGTTTACTCACACGATGAAGCAGACCATCCTTCAGGATCAAACGGTCCGCCTCTCGCTTTAGCTGCAAGAATTCGGGATCATTTAGGTTAACTTCCGACCATGCTTTCTGCTCCACCGCTTTGATAGCAGGTCCAATCACCGCATCCGCTCTCTGAGCGTTTCTGAGTTCCACGGTGGACAGATGCTCCAATGACTTCAATTGTAGCCGCATAGGAAAAGCATAAAGATCTGGAATACAATCAGGAGATGCTCCCAGCTGATCCACATACCTCAATGTGTTGTCACCAGATCTGGGAATACAGACTTGCTGACAGATGGACTTTACTCCGTCCTTCGGTATTGTCTCCCACGCTGTGATGTCATCCGCATCTGGAAAGTTTCTAGAGAGAAGGTCAGCGTCTATGTTGTGTTTGCCTGGCCTGTACCGTATGTCAAATTCATAGGTGGACAGAGCGGCAAGCCACCTGTGTCCCACGGCATTGAGCTTCGCAGTGCTCAGTACATATGTCAAAGGGTTGTTGTCTGTGCGCACTGTGAACCGAGCCCCGTACAGGTAATCGTGAAACTTGTCAACTACCGCCCACTTAAGAGATAAAAACTCCAGCTGGTGTATGGGGTAACGTTTTTCAGACTGGCTCAGCTTTCGACTAGCAAATGCCACTGGTCGTAGGCCCTCAGGATACTCCTGGTAGATAACTGCTCCTAATCCTTTTAGGCTAGCATCCACATGTAGAACATAGGGCCTCTCAGGATCTGCAAAAGCTAGTACAGGGGCATGAGTCAAACAGTAAATTATCTGGTGAAAAGCATCAGTACAATACTGGTCCCATCTGTCCCCAAAGGGCTCTGACTCACTCAGGTATTTCTTAGTAGGATCCTTAGCATTTTTCCTGTTCTTTTGAGTTGGGGCGTAGCCTTTGGTTAGTTCAGTTAATGGCCTGACAATGGCAGCATAGTTGGCTATAAACCTCCGGTAGTACCCACAAAACCCTAGAAAGGATCTCAGTGTTTTCAGGTTGGTAGGCAGTGTCCAGTGGGTCACTGCTTCAATCTTTTCTTGATCAGGTGAAACGCCCTCTGCTGACACTATGTGTCCCAGATATTTCACTTTGGACTGACAAAACTGACACTTATCAAGGGAGATCTTCAGTCCAGCCTCCTCAAGTCGATCAAGGACTTTAAGAAGTCTCTCTTCGTGTTCTTCCAGCGTTCTCCCAAAAACAATTAAGTCATCCAAGTACACAAGAACTTGTAACAAATTCATGTCACCAACGGTCTTTTCCATTAATCTTTGAAATGTAGCCGGGGCTCCTGTTATTCCCTGTGGCATACGTTCAAACTGGAAGAACCCTAGTGGGCAGATAAATGCCGTCTTCTCTTTGTCTTCCTCAGCCATAGCTATTTGGTAATAGCCACTTCTCAAGTCAAGAACAGAGAACCACCTGCTTCCCGACAGGGAATCCAAGACCTCATCAATACAGGGTGTGGTATACTGGTCAGGCACTGTTTGACTGTTCAAGAGTCTGTAATCAATACACATTCTTATTGTCCCATTTTTCTTTCTGACAATCACTATTGGAGAAGCATAGGGGCTGCGAGACTCTTTAATAATGCCAGCACCTAAGAGCTCTTGAAGATGTTTTCTCACGTCATCAATGTCAGCAGGAGTCAGGCGGCGTGAGCGCTGTCGGAAGGGTCGGGGGTCAGTCAGCCGAATGGTGTGCTCTACACCTTTAGCTAATCCAACATCCCATTCACTCAGGGAGAAAACACTGGACCTTTGAGATAGTTTCCTCACTAACCGCTCCTTCCACTCTTCTGAAACATCAGAGTCTCCAAAGTTAATGCGATTACTATCGAAACTTGCTGATGGTGTTTTTCCTGGAGGAACAGCTGTGACACTATCTGTACGATACACATGTCCCATAACCATTCCCACTGGTACTGTTGTCTCCTGACGGGACTGGTTCTGAACCAGTATTCTAAAGTTGTTAACTGTTACTGCTGGGGCAGGTACTACCATGGGCTGCAACATCAAGCTGCCTGGAAGTGGAGCTGAGGGAGATGAATCAATCATTAGGATTTCCTTCACCACCGGCTGAGTAAAATCAACTTTACATATAATCTGCTGATCTTCACCTGGGTGTAGAGTCAAGGGTCCAGGGCCTTGCCATGTCACTACACCAACTTGGTCGTCCTCATCATTGATTGTGGACCCAGAGTCAGTTACTGTAATGTCCCTTCCCCAGCCAGCTTGTATTCCTAGTGTTTGCATAATGTCAATTCCACGGTCTCTACACTGCCTCACCAGACTCCTTACATGACTGGTGTTGGTTCCCACAATGACAGGAGTCTGTTCTGTGGTCCGAGGGCTAGGGCAGATAAGTGCAAGAACAGTTACAATTTTGCTGGAGCCAGTGACTTCTGGGGGATACTCTAAATCCACTACCACGTAGCCACGGTAGGGGTAACTATCTTCTGATTCACTCAGACCCCAGAGAGCCAGGCCAGATACAGGGTGTATTGGAACATCGCTCAGGTTCTTTTGGTACCACGCTTCAAAGATTATGGTGACCTGGGAACCACTGTCAAACAGAGCGTCACAGAGATGTCCGTTCACTCTTAACTGTACTGTACTAGGTGGACCGACTAAACCTTCTGGTATCCCAGAGTTTCCAGGTGTAGACACATGACTTCTCTTCACAGTACAGTGAGTGTCTTCCCCTGAAGTGATGGTAGCAGGTGGGTTTTCTTTGGACAGTTTAAGAGCTTGGATCAATTTTTTTATCACTCTACTTTGATTCTCTTGATTAGAGCATTTAGATGCAAAATGCCCATTTTCTCCACATCTATAGCAGAATCGCTGTTCACAGGCTTGTGAGAATCTGGCAGGGGAATGTACTTTAGTGGGGGCTTCCACTGTCAAGACATTAGCTGGGTGGAATGATCCAGCTTCTGTTACTTTCCTATCTAGTTTCGTCTGCAGTCTCTTTACCTGTTTCTTTAAAGCTCTCAGCTCACTGTCCTGGCTGTTCTCACTTACTGGTAGGGTGAGTGGAAGCGTACGCTCTGAACACTCCATTTGTTTTTCACTCGAAGGTACCACCACAGAGGTGACAATAGACTTGAGCTCTTTAATTTCAGTTTTCAAGCGCTGAATCTCTGTGTGCTTGGAATCAGTACACTGCTTGTTCTGTACCTGATTTATTGAAGCGTTGAGTTTCATTCTGGATGCCTCATATTCCTCTTCAGCACGGATCTCACTCAAGAGCTGCAGGAATGTGGGCGGCCTAGACTTCCTCTCTCTTAAGCGCAGCTGGATCAGCATTAGGTCCGCAGCAACTGCTCCTCTCAACAGCTGTTCCACCCGGGCTCTGTCCATATTCTCATGGGGAAGGCCACCTCTCTGCACAACTTTAGAGAGATCTCGCTCCAATCGTCTCAGAAAATCAGACAATTTCTCTCCTGGCTGCTGTTGCAAGAGACGGAAAGCAAAGTACAAGTCATCACCTGACTCAGCAGTTCCAAAGGCACTTTCCAGGGCCTCTAAGTACATCTTAGGTTCAGCATCAGGGTTGCTGGTTCGTACTGCCTTGACTATTTCCAGTGCTGGACCCTTTAAACTTTCCACTAACCTGCGTCTTTTCTCCTTATCAGTACACTCACTTTCCTCCACCATGAGCCATGCTTGCTCCAGCCAGTGGTCAAACTGCTCCTCGTTTGCTGGAACAGGTTGTGTCCCTGAGAAAACACGCAGCCTCCGATATCCACTTTCAGCTGGGGGTTTGTTGGTCTTTTCTAAGAAGTCACCAAACGCTTGCAACAAGTTATGAGAGGTTGTGGACTGCTGTGCTCCTGGCATTAGGGCTCTAATGTCATCCATAGTTTTCCCTTCAGTCTGAAGAAGAGCTCTTAACTTGCTATGGAAGTCAACCTCAGCAGGTTGAGCTTCATCCATAGTGACTAATGCCCATACTGATTCACCATCAGGGAGATGCACTTCAGGCGGTACGCTGACCATAGTTAGGGCTTCTTTGCATTCACATAAAACCATAAGGTTGTTTAGTCTAGCATTAAAGGTTCTTCCCCTAACACGTACTCTGCCCAAACACTTGATAGTCTCTAGAGTCTCTTCAATTTGTGCTACTTCTACCGTTTCTGGGGCAATTACTAGCAGTCCATGAGCTTCATCCAAGCCTTCGCCCCTGCACCACCCCTTCAACTCAGAAGCTAACGCTAGTCTGTCTGCCATTATGGTTGGATTTCGTACACACTAATATTACTGGATGTCCCTGACTAAAATAATCCCAGCGGTGCCTCCATTTTATGTAGCCCGTCTACCAGATCTAATAGTAGATGGGGCCCTGAGTTCTGAATTTTTCACATATATATTTCTATATTACTGTTATTTCGAATTTTATCTTTTAGTCAAGGGTGCTTTTAGCAATTATCCTTTTCCTTACCAACCCTAAGAGTAATTCATTACCTATAATAATAACTCTAATACTTTATATAACAAAATAATAAGTACTCCTTTAATTATTAAGACAACAATAACAAACAACAAACTTAAACATTCAGGAGTCAATCGTGTCAAACAAAATGTCTTTCGTGTCAGTGTCACCAAACCGTTGCAGGCCTGAATCGTTGCACGTGCACGTGGAGCCAGTACGTAGCGGGCCGTCCACTCCAGTGAGAGCAATGAACAAAACAAAAGTTCTACCTTCCCACACTCCGTCCTCGAGCAGGGTCCACAACTGAGCTGGTGCCGATATCGCTGGCGTCCTACCTCGACCGCCTGAGAGAAGCGTGTCCTGCTGGGTTAGCTGGCTGCCTCCGTCTCCAGGTGCCGTTACCGCTCCTCGCTTAGCTAACGAGCAGCACCTGCGATAGTCTGATGCCGAACGTCGTGTTGAAGTTCGCTTTCTTACCACCACAGGTCCGTAAACTCAGACTATCATGCTGACAGTCCAAACTTTACTTTTCTAAAGTTTCTTGGATTAAACACCGAACTTTTCTTAAGTGCATCACTCCTCCTGCACCTTAGCTCTGCTCCTCCTGTGCTCTTCTCTCCTTCCGGTCTTCCCCTCTCCTTCCGGTTACAAATCAATAAAATAAAACCCTGCACAGTTTGCATATACAGTTAACACTATTCAAGGTTTGGCTTACAAAACAGAACACATTTATAAACACACATTTAACATCTTTAAACCATGTGTTAAACAGTGTAAAAGAAAATATACATTAACAACTTATTTCAATAATTAAACACCCATTACCTATGTATGTATTTATCTTATTTAAGCCAATTATCTATTTATACTTTCTTTTACTATTTTCTTCTTATCTATTTATTTATTTTCACCTGGGCTACACCAACAGAAGGTGAGTGTTGAGGTGAATGTTACACACTGATCTCGACACTACAGGTACCACAGACACAGTGCATTTGTAAAAAATATATAATTGTTTAATAAATATAAATACTGCAAAAATACAAGTGCAACATTCCAAATATAAGACAAACGATTAAAAAACAAAATACATTACAACCATAGTCTTCTTTCGTGATAATGCTGGAATATCTTCCTGCAGAAACTACATTTACTTCCCTTCATATTTCTTTGCTCAACACTAAACATTCAGATAAATATTACAGTCAGTCCTATTCCCAGTGTATCTCATATCAAAGGTTCAACAGTTGGTAGTGTCTATATCTTCCGTTCTGATGTGGTCGTCGTGTATTCAAAAACATCAGAGGGTTACCGCTGCTGAGGCTGGTTGAACTGACCCATGAGCAGAATAGCACCTGAAAACATGGCAGACAGATGCGACACATTATATCAGGTCACCTGATGTGCAGTAAAATGGGACTTCAAATAAAATCATCGTTATCGGAGCGTTACCTGTCTGTTTGTGTTGGATTATGAAGATGAACGGTCGGTCCAGGATTATCTCCTCTACTGCCATACGGGAAAACATGACAGCAGCTAACAGAAAGGAAGAAAACACACAGATCAGGGCTGCACGTTTCCACATGCTTTCCTTCAGGTCATACACAACAATAATCTACATGGCCCAGATGTTATGGGATCTACTTATCTAATCACAGTTACATTTGGGGTTAAAGGGCACTACTCAAGACTAACACAGTGGCATTAATGATAAAGCAACCTCTGCTTTCACTTGTGTTATCTCTCCAGCAAAAGCAATAAGCTCAGCTCACCTGTTGCTACTGCTCCTTTGGTTCCCTGCTCATTCACGTCGATCTTTACTTTCTGCACAACCTTTGACATGAACAGCCTCTCATCATCTGGAAGGCAGGAACACACGTAAACAACTAAATAAGTTTGCACTGAGTATGTTTCTAATTACAAACTTGAAAATAGCCTCTGCTAATAACGCTTATGAAATATACAACATCACCATTCAGGATTCTTTAAATTTCTATTCTACTGCATTTTAGAGAAAGAGTCAGCATTTTGCTGGGATATGTCTGTAACATTGGTCTTCTCGAAGTAGGTAAACGTACTGGAGATGCGTGAGAAGTCAGCAGTTGCCGGGTTGAAGATCCCTCCCAGGCCCATGTTCAGCAGGGCCGTCTTCAAATTCACCTCCGAAGTCAGAGTAAACCTGCAGCAACACACACAACAGTCACCTTGGCTGCTGAAGGCCACTGCACACAGATTTAGCAGCGTGAACTGCATCTTTAGTGCATGTTTGTAAGAAAGTTGTTTTTGAGTAATGACCCATATAGTTTGTGACGACGTCGCACTCACCTGGGCATGACCACCTGTCTCTTTACTTTCCTCAGTTTTTCCCTCCACTGCTGAATGCTTTGACTGCTCAGATGTCCACTGAGCACATCCAGTGAGAAATCAGGCTCAAAGGGTGACACGAGGAACATGCTGAATGAGTCGCCCTCGTACGGGACTTCTATGACATCATACTCCACCCCCTCAGCTGTCACAAACTCGCCTGTTAAGGAGATGTAGAATTATGGCACTGCTCCATCACACTTCATTTTTGAAACCCGATATAAGCGAAACACTCACCATAGTTGAAGTGGTTTGTGAGCCTCATCATGTGCAAGGGAACAGAGCTGCCATTGCCACAGTGGAAAATCCTCTCCTGTGTCAGTTTGGGGTCAAAGGGAACCTTCCAGATGCCGTGGAAGTAGAGAGCATTAAGCAGGACCAAGCGGGTCTCGTCGGTCAAAGATCCCGATTCCAAGATCTCAGGGATGGTACCTAGACAAGAAAAGACAACAAATAAGTCCTGTTGGATTAAGAAGGTGGAAAAAGAGAAGCCTCTGATTTCATGGCCTCTGCAGAAACGAATCCCCCCAGATGAGATACTGATACTGGATAGAATAAATACCTGCTGTGTGGTCTGAGATCCATGCGTTTATTGTGCGCACTGCCTCCTCTGGCTTAGTGAAGTCCAGCTGGTGAGGATGGGTCTGAAACACCTTGGCCAGAGCCCGGTGGTACTTCCTCTCCAGGGTCATCTTCCTCTCCACCATCACACCACTGGCTATCTGCACTGCCTCCTCCTGGGACAGGTCTCGCTGCAGAAGATGCTGCTGCCTCGCCATGCCTCGCTCTGTTAGGACGTATTATGATAATTATTCAATAAATTAATCGTCTATCTTGCCTTAATCTATTGTTGCGTCTATAGCTGTGAAACACTTTGTTCTGGTTTAGCTAACAAAGAGGAGCATTGGCTAGATTTTTAACATAAGGCTGGAAATTCCTTAATTAGCATAGATGTTTAGTTCAGTTTACAGAATTGTAGCAAACTTCTGCAATAAACGGGTTGATCTGTAGAAGGTGCTATAACACAAGCAGCACAGCCTACTGGTACAACAGCGCTTAGGATGCACTAAGCTACATTTTATACATTTGATCTTGATCTGTGTCTCACCTCGCAGTGAGAAGCCCATAGCGGTAGTTAAGGCTTTGTGAGTGTGTCGGGCGGCGCCAAGCTGAGCCATGGCCAGGACAGACGTCAGGCCGTACGGAGAGAAGACCACATTCTTGTCCTCAGCTCCGCGGGTCAACTGGAAGAAGACCTTCAAGCCAAAGTCAGTCTGCTTGTCCTGCAGAGAGCAGAGCCCGACTGAGCCCAGGGTCAGCAACAGGAATATACTAACACCCAGCATCCTGAGTGGGACAGACAAGAACAGGCCGTGAGCTGAGAATCACTTTGCAAAAGGCGGTTTTCACCTGGAAGCTACAGTAAGTCATCCAGGACTTTGTCTGGAAGCCGATGCCATGACTCAGCTTCAGACAATTTGTGTTTGTTTTTCTCATGGAACATGGACAGTGAGTCCACTGCATTATGCAACACAGACTAACTCTAAACAGCTGAGAGTAAAGCATTTAAGTATGTAACTCATCATAACATCGTTCAGGGAAGAACTGACACAAGAAGTGATTTCAAAGCAGTAACAAAAACAAACTGTCTGTCAAACCTAATAATCATTGGATACAAAGGAATAATACATTTTTTAAATTTCAGTTGCAATCCAGTAGTTTTTATGTCACATAGAAACAACTGCTCATGTTATTGTAGTTCTTACCTTGTGGTTGGAGTCTGGTACGGTTCAGAGGTTCTGTTGTAGCTGAGGCCCAGTCTGCTTCTCTCCTGCTGAAGTCTGAATGTGTGAATGAGGGAATTTGTGTCTTTTTATAGGGGAGCTCACCCAAAGCCCCTCCTACGCAGAAGTCCTCTCAGGATGATGTCATCTGACTTGTCTGGACGAGCTTCCTTTTTATGAACACATGCTCTGCCTCCTTTAACATTTCTCCGTTATCAGTCTCTATGTTTTCCCCAGTGCATGACAAACTATAGGAAAAAATATCTTAGTCTGATGGATTTAGTCACTTCTGATCATGGCAAAATCCAACCAAATGTGAGATCATTAGCTACAAGGTGACTTCAGGATGATTTGTCTAAAGACTTTGGCCTGGAAATACATTTTCTGAAAAGACTTAAGAATTAAACAAATTAAAAATCCAAAAGTGCTAACAATTAAAAAAATGACAGTAAAATTTCACAATAATAGCTGGATGCCTTCTCTCCAAACTGAAACGACTGCATCTATGTGTCTGTGGTAAATCTTTAAAGTTAAAGCTGACTTACACTGAAATGTAATTGATTCGTAGCAGCCAAGGTCAAAGCTGAAATAATATCTAAACACCTTTTGTGAGCTGCTGTCTTTGTGATAGTGGCAGCCTTCCTGGCATTTCTCTGAATCCCCTCAATACCTTTGTGAGAAGTCACTTTTTAGATGGTGACACATCAAAACTCTGGCTTCCAGCATTCCTCAAGCCACTATTCACGAAGCATCCAATGGACAGGACACGGAATCGAAATCTACACACTTTTTCCAGATCTATCCTTTAGGTCCTTGGCAGAACCACAAAGAAACACTGTTGTAGCAGTAGGCCCACATGTTATTCATTACTAAGGCTTCTCTTCAGCACTGGAGCCAATCTGGCAGAGTCATAGCGCTGCTGAACATAATATTCCCTAAACACCCATCTGTGACTTCCTGAATTTCTTTATGAATAAAATCCCAACCACTGCAGAACAAAATGATCAGATCCTCATATACAACAACTCTGGCCTCATAAGACCTCAGTCTTATTTTCAATACTGAAATGAGTCTAAATCATCAATATGTTTCTCAGCACACGTAGATTCAACCAGCAGCTAAATACTTGGGGCTTCCATCAAAGTAGGGACCCCAAACGCTGACAGTCCCTGAACTACAACAGGAAATGTTACAAAAGTAATGTAAGTTTGTAATGACTTGAGCAGATCTGAGGCCCCAAGGTGGCCCCGTGTCCACTACTGCTGCATATGATCCAGTGTAAACACAGGTGAAAGCACATCAGTTAACATGATGTTACTATACATGTTAACTGATGTAACTCTCTGTGACAAGACATTATGTCATCATGGAGTAAATGTGTGTAAATGTAGTGGAGGAGGCGTCCATCACTGACCACATCATCTAAATGGAAAATATTAGGACAGAGGCTTTATCAGTTCATGGCCAGTAATTACTGTAGTATTCATGTAGCCACCCACAACATAATACAGATTAAAATATGATAAACCTGTCAGAAACTGTGATAAAGCTGAATGTGTGTTTAGTCATAACAGTTTAATGCTTTATGCGTCACTGATGGTTGGTCTTTCATCTGAGAATTCCTACAATTTAAAACTTCAGACTTCAGTCCTGAAGCAGACCCACAGTAGATTGATGTCCATGGATTTAATGCTGCGGATACTAACAAGCACATCTGTTTCATGAAATGCTGACAGCTGCCCTTAGTGATGTGAGCTTTGTCTGTGTCCAAATAATGTGTCATTGTGTTGAGCACATGGCATCCTACTATATATCAACGAGTGTTAAACCAAGGCTAACAAAGGTCATAGACAGACCCTGATGCAGCTGCACCCAACCATCAGCATTCAGCTGTTACACAATCTGAGCAGAATCAAAAAGCAGAAGGGCTCAGAGTCAGCAAGTGAATGTTCAGCTCCAGCAGAAAAGGAAAAGACTGTTTACTTGCATGTGGTTAAAGTGAGTAAGTGGGTGAGGTTGTGGTGAACCAACTAAACATGCACAGTTACGTAACTAGTCTGCTAACACTGAAAGCAGACATCTTATCTTAAATGATGTGGCAGACAGGGGCAGAGATGCGCTGCTTGTCCTGACACCTGGTCACAGCAGACACTGTTTTCCATGGGAAGGTGTGCAGCTTAATGTTCTACATGAATTCAAAGAGGAAGGAAAGACAGCATTAGAGCTCCGTGTATAGAAACTATGGAACATACACATATTATGTGTATAAATATAGATCTATCTATCTATATGAATGTGAATATGAATATGAATGAATTTTATACCTTCATTAAGCATGAGCTACATGTCACTGTCCACACCCCTCCTTCAGCTCTATTTATGGTATGTAAGGCCTCCCTGTCTTTCCACAGCCAAAGGACCATGACTTGAAATTTCCTTGACGTGATTCACTCCTCACTGTGACTATGTGATGCATTTCCCCTCACCCGCAGTCAGTTTTCCCTGCGGTGTTTTCGTCCCGTGCACCAGTAAAGGCTCAGCACTTCAGAGGTGCTAGAACAAGTCCAGGCTTCAGCATGAGCACATTCTCTCAGCAAGTCACATTTGAGCTCAAAAAACATCACCGTCTTCCAGTAAAGCAGGAAAAGTAGAAACAAGGAGGTACTTTACCTTCAATAAATAAGGCTCAGTTCCACTGAACTTTCATGCTAATGTATTTGCACAGAATATATGCGGTAACTCAGACCACCCCAGCATTACTCATACTTTTGTGTCTCCCTCTGCTGTTATGGAAACGGTGAGTACTGAAGCCAAAAAGCCTCATTTATTTATGAAAGCTCACTGTTTTCCCATGCAGCATGCTGAGTAGGTTCCCCTGCAACATGTGCCCCCGATTTTCCCACAGTCTTTTACTACGCAGCGCACACAGCAGACACAAAATGACATAAGAGAGACTATAAAGTTTATAGATCTTTTACAAAAGACTTGAATCACACATTTTCCTATGAGCACACGATCATTAAACTCTACTGTGAATTTGTTAGATTGTGAATAGATCTAATTTTGACTCGAACAGCCGGGATAAAAATAGTTTCGATTCCAAAAGGGTGAATGTTTTATCAGTGGAGACCATATGCCCTTCCAGGGGGGGATGAGTCGCCATGGTGATTGTGAGCATTAGTAACAGGAAATAACTCATGAAGAGTAAAAGCTGCTCAGTGAAGAACATGTGTGTGTTCTATTTTAGGAATAACAGAACGTCCTAACACGCAACCAGTAAAAGTCCATAACTAGGCACGAAAACCATACAGTTGTACAGTGAGTAAGTCATTTAATGAGACGCTGGATGAAGTACAGACACATCGATTGTTTTTCTGTAGAAACGGTTTTGGTTTTTATTTCAGACACTGTCTTGTGTTGCGTAATGGCGGCCAGTTTGGAGTTTAGCAACAATATAATTAATGACAGTGAAAATAAAAGTGGCGTTAGATCACTTTCTCACAACCCAAAACCAAACACACAATGCATGAACGTAAGGGCTGCAAATCTCATCAAACCAGACTTCATCCACAAAGGAACATAAACAGTGTCAGATGTTTGAACATTTAAGGGAAGTCATTGGTGAATTTGTTTGAAGGCACCAACAGGGTGGTGTTTACCAGCCTCCCTCCTCTTGGTTTACAGACCATCTGTGAACGTCTGGGAAGGAATGTTGTCCCCTGCTTGTCTCATGCCGGAGTCTAGACCCTGGGGTTCTGGGTGGCACAAACTCAAAAACATCTGCTCTGTCTTGCCTATTTAATCTTATCAGTAGCACGTTGAGAATCTTCCTGTTTTGGGATCTGACTAATCATTTTCTCTCTCACACTTGTTTTTCAGCTAAAGCAAGAAAACATTGTCCTGAGTCCCTGTCATCAGACCGGTTCAAATAACTCAAACATGAGGAATCTGTGACATCCTGACACTGTAAATCAGACTTCCCTTAACAATTTGCTGTTGACTGTCAAGGAAGGACCCAGTCATGATCACCTCACCAGTTCCTGAGGCATTAAAGTTCAGTTGCTCAAAGAATGCAGACAAATCACATATTTTAGTTCTTATCACATTTAAACGTCTGTGGAAAAGGCTTCTGTGAAAACCATGATGTCATAAATGTTGTGAAAAGACTTGAACATAAACACACACTTCACTTCCTGTCAAATCAAACACATGTTGAACAATTATTAACAAATATTAATTAATTATTAAAATTTAGACATTTGCTGCAGTTTATACAGTATGTTTTGGTTCCACACGTACCTGACTTTAATGCTCTGTGTGGTCCTGGATCAGGAGGACTTGTGAAATCTGTGGACCCTGACGTCTGAACGGGTTCCTCCTCTTCCCAGGAACACACACAGACAAAAGAGATTCACTGACTTCCAGTGGTTAATCATCACTAGGCCAGGAGAGGAAAGTGGTCCTGTTCTGTGGGTTTCTTCACCCAGGAGCCCAGTCCAGCTTTGTGGAAGGCTCTGAACAGGGTTTGCTTGGCGGCGTGATAGTCCAGCGCCGCCTGCTTGGCGTCATGGTAGCTGCTGGGCCTCACTGCTGTGATGCGCAGCGCGGAGGAGAGCTATGAAGGGACCGGGAAACTCAGTGATTTGTCTCAACGTGGTCTCATGTCAAACAGCAGCAGTACTGTACAGTATGTGCTGTAGCACTTCACCTTGCAAAGCAGACGCATCCAGCGGCTACAGAGGGCGCGTTTACAGAGTCTGGAGGGTCGACCCAGGTCGTCTTTCCCTGTGGGAGCATTGACCAGCTCCAGCCCCTCATCTCCCATCGTCCAGTTCACACTGAAGCTTGGTGCTTTCCATGGCTGACGAGCCTCTGTATTGCTTATCCCTACACGACAGCGAAACAAAACCTTTTATGATCCTGGGTTTTCAGGCCCCTGGAAGCAGGACGGGAGGATGTTTCTTACCGCTGAGCAGGGGTCGGTTCAAGCGGAAGGACTGAGGCAGGTCCTCTATGTCAGTAAGCCTCTGGTACATGGCTCTGGAGAGGTGCTCAGCGTGGTACAGGCTGCCCAGGATGATGCTGGAGAAGTAGAGGGGCTCAGTGAAGTAGCTCAGCAGGGAGCCTTGGAAACCGAGCACGTTCCACCTAAACGCAACAGAAGCTTTCAGCAAGTTCTGATCCATTAAATACACACAGTACGGCTGAGAAGATAAAGAGGTGGGAAGGATGAGAGGAAACAAGGGTCTAGGGAATCGCTACACTCTGAATGTTGCAGGTTATCTGATGCAGTTTAAATATATCCCTAACGGGACCATTAGAGTGTTGGAATGTGATGCAGTAGAAGATTCCATTGTGTCAGGTAGGAAAGAATCTAACTGCATAAAGACACAGGTTTGTGTGTGTGTGTTTATGAACAGAAGACAAACCTGGCCATCTTGTCACTGCAGGACATGGTGAGCAGCCTCTCTCCCTGGAGGACCCCGTCCCAGGTCTGGGTGGCGTGACTGGAGCAGACTGGGATGGTTCCTTCACCAGACTCGATTTTAGTCCGGAGCTGCCCACGAGCCTTTCTGTTGGGGTGTCTGCCTCCCTCGTCTAACTCAGGGCAACATGGATTCAACGACACACATGCTGAATTAAACTGAAATGTTTCATGCATCATCCTAACTGCTCTTCATTCATCAGCATCATTCACCAGCTTCTACACTCAACGTGAATACTTATATTATAATAATAATAGTTCCCTTTGTTTTCAGTCCCTCACCGTCTAATCCAGCTTCATGAGGAGAGAAGATGCGAGCGTCTCCACAGGGTGATGTGCTGATGTAAAGGTGGAACTGGATGCCGTCCTTCAGCCTGAAGCCTCGACCGTTTTCACACCTGGTGAAGATGGATTTCTGATGCTCCTCATCATCGTTACTGAAGAAACAAAAGCAAACAAAGTTTAGCTAAGCTTGTTGACCTGCAGCGACACTGGTTTCAGTGATTTCTCTTAAAAACGCACAAACACACTACTGCAGCTCTGGGCTGAGAGTCAGACCACAACTCACCTGAGGAACTGCTCCAGCTGGGAGTACAGGTACCGAACGAGGGACCGCCGCGCTACGACCTCAGCGTGGCAGTCATTGAGAGCCAAACCTCTGTCACTCATGTATTCACCATTAATGCACTTAGTCCCAGAGGACACACAGACGACCTGAGCCTCCTTCACATCTGTTCCTGATCAACAAGGTACGAAAACACATGTCAGCAGTATTTAAAATAGGCAAGCACTCAGTGAAGGGAAGATGAGAGTTCTCATTTGTTTTGAGCAAACACAAAACCTAACACTGACAGAGAAGCTGAAGAAACAGCTGCTGAAGATATATTTTTACATGAAACAAAAGTTTCAACTGTAACATTTAAAATAATATAAAAATTAAACTAATATCTAGAGTAAATGTGTAGAACTATATGACTGAAGTGGGTAACAGGAACAAGTCACGGTGGATTTATACAGAGCTGAGACAATGAAATACCTGTTGTCATGACGACACCAGCCAAGACCTTTCGTTGAGCGTGTGGAGATGTGAGGTTGTCCGTCAGATCACTGAACTTGTCAATGACCAGACGTGAGGCGACATCTGCCAGAATCTGAGGAAGAAACCAGTGAAATTATGAAAGATATAACATCTTTAAAAAGTGAAATGCTGTGGTTTTATCCAAATTTATCTCATGTCCAATTTTCTGAATAATTACAAAGCAGAACAGGAAATTAACTTAATTAATTACTAAGAGGAAAGATTTAATTTAACTTCAGTCGGCTTCAGTCCAATCCCCTGCTTCACTTCATCAAGATTTCCTATCTCTACGCAGGGATTAGTTAAACTGTGTGAAGAGATCCACACCTTTCTGTCACTGATCAAACCTCTTGATGTTACACAGAACACAAACAGCTGAAGAACTAAAGGGTGATGCTGCACAATGTTCCCATACTTATACTGCAACTCTGGAAGTTTACCAAGACAAACGCCTGCTGAACATCGGGCCTTATTTACCTGTGGCAGGTGAAGCTGCAGTCCCTCTCTGGGTATCGGCTGCTGTGACGGAGCCTGGTCCAGCTTCACGTCGAACAGAGCAGACAGAGCAGCCTGAGCAGCCCGGGCCTTGGCCATCCTCTTGTTCCGCCCAGAACCCTGGAAATCCTGAGCGCCCACCCTCACTGACATCACAAAGTTCTTAGCGTGGCTCTCCCCGCTCTCGGACACAAAGTTGTACTTGAGACCTGGCCTCAGCTCGTTCAGGATCATCACAGGGTTTTTGGTTGTAGGTGAGATGAGGGTGGAGGAGGCAGGAGGTAGCGGAGCATGGACCAGGTCTGGGTAAGTAGGGGTTAACGACGGGTACTGAGCTCCAAGCGACCGCATACTACTGGACGTAAAGTTAAATGAGTGATGTGCAGTCACAGACGTCTCAAACGCATTAAAGAGCACATCAGCAAAGTCCGTGTGGTCTGAGGTGAAGTCTGTGGGAGCTGACGGAGCTCGACCTGCGGCCGTGTGGCGTTCAGGCACATTAGGACCCTGAAGACAGCGCAGGGCCTTCTCTGCAGCAACCAGCTTGGCTTTCTTCTTGGTCGGACCCGAGCCTTTAAAGAGCTGCCCGTCAACCTCCACGGCCATCACAAACACAGGCGCGTGGACTGGACCCGTCTGAGAGAGCAGCTTGTACTGCAGCCCCGGCCTCCTCTCGTTCAGCTGCATCAGGCCGTTCTTAGGAACCACGGGCTCAAGGACTTTCTTACGCTTCTTGGGCTTGTAGTAGGAATGAGTTTGCCTGTTGTTGCCCTCCTCTAGAGGACGTTTCCTCCCACAGCTCCTGTTGGGGAGTTGAGGGGTTGAGGTTTTCCTTAACATCTGGGCTAAATGACCCTGGAGTGACCAGGGGATTTATGTCTGCGAAGTCCTCAAAGAAGTGGGAATTAATCAGTGATGGTTATCTGCTAAATATAACGATTACAGGTGTGATCCTCCGCCTGATGCAGCCATAAGGAGCTGGATGGTACTGGAGGACGAGTGTCGTGCTGCAGGAGGATGTTTGATGATTCACCGTCTTCTTTTGTGTTGTATGACCTGGAGCTAAACTGAATCACTGCATGTAAGACTCAGACTATGAAGTAACTCACTCATGGCTTTGGATTCCTCTGCTGCTGTGGGCAGCCGCTGTCGTCCTGCTGGACCTGGAAGAAGCACAAATCGAAGTTTACTCAACACATCAGCTCCGCGGAGGAGCGAAAACACCTGAGCAGTAACTGGTTTAATAAACCTAACAGAAAAATTATTGTAGAGAAAAAGAATAAGTTCCCTACGAGAAAGACTGAGCGTCATTAATCAGCCAATACCGCTGATTAATGGCCAACAGGGGGAGCAGCTGTGTCTCACATCACATTCACTGACCCACTGCTCATGTGAAGAAGCAAATAGACCAACAAGACACGCAGCACATTTACATTCGATTAAATAATAAAATCATTTATTAAAGAAATTTGACATTAATAACCAAGTGACCACTGACAGGTCACGGTTCAGTCCCATTTGTGCTGCAGCTCAAAGCTTTTCATTTTTATGCATCAATATTATTTTAAGTCAGAACTAAACACTGTGAGAAGGGTGAGAGATGAGTTTGCTGCTCAACGTGATTAGTACATGCTCCAAAGTGTATGTGGCACATCTTTCAAAATAAAGGTTTCTTATCAGCCTCTCATCGTGTTGGGGTCTTTTATCTGTGCAGCCACTCTGCTCAACGAGTCCCAGGACTCCTGTCAAATTACACCAGCTCAGAGGTCGTTCGATTGGTTGTTAGAAAACGTCTGCGCTGATGGAAGCAGCCTGGCTGAGGACTCACACTCACAAATGTATAAATAAAACACGAGAACTTGGAAAGAGTCACGTCCGTCTCCTTCCTCCTTCTGCATCTGCACCAGAATTAGCTATTCATACAGTTTTCCACTTTTCATGAAGAACCTGCTGATGGTACAAAGATTTTCACAGTGTTTCAGGTTCTCAAGACTGACTTCAGTATATTATTGTATCGCATTTTCAATCTCAACTTCCATTTAAATTTAGTATGTTTCTTTTTACTTTTGAGACAAACTAGTTTAGATTTGATTTCACTTTAGTTTTGTTTTACATTTAGAAATTTTAGTTGACACTGCAAGTGTGAATCACAATAATAAACACATATATTTAAATATAAGACAGGGATAAAATACCTAACATATTTATAGATTTGACCTGAGATACATACTCATGTCATGGTTCTAATTCAAAACCTTCTGATACTCTTTTTTTTAACCAACATTTGAACAGACCGAGTTCGAGACAAATGACAGTGCAGTAAATGTTCATCTAATGCTATTAAGCGCTTGGTAAATTTAAACAAATGAGAATCCGAAAAGTAGAAAGGAAGCGTTAATGTTGCTAGAACCACATGAGTTAGTCAGGATTGAGCTTTGGGGAAGCAGATGGATGCGATCGGCAAACTGAGCCCTTGTTCTTGGTGAATTGGTTCCTTCAACAACCCGTCATCAGTTAAAGTCGTTCAATAATCCATTCATCGACCTTTGACTGGTCGAGTCAGCGGAACCGCTCACATGTGTGACTGCGTCGCGCATTGTGAGGTTTGGGGATTTTGTTACCTGTTATTTTTCTGCAGGATTTTTTTTTATAAACTGGAGAATTTCCGTTTTATTCGTCCTTCTTTTAAATGTCATTTTAAAGCAGAGAGTCTGTTATTACAGTAAAGTCCATATTTTAATCTTTAGAATTTACCTCATGTGTCAACACAAACGAAAAACAAATTAACGATATTTGACAGACAAACTAAAGAACATTTAAGTTAAACGCACCTTTCAAACGCGAGTAAAACCGAGAACAAAAAAAAGTAAAAACCAAAATCACAAGATGTCAAACATTATTTTCAACTTGATAAAACCACATTTGCTCCTTTCATTCCAAACAATTAGATGCAGTATATAGCATTTTAATGTGCTCTTGCAGTTTTAATATCTGAAAATATTTTAAATAATGTTTAATAATCATCAGTGATCGACTTTCTCCAGTGTTACATTGATATTTATCACAGAAACAACACATTTTTATAGTGCTAAGCTTTATAAGCTTCTTTTGAAGAATGTTACATAAAATGTCTAAATCATTAATTATTGCTGTTATTCTTATTATTCAGAAGTTTCGTTTACAGACACTAAGGTCGTTTTCTTCTTTCTTTGTATGAAGACGAATACAATTCATTTAATAAGATGATAATTTAAGGGAAATAATTCTTCATTGACACGTATCGGTCCAGCAAAACTTATTTTTTTAAAACCTACCGTCAGGCTGCGTGGACCGTGGACCTGGTTCGGACTCCACCATCACACCAGCGGACAGGTTCGGAGTTGCTCGGTCTCTGTGGGCGACTCCACTGGCGCAATGCGCGTGGACGCGCACTGATGGACGCACGGCGCGTTCATTCGGTGTAACTTCATTAGTTAAGGGTGCGTTCAAGGACAGGCCTCCTCTGTCAGTTAGTCCAGACGCCCCAGGGAATCCCTGTTACAGTAGTAATGGTTCCGTCAGCTCTGAATATTCTTTTCCACCAGGTTTTCATCGGCTCAACTGGTCCACATTTAAATATGCTCTGATTCAACTGTGACCTGATTTAATAACACGTATATATTCCACTGAAGGTGATTTAACGTGTTTCATCTGGTACTGATCTAAACCTCTCGCCCTGCTGACAGATTTCATTCCTTTCTCTGTTGAGGAGTGTTTCGTTTAAACAGAGGAGGAAAGACTTTCGAAACACTTCTATTCAAATGCTTCATGTATAACTGGATTAGCTCTGACACTTTATGGTGAAATGTAGAGCAAATACAGAGCAGCTCCTGTCCGTAAACACACCACTACAGATGCTTTACTCCAGCACGCGCTCATCCTGGAGCCTTTCTCCAAACTAGGACACTTCCTGTAAAACTGTAACAAGGCAGATGAAGAAGAGTTAATGCACCGGAGGAGCTGGACGCGCTGATATCTGAGTGGTTCTTGAGTTTCAGGAGGACTGAAGCTTTGAAGTCAGAGCCTGAAGGTCGCACTGGGTCGACGTGTGTCATGGCGGTGATCGTCGAGTCTGTGGGGCCTCGGCAAACATCCCACCGACTTAAAACACAGTGAAACCACCCAGCACACGCAGCGGCATCATAATCGCTCATGGTCAACTGGACCCGAGTCTCATCACATGTCAGCGTCACAGTTTGCTCAGTCCGACTCAGCTTTCACCAGTTGGTAAAGTTAGCTAAGTGCTAGCACTGTGCTAGTTACGCTAACACGCTGCCTGTGAAGTGGACCCGGTCACATCATGACAGATCCACCATTTCAGCGTGTTTCACATCCTATTTCTTCTTCTTAGTTTTAATTTTTAACTACAGTGGGGAGGTAAATATTAAAATATTGACTGACACCCGATGTGACTAAAGGAAGTACAGGTGGACTAAACCTTGATGGCTGATTGGCTTGGTCGTGTAGAAGCCATATGATTGGTTGATCACCGGTGAGCTCCCACCCTGACCTTCTCAAACCTGCAGCGTGTGAAAGGTTGGAGGTCAGACCTGAACCACGGAGAAAAGACGAGGCAACACAAAATGATGTGGACCCTCACAGGACTGAGCTGGATGTTTGTAAAGGAGAAGACACGCGTTTGCTACACTGAAATGAATTACTGCCATTAGCAGATTATTTTTCGTTTTTTATTATTAAAACGATTGAAACAAAATAAATAAATATAAGTTAAATATCTGAGAAACGGAATCAGAATCTCTGGAAAGAATGCAACTGAATGAAAAGGTCTGAGAGACTGAAAATGCTGAAAAGAATTAAGCATGTATCAGACATTCAGATCTTATTTTCAAATGGTTGAATCAGGATTTTTAGATTTAAAACAATATTTCAGTCTCAATGTTTTTTTTAAACACAATGGTTTTATTAATTACATACAAACTTAGATGTAGAATAAAAGAGACTTTAACGGCTTTACTGTCAGAGAGATAACAGGCAGAGAAAACAAGATCAACCTTTTTTCAAGTATTCAAATCTAAACACTGTAGATTGTGCTGAAATATACAAATACCTGTTTGAAGTGAAAAGATGTGACCATATGAGTTATGAAGTTTAACAGGATGTTAATTAATAAGACTCAGTAGATGATGCTGAGAGTGGAGCTGTGAGCTCTGATTACTGTGAATGTGACACTGAGTTTCTATTATTAATGACTTCTAATGGGTCACAGCAGATCTGGACCCGCTATTGATTAAGGATTTCTTACGTTCACGCTAATCATAGCACAAATGCTAGCGTTGGGGTCTGGAGGTGGTGGTGATGGAGGCCAGGACTGAACAGCTCCTAAACTTGTTCACATGCTCATTTGTTTTCTTGTTGGTTAAACAGGTAATATTTGTACAATATTAAGTCATTATAATGACATCACACAGTCCTGAGCACACAGTTCAAAGTAACAACACATACAACAACACACACACACACACACACACTGTTACACTTCTCAGCCTCATTTTCATTTGGTTGAATTGTAATCTCTAGATCTGAGACTTTACAAAACTGCATCACAACCAAAAGTGTTACATTTAATCTGTGAAGCATCACATTACAGTTTACATCCCACACCTTTAATTTTAGGAATCAGTATAATGTAAATGACAAACATCCTTGATTATTAAGACTAATTCGAACTATAGATATGCTAATACAGATTTATTGTCCCTGGTGTGTACTATGACAAAGCCTTTTACTTAATTTGACACACTTTACACTCCAGTCGTCTGGTTAGAGGCTGTGATCCAAGTACTTCTGTTGCTGTCCAAGCACACACAGACCTGCTACTAAACCCTAACACCTTTATGTTTAAGACACACTATTACTCCATCCATCATCAGCCGCATTATTCGGGGCTGGGTCACATGACACTATTAATCCCTGAAGGGAGGTTCAGGTTATATCTATATTTACATGTGATGGT
Organism: Macropodus opercularis; assembly: GCA_030770545.1. Taxonomy (NCBI): domain Eukaryota; kingdom Metazoa; phylum Chordata; class Actinopteri; order Anabantiformes; family Osphronemidae; genus Macropodus; species Macropodus opercularis. The sequence continues at coordinate 6,375,850 of CM061090.1, read as the reverse complement.
CTTTATTGTGTATTTTCTAACAAGGACAAATCATCATAATCAAATCATCTACACTGACTAAAGCTGACTTACAAATGATTTTAGCAGCTCAAAATCAGGAGATGTTACTGGAAACAGCCCTTTATCGTTCTGGAGAACAGATGCTGATACACAGACTTGGTTTTAACATGACAACACATTTTATATTTTGAGTTTTAAACCGATTACTTGATTTATTACTATAGAGAAAACGAACCAAACATCTCAAAGGACGCTTTTAATCTTTTTGTGAGTGGGGCTGGATCCAGAACCTTTAAAGTCAGTGGAGGTATTGGCTCTCAAACAGCTGAGCTTCTGCTTCTGTTAGCTGAGATCTTGCTCCTCCTCCTGCTTCATCCTCTTCCTCAGCTGCTCACCGATATCTGTCAGAAGGTTCTGTTTGGTGGACAGACTCTTTACTGCATTGAGGAACCAGCTGGTCTCTGTCTCTCTGAAGGAACAGTCAAACAGACCAACGTCAACCGGTGTGAATATTAATGTCCAACTGTGCACTGACGTAAAGAGAAACAGGTTCTTACAGCAGTTTACGTTTCTTTGACTCTTTCATGTGGCTGAAGTCTCTTGGTTCAGGTCTCTTCACCGGCCTGAAGGCGAAGATAAACAGATGTTATTAATTTGTGGAAGCTGACTGTTTTTTGCAGCTTTTATTTTGCGAAGCCAGAGGCCTCTTCAGTTCCTGTCAGCGGGAGTGACTGGCTACAGCTTCAGGAACAACTGGAGTAATTTCTGCAACATCCAGGATCATCAGCTCAAACATGTTCAAATCTGACAGTTTCAAGCAAGACTGACCCCAGAACTAACTCTAACCTGACAGAGACCTACCCAGTAAACACACTGTACTTTTAAGCGGTTCAGAGCCGAGCCACTGAATAAGCTGTAGCTCCTGTACATCAGCTCCACCTCTGCTGATCATCTCTAACCCTGGCTGTGCTGCTGTCCACCCACAATTACTCTTCTGAAGGACAGAGGGAAGGTGAGAATTACAAGGACCACACGACACCTGAAACCTTCCCATGTTACCCTGGGACTCACGCTTTGCTTTTCCTGCTCCTGCAGCGACCAGTTGGAGCTGTGGTGGGGGGGCTGATGAGCTGGCAGAGCTCTGGGAGGGCGTCAGCCAGCGGCCTGAGGTCGCCCACCACAGGAGTGGCCTGACGTCGGGCCTTGGCCGCCTGCTGTGCCTGGGCCTGTTTGATGGAGCTGATTTCTAAGTAGAGACAGAGAAAACAGGACAAAGAATGAGAAGTCAGGGTGGAGTAGAGACAGTATTAAGGTACAGTGTTAGCATACAGTACAGTGTCAGGGTGCAACATAGTGATGCTTCAGATGAACGCTGCATCATTAAACATGCTCCTAAATGTATTAAAGAATCATTTGCTACTGTTTCACAGTGTCTGCACTGTATTGCATGAACCTGTTTTCATACTAAAATCAATCACTGCTACACAAGCCATGGTTCAGCGTTAGAAGAGGTTCACACTGTGCTGTCTGTCTGCTGCAGACATTACGGTCACTGAGTGAAAAAAGCTCATGTTTCACTGCAATTATCCACTAATTCCTGAAAATGTCCGGCTCAAAACCGGACTTGGGTTTCAGCTGGATTGGGTCACGTGTCCATTAGCACCTAATTATGTGCCTGAGGACTGAACGTGTTGTGTTACAGAGGAATTGATTGGCTCAGCAGACGACTACAGTTACAGTATGGTGATGGAGGAGGAGGAGGTCTCACTACGCAGAGACCTAAAGGATGGACACAGGACACAGACTGAGACCTGTAGCCACTAGTACAGGTCCACTCACAGTATGTGCACTTACATGCAGTTAAGCAACACCTGCAAAAAGCCAATAAGTGACCTGGTGTGTTTACACGGCAGAGTAATGGATACTTCATTTAAAGGGTCACAGCAGGCTAGAGTTGTACTACATGAAACTGCTTGAAGTACACATCTTGTAACACACACTATGAAAAACTTTCTAGTGTTTTCATTTTCCTAACATTATGTGTGAAAATGAAAAGTTGCATCTAAAAGGTTGAAATGTGATTTGAATGTGATGTGAATGATTTGTTTTATTTCCACATGAGTCATTTTAAACTGATCCAGATGTTCCAATGATGACAGTCACAGGCTTCTGATTGGAGGGAACAAAGTTAGCTAATCTGCAGACGACCAGATCTGTTCAAACATGCTAATATGAACCAGCCAGCTAAGCTAAAGGTGATGTGTTGCTGCTCGTGTGTTGAATGTTGACTCACTGCTGAGCCACTTCTCTCTCCTCTCCTTCATCTTCTCCTTCTTTGATTTTACTCGTTTTTCCTCAGAACCTGTGGAGACAAAGTAAAACGACAGAGCTCATCAGAACCAGCTGGACTCAGATCAGCAGAAAGGTTCATGTCGTGAAGTGTGAAGCTGATTCTTTAATGGCAGGTAAAAGTGTGACCTGATGAGATGACGGGTCAGAGGTTCTGCTCAGACAGGAATCTTATCTCAGCTTTGTCTGCCACTGCAGCTGCTCCACTACACAGATGACAGGCAGATAACAATGTGGGTGGAGAAACCTGATCTGTCCTGAGTGGGTGGGGTCTCCACTGTGTTTGTTTCACCACCATCATCCTCCCACTGGGAGCATTGTCTTCCCACTGGTAGATGAGCCGATATCTGTGGTTACCGCTGGATGGAGGCTGCTCCAACGACCCATCCAGCCTGCATCCACCACCCAGACCCTGTGCTGTACCTCCAGAGCTACAGTCAGAAGGTTTACTGTTTATTAACATGTTTCATTCCATCGTTAAAGATGAATAACCTAGAATCATCTCTGGTCTTCATCTTGTTCCCTTCCCAGACACTGAGACCCATCCTTCACATAAAGCTAAATAAACAACACTGAGTGGGTCTGTAATAATATGATATATGTCAGTTCCTTCAGTCCATACAACCCACAGAACCATCTGTGGGAGGCAGCCTCAGTACAAATATCATAATATTCCAGTTATTATTCCATCGTTTTAATGACATTTAAAATATTTAGAGTGAAACAGTTGGAGATTAATATTTTTTAACTTGATGACCTGAGTTATCAAACAATACTTGTAAACTAAACTGTTAAAAAATTCCTTTCCTTTAATAATGCATTTTACTTTCAGCACAATATTATAATCAAATAAAATCTACTGTGAATCAGTCACATTCTCTTCAACTGTTGGACACAGATGCTTCTTACAGAACCTTTACTGTTGTTCACTGTAGGCGATGACAGTGAATCTAATGCGCCACCTGGTGGCCAGAGACTGTAACTAACAAATCTGAACCGAGGACACTCACTGCAGACAGTTTGAAGGTTTGTAGTGGGTCAGTAACGGATCAGAAACGTACAGAACTCGTTTAGAGGTGACATGTTAATGGAGGAGGAGGTTGCCAATCACTCCTGACTTCTGATGAGTCGACAAACATTAACCACTTCACCTCACACATACTTTCACTCTGGTTCTGGTTCTGTCCTGAGTCCTGGGTTTTTGTTCATAGTAACAGAAACGGTTCTGTTCTATTAGAATATCCAGGACACACGTGTGGTTTGTCTTGTGCTGGAGGAGACGGGTTTCAACAAACCTGTATCAGTAAAAATATGACTGTACTTATCACACTGGGGATGAACCAAACTCCCCAGAATAGTCAGCTCCTGATGTCTGAGACAGGAGGCCACTGAACCACTGGTACTGGAGAGAGTAGAGTTGACGATGTTGAGAGAGTCTAAGAGTAAAGACTCATTTCCAAGACACCAACACCAGAACAAGGTTCTGTGTAGAACCGTACACGGAAGCTACCGAGCAGACTCTCCTCTACTTCCTGTCAGCATCAGAACACTGATGTGCGGTTCATGGGTCGTCAGCTTCGGTTCCGTTATTACTGAGCTCAGTTCAGTTTGCAAAGAGCCCGGTTCTACAGTCTTACCTTTACTGGCAGGTTCCGGTGTTTGGGGAGTTTCCTCTACCTTCAGAGTCTGAACCAGAACCTCTGGAGAGATTTTGGTACCAGCAAAGATCCCAGTGGGGAAGCTGCTCCCTTTCTGGGCCTGAAAGGGTTAATTAACAGTGAGACCCAGCAAGAACAGTCACAGTTTATTTACAGAACAATTGACCCAGCTTCTCTGGTTCCGTTTACTGTTTTTAATCAGTGATTGATTAAGCAGTCCAATAACCGTGGTTCTGTTTGGATCCACGTATTGACTCAGGCCCAGCCGTCGGTAAAACCAGGTTTTAATCAGACCTGTTTTTCCCCCTTGGTGTCCAGCAGCGGAGGGTTGAAGCTCTGCGGTACCAGAACCGGGGGCTTCTCTGCGGAAGGACCAGGCAGTGTGGACGTAGAGGGTCCGCTCGGTCCGTCCGGCCTCACCGCCGCCTGGTGCAGCTTCTGACGGACGTGCTTTATTTTCCCCACCATGGTTAGATTTGTATGCTTCTCAGCTGCTGCTTCTCGTGTCCACAGCGCGAGGTGATGTGTGAAGTTACCCGGAGGACCCAGACACCGGAAACTCGTCTGGTCACACCACGGAAAATAAAAGCATAAACTGTTGGTTTAACTCTCAGCTGTGAAACAATTTCACACATTTCACTTCAAATTTTGTTTGGGTAGAAAGTTTTATTTAAATGAAGTTAGTTTGATAATTTTAAAACACAAACAGTTGGCATGATAGTCACAATAGAACTTTTACTGTGAAAAGTGTCTGTTTGTACACTGAGTAATTTTGAAGTAAGAACAGACAAACTGCGCGACTGGTCCGTCAGTAATGGGCCGGAGTGGAAACTGTTCCTCAATTTTTAGTTCCGCCATCTCTTTGTTGTCTTGCCTTCACTAACTGTGGATGTTAAAATAATAAAATAACTGAAAATAAAATAAAAATAAAATAGTTTTTAATTTACAATTACATTTACAACTGCAACATGGTATTTTTTATTAGTTAATTATCATGATCTTGTTTTGTACAAGCTGAACTACTGAGCAAACATTTTAAGTAAGAACGTAGAGGATCAGTCATTTCAGATGTAGCCTCCACCAACCAATAAAGCTGCAGTTCATCTGTCCACAGTGCTCTAACGAGAACAGCCATTTGGGACAAATACCAGGAATTTCCCTCCAGACATACTGAGTTCATGAGATGGACAAAATGAGATGTGATGTTGACCTTTGACCTTAGTGCACCAACTTAGGATCATTTCATTCAGATGTATATTTGTGTCAGTTGTAAAAAATGCCATCTATATGTTATTGGGATTCTGTTCATGGCAATGTTTCTGTCAAACAGAAGTAGAAACAGTTGAGAGTGAATGTTTGTAGTAGGAGACTTTAAAACAAACCCACCTCACTATGGGACATAATTCAGTCTTCAAGTAGAAAAGTTGTTTTTCTCAGATTGGAGTCTTTTTAAATTAAATATATCAAAACAAACATACAGACATACAAACATACAAGTTAAAATCATATTTATTTGCAGATGTGGCAAATAAATGAGAATAAAAAACAAGCAGGCAGGCTACTAACACTGCAATGAACTTACTTTATAGACATAGGATACTTCAGCATATAAAAAAATATATATATCAAAACATGTCAGTACTGCAAAATAACTCTAAGCCATGTTTCAGTTAATCTGCATATTCAGAAAGAAAGATTCAAGCATTTAAAATAATAATATAATAATTAATAAACCTCCAGAAAATGTGATTAAAGAAAGAAACCGTCTTTTCTGATGGAAACATCAGGATGTGATTAAAATAACAAATCTTCATTTTTAAATTAAGGTTCTATTCTAATATGTGACTAACATGCTCAGTGATCTGTTATTTACTAAGAGATTAAACCCTTGTTTCAGTTTTATTAGTATATACTAACAACTAGTATGATAAAATGTTTGCTCAAACCCATTAATACTTCCTAAAATTGTTTTATTTAATCCTCTTTAACAGATAGTTTGAATGTTTTTAAATGTTGCTCGTTAAAACACGTCATTTGTTCTAGGCTTAGTAAACACATAACTACAGTTATTTACTGTATTAGCATGAAGTGTTAATGATTGTTACGGTCGTACAACATGCTGCTGTGGCTTGATGTTGACAAGACAAAATAATTTCACTGACTATTTTAAAGAGCTCTGTTTGGCAGGTGAATATGAGCGTATAAGTGCTTTTACTACAGAGTTTGACTGTTGATGAACTGAAAAATCATCAGCTGATTTTAGTTTTGATGTCAAGCTTTGTCACCAAGCCACACAGCTTCAGTGTAACACACATCTAGCTCATGTATCATATTTAGGGTTAATTATTAAGCAACTATTAAATATTAATGCCGCTGTTGACTTTCATTATTCTCAGTTCTTTCCCTCAGTGGTTTGGAAAAACAAGAGAGTCAAAAGTTTAACCAGCTAAATGTAGCTAATTAATTGACTATGCAAAGTAAATTATGAACAAAAATTTGATGAGAGTGAAAACATTTACTATTGTTGGTTTGTTTCATTCTGTGCTTGATAAGTTTCCTACGAAAAGGTCTTGAAATCTGAATTTGATAATAATTTAATACTTGAGAATAAAAGTCTTTCTTTCTAGTGTTGACACTGGTGTTTTCCTGTTCTGACTTCAGGCAGAAACTGGACGTCAGGTTTATGCACTGACCAGAATAAAATACTGACATGTTCACATGTGGATCTGAGCACAGTGGCACATTCAGTTCAGCTCAGTCACAGCAGCAGGTTTCACACAGACTCCACTGAACTAAACTACAACATGCACATCTATTGTACATCATATACTGTACAAGCATTTGGCCTATTCCTTCACAAAAATAATCACATTAAAACAGCTTGAGGAAATTTACTTTACACAGGTTCTGCTGAAAAGAACTGTCTTTAAACGGTCTTTACTGGTTGTAACGAAGACCATCGTCTCAGGTTCGTCAGGAACCTGAAGCTTTGTTCACTTCTGTGATCCTGATGTGAACAAATAAGGAGGAGGGAGGAATACTGGTTCCGTCTCTGGACAAAAGGTGAATGTGACGATAGCCTGGAGCAAACACAAACCCACAGGGATCAGGACAATAATAATTGACATGTGTTACACAGTATGTGTGACACATACACAAACTACACACACACACGCTTCACCACATGTTTTTAGACTCCACACGTCAGGAGTCCTTTCATCTAGAACCCTGGTCCTCGAGAGACAGTCTGACTTGTTTGCCCCACCCACTGCTCATCACCTGGATCAGGTGTGTTCAGCCAGTCGAGCGCTGTAAGTACAGGGATGGTAGGAAAACAAGCAGCACTGTGGTTCTCTGTGACCAGGGACCACCACTGATCTGGACCATTGTCAGGACAAATGTAAAGGCCCTGAAGAGACTTGATGTATAAATACTACACAATATGCTACATTAGCTGTGTCTGTACTATTTACAGCCGTTGTGCATTATTTAACAGGACATACAGCATCTATTCAGCCCGGCCTCACCTTGCTGCATGCAGCTGAGGGGAAGTGTGAACTGTCCCACAAAGTCATTTTTAGACGTCTTATCGTAGTCTTCCACCACAAAGCGAACCAAGGCCAGTTCAGGAACGTGGATGGTGAAGCGAAGGGTGTCACACCACACAGGGTTAAAGCCTGAGGAGAGGACACATCAGGATCATTTCTGATGCATAGTCTTCTTTAACGCAACCATTCATCCCCTCCTTCTTTTCTCCTACTGGACCTTTGCTGTACTTTACCGTTGTTCTCGATGTATCGAGTCTCCTGCTTTGCTTGGTCCATAGGAACTCCATGAATCTCCACCCGTACCAGAGGATCCACGATAGAATCCTCTTTGATGTTGACTTTGGGAAGCTGCTGGCCACTGATCACCTTAAAACAGGGAAGGATTTACTGTTCTCAATGAAAGCTAAGGGATTATGTCTACTTATGCTGAGGGCTTTTCTGGTTTTGCCTATTTATTTAATGTTTTAACACAGAGAGGCTTAATAATTTTTTTAAAATCTTGAATCAGTATAGACAGTAAAGGTTGTTTCCAATTCCAGTTCAAGGTTTCATGAGCCACATAAAAACAGCTTGTGCTCATCATCAACCTGATGAAGATGGACTCATATCATCTAGTTGAATAACGTGCTCTGACCTAGCTCTGGTCCAGATGAAGTCCTGCTCCTGTCTGTCACGTCTGTGCAACCAATGTGATGTTTTTGAGCTTCTTGGCTTCGTACCTGTATCATGAGGACAACAGGTCTGTAGCCGTCCCAGTTTTGAGGCATCTCAGGGTCAAAACATTTTCCAGCTTCTCTCATGAAAATGGGTTTTAGGACGTAACCACAGTGTCCATTCTGGTTGAACAGTCCATCGTTCAGGTCCATCCCCTCCCCTGCCGTCTGGAAGTTCAGTGCAACTGCAGGCAAAATAAAAAACAAGGTTAAAATCTAACGCTTGAAATGGGGTAAAAGTCTAGACGTCGAGATTTTCGCTGTAGTCACCAAACTGGCAGCCAGCGTTCCACATTTCCTGAGGATTGAAGTTGGAGGAGTCTGTTCGGAAGCCGCTGGGATAAACTCTGGTCAGCTGACGGGAGTTGTGTAGCACGAACTCAGCTCCTGAAGCACCGGTAACACATCAGATGTGAGGTTACAGTATCTACCGTCTCATCTCCACAATAACATGACTGAACTCACCAGCCTCCTTCAGGTGCTTACGAGCTTTGGACTCTGTGAACGAGGCCACCTCGTAGAACTTGGAATGGATCCTGGAGTGTTTAAAGCTGCTGAAGTGGACACTTTTGCAGTAAACGACACAGTCTGACAGCTCCTTAGACAGATGCTGCTTGGACTTCTGTGGACAATGATGCAGATGCAAAGACAAAACACAAAGACATAGGGCCATTAGCACCACGGGCCTGGACTTGTCTGGGCTGACACAGAACTGCAGGACAAGGTACATCTGGAGGAGCTTGGTTGTTTAATTAGCTGCACTTGAGGATACATGTGCCTCTATTAAAACCGTGAACCTCCCGACACATTAAAATCACATGAGGCTCAGTCAGTCCTAGACATGTGATCGGGTAAACCCTCGTCGAGCAGAGGAAACCTGTCATGGGTGGAAGCGCAGGGCACATCGGACCCACAGGGAAACACCTCCCCTTTTAATCGTGTAAGCGATACGTGGTCACGGTGCCAAAGAAAAGCAGGTGCGCTGCCAGTGTGACCCAAACAGCACGATGACAGTGAAAGCTGCATGAAAGCAGATCTGGGGTGTCCTGGGAGGCCGTAGCGTCCGACGGTAAGGCCAGGAACCGTCAGCACCGGTGCCAGTGGGGAACCAAACGGCAGAACCAGCGCCATGAATCTGACTCCAGCCATTTACCATCACTACAGATCACGTCTGTATGTACCTCACATCGCTTCGCCAGGTAGAAGTGAACACATAGCAGCAGGAGCAGTTTCCTTTTAGTCCAGCAATCATGAGAGGAACCTGCAGCAAATAAAATCTGTGATATGGACCCTGTGGTAGCACAGGCTCCATTCACATACATGCAAGACCGTAAATGGCTGCAGTCGATACTAATGAGAGTATAGAGTATCTCAAATTTGTGACTTTCACTTGTTGATCCTCACCTGGCCTGGTTTAGCCTGGCCTGGTTCAGCCTGGCCTGCCTTGGTCTGGTGTAACAATGTGAACAGTCTTCCTTTTGCTCTTTTCTACTGTACCTGTGTGTAGTGTGTGTATTTCCATTGATATGTACATGTGCAGAATGTACTTTAGTAAAACAAGGAGTGTTTCCATTTCCTGTCTCTTAGATGAAGCTCAGTTCAGGTGAAACCCGGGCGACCGCATGTCAGACCTGGTATCAAAGGGATTGAGGTTCACTGAGTTTTTCTCCTTGTCACTGCTTGTCTCCGTCTCTTACTCCTCTATCACAGTGTAAACAGATCAGCTTAGCTAACACCCAGTGTCTGTTTCCTGTCCTTCAGTCGTCTGCAACTTTAATGATGGAGGATAAATGTTTATGTAACACTTTCCTCTGGTTGAGAAGCCAGACCCACTTATATCGCAGTGGGTGAGCAGCGGTAACTCAACAGCCTGGTTCTAGTCAGACCCACTGAACCAAGACCCAAATAACACACGTTTTCATACGACCTCTCATCAAGTTAAGTTGACTGATCTAGGTCAAAGGTCAAAGGTCAAAGTGCTGCCCTTGTGTCTCTCTACACTACAATATTAAAACCTCAGTGGTGAGAAATATCCACAGCCTGAGTCATTCACACGAGACAAGATCATCATGTTTAAACACTGGGGTCATAAACAGGCCTGACTGTTTCCAACCTCAGCTCTGTTCTTTAGTTCCAGCTTCATGTTCATGTTTACAGTGTATGTTTACTCTGGAACTGCATCATTTACATCAGACCAAAAGGACATTTCTTAATTATTAATGTTGAAAATAGTACAAGATAATAATACAGGACAATAATACAAGATGCATTTAATCAAACAAGTGCTTTTATTTTAGGCAGTTTAATCTATTAACTGCTCCACTCACGCATTAAAATCCACATCCTGGTTTACGTCAGTGTCAGATCATCAGCCCAAAATAAACAAAGGATGCGTAAGAGCGGCGGTGCCGGCTGCCCTACCTTGACCCTGCGACGGACGCTCTCGCGGTGGAGATGATCTTTTTCTATTTCAGACACCTCGTCTTCATCGCTGACCTCCCCAGTCAGAGAGTCCTCCACCATCCCGTTGAAACGCTCCTCCAAACCACCAATTTTCTTGGCCTTCAGCAGAATCTTCCCCTTTAGATCCTGACAAGAGGTAAAGGTCACCATCAGCATCTAGTGTCAGTCTTTAATCGTCCGTGTGTGAGGGGACGCTGAGAGAGATCGCTGAGAGTGGGCAAAACATAAAATGGCCTCTGGACATAAATGAAAGAGGAAATAATTAAAGTAGTTATGTCAACATGAGACATGAACCAAGGCTTTAAGAGGCTCAGAGTTATAACTTGGTGATATAAACAACACTCGATGGCCCTGGATCAAGTTTAGAGATGTCTAGATATAAAAAACACGAAGCTGATCGTCACAGCGCAGCAGAGATGAGACGTGTTTCCTTATGTAAAGTCAGGACTGTAATGATGCAGTTGATCCCACGTTTTTCAACAGAACAACGAATATACAAATACAACATTTAAACACTTAAACTGTCAGTTAGGAGACTAGGAGCCCAAATGAGGACCTGAGATCTACTGCATCAGAGGTCGTGGTCCGGCCTAATAAGCTGGAGGTGTTTTATTGAGAGCTCAGTTGTGCCCAGCAGGGGGCGTCTCCATGCAGCCCAGTGGAAGGACTGAGGTCTGCCTTGTATGAATGTGGTTCTGCTTGGTTCCATCTAGACCCAGACACAGAGTCCACCACCCACCTCGGGAGATGGCAGCCGCACCGGGGCCTTGCCGTCCAACGTGCTCTTCAGCAGCGTGTCACCGAGGATGTGGTTCAGGTGTTGGGCCATGACTTTCTGCTGCTCCACACTACAGTGGTTCTCGATGGACAGGATGACTGGATATTCAGATACCTGGACGGGAGGAGCAGGAGCAGTGACTTTGTAATTCAACACTGGACAGCATTATTATAGAGGAAAGCTAATACTCCTGCTGCTGCACACGGTTCTGCCCTGATGCCTGAAAGAGCAGACGTTCGATGGACATGCGTCAAAAGACCAGAATGTCCAGCTGCAGACAGATGCTCCTGCACAGCAGGATGCAGCTCATTCTGACTGAAGAGATCGTTCCTTAAAGTTCATTACAGGCCTTTTTAGTGTTTCAGATCACCTTAAATAAATAAATGTTCATGATCACAATGAAAACTGAAATTAAAAACACAACGTGAGCATGTGAGGATTAGTAAACACGATCAGCTTGAATGAAAAGACACAGTCACAGCAGCAGGATTATCTTTCTAAATGGGTTGTGAGCGTGTGACCTGTAAAATCTAAAGATGAATAAAACACAGGAAGTGTCACCAGGGTGCAGGTCAGGGCAGTCGACTGGAAAGTGGCAGAGCCTGCTTCTAAAGACCTGACTCAGTCCCACTGATCCTCTTTGTGAATGAGCTGTTTTGTCAGCACACAGCTACTGTGTGTCCAGCCTGAGGTTTGCTGACGGGAAGCACAAAAGAGAGGATCTGACCTCAGCCTGCGACTACATTCTGACATGATGACACAAACACAACCGGTCGGTGTGGTTGTTTACAGCTGTGGCAGCACAGATGGACCACACGCCTGCTACTGGCACCATCATGGCAGCTGTAAACGTCTGACTGGCCTCTTTCCTGAAGCCCAAGACTTCGGTCCGTACGTAAAAGACGCAGAACAGCCGGTGATACCTTGAAGGCGTAGCTTCCCACGGCGCTGACCACGTCCTTGAAGAGTATTTTGGAGGTGAACGTGTGTCCGTGATAAACGATGGGCTCTCCGTTGGCACCGTCCCAGCAGTCCACCTCCACGCAGCGGCAGCCACGACTCAGGGCCCTCACCAACAAGACAAAGCCAACTTTGGATCAGTTCATTCGTTCAGTCAACCTTTTCTTTTTCAGGGTCACAAGGGGATGAAAAAGTTAATCTCTTCTGTACTTAGTCAAATTATAGCATTAATCTGAATCCAAACATATGATGAAGACTCATCTAAAATGAATTTAATATCAGGAGTGCCACTTCATTTTATTAATGAATTAGAGTTGTGAATATTGGAAGATTTAGACAATAAACATAATAAATCTCAACATCCAGGCTGAATTTAAGTGACAGAGATCTGTTGAACACTGAGGGCTCCAGGTTCTGTCTGTCTCTCCCTGTTCTCCTCCCCAGTAATTAGTAGTCACACCTGTGTTTCATTTCCCGTTTAGTTGCTTTTAAGCCTTCCCTCGTGTCTCTGTCACTCTGTCATGTCTGCTGTTCTGGTGTCCTGTGATGTTTCGTGCCACGTGCGTCTGCCATGTATTTGTGCTCTTGTGTCGACCCTTCGGTCCAGTCACGTTTCTGTCACTGTGTTTTGGTAGATGTTAATAAAAGCAGTGTTTTCAAGCTCAAGTTAACTACTGTAGTGTTGTCCTGTTGGTGAACAGCATCAAATCGTCACTTTGCTTTAGAAATCACTAAGCATGTGCTAATATGTAACAGCTCTCACTGGCCCTCAGTGCTACCTGATGTATCCCTCCACGCTGCTCTGCCCTCGGAGCTGATCCTCCATCAGGTAGGTGTTGTGTGACGAGGAGATGAAGTAATGACACAGCGGCTGGCTCATGTCCTGGAAGACACCTCGCCGCCGTGGGTTGAAGATGGAGCCCTCAGCCGAGCCCAGGTACATCAGGAAGCCATCGACCGTCATGGCGTTCAGCAGCTTGGCTGTGAAAACAGCGGGATGGTGTCACTGTGGTCTCACATAGAGCAGGACCACACTGAGCTGAACCGTGAACCAGCTGGTACATGGAGATACATGTTCCTTAGCTATAACTGTATCTGAAGCCCAGCAAACACGTCTGGTCTGAAGGACTAATAATATTTAATTACATGTTAATGTGACAAAGTATAAAATCAAGGAGGTGAAACCCTCTTTCCAACCCGTGTCTGAGGGCTCGTAGCGCTCAATGAGCTGCTTCGCTTGCTGCTGGAAGTCGCCTCCCTCCAGCTGCTCGTCTCTCAGAAAGTCCTCTAAATCCCTCAGGGACAGTTTCTGCCCATCAGCTGAGTACTTCTGGAAAACCTTCAGCACATCTTCCCGCTGAGTCAGCATCTTGTAGAAGAGGACGAACTCATCGTCCTCCAGCGTACCCGACTGGGACTTATCAGCCATCTGTGAGAGGAGAGAGGAACCCGATGAACGTTCTAACCTGGAGAGAAAGGGACTAAACACGGGTGAAAACTTTGAATCCGCAGAGAGACGACTCTTACTGTGAAGAGACGATGGGCGTGGTGCTCATTCATATCCACGTTCATCATCTTCAGTAGGTCTCTCACTTCCTTAAAGTTCATCCTTCCATCTTTATTCTTGTCTGCCTTCTTGAACCAGTCACCGATCCATCTGGGTCAGCACTTAAGGGACCAGTAATCGTACTACTGCTATACTACAGTCTTTAGGGTGATTCAGTGGGATTTAGTCCATTACAGAGGCTCAATGACAGCAAACAATGAATCGATATAACACTGGGCACTGAGTGAAGGATACTGGTCCAGTTTCTCTCGTTCCCCCATGTTCTCCAGGTTCTCGATCAGCTTCCTCATGCCTCTGATCCAAGACTGCGCCTCCTCGGCCGACTCGGCCACCAGGTCTAAGTTTCCCCTGCGACCGCGGAAGACCAGTGTGAAGCATCGGTCAGGTGGGAACTCATCTGCAATGCTGAGTAGCACCTCGGACTGGTGGCCCTCTCGTATTGCCTCCACATCACTCACGGAAACTAGGCAGAGAGGAAGCCCACGGTGTGAGAGGGGAACAAGGCTTTTTATTTTGAGCTTTTATTATGGTATAGATAGATATATAATGTATATGAATACATAAAAACTAAACAGACATGAGGAATAAACCGAAGCTGTTGTACTGCTGTTCACAGTCATGACAGCAGTGAAAACCTAAACCCTGTGGAGACGGATGCACTGAGTGAACCTTCATTCACTCATATCATCACACTGATCACATGCTCTTACAGGTGCAGTGGGTGTTGCCGGCCTTCTTGGACTGGTACCAGATGGTGGAGCAGTCGTCCTGCAGCTTGAAGTATCGCTGCTTCTTCCAGCTACGGGACTTGATTTTCCTCATGACTGTCCCCACCAGCATGGACCGAAGGTTGTCGTCGCCCTGAATGCCTGAGGAGAGAGCGACGGTTCAGCAGAGGAGAAACAAACTACGGGACGGCAGAGCTGTCTACACCGAGTGAATGAGACGCAGTGTCAAAGAGCTTTGAGTACCGATAGGTAGAAAAGCGTTACACAAGTACAGACCATTTACCACTTACAACCACAGAACCTGCATCAATCTCACATATTTAATAATCTGTATCTATTATTCATGTCATGTTCTCAATGTGTGGCATCAAACAGCTTTTCAAGCTCAGTGTCTCTGGTTTAGTGTGTGTCCAGCTCCCAGAACAACGTGTGAACGTCAGGTTCTGATCCACTTTGCACGTCCACATTGTTCCAGATACATCACTGAGCATTAAAGCCTCAGTTTGTGGTTTCAGTTGTTGGAGGTGATCACAGACCTCAAAGACTAAACACCTTCAGTCTGTGGAGCTGGTTGACTCTTTAGTTTCTCTTCAGCTCCGTGTCTACACTCACAGACAAACACTGAGTCTGTGTGTTTTAAGTTTCATTAGGTTGTATTTGATCAGAAAACCCACAGAGAGAAGTTCAGACTTACGGAGGACGCTCCCTGAGGAAGCCATTGGATTCTCTGTCACGTCGCCATCTGAACAACAGAAAACAGCAGAACCCTTCATTAGTGGACATGTGGTGAAACTGTAGCAGGTCACATCGGTGTGATGGTCACACTGGGAGCCATCAGCCTCGTTGTTTAACCTTCTCTGTTCAGTGTGTGTCGTCACCAGCAGCTCACTCAGCTGATGCTGTTTCCACTGCTTTCTGTCCTGCATTTTATCTTCTGTCCCTTTTTCAGCCTCATTGAACCAACTAATCTGCCCAAACCCTGTTCACGTGGACCTGAACCGTCTCCGAGCGGCTCAGTCCGTCATTAACACTGTTCATCTGATGTTCAATCGATCTGAATCACGTAAAATGAGCAGTAATTATGTTCTACAGCTCAGCTAACAACAGAAACTGAGTCCAGATGAAAGACAAAAGTTCCTTAAAGTCAATAACAGGCAGACGATGCAAATAAGCAGATCATGAAAACTTCAGCAGAAACTGAGGAGGTTCTGACCTGCTGCTGGATCATCCCGGTCCGTGTTTCTGGTTGCAGAGCTGGATCTGCTGCTGTCTCTTATCATGCCACTCACAGCGATGAGAGCTACCGACGACTGAAGCAGAGTCGCCCTGACGCTCAGCTGCTCCTCCCCCTGCCCTGGATCCTGTTGGTGTTGCTGATCACCTGTTTGTCCCTGGTTAGCATTTCCTAAACTGCCCTAAGAGGCGGATCTCCACCAGGTTCCTAAAGGAGGATCAGGGAACTAAACTGAGCTCAGCTTCACTGGTGATAAAGGAATCTAGAGACTGGTCTGGGGTCAGCTGTTCAGTGGTTGGGGTTCAGCCTCTGGAGACTCCAAGAAAGGCTCAAAAGCAGGTGGATGATGTAAATAAAGTTTTAATGAGCTGTCAATGTAAAGACAGTGATGAGTGTTAATTCACTTTTTATTGATAATAAGCTGTTGTAGTTTGCTTCCAGTTCATCCTGGTCCCTCCTGATTGGACCCAGGACAACCTGAGTCCTGGGTCCAATCAGAAGCAGAGCTTCACCACAGAGTCACTGAGTTTGTATCATGTTACTAAATCCTGCTCATCAATCTTTCATTAGACCAGTTTATCAGTAGGAGACACATCACATAGAAACTGTCAGATTTTCTCTGGAGTCATGACTGATTATAGCATAAACACATATTAACACACAGGTGTGTATGTTTATAATATGACTGATGTGTCTGGTCCTGATCTGTGGTTCCTGCTCAGGTTCTGAGGCATCAATAATCCACAGCTTCAGATCATTTTACTGCCTCAGGTTACAGAGACTGAGCCAGAACTAGAATGAAGGACTCCCTCAGTGAACTACAGAACCCAGCTTCAACCAACGGACGACCCGGACTCACAGCTCACATCACAAACGGGCCACGTGTGCCGGAGAAAAGACACCAGAGCTTTACCACAAGGAGGCGAAGTAACAACGATGGTATCAGGTTTCACTGGTTTAGCATAAACAGAACAAGCAGAACAAACGTAATAGTAAAAACAGAAGCATCTGTGTTGGAGGTTGTCAGACCAGCTTGATGCTGCATCACCTCCCATCACTGGAAAGTAGATTAAAAAACAACATATTTACTATCAGACAAGTCTCTTTAAAATGCTTTTTAAAGCAACATGCTTTTCCATGATTCTTGTCCAAGTAGATCTTCTTGTGTAAACTTACACTTTAACTGCAAAGAAGCTGTCACACGTCTTCAGCTTCATCATTTTATTGATTGATGATCAGGTCTGATATCACTAAAATCTCTATTAACTGTGGAGAATCTGATCAGTGACAATGACTTTATACGTGATCACAGATGAGATTAAACTGCAGCAAATACTGACGTCAACGCTGAGATTGTCCCTGAGAGAAACAGAGGATCTACTGCCCTCTGCTGGTCACAACGACTCACTACAACAACAAGATCCCAAAGAAACTGTTTGAAAGAAAAAAACATGACGCACAAGAACCTAAAACTTCCCAAAACCAGCAAAAAACACGCATTGAAAAGTACTAACAACGAACAACAGGACAAAAAGTTACAAATATAAATGTGAGTTAAAACAGGCAAAGCTCAGTGGGTCCAGTGTAGAGAAGTGGAAGCTCTTCCCTTGTCGGTGCCCAGAGCTCAATTCCTCCAAATCAGTTTCTGCAGGTAAATGACGTCAACAACAAACACGTCAGTGTCTGTGTGCAGACTTGTATCTGGTCCCAGTGAACAGAGCTGAGTCCTTCAGCAGCAGGTTGAAGCCTGACTGCAGGTCAGTAATGATGGTGATGGAGAGAAATTCACTTTGGACCAAACCAGACAGAGACAGACTCAAAGTTCAACAAACATTTATTAGTGACGAGCTCAGAACAAAGAGCTTCATTGTGTCCATCATATATAAACACTGTAGAAAAGACATTTATCATGTGGCTGAACCCTGATGGTTCAATAAACAAGGCTCCAATAAAAAGACAACATGACACTGCTCACATCAATCTGAGCTCAACTGGACCTTTAAGTACTGGAAGAGAATAAATGAAACTATACAAACATCATGAGCAACGATTCTACAAACTGATGATCAACATTGACTGGTAGTAAATGAGCAACTGATCAAACACATTCAATCCAACAGTTTTCATTCAACAATCGTCTGTGAACATCTGGAAGCTTTTCACTAATTCAGCTCAGTGATTCTTCTCTGATGTCACAGTTTGTCACATGTGTTGAACTGAGCTTCAGAAAAAAGAGAAAACATCCTGATATTCACTGAAAACAACTTGACAACAAGTCACAACATTTACATCCTGGAATAATCAGAGCTTCCATCTTTAAAGGAAGAGGAAGAAGTTGACAAGGAAACATTAAGAACTGGTTCAGAAAGAAACTGATTTAATACATGAATCTGAAAACAACACAGACATGAACAGACTGAACTATGTGATCAACAGAGACAACGTTTCTCTGACAGAATCACACTCTCACTACTACACATCACACAAAAAAAAACGAGGAATCAAACCAAGAGACTGCAAACCCAGCATAGAGAGGTTCAGTGAATGTCGTGTTGAAGGTGTGGAGGTGGATCAGTTTGTCAGAGGAGACGCTGTAGAAGGAAATAGAACC
This sequence comes from Macropodus opercularis, assembly GCA_030770545.1. Lineage (NCBI taxonomy): Eukaryota > Metazoa > Chordata > Actinopteri > Anabantiformes > Osphronemidae > Macropodus > Macropodus opercularis. The sequence goes on along the minus strand of CM061090.1, from coordinate 6,357,241 downwards.
AGCAGAATAGTCCACAAACACTGATACTCTGTTAGACACAGAGGAGGAGATGGATGTTTCTATGTTATTGTGCCAGACAGCGTAACCATCATCACCAGAGCAGCAACTCCAGGACTGATCGTTACATCCAAACAAACAGTCTTCACTGTCTCCTTTCCTTCTTATTCCTCTGTAACTCACTGATATTTCAACCTCTTGTCTCCACTCAACCTCCCAGTAACAGCGACCAGTCAGTTCATTACTACACAGCAGCTGAGACCAGTAGTCAAATCTGTCTGGATGATCAGGATACGACTGATCCTCCTCCACATGTGTCACCTTCCTGTTGTTGTCAGACAGTTGTAGTTTTCTGTTCACTGTGTTTGTGTCGATGGTGAGTTGACAGGAATCTGATGGAGAGAACAAGACACAATCCAGCTGCAGTTATTGTTATTTATTATTATTATTATTATTATCTGTCATCAGTTTGATGATGACTCATGACATCAGTGATGTGACAGTTTGAAGATGGTTGAATGTTGCTGCTTTGTTTCATCAGTCTCATTAAAACACACTTACACTTCCTCAGACCTGGTCTCAACCATCGGACTCCACCAGGCTCCAGCCTGAAAGGAGGAGGGGGTCAGAGCAGCACATGCAGACATGGACATTACATGGCATCACACACACATTGGTCTAGGATTGTGTTCAGGTGGAGGCTTGTATGTAGGGATGGACATTCAGCAAACTACTAAGCAAATGGAGTCTTTATCTTGGAATCTACGGAGCAGGAGGTGACGAGGAAGAAAAGGTTTCATTTCTCTGTTTAAAATCAGTTTTGGTGTCAGACACCTGCTTCCAGTCTCTGTCACCACCAAACTAATGTGACGCCACAGGAAGCAGGAAAGACACAGACTTTTGTGGCTTCGTCTGATCTGGGGTCAGATTTGTTGGAGAAAGCTGTTTCATGATAAAACACATCAGAAGCTAATTATTACAATGTGATTGTTTCCTGTTTGACAGATTGTCATGACATAAGATTTTAAAATTACAAGATCAGGATCAGGTTCAGTTGCTTCCATCATCACTATTTGAGGAGACAGAGACATGATGGTGGGACCTGATTCAACCCTTTATTTCCTCCCAGAGAGGAAAATCCTAACGTCTCTGGCAAATGTGGAGGCTCTGATGTTAGAGATGATTTGGATACAGGTTAATGGCTCAGTGTCCAGAAAATCCAACAGAGTGATGCATCTTCATTCCAGAGCAGATTACCAGCAGGTCATCAGGTGTAATTTGGTTTTTCCATCTGCTAACTGACGGAGCCTCTGCTGCTGCTGTTGAAGTCTATGCTAAAACAAGCCTCCATACCTGAGAGTGTCCAGTCTCCAGTCTGGAGACTTCAGTCCAACAGACAGCAGCTTCTCTCCTGAGTCTCCTGGATGATTGTAGCTCAGGTCCAGTTCTCTCAGATGGGAGGGGTTGGAGCTCAGAGCTAAGGCCAGAGAAGCACAACCTTCCTCTGAGACCAGACAACCTGACAACCTGCAGACACACAACACAGAGAAGACTTGGTAGGTTCCACTATCTCACATACAGCAGAGTGAATATACCTTGACAGCACATATTTTATACTAAAATGCCACAAAGCGTATATATAATGTAAATCTAGTCTCATCTTATCTGACAGAGGGACTTGGTCTCTTTCTTTAACGGCTCCAGGGCCGAGCGTCTCTTTTCAGATCATTTTGCAGGTGGTCAGTATCAGCGTCTGTCTCAGTGTTTGGCTGCTTTAATTTAGCGATGAGTTCAGCAACCTGGCAGCTTTAAGAGCTTTCTGACTCGTCTTGGTGGAGCCTGCTTCTCCGTCTGTTCACACATTTCAACAAAGTAGTTTGTGTTCTTGTTCTGAGGTTTTGTCTTTAGATGGTGTTGAAGTTTACGTGGAACCATGTTGGAGCCACACACCAGAGTTGGTTTGGTTGGTTCCCCAGTAAACATAGTAACAAATAGTCTAGGTCAGACTGAGGACGTTTTCTTTTCAAATATTTATCCATCACTATTAGCTGCGCTGTCTCACTGGAAGCATGACTACGTGCTGTGTACAGTATTTAGTTGGATACGTGCAGCTGGTGTCAGTGAGACGTTCAACTGTCCTAATGTTCCACAAAACATCTAATGATTTCTTTCAGCACACGTATGTTCCGTGGTACAGAGGTTGGGAATCACTCTTCTAATACGCCAACATAACTTTTGAAAGGCTTTATAAGTTAACATATCGCCCAACTAGCAAATAATCAAGGCTCAGTCCTTAGCACTAATAGTTTTTTAATGAATGATACTTAATGAGGCACCGTCCAGGACAAATGTAGTTTATAGTGTGATTGTTTTCAGGTTTTTCTGACAGCGTGACCTGGGTTCCTTTGGCAGATTCCACACGGGATGAACAAGCTACAGGAAGCAGTTGCTTTTGCTGTCAAAGGTCCTTTAATCTCCACTACTACAAAAAGGTATTTTGACCTGACCTGAGAGTCTCCAGTTCACAGTGTGGACTCTTCAGTCCAGCAGACAACAGCTTCACTCCTGAATCCTGCAGGTCGTTGTTACTCAGGTCCAGTTCTCTCAGACTAGAGGACTGAGAGCTGAGAACTGAGGACAGAGCTTCACAGCTTCTCTCTGACAGGTTACAGCCACTCAGTCTACAAAACAGACACAATCATTCTTTACTTCTACAGCATTTTTCATCCAATAAAATGTAGTAACAGCAACAGCTCATGGTATTAATTATTTCAATGGAAACACTAGAGTTAAAATTAATCGAATTTAATAAACTGAGTTGAATAAGTAAGAAGAAAAACAAATAAACATTAATTTAGAGATAACATTTATAAATAGAATTCTCACATCTACTCATTAAACTATATGTTTAGTACATAACACATCACACAGCAATTATCAGAGTCAACCACACAAACCACTGGTCTGTCTGAGACAGTGGCGTCATGTTCACAGCACTAAAACTACAGACAGGACACTTCACCTGGTTTTTGCACCTTATACTGTTTTCTCTTCTGTGAGCTGCTAAACAAGAGAATTTCCCTGATTTGGGATCAGCACAGACTTATTAAACCAGAATGTGTTGAGTTATTTTCTCCAGAATTCTGTAGCAAAACTACTTCAGATCAGGAGCAGTGGTCAGACACGTCTCTCTAAGATCAATGCCCAAGAAGATGTGAATCCTGATGCACAGTAACATCAGCACTGAGCAGTAGAACCAGTTACTGGACAGTTTACCATTAGAAAGAGACGACGACTGTATTGAGTCAACCTGCATTAACCAGTTCACCCTGTACTTGTGTCCTAACCCGTACCTCATTTGTGCACCAATAAATGAACTCCATCTACTAAACACTGACTGCTCCCTGTGGTTACTTAGTGTTCGGGCCTCCTCCTCCCACTAGACCGAGCCAGACTGAGAGGGGGCGTAACAGCCTCTCATCAGTTCTCAGCTGCTCCATCTGTAACAAGGCTGCGTCTGATCGCTGCGTCTCTCTGCTGCAGTCATTTACACTGTGAGGCTGTATATACGTGTTGGTGGAGGCTGATTCACTCTCTACTGCGTCACATTGACACTAATCACTGCTTCATCTGGTGGATCAATGTGCTGTTACAACAGACGTCTCAGGAGGCGTCAACAAAGCAGTTACGCACAAACTACACAGAAACCAACTCACTGAGGATCCGTACGTCAGATTCTGCTGCGATACAACACCGGACGCATCTCACGCATCCACACTAGACGCCTCTGGAAATGACCTGGTGTAGCAGCGTGTGAACCACTAGGGCCCAGCTCAGAGACTTAAACCAAGAAAGAACAGAACCACATTCACTCTGTGACCTACTTCAGCATCAGTATGATCCAGTAAAAACAGGACAGAGGGTTTCTTCACATCCAAGTTAGTTCTAAGACCCTTTAAAGCAGCGGTCACTAACAGGCGGACCGCGGTCCGGATCCGGACCCAGAAGCTGTCCCATACGGACCCGGAGCTACAGACCAAACGGAACGTTTTGATTCAGAATCTAGCAGAGCACTTTACTTTTAACCGGCGCGGCTATTGTGATCTTTATGGTAGTTATTTGGCGAAGGCCAATTGAATGTGCGTTAACCACGTGACTTCACTTAGCCAATCGATTCTGTGGATCACAGGCGCTAAATTTTGCGACTCAACAGCACCTGCAGCTAAAAGAAAGTTCGAGGTTGCAAAGGAATTAACAAACAAATACGGTGATAACAGTTGCGTGTAGCTAGCGACAACAAAGGGAGAGACAGACGATAGAAGCTACAAAAGCTCAAAAACAGACACAAGGGTTGGACCAAACGGCCGCAGACAGACGATACCTCCCAGCACTGAGTCCTGTACGTGGGTTAAATATATGAGGGGAAGAAGATGAGCCTCCAAAACTGTTCAGTTGTTAGGATATGTTCAGGTTTTTCTTACCAGTTAAATTGGTTGAGACTTTTGATTCAAATTGTAAAATAGTTTTTTTTATGCCTTTCCTTTATTTTAAGTTAAGTTAAGCTCTTATTTGAACATTTGTGTTCTTGCTTATTTTGAAAATCAGCCCTGCTTTTATTTCATGAATTAGATTACATTGTAAATATATGTTCAGTTGGAGTTTCAGTTTGTCAAAAGGTTTTTGAATTGTACTGAATTAATTTGATTTGACAGTCAAGTACTGATTACATGCAGGCTACTTAATATATCACAGTAAATAGTATAATAATAATAATAATACCTTTGCTTCCAAAAAATGTGCGTAACCGGACCTCTTCAAATTTTAGTTGAATACCCCTGCTTTAAAGCCTTGACTGGATCAGTTTCTGTACTGCGACCAACATGAAAACCAAACGGTCTGGTTCAAAAATACTATTCAAAATCATAAAATCATTTCGTTGGCAAAAACTTCTAGAAAAAGTACTTGAAATGGCAGGTTGGACACTGGTCTGTAGTTACTGGAGAGTATAAAATAGGTGAATTATTTCACCTAGAAGGTTAAATGCAAGATATTTTATTTTCTAATTTGTTTACATGATATTACAGCTGGCGGCACGGTGGTGTGGTGGTTAGCGCTGTCGCCTCACAGCAAGAAGGTCCCGGGTTTGATTCCCGGAGGCGACCGGGGGCCTTTCTGTGTGGAGTTTGCATGTTCTCCCCGTGTCTGCGTGGGTTTTCTCCGGGGTCTCCGGTTTCCTCCCACAGTCAAAAGACATGCAGTTAGGTCAATTGGTTGGATGCGTAAATTGCCCATAGGTGTGAGTGTGTGTATGACTGTGATTGTGTGTCTATATATGTGGCCCTGCGATGGACTGGCGATCTGTCCAGGGTGTACCCTGCCTCTCGCCCAAAGCCAGCTGGGATAGGCTCCAGCACGCCCGCGACCCCTTCGGGGAAAAAGCGGAAGAAGATGGATGGATGGATGGATATTACAGCTTTCTATGATGCCAGTTAAACCTATAATAACCATCCATATACTTACATAGATTTCTTAGAGGCTTTCACCACAGGCAGCAGCCTCAGTAGAGCCTCCTCTGAAGCTGAGAACTTCCTCAGATCAAATCTGTCCAGATCTTCTTCTGATGACAGTAAGATGAAAACCAGAACTGACCACTCAGCAGGAGACAGTTCATCTTCATCAAAACATCTTGAACTCAGGTAATGTTGGATCTGCTCCACTACAGAATCGTTCAGTTCATTCAGACACTGGAACAGGTTGGTGCTTTTCTCTGTGGACAGATTCTCACTGATCTTCCCTTTGATGTATTCACATATGTCTTCATTGATCAATGTTCTACTTCCTGTCTGTGTCATCAGACCTCGCAGGAGACTCTGATTAGTTTGCAATGAAAGACCCAGGAGGAAGCGTAGGAACAGGTCCAGGTGTCCATTTTTACTCTGTAAGGCCTGGTCCACTGCGCTCTGGTAGAACCGTGTCTCTGCAGATTTGTCTTCTCTTGTCTCAGTCTTCTGGGATGTTGCTTGTTGTTGTGTCAGCAGATTGACTCCAGAATTGATGAAGGTCAGATGGACATGAAGAGCAGCCAGAAACTCCTGAACAGTCAGATGGACGAAGCAGAAAACCTTGTGCTGGTACAGTCCTCTCTCCTCTCTAAAGATCTGAGTCAACACTCCTGAGTAAACTGAGGCTGCTCTGACATCGATGCCACACTCTGTCAGGTCTGACTCATAGAAGATCAGGTTTCCTTTCTGCAGCTGCTCAAAAGCCACTTTTCCCAGAGACTCAATCATCTCCCTGCTCTCTGGACTCCAGTGTGGATCTGTCTCAGCTCCTCCATCATACTTGATGCTCTTCACTTTGGTCTGAACCAGCAGGAAGTGGATGTACATCTCAGTCAGGGTCTTGGGCAGCTCTCCTCCCTCTCTGCTTCTCAACACATCCTCCAGAACCGTAGCAGTGATCCAGCAGAAGACTGGGATGTGACACATGATGTGGAGGCTTCGTGATGTCTTGACGTGGGAGATGATGGTTGTGGCCTGCTGCTCATCTCTGAACCTCTTCCTGAAGTACTCCTCCTTCTGGGGGTCAGTGAACCCTCTGACCTCTGTCACCATGTCAACACACTCAGGAGGGATCTGATTGGCTGCTGCAGGTCGTGTGGTGATCCAGAGGCGAGCAGAGGGTAGCAGGTTCCTCCTGATGAGGTTTGTCAGCAGCACATCCACTGAGGTGGACTCTGTCACATCAGTCAGGATCTTCGTGTTGTGGAAGTCCAGAGGAAGTCGACACTCGTCCAGACCGTCCAAGATGAAAACCACCTGCAACTGTTCAAACCTGCAGATTCCTGCTGCTTTGGTTTCAGTGAAGAAGTGATGAACAAGTTCCACCAAGCTGAACTTTTGCTCTTTCAGCACGTTCAGCTCTCTGAAGGTGAATGGAAATGTGAAGTGTACGTCCTGGTTGGCTTTGCCTTCAGCCCAGTCCAGAGTGAACTTCTGTGTCAGGACTGTTTTCCCAATGCCAGCCACTCCCTTGGTCACCACGGTTCTGATGGGTCCATCTCTTCCAGCTGAGCCTTTAAAGACGTCTTCATGCCTGATGGTTCTTTCTTCTCTGGTTCTTCTCCTGGAGGCTGCTTCAATCTGTCTGACCTCATGTTCATGGTTGACGTCTCCAGTCCCTCCCTCTGTGATGTAGAGCTCTGTGTAGATCTGGTTCAGAAGGGTTGGGTTTCCTGCTTTAGCGATGCCTTCAAACACAAACTGGAACTTCTGCTTCAGCTGAGATTTAAATTGACATTGATAAACTGCACCAGGAGCTTCTGTAAGAACAAGTAAAAACTATAATTTATAACTATAGTCAACATTTAATAAACGAGGGGAAGAAGATGAGCCTCCAAAACTGTTCAGTTGTTAGGATATGTTCAGGTTTTTCTTACCAGTTAAATTGGTTGAGACTTTTGATTCAAATTGTAAAATAGTTTTTTTTATGCCTTTCCTTTATTCTAAGTTAAGTTAAGCTCTTATTTGAACATTTGTGTTCTTGCTTATTTTGAAAATCAGCCCTGCTTAATAAATGTGTGACTGTGTGTGTGTGTGATGCTAAACGTTGAGATAAATCCTCTTACTGCTCTGCAGACAGTCAACCAGCTCCTCCTGCTTCATCCTCCTCAGGAAGTTCAGTGTGATCTTCAGAAATGCGTCTCTGCTGCTCCTCCTCTGTTCTTCATCTTCACCATCCAACGCCTCCTCATCCTCCCTCTGACTCTCTAAACATTCTAGGTAATCTGGACTCAGAACCTTCTGGATCTTCTTCAGCTCCTTCTTCACAAACGTGACAATGTTTTCCTCCAGCAGCTGGAACAGAAACTATATGAATGACACAAACCAACTAAACCCATGGAGCCAAACATCAGATCCATGTTGGACACACTGACAATCCACTGGTCTACAAAGTGCAGCATGGAGACGATTGTGAACACAACACATGAAAAGTGGTGGTTGTACATGTACAGACCATAAACATGGAGTCCAGGTGTGTTTGCTGCTGCTGGGCAGACTGACCACTGGGAACCTCTGAGCTCTGCTGGTCCACTCTGTGGAGGAACCATGAAGAATGAGCTCACATGATGTGAGTCCACACAGAGACACAAACAAGCTGAAGGTTGTTTGTGCTCATTTTAATTTAGAATCTTCCTGACAACAAAAAATTATTTGTAATGTTTATTCATCGTTTGTAAAAACTCACAGTGAAAATTATGGGTGAATATTAGACTGAACTGAAAAAGCAAACATCATTGGTTTGTTTTTCTGTTTCAAACTCTTACCTTTGAACGTAGTGACGTCCATCTCTACAGGAACGAAGCCGTTTCTTATGTGAATCACTCGTTGTGTTTGGTTGTGTCTGTTCTCGTTTTCTCCTGAAAAACACACAATAATCTCAACTAACCACAGAAGTCAACAGTAGCAGCACATCACTCTTGTTGAGCTTCCCATCATCTAAACGCAGAGTGGATCTGCAAAGACACTGATTCTCTGGATTTGTAGAGAACAAATGCAGCCAACACTCAGAGATTAACCAAAAATGAAGTTTCTCTGGATAAAAACAGTTTAAACACAATACAACAGTCAACAAGAAACAAAAAGGTTGAACAACTTTCTGAGAACCATCATCAAAAATCAACCAGCTTCACAGAGTCAGGTATGCGTGTTCTGCTATGTTTCAATAATAGGATGTTATTTGTATTAACTGCTGCCGTCCACAAAAGTAGGTACAGTGTTAGCGCTTCTCAGGATTAAGATGAAAAACATGAAGATTACTGAACGTGGAATTTGGGGCCGATTTTATGTTTGTATTCGTCATTTTTTAATGACATGTTCTATGGTAGAGCTATTAAATAATAAGGGTCATACGTGTATATTGTAAAATATTAAGTCATCAAAACTGCAGTTTAGTACAGATCAAGTTTCCGTTTCAAACAGATCCATTCACACAGGATCTGACTTCACTGCTCCTCTTAGCTCCTTTCTATCACACACTGTGTCTAAGCAGCAGTGATGTATTATTTATGATGGAGACGACTTCACACAGGAAACAGTTCAGCTGTAATCGTACTGTACAGACATGTGACAACAGACATGTGATAGTGTGGATGTAAATATTGTCATGAGATGCAGTTGTATCATTTAAAATGGAACCTGCTCAATACTAAACCAATGTTTTCACTTTACTTTTTTACTTTGACTTTCCAATGACTGGTGACAGGGCAGTGCAAGCGTGTTGCTGTACAGACGTCTGTCAAGATGCTTTTACTGTATATGAACCTCTGGGATAAACATGCGTCTGAAGGTACAACTGGACGACTTTAACAGTAAAGTCTCATCTCAGCTGAATGTGTTCAGGTAGATAGATAGATAGATAGATAGATCTTTATTTATCCCGCAGTGGGGAAATTCTGGTGTCCCAGCAGCAGTAGAGGGACAGTTGGAAAAAATTACAATAATTACAATAGATACAAAAAAAGTTTAAAAAATTATGTACAAAAAAAAATATTTACATATCTCAACATAAAGTGCAAGTGAAAGAAGAAGAAAGGTATCCTACATGGACACCGCACGGCACACATCACACTAAAGAAACATGCTTCCAGTCATGTTGATGTGTTGTTGTAAAGTCTTATTGCCGTGGGTACGAAGGACCTCCGGTAGCGCTCAGTCCTGCACTTCGGGTGCAGGACTGGTAGGAAACCAACCAACCAACCAAAGGTAGGAAACCAACCAACATCCATGAGATCCAACTGTTCTGTAGCAGGAAAGGACAAACTGTGGTCGGCTCCACAGTTACTGACTCAGATCACTGCTCAGTTTACACACACGACAACATCACTGATCAGAAACACATCAACCTCTCTGGATACACAACCATTAAAACATCTGTCACTGAGATTATAATGTTTGCAGCTCACCTCTGTACAGCAGACGGTGGATGGGCTTTAAAGTCAACGAAGCGATCATTAGACCGGTCACTCTTTAGAGACACACAGCTGGGTTCAGGTTCAGGTCCACGACTGGCTGGACTCAGATCCATCCTGGTAAACAGACAAGAACATCACACAGGAACCAGTTCAGCTGTAATCGTACTGTACAGACATGTGATAGTGTGGATGTAAATATTGTCATGAGATGCAGTTGCATCATTTAACTGTATCATTTAAAATGGAACCTGCTCAATACTAAACCAATGTTTTCACAACATATTAGTCTTTAATATTTACACATTCTCACATGTTTTACTAAAGTAAACAGACTGAATCCTGCTACACACCAGTTGTGTACTACAACACATCATTTACAGTAGAATATGTTTGATCAATCACCTGTATGAGCCACTTATAATATTTGCAGCTCACCTCTGTACAGCAGACGGTGGATGGGCTTTAAAGTCAATGACGCGATCAATTGACTGGTCACTGTTTAGAGACACACAGCTGGGTTCAGTGTAGGTCCATGACTGGCTTGACTCAGATCCATCCTGATAAACAGACAAGAACATCACCACAGAAGGAACATTTCAGTTTTCAGGTGTCCTGCTGGCTTTTAAATCGTTTATGAATTTTTACCATTAAATAAGAATTTAAGTTTTATCTACAGTAGAACTAAAGCCTGAAAATAGAACCAGCTGCGTTTGCTTCATTTTGTCCAGAACTGTCTTAGTAAAGGTTGTGTAGAGACAAGGATAATAATGGACAGGAACTAAAATGGTACATTAGTAAAGTAGAGAGGAAGACAGATTTTATATTTGCACAATAAACATGGCTAAAGCCAGAGATAAATGTTGTAATTAAGGGAAATGACAGTGTGAGGAAAGAAAGGCAAAAAGAGAAATGGAGGAGGACGCATAACATTTATTACAGAGAGAAAACAGCACAGGCAGGAAGAGGAGATATCAGATTTAGAAATAGTGGCAACTGAAGTATGGATATAAGATAGAAATATAAGAATAATTTACTATAATCCCTGTAAGAGGCTGGAAATGGTTCAACTGCAGCAGATAGTGGAAGGTAGAGGACAGCAAACTATCTGCTGTGGAGATTTTAATGCACACAGTAAAGTCTGGGGAGACAAAGGGGACGGAAATGTTATAGAGGAAATAATGGAGGATAAAGAGATGGTGTTTAAACAACGATACAGCTACAAGAGTCAATTTAACAAAAGGCACAGAGTCAGCAACAGACTTAACGTGGTGTCACAGATATTAGCAGGTGAATGTAGGTGGGAGGTGTTAAGACAGAGCAGCACGAGTAGCGATCACTACCCCATAGAAATCTGGACCAGAGAGAGAAGAGGAGCAGGGACAGAGGGAAGGGAGAAGAATTTAAAAAAGCAGACTGGAACACATTTAAAAGAGTGAGTGAGGATAAAATGAAGGAGGTTAACAGGAAACAAGGGAGTAGAGAACAGGCTGCCATAGTTGAGGCTAAAGGTCAAAGGAAAAGGGTCGTTCCATGGTGGAATAGAGACGGTAGTTCAGCCATTAAGGACACGAACAAGGCAAGAAATTAAAGAAAACAAATAACGATTCACACCTGGTAGCTTATGAAAGGAAGGTAGCTTTGATGCCTTTCAAATAATACGAGTAAGTTAGTTAAAGAAACTGTTAAAAATCTGTCAAAGTGATCTTTGTTTCTGAATTTAGAGTGAGTGCTCGTTCATATGTGTTTAGGAGAAGAATCTTTAGAGAGAATCTTTGAGGCACTTTCTCCAATGACGGAGTTAACGGCAGTTAGCCGTTGTGTTATTTATTCCTAGTAGCTCTTGTCTGTTGAAAGTCCTAAACGTTTGTGCCTTGGAGAATATTTGTCTTTGTAAGTGAAAACGTGTTTGTGAGTGAGAATGATAGAAGTGTAACATGTGAATGTATGTATGCTATACGGTTTATCAGTGTGTAAGCTAAGCTATTGTGTACATGTGATACGTTATGTGTAATTTGTTAATTTACTAGTGCTTCTGTTAATTTCAGTTACAAGAAAACCAAAGATAAGAAAAGAAAAGATAAGATAAAAAAGGAAATGGCACCCACCCTTGTGTGGCCTTATTTTTATTTTTTCTTTTTGTTGTTAGCTGGCTGTCTAGACACACAGCTCATGTGTTGTGAGGACAGCACAGTAGCAATAGTAAGGAGAACTAAAACAAGCTAAAGGACAATGTTGGAGAGAATATAGTGAATCACTGGGAAAAGCGCTGAACTGGACAAAGTGTGGAATACGATCAAAGACATGGATGAAAGAGAAGATACAGGAACCCAGGAATAAAACATAGAGGGAAGATAACAGTGAATAATTAGGAAAAAGCACAAGAAACGGAGCAGACAATGAAGAAAAGAGAAGGAGAGTAGAAAGGAGACTGAAAAATATAGCAGCCTAGAGAGATGACAACGAGGATGGACACATGTTAAACAAGGAGTTTGCTATGTCAGAACTGGAAAGAGCTTTAAAGAAAACCAGAGATGCAGCAACTGGAAGAAACCAAGTGAGTTATTGTCACTTAATCTCTTTGATATTAAGCTCGACCAGACGTCTTAGACCTTAGACCAACATTTGACTTTTTAGCGCAGTGACTGAACGACGGGGAAGCGAATGACGCTGCCTTCCCCGCATTTAGCGGCTCAAACAGCGGGAGAGCAGTAGGTCACCTCCGTCTCCTAAACAGGAAAACTGAGGCAGGAAAAGCGGCTTCAGTCATCGCTAAGAAGAGACACAGCAACAACCAGCCCGAGTTCAGCCACTGACCTACTGACTCCGACCACTAACGCAGCCTCCACAAAATGGAGGCTCTCGGTAAAACACAGTTCAACGCTGAGACTCGAGAAACTTTAACAACCAGCGGCAGATTTCTACAAGGTTCAGTTTCTAACTCAAATATTATCAACTAATATTAATGAGTAAATACGTTTAAGTCAGTTATTTACCTTTGGACGGCGGTTTTTGACGAAAACAAAACGTGACGCAGCGATCAACAAAACCGAAACTAAACTTTAATGCGGAAACGCCCAGAAACCACCGCATTGTGTCTTTTCAAAATAAGTTTCGTTCGTCAAACAGTAAAGCTTTACTACAACTGTAGTAATTCTGTAAACTGGATAGTAATAAATTAAAGATGCAGCTTGTTACCACAGATAACATATGTTTGTCTTTTAACGTCTTAATGTTCTAATACTTACTGTCTCCAGTAATGAAATCCTCACTTTCAGTCAGTAATGGAACATGGTGTCTTATTGTGAAATTCAGCTTTTCTCTTTTTTTCCTTTTCCAGGTGAAGCTCCACCTTATTCCAATAAACATGTCTTGTGTTACATAACAGCAGGTTAAGGCAGAGCCTTTTATTTTATTTTCTACATTTTCTAGCTGCTGTCTGTGTAACCTGGTTATACTTGTACTTGTATACTTTTGTTATAATTACACAAAATGTGTTTGTAGCGTTGGTTTCAGTATAAAACCTGATGAAGCATAGAAGAAGTCCTTTTTCTTTATTGTCATTATATCTGTCATTACTGTTTTATGTGAATATGTTGATTTATTTTAGCTTCATTTTCTGCCACTCTAACTTGCTGCCGGCCGATGCTGCTAGCTTACAAAGTTAGTCAGTCGAGCTAACTACAGTTTTGCTGTTGTAGGAACTGGAGCGGGCAGATGTTACAGGAGTGTGTTTTTGTTTGTCTATGCATCAGGTATGTGAATTTTATGTATTTTTATTTTATATTTGTTACAACGGGCTGCGAGTACTTTCTGTGTTCGCGCTCGCGGCTGTACGCGCTGCCCCGCCCTTTCTGTACGATCCTGCGGTGGGAGAGGAACTGGAGCGGGCAGATGTTACAGGAGTGTGTTTTTGTTTGTCTATGCATCAGAATAAAAGGACATCATTCCAACAACCGACTATCTTCATGAACACAACGCAGAAGTACACCGGTCACATCTGCACCTAGAAACACACAGGAGCAAGTGGAATGATTGCAGATCTAACACACGGAAACTAAGTGACTCACACCTGCAGCTAAAAGACAGCAAACACACAACATGAAGTAAAACCGAGATCACAAAGTTACACAAAATATAATTTCAGACCTGGAGTCATTGAAGTCAGTGATTAGACCTCACAGTTTATTATCAACACATTTATGACATTTATTAAACACAAACATGACTATAGATAAAAAACAGGAAGCAGCAACAGTGATTCAGAGACATCAACAAGTTATAATAAAATGAAAGAAATAATTACTCATCAAATTAGGTCCTGACTACAGAACCAAACATGGAGACAGTACCAGAACATAAAATCAGAACAGTGATATGTAGTAAAGGAGATGCTGAATTTTTATTTATTTTTATTCATTATATTTTCTGCAGACAGTTTTGCCTGATGTGTATTTGGGGAACAAGACCACAGAATTTCACTTTTTTTATTTCAATGTCTTGCTAAGAGGAATATGAAAAGCATTTTCTTCAATTACTTCATAATCAGAATCATCCGAGTCTGATTTGACCTCAAGATAGTCTTCATCTTCAGAAACATCCTCCTCTACTTCACTTTCATGATCAAGGATTAGTTTCAGAGCCTCCAGATCTGTCATATTTTTACTTCTGCTGCTCATTTTCTAACCTCTGACAGAGAGTCTATGATGTGTAGCTGTGTAATGTTGGTGGGACTCCCTTTCAGAGAATCTTTACATGTTTTGCCCCTCCCCTGCTGAGTGGCCACAGGTGGAGTTTGTCCACAGGAACTGAGAAGGTTCCTGTCAAAAGTCAACACCTGCATTCTCACACTCCAAAGATGAGGTCAAGAGAATGCGTCTCATAATTTCAAAGAAACAAATAGTATTTGATCTTTCTGACTCTTTTTAGCGTCAAACTGACCCGAACAGTAGCTTTGTAATATAAACATGTAGGGGGGTTACAAATATTGGTACTCAAAGCGCTTTTGACACTGCGTCTCATTCACCCATTCGTGCACACAAACACATACATTTACACACCAGTGGCAGAGCTGCTATGCAGACACACCAGGGGCGGCTTGGGGTTCAGTGTCTTGCCCAAGGACACTTCGGCACATGGCTGGGGAAGACAGGAATCTAAACACCGATCCTACGATTGGTGGGCGACAGCTCTATCTCTGAGCCACTGCTGCCACAATGGAAGTAGTAGTGTTTAGTAATGGAACATGGTCTCTTATTGTGAAATTCAGCTCCTATTTCCTCTTTCCTTCCTGTTCCAGGTGAAGCCCCACCATATGCCAATAAACGGCTCCTGTGTTAGAGCAGAGCAGGTTAAGGCAGAACCTTTTCTTTTGGTTTCTAAGTGAACCTTTTGGAACCTAAGTGACTCACACCTGTAGCTAAAAGACAGCAAAGATACAACGTGAAGTAAAACTGAGATCACAGAGTTACACAAAATAACTTCAGACCTGGAGTCATTGAAGTCAGTGATTAGACCTCACAGGTGATAATCAACAGGTTAATGTCAGAACATTTATTAAACACAAACATGACATATATGATAGAAATAATAAACAGGAAGCAGCATTGACAGTGATTCAGAAACACCAACAAGTTAAAATAAAATGGAGGAAATAATTACTGACTAAATTAAGGCCAAAAATACAGACAGACAGCACCAGAACATAAAATCATAACAGTCATATGTAGACAAGGAGATGCAGAATTTTTATTGAGGACTTCTGGGTCAGTCTACAGAAAACTACTACATATGAGAAATATGAGTCACAGAGGAGGAAAAGGCCCAAAGGTCAGTAGGAGAGAAAAGAAAACTGTGTAAGACTAAAATCATTTAATAGTAGAAACAGCATAAATATTAGTAGATGGTGTCCATGTATGAACCTCAGGTAACATGAGATCAGTCTCAATATGAAAACTGATCTTAGTTAACTTCTTCATGTAGGTTTCAACACTGAAACATTATTTCAGACGTGTTGAAAACAGCTTTAGCTGGATTTGTATGAACAGCACGTCTCCACTGTTTGTGCTTCCAACTACACAACACAGACACAACAGTCCTTTAAGCTTCAGGCTGTTTGACTTTGATGCTCCCTCACACAGACACTGATCAGTCTGACCAGCCACCAATCAGCTGCTGTATCCGTATGTGTATACGTCCCATAATCCTTTGTGACTCAACCTGTGGATGTGTAGCGTAGTGATGTGGGTGGAGTCTACATGTGGGTTTTAGAGGCGACTCCCTGGACCTGGGTGAGGTCACAGCAGAGAGTCTCAGCCTCCTTAAGACCCACAATCTCACAGCTCCTCTTCCACAGTCGGGCTTGTAGCTCTGAGTCGTAGGAAAGGTCAGAGGATCTGGTCTTGTGGCCGTTGTACAGGTAGCATCCACCCACCCCCTCCACCTCCTGGGCAGCTGCAGCGTAGATGGCTGTGGCTGCTCCCTCTGCTGGAGTCTGAGGAGGACACACATGAAGGAGAGGACGACCGTGAGTCCAACAGTTACTGATCCCAGCACAGCCACAGCACTGACCTTTACACAGGCAAACACCAGCATCTGTCAGGAGTCAGCAAACGGAGCAAGTCTGGGTCGTACTGAGCTGAAGCCTGAGAAAACCGACGCTGAAGCTACGGCAGTGAAACGTACCCTGAACAGAATCTTAGCCACTGGTTTCTTCATTGCTTGCGCGAGGCTCCACAGGTTGTCGTACAGCGCTGTGTCCACCATGCCGGGGTCCACGGCGTTGGCCGTCACCTAGAAGCCGCCGGCCGTCAGCTGCTCCTGCAGGTAGTAGGTGAGAAGCACCAGAGCCAGTTTGCTTTGGGAGTAGGCGCCGTGTGAACTGTAGCAGGTCCTTCAGACAGAGGAGCAGGAAGGAAACACGGCAGTGAAGGCTCTGAGTCAACTTACCTGAGTTAAGCTACTGTAAATAACTGGAGAACATGAGGCCACAAACTGAATAATGCTGTAAACCTCCAGGGTTGATTTACTGAAGGTTTGAATGGACAGAAACATGGGCAACGTTGATCTCAGCTGTGAGAACCAGCACAGACACAGAGGACTTTGTCTAATCAGTCCAGTAGCAAACGCTGCAGATTCTGCACCTTAGTCCTCATACATGTACAAAGCAAAGTGTGTGAGTGAGTGAACAGAACACAGAGGAGCCGTAGACACGTTATATGACGTGATGAGTGAGAGTGATGTCGTTTCTAAGGCAGCTGTCGTCTGTGCACAGGTGGCTGCTGTTATTCAGGTGAGGAGCAGCTGGAGGACAAATGAACAACGTGTTGACAACGTGACCTTCGTATGTTTAGAAAACAAACACGTCATGTGTCCAGTGACTGATCTGGAGCCAGTCGCTACCTGTCATCTCTGCATCAGCTTTGCTCTGTGTCTGGGTCACTGCATGTCACTGAACTGGGTTTTCATCATACAACGAGCCACTGAGTGTCCACAGAGCAGCCTGTGCACTGGGTTCACCTCCTGTTGAGGTCGTCCAGGTCCAGGACTCCTGCGTAGTGTGTAGCTGAGGATACGCTGACGATTCTGGAGCAGCGGCCCTGTCGTCCCGACCTCCTCAGCGAGTCCAGCAGCAGGTGGGTCAGCAGGAAGTGGCCCAGGTAGTTTAGACCAAGGTGGAACTCAAAGCCGTCCTCCGTCCGTCTCTCAGGAACCAGCATGGTCCCGGCTACACGACACAGAACAGGCTTGACTCTGTGTCAGACCAACAGCTTGATGGAGCCCTGCTACAGCCCTGAAGCAGCCTACCGTTGTTAACCAGGACATGCAGGGGCAGACGTCTGTCTTTAAACGTCTGAGCAAAGCGTCGCACTGATGTCAGTGAAGTCAGGTCCACAAAGACAAACTCAGCTGTGAAGGCAAATGTTACTGGCATCAGGTTTCAGGTTATTCGTGTCCTCTCACTGACAGATTGTCTAAAATCTGCTGAAATCACACTTCAACCCTCTTCAACCCTTCCTGATATGCTCATTTCAAATCAGTTTTGAGTCAAACCATAGTCCAGAAAACTTGCTTGCTTTTATCTATTCTATTAATTGTCTGTACATCCGTACCTCTACACTTTTGACTTCTTTCTTCTTTTTGAAGAATATTAGCTAGAAGAATATTAATTAGTTTTGTTTTTTTCCTACTGAAAATTTAAATCCCCATGAATATGACCATTCTTCCACCACATTAACTGCCTTTTGTAATATGTGTAATATTTTTCTTCTATCATATCATATCATCTGCAAACAAGGTTTATATCGGTAAACATCATTTATCATGATGGAGAACAGTGCTGGACTAATGACACTGCCTGAGGAATCCGTCTACTAAATACTAAGCCGACAGGGCCGTTCCAACTCTAACCTGAATAAATCTGCTGAATAGGAAATCTCTGATCCAATTAAACGTTCTTCCTGAAATTCCAATTGCATTTAACTTAATCGTTAGTCCCTCCTTCCAAACCAGGTCATGATTTCAGTCTCCAAACATATTACTGGGTCCACGGTGCCTCTGCCTCTTCTGAATCTTCTCTGGTAAAGGGGAAATAATTCCCTTTGTTTCTAAGCATTCTGTCAGTAACCATCCTTTCCACTATCTTACATAAATGTGATATCAGTGCTGTTGGCCTGTAATTTCCCTGGTTTCCTAATAGGAATAATCACGGCTTCCTTCCAAGCACTAGACAGTTTCCCTTTCATCCACACTTTCACCCAGGAGTTTCATAGATGTAATGACCCTGGATGTTTTAACATCACATACCAAACATCATCCTTCCCTGGAGACGTCAGTCCAGACTTTGCTCAGGCTCTGGTCATTTCTTCCACAGTAACTGGAAGATCCATGACACTATCAGCATCTTCACGTCTTTCTAAAACTCCAACATGAGCTGCTCTAGTCCTCAGCCTCCCATTCACACCCTGTTCAGGCAAACTGTGCCAAATATGAATTTCAACAAGTTTGCTCTAATTTCTGCTTTATCCTCATCTGTTATAGCTTTTTCTTTGTCTCTCTTTAAAGCTGGGTATAGATGCTCCTTCCTAACTCCTCTCATTCTCTAAATCATTCCTCATACATCACCAGCTGGAGTTGATCTTCTGGTCTCATTAAAAAATCTTTGTCCCCTCTGCCTGTTGGCTCTTCATATTATTTTCCTGACTCTTGCTTGTGCCTTCTTATATTCCAATAAATTAAAAAATGTTTGAGTTTAAAAAAAAACAACTCACACAAAAAATAACAATATTCATGATCACACTGCCCTTAATCATGGTCTTCTCCACATCTCGCACATCTTCTTGTTCCTTTTAGTTTTTTCGGCCAGTCACTACCAGCATCATCTTCTCTTTTCTCTTTAGTTCTTTCGCTTCTTTGGCTTATATCCACGCTATGGCCTCTTCCCACGATCGATTCTCCCCACTCTGATCCACTGATCCATCTATGTCAACCCGCCACAACTTTCTTCAGTCATTACTTTCATCCTATTCCCCCTCAGAGTGTTTCCCTGGTTCGTTCTCTTTCCACAGTTCATCTGCTTCTTTGAGCTGCGGCTCCAACATCGGCCCATGATGAAAACCAGCCTCTAATGTTCTGCCAAGTGTTACTGCTGTCAGTCGTTGCCCACAGGAGTAGAACAGCGCCCCCTGCTGTCCGAGTGCGACACACTTCCATCAGCAGCCCCTTATCTCATCCTAATGGGTCAAAAAGAAATTATGGGCTGTTTCGTTTATGCCGACACTAAACTATTTCCATACTACACAAACATCACGTTAGCACCATGTAGCTACAGAATAGATCATCCTGTCACACAGAGACTGTGAACACTGGGAAAACAAACACTAGATCCACTGGAGTTAACTAATGATGGGTCTACTGTTTACAGATGGACAGAAACAACAAACCCACACTACTGTGGATAAAAGACTCCTTTAATACTTAAAATGTGCTGATGTGTCAACTTTTCAAATGAATCACATTTAAAGGTGAATTCGGTTCAGTAGAAATCTTCTACAAACAGCGTCATCATCTGTAAATAACATTTTCACAGTAGAAAGTCAGCTTCTTTATCTCTGAACTCTGATTCTGTGATTGTCACAACTGAACCTCTTTGGTTTTTACAGCTCTTTAAGGCGTCACGTTTAGTGTCATTTCTCCGCTGGGTTCTGGTGCAGTGTGAACAGAACCCTGACTTCCTGACACATGGTGAGATTGTTCTCAGTTGTGTTGAGTGTTGAGGTGAACCCAGTCAAGTTCTGATGATATTCAGGACTGTGGCGTGTTTTCTGTTTTCCCCGTCCTGCAGTCAGACAGTGGGAGGCAGAGGAAGCTGCCACCATGTTATCTGCTTCGACCATCAGTCACTAGATGGATCCGTGAAGCTGCAGCTCACACAATGATGATGGAGCAACATTAACACATTTTCACTCCACAAATAAACTTTTTCCCTGAGTCATAACTCAGCTGCTGATTAAACACTTGATTGTCAAATATAAATCAATAAAGATTTGTCCTCAAACTTTCTAGTGAAATAAGATGTGAACTGCTGCAAACGTTGTCATCAGAGCTTTTTACCAAACTAAACACCAACATTCACAAAGAACAGAACATTTATGAACAGGAAACATCCAAAACTCTGGAAGCTGATTTCATCAGTGAAACATAAACTGTGGCACACACACGAAAAGTCAACGCATGTGGACTATGACAGTTACAACATGTCAGCGAATCTGTTCGTGGTTCCTAGAGTTTCTAAATGTAGAATAGGAGGCAGAATCTTTATCTACCAAGCTCCTCTACTGTGGAACCAGTTCAGGTTCTGGAGTCAGACACCCTCTACTTTAAGATGACGATTAAAACTTTCCTCTGTGATAAAGCTTCAAGTCAAATATCAGGTCACTTGGAAGCGTCTCTTAGTGAAGCTGCTATGGCTTCGATCGTGGGTGCTCACACTATTTCAGCATGCGAGCTACTTATAAAATGACCAAGTCAAAATGATCTACCAACTACAAAAAACAGGTTTATTTATAAATATAGAGAATTCTTTGTATGTACAATGTTTGTTTATGTACCTATGCATAACCGCATGAGCCAATATTGCACAACACAATTAACAATGTTCATTTTTTGTGATTACCTGAGTAATGACTACTCTGATGACTTGCAATGAATAGAACCAGCCTGGGACACAGTCTGCACAGTAGCTGCTGACAGCCAGCGTCAAGCACACGTCCAAATGATCAGTCGTGGTGCAACGGCCCTTGGACTTAATGATCTTCATGTGGGAAAAGGCTGACTCACGTAAATACAGTCAGGTCAGTCAATAAATATTGGGACATCGACACAATTCTATTCTTTTTGGCTCTATACACCACCACAATGGATCTGAAACAAGATGTGCTGTAACTGCAGACATTTAGCTTTAATTTTAGGGTATTTACATCCATATCAGGTGAACGGTGTAGGAATTACAACAGTTTGTATATGGGCCTCCCACTTTTTGAGGGACCGTAGTAGCGCTGAAGTCCCTCGTAGGTGACCCGAAGTCACTGTGTATTTGTTTTCTCAGTGTGTGCAGTATGTGCTATGCTAAGTGTATTTCACCGGTGCAGTGGAGAAACACTCAACGTGTCTCTCCCACTGTGCTGGTCAACGCATCTGAGGTTAAGCATGGTAAGCGTTCTTCATTGCAATGGCAGCAATAGCATCATCAGTGGATGTTTGTGTAAGCGTGTCTTCATTGCAGTGTGTGTGTGTGTGTGTGTGTCAGTGCAATCACCTCCCTCCTCAGCCTCAGCTACACCGTCACCGGGCCCCGACCGGCTCCACACCTGTCAGTCTGCCCTTGCAGAAACATTCCGCAGACAGTCAGCTGGTCTGTGTCCCTCTTCCTTACAGTACGGACACCGTCCCTCAGTGGTTTGGCAGTTTCGAGCCCAATGTCCTTCTTTACCGCATTTAAAGCATGCTGTTGATTGTCCGTTTCCTCAGCCATGTCCTTTTTGCCTGCGCGACCTCGCCCTCCTCTGGTGTAGCCTCTTCCCCGACCATGGTTCTGTTGTGCGACTGCCTGATACATGGTTACAGCTGCCAGATGTAACTCTTTTCTGTCCTTATTTTTCTTTTCTTCTTTCTGTCGCAGCAGTTGCTGGAAAGTATGATCTGCATGACGTTGAACGTCCTCCAGTATCAGCACCGATGCAGGTCTGACGGGTCAACTTTGCCACTTAAGGCAAAAGGCCCTTCAGGAAATAGTCAGTTAGGCACATTTCCCAGGCACTGGGGTTATCACCAGGCTGATCAGGGGGGGTCATTCCCCCGTGTCTGATGAATGCCTCCCTTAGGCGATGGAGGAAATCATCCGCCGAGTCTGGCAGACGTTCATTAAGTTTGTACATGTCCCCTGGCTTGACTTTGAATGTCAGCAGCCGTCAGATTTCAGCACCTGTTGGGCGAAACTCTCTGTAGAAATCACAAGGGCATTGGAAAACTCTGTACGGGACAGATATGGATCAGGCAGATTCTGTCCAGCCTTTCTGACATCATCGTCCATCCAGGGGCGGAACACAAGCTGCGTTCCTTGTGGCCCTGCAACCTCCACCATAGGCATGGTCATAACTGAACCAGTGTTGGCCTGTCTGGTTCTTTTCACAATAGGGCTGAAGTGTCGGCTGTCAACCGTGTCTGCAGTGGAACCTGCTCCTCCTGCAGCTCCGTGCACTTCTTCAGTGGTTGAATCAGGAGCAGGGTGTGAGGTGAACGGGCCTTGAAGTTGCTGTGGTTGTAGTGGTGGTAATAACGGACTTTGAAGCAGCTGTGGTTGTAACGGTGGTAACAGTTGCAGGGCAGGCGGACTTTGAAGCTGTTGTTGCTGTTGCAGTGGTTGCAGGACAGACGGGCAGGAATCCAGGTCCGGGTCCAGCTTCAGCGCAGGGATCTGCGGATAAAGAGAAGACGCTCTGGGACAGTATGGTGGTGGCTGTTTGCAGGGTGCAGAATTATTCTCTGTTCTACTTTCAACCATAGTCGTTTCCTTTGTCAGAACCTTTTGTTCGTCTTCTTTCAGTTTGTCACCCAAAATGTCAATTTGATTCATCTTTAATGAACCACCCTCTGGGAACACATTATTTTGTCCACACAGAAAGACAACTGATACTATCGTCTCCATATTTCTTCCTCATGATATCCACACTGGGACCCTGTGGCTCCAAGCCAGCTTTACCATTACTGCTCCCCATAGTGCAGCACTACGTGTAGTTGTACAGTCGTGTTCACTGACACTTTCCCCAGGACATATGAGAAGCAAATATGTCACAATACGTAATTTTGAGTTCGTAGGATCCGTTCGATGGAGATCAGAGGTGATGCCCTCCTTCTCACTCTGTCTTTGTAGAGGAGGTTGAGGCGACACGTCTTTTCCACCGTCAGCGACCCCTCCGACAACCACCAGCCGATCCCACTTCTGACACCAAATTGTGGAGGCAAAAACCTGTTAGGAACCCGATGAATAAATCAAAAGTCGATCAAAGTTGTCTTTCTGTTGCCTTTATTATTGCAAGAAGAGAAATACACAGAGTCAGTGCAAAACTGTCCTGCCTGAGTCTAGATCTGAGGTCATCTACCCTGTGCCTACCTAAACACCTCCTCTGTTGCTAAGGAGTGAAGATGTGTCTTCATTACCTCAGGCTCAGGGTCAGTCACTGTCTTGCACCAGGAGAAAAGTGTAACAGAAACAAAGTAAATCAAAGTTCTGCTGCCAGGCTCTCACCACGGCCCCATGCTGTACAACAATTTTAACTAGACAGTGTCTCCCTGCCTCCCTTTCTCATTACAGAAGAAAAGGCTCACTATTCTAAAATATTTCTGTAAGCAGGTATATAACTCATTCTATGATTACTTTGCTTAGTACAGATAAAAGCAAATACATGAGGATATATCAAGTAATATGAATCAGTTTTGTCAAAAGGGAAAATATCTATATAGTAGAAATTCCATTACAGGAAGATTCTCAAATTTCTCTTTTGTTTCCTTCTTTTCTGTGTCTCACTTCTTCCTGACAAACAGCTCAAACGTTAATAAACATCAACATGTAACAACAGTCATTAGCATAATAAGTGATAGCATCAGTAACATCAGTTTATATTTAGTCTCATTCTGAACCTTTATTGTGTTATTTTACTAATACAAGCTGGGTTTGTGCGTTTGTGACTTGTCTGCCAATATGTGTGTTCAGTGCAGTTATCATTAACACTCATATGGATTTTTACAGTTAATTAAAGATACTTTTTTTTTGCTTCATGGCAATGACAATAAACATCAGGACAAAAGACCTGCTGAATAGACAGAACACGTCCTCAGTAAAGTGTCACATTGAACATCACCTTCCTAAAACCACTTTTGAATTGTTGTGTTTCCTACAACATAAAACCAATGTTGTCGTCTACAAAAGAACTTTTTTCAGCTGTGACACCGTTTCTCTGACAGAACCACACTCTCAACACTGTTCTTTACACAGAGATAGAGAAGCACCAGACGACCAGACGGCAAACCCAGGATGCAGAGGTTCAGTGAATGTGGTGTTGAAGGTGTGGAGGTGGATCAGTTTGTCAGAGGAGACGCTGTAGAAGGAAATAGAACCAGCAGGACAGTCCACATACACTGATACTCTGTTAGACACAGAGGAGGAAGAGATGGGAATTTCTTTGTTATTGTGTCGAACAAAAGAATCACGATAATTACAATGGATGAGAGCCCAGGACTGGTTGTTTCCTCCAAACCAATAATTCCTGCCTTCTCCTTTCCTTCTGATTCCTCTGTAACTCACTGATATATCAACGTCTCCTCTCCACTCAACCTCCCAGTAACAGCGACCAGTCAGTTCATTGCTACACAGTAAGTAACGCAACTGGTCAAATCTGTCTGGATGATCAGGATACGACTGATCCTCTTCCACATGTGTCACCTTCTTGTTGTTGTCAGACAGTTTTAGTTCTCTGTTCACTGTGTTTGTGTCGATGGTGAGTTGACAGGAATCTGATGGAGAGAACAAGACACAATCCAGCTGCAGTTATTCATCTGTCATCAGTTTGATGATGACTCATGACATCAGTGATGTGACAGTTTGAAGATGGTTGAATGTTGCTGCTTTGTTTCATCAGTCTCATTAAAACACACTTACACTTCCTCAGACCTGGTCTCAACCATCGGACTCCACCAGGCTCCAGCCTGAAAGGAGGAGGGGGTCAGAGCAGCACATGCAGACATGGACATTACATGGCATCACACACACATTGGTCTAGGATTGTGTTCAGGTGGAGGCTTGTATGTAGGGATGGACATTCAGGAGGTGACGTGGAGGAAAGGTTTCGTTTCTCTGTTTAAGATCAGTTTTGGTGTCAGGCACCTGCTTCCAGTCTCTGTCGCCACCAAACTAATGTGACGCCACAGGAAGCAGGAAAGACACAGACTTTGTGGCATTTTGTCTCTCTGTTACATCCAGTAGTTGCTTGTGATCGGACCCACCACTGTCTCTTTCTTTCTCTGTTGTTATTTTCAGTTGAGATTAGGTATGTTTTACTGCAGTAGGGTTGATTATAATCAATATTGAATCACTTAATAAAGTGTTTATACCTGATTGTTGTCTAGCATTATTTGTGTGCCTTGGTGAAATTGACACCAGAGGTTTAGTGGAGCTCTACACTCACCTGCTCTGTGTTAGTGAGCTGCTGCTACTGAAGTCTATGCTAAAACAAGCCTCCATACCTGAGAGTGTCCAGTCTCCAGTCTGGAGCCTTCAGTCCAACAGACAGCAGCTTCTCTCCTGAGTCTCCTGGATGATTGTAGCTCAGGTCCAGTTCTCTCAGATGGGAGGGGTTGGAGCTCAGAGCTGAGGCCAGAGAAGCACAACCTTCCTCTGAGACCAGACAACCTGACAACCTGCAGACACACAACACAGAGAAGACTTAGTAGGTTTCATTATCACACATACCTAAACATATCTCGACTTAAAAATACTCGATCAATGGTTTTGCCATTTCTCACAAAAAATCTGTTGAATTTTACTCCACAGTTTACTTTGCCTTTGCTTCTGAGCTTGAAGGACTGTCGTAACTTTGCTTTTTGACTATGCCTGTTTAATCCACAGCTGGATCTTTATAAATGAAATAAACCAAACATTCCAAAATTTGCCAAGTTACCCTCTAGGTAAAAAAAAAGTACATAAATAACATAAAATGATGGTATATGTGAAGGATCTCGGCAGCTTTGAAGATACAGACCTTCCATGTCAGATGCAGTTAGAAAAATTGAATAATCTCTCTGTCTTTGTGACTTCATGAATTAGAAAAAAAAAAAAAAAACGTCCATTCTGCTGACTATGTAAAAATACAAAGTATCAAAAGGCTGATGGTATTAAAGGGTAGATACACATAGGAGTTGAGTTGAAGAACCAACGTAATAAATTATCTAAATGCTCCTGAAACATCCTGGAGGAGAATATTATTCTTTGTAATCACAAAATCAAAGGCCACATTCAGACCCTAATGCTTCAGCTTGTAATGCTGCGTTTCCAAACCTTTTTTGAGCCACATCACATATTTTATACTAAAATGCCACAAAGCGTATATATAATGTAAATCTAGTCTCAGCTTATCTGACAGAGGGACTTGGTCTCTTTCTTTAACGGCTCCAGGGCCGAGCGTCTCTTTTCAGATCATTTTGCAGGTGGTCAGTATCAGCGTCTGTCTCAGTGTTTGGCTGCTTTGATTTAGCGATGAGTTCAGCAACCTGGCAGCTTTAAGAGCTTTCTGACTCGTCTTGGTGGAGCCTGCTTCTCCGTCTGTTCACGCATTTCAACTAAATAATCTGTGTTCTTGTTCTGAAGAAATCTGAGAATCACTCTTCTAATGCACCAACATAACTTTTGAGAGACTTTAAAAGTTAACATATCACCCAACTAGCGAATAATCAAGGCTCAGTGCTCAATAGTTTTTAATAAATTATAGTTAATGAGGCACCGTCCAGGACAAATGTAGTTTATAGTGTGATTGTTTTCAGGTTTTTCTGAGAGGGTGACCTGGGTTCCTTTGGTAGATTCCACACGAGATGAACAAGCTACAGGAAGCAGTTGCTTTTGCTGTCAAAGGTCCTTTAATCTCCACTACTACAAAAAGGTATTTTGACCTGACCTGAGAGTCTCCAGTTCACAGTGTGGACTCTTCAGTCCATCAGACAACAGCTTCACTCCTGAATCCTGCAGGTCGTTGTTACTCAGGTCCAGTTCTCTCAGACTAGAGGACTGAGAGCTGAGAACTGAGGACAGAGCTTCACAGCTTCTCCCTGACAGGTTACAACCACTCAGTCTGATAAGAAAATAATAAAAAAATTATGAAAACAATTCAGTGAAAAGACCTGTAAAGTATTTCCAGTTAAATAAAATTCCAAAATTTCACATGACCTGAGAGTCTCCAGTTCACAGTGTGGACTCTTCAGTCCATCAGACAACAGCTTCACTCCTGAATCCTGCAGGTCGTTGTTACTCAGGTCCAGTTCTCTCAGACTAGAGAACTGAGAGCTGAGAACTGAGGACAGAGCTTCACAGCTTCTCTCTGACAGGTTACAACCACTCAGTCTGATGAAACAGTGATCAACAAGAAAATAGAAATGTTTGTGAAGTTGGCATGACATTTAGATCAGACTGTAACCAATTAGCATTAATCAATCAAATTATAAAAATTAAATAGTATTTTTGCACATTTGAAATATATAAACGTAAATTTTACTGACCTGAGAGTCTCCAGTTCACAGTGTGGACTCTTCAGTCCATCAGACAACAGCTTCACACCTGAGTCCTGCAGGTCGTTGTTACTCAGGTCCAGTTCTCTCAGACTAGAGGACTGAGAGCTGAGAACTGAAGACAGAGCTTCACAGCTTCTCTCTGACAGGTTACAACCACTCAGTCTGTAGAGAAAAAAATTAAATAAAAAGTATGTAGAAATCTAATTTAGCAAGACAAACAAACAATAATTTAAGTTCTCTTGATGTTCTCTGTCACTGGAGTATATATTGAATGGTTAATAAAGAATTTTATCTTTACACTTACATGACTTTCTTGGAGACTTTGACGACTCCAATCACAAACAGAAGATCTTCCTCTGAAAAGCTTGGAGAGTTTTTAAGTGGTTCAAACACGTCCAGTTCTTTTCCTGATGACACCAACATGAAGAGCAGAGCTGACCACTGAGAAAGAGACAGTTTATCTGTGGAGAGACGTCCTGAGTCCAGGTCCTGTTGGATCTGCTCCACTAGAGAACCATCATCCAGTTCATTCAGGCAGTGGAACAGGTTGATGCTTTTCTCTGCAGAGGGAGAATCTGAGATCTTCTCCTTGATGTACTGAACAGTTTCCTGACTGGACTTTGATTCACTTCCTGTCTGTGTAATAAGGTCTTTAATGAGAGTCTGATTGGTCTCCATTGAAAGGCCCAGGAGAAAACGCAGGAACAGGTCCAGGTGTCCATTTGGACTCTGTAAGGCCTGGTCCACTGCGCTCTGGTAGAACTGTGTCTCTGCAGATTTGCTTCGTCTTGTCTCAGTCTTCTGGGATGTTGCTTGTTGTTGTGTCAGCAGATTGACTCCAGAGTTGATGAAGGTCAGATGGACGTGAAGAGCAGCCAGAAACTCCTGAACACTCAGATGGACGAAGCAGAAAACCTTGTGCTGGTACAGTCCTCTCTCCTCTCTAAAGATCTGTGTGAACACTCCTGAGTAAACTGAGGCTGCTCTGACATCGATGCCACACTCTGTCAGGTCTGACTCGTAGAAGATCAGGTTTCCTTTCTGCAGCTGCTCAAAAGCCACTTTTCCCAGAGACTCAATCATCTTCTTGCTCTCTGGACTCCAGGATGGATCTGTCTCAGCTCCTCCATCATACTTGATGCTCTTCACTTTGGTCTGAACCAGCAGGAAGTGGATGTACATCTCAATCAGGGTCTTGGGCAGCTCTCCTCCCTCTCTGCTTCTCAACACATCCTCCAGAACCGTAGCAGTGATCCAGCAGAAGACTGGGATGTGACACATGATGTGGAGGCTTCGTGATGTCTGGACGTGGGAGATGATGGTTGTGGCCTGCTGCTCATCTCTGAACCTCTTCCTGAAGTACTCCTCCTTCTGGGGGTCAGTGAACCCTCTGACCTCTGTCACCATGTCAACACACTCAGGAGGGATCTGATTGGCTGCTGCAGGTCGTGTGGTGATCCAGAGGCGAGCAGAGGGAAGCAGGTTCCTCCTGATGAGGTTTGTCAGCAGCACATCCACTGAGGTGGACTCTGTCACATCAGTCAGGATCTTCGTGTTGTGGAAGTCCAGAGGAAGTCGACACTCGTCCAGACCGTCCAAGATGAAAACCACCTGCAACTGTTCAAACCTGCAGATTCCTGCTGCTTTGGTTTCAGTGAAGAAGTGATGAACAAGTTCCACCAAGCTGAACTTTTGCTCTTTCAGCACGTTCAGCTCTCTGAAGGTGAATGGAAATGTGAAGTGTACGTCCTGGTTGGCTTTGCCTTCAGCCCAGTCCAGAGTGAACTTCTGCGTCAGGACTGTTTTCCCAATGCCAGCCACTCCCTTGGTCACCACGGTTCTGATGGGTCCATCTCTTCCAGCTGAGCCTTTAAAGACGTCTTCATGTCTGATGGTTGTTTCTTCTCCGTTTCTTTTCCTGGAGGCTGCTTCAATCTGTCTGACCTCATGTTCATGGTTGACGTCTCCAGTCCCTCCCTCTGTGATGTAGAGCTCTGTGTAGATCTGGTTCAGAAGGGTTGGGTTTCCTGCTTTAGCGATGCCTTCAAACACACACTGGAACTTCTGCTTCAGCTGAGATTTAAGTTGATGTTGACAAACTGTAGCAGGAGCTTCTGAAAGAACAAGTAAACACAATACTTCATGTAAATAAATGGAAGTATGACAAATTAATTACGGTCCACATTTAATGAGCCAAACTATGCTTCATGTCAAAGACATATCCCTTCAGGCCCTAAAACATCAGTAAATGCAAATAGAAGAATGACAATTTAATTCTACATTTAACAAACTCAACCATCCTTAACGTCAGTAAATGTGTGATTGTGTCTGTGTGATGCTAAACGTTGAGTTAAATCCTCTTACTGCTCTGCAGACAGTCAACCAGCTCCTCCTGCTTCATCCTCCTCAGGAAGTTCAGTGTGATCTTCAGAAATGCGTCTCTGCTGCTCCTCCTCTGTTCTTCATCTTCACCATCCAACGCCTCCTCATCCTCCCTCTGACTCTCTAAGCATTGTGGGTAATCTGGACTCAGAACCTTCTGGATCTTCTTCAGCTCCTTCTTCACAAACGTGACAATGTTTTCCTCCAGCAGCTGGAACAGAAACTATATGAATGACACAAACCAACTAAACCCATGGAGCCAAACATCAGATCCATGTTGGACACACTGACAATCCACTGGTCTACAAAGTGCAGCATGGAGACGATTGTGAACACAACACATGAAAAGTGGTGGTTGTACATGTACAGACCATAAACGTGGAGTCCAGGTGTGTTTGGTGCTGCTGGGCAGACTGACCACTGGGAACCTCTGAGCTCTGCTGGTCCACTCTGTGGAGGAACCATGAAGAATGAGCTCACATGATGTGAGTCCACACACAGACACACACAAGCTGAAGGTTGTCTGGGCTCATTTTAATTTAGAATCTTCCTGACAACAAAAAGTTATTTGTAATGTTTATTCATCATTTGTAAAAACTCACTGTGAAAAGTGACATCACTGTTTGTTTTTCTATTTTAACCTCTAACCTTTGAACGTAGTGACGTCCATCTCTATTGGAATAAAGCCGTTTCTTATGTGAATCACTTGTTGTGTTTGGTTGTGTCTGTTTTCGTTTTCTCCTGAAAAACAACCAATAATCTCAACTAACCACAGACGTCAACAGTAGCAGCACATCACTCTTGTTGAGCTTCCCATCATCTAAACCCAGAGTGAATCTGCAAAGATACTGATTCTCTGGATTTGTACAGAATAATTCAGACTGAGCTGATAAATGAGCAGCCGACACTCAGAGATTAAGCAAAAATGAAGCTTCTCTGGATTAAAAACAGTTTAAACACAAAACAACAGTCAGTAAGAAAAAAAGATTGAACCATCATCAAAAATCAACCAGTTTCACAGAGTCAGGTCTGTGTGTTCTGCTATGTTTACACACACGACAACATCACTGATCAGAAACACATCAACCTCTCTGGAGAAACAACCATTGAAACATCTGTCACTGAGATTATAATGTTTGCAGCTCACCTCTGTACAGCAGACGGTGGATGGGCTTTAAGGTCAATGTGGCGATCAACTGAGCAGTCACTGTTTAGAGACACACAGCTGGGTTCAGGTTTAGGTTCATGACTGGCTGGACTCTGATCCATCCTGGTAAACAGACAAGAACATCACCACAGAAGGAACATTTCAGTTTCCAGGTGTCCTGCTGGCTTTTAATTGTTATTTTTACCATTAAATAAAAAATGTAAGTTTCATCTAGAACTAAATCCAAAAAATAGAACCAGCTGTGTCTGCTTGATTTCATCTACAACTGTCTTAGTAAAGGTGGAGACCATAACATTATTTTTTTTCACAACTCAACCATTATTTTTGTATGTTAAAGGAGTATTTCCGTCTTTTAAAATGCTTTTTTTAAATCACCATAATATTGTGGCGCCCCAGTGCATTGTGGGTGTGGGAGAGTTCTCTCTCTGCCTGATTCCTTGGAGCTTTAGTTTGTATTACTATTTGTCAATTGTTTTCATAAAGTTTTTAAAAATATTAACGTAATAATAAACACATTTGTGGGCGGCACGTTGGTGTGGTCGCGGGAATCAAACCCGGAACCTGCAGGTCTTTTCTGTGTGGAGTTTGCATCGTCTCCCTGTGTCTGTGTGGGTTTTCTCCAGAGTCTCCGGTTTCCTCCCACAGTCCAAAGACGTGCAGTTAGGTCAATTGGAAATTCTACATTTGTGAGTGTGTGCGTGACTGTGACTTGTGCGTCTATATGTGCGGCCCTGTGACAGACTGGCGACCTGTCCAGGGTGAACCCTGCCTCTCGCCCATAGACAGCTGGGATAGGAGGATGAATGAATAAACACATTTGTGCTTTCAAACACATACAATGCGACAGCTGTGAGTGTTTGGGAATAAAACCTAGAAGGAGCCAGGGCTGGTATCTGGCACTGCTTTGTTTGACCCTAACGATGTGGCTCTACGTGTTGTGCTTGTTAGTGCAGGGTGAGGCTGGACGGGCGCCTCACTCAGTGACAGCTGCTATAGGTGTAGTGATATAAACTTTATTTGGCTATTGTTTTTTATTTGAAATTATGCTGTTTTTCATACTGAACCCCACACGTTTTTGGGTTACGAATATAGCGCTAAAGAGAAAAATGTTACAGTACGTTCTGTAAATGTTTAAGATTTTATTAATCTAAACTGAAGTTATGATGATAATTTATTGCCATGTTTAGGAAAAACGTTTTTGGATGTAACTGTCAGAACAATAAAGTGTAATTAAACATGTACTTATTAAATGTCTGATGCTCTGATTGTAAAGTCTGAGAGCAGCAGGAGGAGAAGAGCTGCTGTACCAGCACATAACAGATGAATGAGGCCTCCACAAAGTCATGAACGTTCACTGCTCCCTCGTTAGTTCTACTAACTGGGTTTTGTTCAAAGCTTAAGACTTTAGTAGTGGGTTACTCAAAAAGTACACAGTAAAATAGCTTGATGCTTAGTGTGGTAGTACTCTATGAAGTACCATGTAGTACTATGAAGGATTGGTGAGCTATTAATTACAGAAAGGTTTTTTCTCCTGTTAAATCTGGAAAATATGTCATTTGCGTTCTTTCATCAATCGACACATCAATCTCTCTGGAGAAAAAACCATTACAACATCTGTCACTGAGATTATAATGTTTGCAGCTCACCTCTTTACAGCAAACGGTGGACGGGCTTTAAAGTCAATATGGTGATCAATTGACCGGTCACTCTTTAGAGACACACAGCTGGGTTCAGGTTCAGGTCCATGACTGGCTGGACTCAGATCCATCCTGGTAAACAGACAAGAACATCACCACAGAAGGAACATTTCAGTTTCCAGGTATCCTGCTGGCTTTTAATTGTTATTTTTGTTATTTTTTACCATTAAATGTAAGTTTCATCTAGAACTAAATCCAAAAAATAGAACCAGCTGTGTCTGCTTGATTTCATCTACAACTGTCTTAGTAAAGGTTGAGACCATAACATTATTTTTTTTCACAACTCAACCATTATTTTTGTATGTTAAAGGAGTATTTCCCTCTTTTAAAATGCTTTTTTTAAATCACCATAATATTGTGGCGCCCCAGTGCATTGTGGGTGTGGGAGAGTTCTCTCTCTGCCTAATTCCTTCGAGCTCAACATACTCGGGGCTGTTCGGTGTATTGGGGCACGAATACTCTCATGACTGAAACAGTGTTGGATGGATCATTACAATATGTAGCGTTATTGAAACTTACACGTTCACTGTGCAAAACAGGATTTATTGGATGACATAAATGTCATTTCATTGTAGAAAACAACTTTTGTTGTGACCGTTGACACTGAATAAAATAACACAGTAAAAACAGTCCTTGTCCAGAAGAAGGAAAGTGTGGTCTGTGTTTGACATTAAGCTCGACCAGACGTCTTAGACCTTAGCGCTTCAGTAAAGTCTCATCTCAGCTGAATGTGTTCAGGTAGGAAACCAACCAACATCCATGAGATCCAACTGTTCTGTAGCAGGAAAGGACAAACTGTGGTCGGCTCCACAGTTACTGACTCAGATCACTGCTCAGTTTACACCCATGACAACATCACTGATCAGAAACACACGGTAAATGGTCTGCATTTGTATAGCGCTTTTCTACCTATCTGTACTCAAAGCGCTTTGACACTGCGTCACACCGGTGGCAGAGCTGCTATGCAACTTGACGTTCAGTGTCTTGCCCAGGGACACTTTGGCACATGACTGGGGAAGCCAGGAATCGAACCACCGATCCTACGATTGGTGGGCGACAGCGCTACCAGCGCTTGTTCACTGCTGCCCCCACATCAACCTCTCTGGACAAACAACCAAGCAACTTAGATTATAATGTTTGCAGCTCACCTCTGTACAGCAGACGGTGGATGGGCTTTAAAGTCAATGAAGCGATCAACTGAGTAGTCACTGTTTAGAGACACACAGCTGGATTCAGGTTCAGGTCCATGACTGGCTGGACTCTGATCCATCCTGGTGAACAGACAAGAACATCACCACAGAAGGAACATTTCAGTTTATAGGTGTACCTTTAAATCTTTTATTACCTTTTTACCATTAAATAAGAATTTGAGTTTCATCTAGAACTAAATCCAGAAAATAAAACCAGCTGCGTCTGCTTGATTTCGTCTACAACTGTCTTAGTAATGTGACGATTCGACTTCCGACCCCGGAGGGCGCTCGTGTTCGCCCTTCTTCTTTGTTGGTTTTTGTTTCATCTTAGTTCCTTTTTCAGTTCGTTAGTGTTTTCACCTAGTTTTCATTTCCTGTCTGTGGTATATTTAAGTTCCTTGTTTTTTTGTTCTTGTTGCTGGCTTGTTATTAGTGTTGTCTTGCACCACTACGGTTACTGCTTGCATTGTGTGTTACTGCATGTTTATCTTTGTTCCTTCGTGTTTGTAGTGTTGCTGTCTGTGAGTATGTGTGTTAGTCTGAATCTTAGGTCTGTGTTTCTAGGGTTTTAATGTCTCTGTGAGTCATAGCCTGTGTCCCTGTGTGCCTGAGTTTGTTTCGAGTATCGTTGGTGATGTGGTCTTGTATGTATGTATGTATGTATGTATGTATGTATGTATGTATGTATGTATGTATGTATGTATGTATGTATGTATGTATGTATGTATGTATGTATGTATGTATGTATGTATGTATGTATGTATGTATGTATGTATGTAAGTGTGCTTGGAATCTGTTACCTGTTTTGTGAACTTGGGATCCTTTATTTGTCACTTTGTATTTGGTATTTCTATCTTGCTTGTATTTGGTTTGGCTTAGTGGTAAAGTTTGTAGCGCTGTGTGCATGTTCTGTTTATTTAATTATTGCCACCCGTGTGTGTGTGTGTGTGTGTCCTGTTCATGTTTGTCCTTTTTCTTAAAATTATTAGTTGCATCACCACAGACTGAGGAGTAGTAAGTGGGTCCTTTCCTTTTAGTATTCTACAGAGTTAGTTATCGCGAATCTGGTGAACAGGGAATTGGGCTCAGGTGGAGCTTCTCTTGATTCAGCGTGTCTTTGGCGCCAACGTGCGGAGTCAGTACCAGGGCCTCAGGCTACTCGGACTCCTGTTAGTTGTAGTTTAGCTTAGGACCAGAGTTGTAACAAGTGAAGGTTGAGACCAGAACGTTACATAACATTATTTTTAACAGTCAACACCATATTTATGTATATTAAATGCAGTATTTCCCTGTTTTAAAAGTATTCCTCATTATTATCATGTGTATGTGTCACTGGTTGTTACGACACTTGTTTATTGAGACTCGGGAAACTGCGGCAGATTTCTACAGCTTATGTTTCTAACTCAAACATTATCAACTAATATTAATAAGTAAATTAGTTTAAGTCAGTTATTTACCTTCAGACGGAGGTTTTTGAAGAAAACACAACGTGATGCAGCGATCAACGAAACAGGAACTAAACTTTAACGCGGAAACACCCAGAAACCACTGCAGCTTGTTACCACAGTTAACACGTGTTTGTCTTTTACCCTCCAATCTTAATGTGAAAATACTTCTTGTGGTTTCTGCCTTTCATTGCACTTGTTCCTGTCTGTTTCAAGCTGCTGTCTGCACCTAGAAACAGACAAGAACAAGTGCAATGACTGCAGATCTAACGGAAACTAAGTTAAACGGAAACTAAGTGACTCACACCTGTAACTAAAAGACACAACATGAAGTAAAACTGAGAACAAAGTTATAAATATATTATAATTATATAAAATAAAAATAATTCCAGATTAGGCCCATGACTGGCTGGACTCAAATCCATCCTGATAAACAGACAAGATCACCACAGAAGAAACATTTCAGTTTTCAAGTTTACTACTGGCTTTGAAATCATTTATCAATTTTTACCATTAAATAAGAATTTAGGTATCATCTAGAACTAAATCCTAAAACTAGAACCAGCTGTGTCTGCTTAATTTCGTCTACAACTGTCTTAGTAAAGATTGAGACCAGAACGTTGCATAACATTATTTTTTAACAGTTTCACAAGTTAACACCATATTTATGTATATTAAATGCAGTATTTCCCTGTTTTAAAATTATTCCTCATTATTATCATGTGTATGTGTCGCTGGTTGTTACGACACTTGTTTATTGAGACTCGGGAAACTGCGGCAGATTTCTACAGCTTATGTTTCTAACTCAAACATTATCAACTAATATTAATGAGTAAATGACTTTAAGTCAGTTATTTACCTTCAGACGGAGGTTTTTGAAGAAAACAAAACGTGACGCAGTGACAAACAAAACAGGAACTAAATTTTAACGCGGAAACGCATGAGGGTTGCAGCCTCTGACTCTTTCCTTTCTGTGGGGGAGGTGGATGCTGTTTCACTCATCGCTATACATTTTCGTACTTGTATATAAATGTGTGTCATTTAATTTCTTTATAGTCTTTATACCTGACATCACTGTTTTATGTTTATATGTTGATGTAGTTTAGCTTCATGTTGTTCAGACAATCAAGCTAACTTCATCTTTACTGTTGTCTATGTTTGACGCACATAGGAACTGGAGAGGGCAGATATTTACCAGATTGTGGTTTTTGTTTACTTTCTGTGCATCAGAATAAAAGGAGATAATTCCAATCACGACGTCACTGCACAAAGCAGAATTACACTGGTCACATCAGATCAGAGCAGGTTAAGGCAGAGCCTTTTCTTTTGGTTTCTACATTTTCTGCTGTCTGTACCTAGAAACACACAGGAGCAAGTGGAATGACTGCAGATCTAACACACGGAAACTAAGTGACCCACACCTACAGCTAAAAGACAGCAAAGACACAACATGAAGTAAAACTGAGATCACAAAGTTACACAAAATATAATGACCTGCAGTCATTGAAATTAGTGATTAGGACTCACAGTTGATTAACAAGATAGGTAGAAAAGCGCTATACAAACACAGACCATTCACCATTTAAAATAAAATGAATAAATTACACAAAATTAGTTTGACTACAGAACCAAACATGGAGACAGTCCCAGAATATAAAATCACAACAGTCAGATGTAGACGAGGAGATGCTGAATATTTATTGAGTATTTTTGGGTCAGTCTACAGAAAACTACTACACAAAGGTCAGTAGGAGAGAAAAGAAAATTATGTGAGACTAAATATTAGTAGATGGTGTCTATGTATGAACCTCAGGTAACATGAGATCAGTCTCAATATGGAAACTGATCTTAGTTAACTTCTTCATGTAGGTTTTAACAAATTGCACTGAAATATTATTTCAGACGTAAAAACAGCTTTAGCTGGATTTGTATGAACAGCACGTCTCCACTGTTTGTGCTTCCAACTGTTACACAGACACAACAGTCCTTTAAGCTTCAGGCTGTTTGACTTAGATGCTCTCTCACACAGACACTGATCAGTCTGACCAGCCACCAATCAGCTGCTGTATCCGTATGTGTAGACGTCCCATAATCCTTTGTGACTCAACCTGTGGATGTGTAGCGTAGTGATGTGGGTGGTGTCTACATGTGGGTTTTAGAGGCGACTCCCTGGACCTGGGTGAGGTCACAGCAGAGAGTCTCAGCCTCCTTAAGACCCACAATCTCACAGCTCCTCTTCCACAGTCGGGCTTGTAGCTCGGAGTCGTAGGAAAGGTCAGAGGATCTGGTCTTGTGGCCGTTGTACAGGTAGCATCCACCCACCCCCTCCACCTCCTGGGCAGCTGCAGCGTAGATGGCTGTGGCTGCTCCCTCTGCTGGAGTCTGAGGAGGACACACATGAAGGAGAGGACGACCGTGAGTCCAACAGTTACTGATCCCAGCACAGCCATAGCACTGACCTTTACACAGGTAAACACCAGCATCTGTCAGGAGTCAGCAAACGGAGCAGAGGCTTTAACAGGTTGTCGTACAGCGCCGTGTCCACCATGTCCACGGCGTTGGCCGTCACCTGGAAGCCGCCGGCCGTCAGCTGCTCCTGCAGGTAGTAGGTGAGAAGCACCAGAGCCAGTTTGCTTTGGGAGTAGGCGCCGTGGGAACTGTAGCAGGTCCTTCAGACAGAGGAGCAGGAAGGAAACACGGCAGTGAAGGCTCTGAGTCAACTTACCTGAGTTAAGCTACTGTAAATAACTGGAGAACATGAGGCCAGAAACAGAATAATGCTGTAAACCTCCAGGGTTGATTTACTGAAGGTTTGAATGGACAGAAACATGGGCAACGCTGATCTCAGCTGTGAGAACCAGCACAGACACAGAGGACTTTGTCTAATCAGTCCAGTAGCAAACGCATCTCTGCATCAGCTTTGCTCTGTGTCTGGGTCACTGAACTGGGTTTTCATCAAACAACGAGCCACTGAGTCCACAGAGCAGCCTGTGCACTGGGTTCACCTCCTGTTCAGGTCGTCCAGGTCCAGGACTCCTGCGTAGTGTGTAGCTGAGGATACGCTGACGATTCTGGAGCAGCGGCCCTGTCGTCCCGACCTCCTCAGGGAGTCCAGCAGCAGGTGGGTCAGCAGGAAGTGGCCCAGGTAGTTTAGACCAAGGTGGAACTCAAAGCCGTCCGTCTCTCAGGAACCAGCATGGTCCCGGCTACACGACACAGAACAGGTTTGACTCTGTGTCAGACCAACAGCTTGATGGAGCCCTGCTACAGCCCTGAAGCAGCCTACCGTTGTTAACCAGGACATGCAGGGGCAGACGTCTGTCTTTAAACGTCTGAGCAAAGCGTCGCACTGATGTCAGTGAAGTCAGGTCCACGAAGACAAACTCAGCTGTGAAGGCAAATGTTACCAGCATCAGGTTTCAGGTTATTCGTGTCCTCTCACTGACAGATTGTCTAAAATCTGCTGAAATCAAACTTCAACCTTCTGTAATGGCGCAAAGTAAATGCTACAGTAGCAGCTGCAGATTAGCTTCAACAACACATTAAACACATTAACTCCAGCGTCTAATTAACATAGAAACAACGTTCTGCAGAACACGCACTGTGATAGAATATTAGCACAGGAGGACACGTGTGGCATCATGCAACACCTGCAGATCAAAGAAGCAGACGAACTCAGTGTCTCCTGCTTCTTCTTCGTCTGCTCTCATCTTCCCACTTCCTTCTGGATGTTATAGAGATGTCTGCCTGTTTTCCTCGTGTCCCAGTTGTGTTGCCATTTGCTGATGATTTTGCTTTTAATTGTGGTTTTTGCTTCTGCCGTGCTAAGAGAAATGTCCATGATAACGTCCTGCTTGCGTTCTTTGCCAGAGAGTTGACCTTCTCAGTCTCTTCAGTTTCTTTGTGAGCTGGTATCCACATTCTTCTGCCCTCAGTTAAACGTGGTCGCTTAACCTATGCAGCGAGCTAAACACGAAAAGGCTTTGAATGAACACTCGGTAGACGATGGTTCTTCCTTTCCTTATATTTTTGTAAAACTGCAACACACAAAACAAAGCACGAATAACATTCTGCTTCTATGTACATGCATGAACATATGATCACTTACAAACTGCATTAGAAGTAGCACGAATTAGCTCAAATACAGCAAGCGTTAGCATAAACCAGAGCTAACATGTAGCACTTACTTACAAGAGCATCCAACGTGCACTTTAAACGTTCTTTGTACTAACAGAACACGACCAGAAACATTTACAACTGCCGCCACACATCAACTTACGGATTATGCCTTATCACGGGCACCCGTCGGAAGAACGAGGCGACACACCGCACACCAGTCTTGCTTGTGGCGCTCATACTCTATGTGTAGCGTTTCCTCACAAATGCTGCTTCCTTCCTTTGGCCACTAGATGGCAGTGTTTCCAGTAAAGGCAGTACTAAACTTTAAATACAAACTTGACGAACAATACATAACACAACGGAGAAG
Source organism: Macropodus opercularis (assembly GCA_030770545.1). Taxonomy (NCBI): domain Eukaryota; kingdom Metazoa; phylum Chordata; class Actinopteri; order Anabantiformes; family Osphronemidae; genus Macropodus; species Macropodus opercularis. Next base: position 6,317,074 of record CM061090.1, on the reverse strand, counting down.
ACAGAATACACATGAAGGTAACATTTGTATTGTGAACAGGGTTTCATAGATTTCATTGACTATATCTACTCTGGGATGAAAATGTTTTCATAGATAAATCTGAGCTAGAGTCTGAGCACAGAATGACTTTGGCTTGTTCTATCCACTGTAAAGCTGCTGTAATAGCCCACGGGCCAGATGGTCTGATGCGCTTTGGTTAACAGACATGACTGCAGACCCTGCTCTTCCTGTGTCTGGATCCTTGCATCCATCTGTGTAAACCTCAATATAACCTGTACACTGATCGAAGCACTACCTCCAACTTCTGTAGATGATGATGTTTTAGCTGCTGACCCATATACAAAGCTCCCATAATCCAGGACTAATCTGATCAGTGCTACGTAGATATTTTTCATAGCTCCTCTGCTTGCTCCCCATTCTGACCCAGATAAACCCTCATAACATTTAACACCTTCTTATATTTATTCAGTACGTTCCTGATATGCTCATTCCAAGTCAGTTTTGAGTGAAACCATACTCCCCAAAACTTAAATGCTTTTATCTGTTCTATTAATTGTCCGTACGTCCATATCTCTATTCATTTGATTTCATTCTTCTTCTTGAAAAATATTAGCGTTTTGGTTTTTCCTACTGAAAATTTAAATCCCCATGAATATGACCATTCTTCCACCACATTGTGCCTCTTGTAATATGTGTAATATTTTTCTTCTATCATATCATCTGCAAACAAGGATCGGTTTATATCGGTGAACATCATTTATCATGATGGAGAACAGTGCTGGACCAATGACACTGCCTGAGGGAACCGTCTACTAAATACTAAGCCGACAGGGCCGTTCCAACTCTAACCTGAATAAATCTGCTGAATACCTTCTCTCTCTGTGCCTCCTTGATTTCAGTCTCCAAACATATTATCGGCTCCATGATGCCTCTGCCTCTTCTGAATCTTCCCCTGTAGGGGAAATAATTCCCTTTGTTTCTAAGCATTCTGTCAGTAACCATCCTTTCCACTATCTTACATAAATGTGATGTCAGTGCTGTTGGCCTGTCATTTCCCTGGTTTCCTAATAGGAATAATCACTGCTTCCTTCCAAGCACAAGACAGTTTCCCTTTCATCCACACTTTCACCCAGGAGTTTCATAGATGTAACCAAACGTCATCCTTCCCTGGAGACGTCAGTCCAGGCTTTGCTCAGGCTCTGGTCATTTCTTCCACAGTAACTGGAAGATCCATGACACTATCAGCATCTTCACGTCTTTCGAAAGCTCCAACATGAGCTGCTCTAGTCCTCAGCCTCCCATTCACACCCTGTTCAGGCAAACTGTGACAAATATGAATTTCAACAAGTTTGCTCTAATTTCTGCTTTATCCTCATTCGTTATAGCTTTTTCTTCATCTCTCTTTAAAGCTGGGTATAGATGCTCCTTCCTAACTCCTCTCATTCTCTAAATCATTCCTCATACATCACCAGCTGGAGTTGATCTTCTTGTCCCCTCTGCCTGTTGGCTCTTCATATTATTTTCCTGACTCTTGCTTGTGCCTTCTTATATTCCATTAAATTAAAAAATGTTTGAGTTAAAAAAAAACTACTCAATAACAATATTCATGATCACACTGCCCTTAATCATGGTCTTCTCCACATCTCGCACATCTTGTTGTTCCTTTTAGTTTTTTCGTCCAGTCACTACCAGCATCATCTTCTCTTTTCTCTTTAGTTCTTTCGCTTCTTTGGCTTATATCCACGCTATGGCCTCTTCCCACGATCGATTCTCCCCACTCTGATCCACTGATCCATCTGTGTCAACCCGCCACAACTTTCTTCAGTCATTACTTTCATCCTATTCCCCCTCAGAGTGTTTCCCTGGTTCGTTCTCTTTCCACAGCTCATCTGCTTCTCCGAGCTGCGGCTCCAACATCGGCCCATGATGAAAACCAGCCTCTAATGTTCTGCCAAGTGTTACTGCTGTCAGTCGTAGCCCACGGGAGTAGAACAGCGCCCCCTGCTGTCCGAGTGCGACACACTTCCATCATCAGCCCCTTATCTCATCCTAATGGGTCAAAAAGAAATTATGGGCTGTTTCGTTTATGCCGACACTAAACTATTTCCATACTACACAAACATCACGTTAGCACCACGTAGCTAAAGAATAGATCATCCTGTCACACAGAGACTGTGAACAGTGGGGAAACACTAGATCCACTGGAGTTAACTAATGATGGGTCTACTGTTTACAGATGGACAGAAACAACAAACCCACACTACTGTGGATAAAAGACTCCTTTAATACTTAAAATGTGCTGATGTGTCAACTTTTCAAATGAATCACATTTAAAGGTGAATTCGGTTCAGTAGAAATCTTCTACAAACAGCGTCATCATCTGTAAATAACATTTTCACAGTAGAAAGTCAGCTTCTTTATCTCTGAACTCTGATTCTGTGATTGTCACAACTGAACCTCTTTGGTTTTTACAGCTCTTTAAGGCGTCACGTTTAGCGTCATTTCTCCGCTGGGTTCTGGTGCAGTGTGAACAGAACCCTGACTTCCTGACACATGGTGAGATTGTTCTCAGTTGTGTTGAGTGTTGAGGTGAACCCAGTCAAGTTCTGATGATATTCAGGACTGTGGCGTGTTTTCTGTTTTCCCTGTCCTGCAGTCAGACAGTGGGAGGCAGAGAAAGCTGCCACCATGTTATCTGCTTCGACCATCAGTCACTAGATGGATCCGTGAAGCTGCAGCTCACACAATGATGATGGAGCAACATTAACACATTTTCACTCCACAAATAAACTTTTTCCCTGAGTCATAACTCAGCTGCTGATTAAACACTTGATTGTCAAATATAAATCAATAAAGATTTGTCCTCAAACTTTCTAGTGAAATAAGATGTGAACTGCTGCAAACGTTGTCATCAGAGCTTTTTACCAAACTAAACACCAACATTCACAAAGAACAGAACATTTATGAACAGGAAACATCCAAAACTCTGGAAGCTGATTTCATCAGTGAAACATAAACTGTGGCACACACACGAAAAGTCAACGCATGTGGACTATGACAGTTACAACATGTCAGCGAATCTGTTGGTGGTTCCTAGAGTTTCTATATGTAGAATAGGAGGCAGAATCTTTATCTACCAAGCTCCTCTACTGTGGAACCAGTTCAGGTTCTGGAGTCAGACACCCTCTACTTTAAGATGACGATTAAAACTTTCCTCTGTGATAAAGCTTCAAGTCAAATATCAGGTCAATTGGAAGCGTCTCTTAGTGAAGCTGCTATGGCTTCGATCGTGGGTGCTCACACTATTTCAGCATGCGAGCTACTTATAAAATGACCAAGTCAAAATGATCTACCGACTACAAAAAACAGGTTTATTTATAAATATAGAGAATTCTTTGTATGTACAATGTTTGTTTATGTACCTATGCATAACCGCATGAGCCAATATTGCACAACACAATTAACAATGTTCATTTTTTGTGATTACCTGAGTAATGACTACTCTGATGACTTGCAATGAATAGAACCAGCCTGGGACACAGTCTGCACAGTAGCTGCTGACAGCCAGCGTCAAGCACACGTCCAAATGATCAGTCGTGGTGCAACGGCCCTTGGACTTAATGGTCTTTATGTGGGAAAAGGCTGACTCACATAAATACAGTCAGGTCAGTCAATAAATATTGGGACATCGACACAATTCTATTCTTTTTGGCTCTATACACCACCACAATGGATCTGAAACAAGATGTGCTGTAACTGCAGACATTTAGCTTTAATTTTAGGGTATTTACATCCAAATCAGGTGAACGGTGTAGGAATTACAACAGTTTGTATATGGGCCTCCCACTTTTTGAGGGACCGTAGTAGCGCTGAAGTCCCTCGTAGGTGACCCGAAGTCACTGTGTATTTGTTTTCTCAGTGTGTGCAGTATGTGCTATGCTAAGTGTATTTCACAGGTGCAGTGGAGAAACACTCAACGTGTCTCTCCCACTGTGCTGGTCAACGCATCTGAGGTTAAGCATGGTAAGCGTTCTTCATTGCAATGGCTGCAATAGCATCATCAGTGGATGTTTGTGTAAGCGTGTCTTCATTGCAGTGTGTGTGTGTGTGTGTGTGTCAGTGCAATCACCTCCCTCCTCAGCCTCAGCTACACCGTCACCGGGCCCCAACCGTCAGTCTGCCCCTGCAGAAACATCCCGCAGACAGTCAGCTGGTCTGTGTCCCTCTTCCTTGCAGTACGGACACCGTCCCTCAGTGGTTTGGCAGTTTCGAGCCCAATGTCCTTCTTTACCGCATTTAAAGCATGCTGTTGATTGTCCGTTTCCTCAGCCATGTCCTTTTTGCCTGCGCGACCTCGTCCTCCTCTGGTGTAGCCTCTTCCCCGACCATGGTTCTGTTGTGCGACTGCCTGATACATGGTTACAGCTGCCAGATGTAAGTCTTTTCTGTCCTTATTTTTCTTTTCTTCTTTCTGTCGCAGCAGTTGCTGGAAAGCATGATCTGCATGACGTCGAACGTCCTCCAGTATCAGCACCGATGCAGGTCTGACTGGTCAACTTTGCCACTTCGGGTAAAAGGCCCTTCAGGAAATAGTCAGTTAGGCACATTTCCCAGGCACTGGGGTTATCACCAGGCTGATCAGGGGGGGTCATTCCCCCGTGTCTGATGAATGCCTCCCTTAGGCGATGGAGGAAATCATCCGCCGAGTCTGGCAGACGTTCATTAAGTTTGTACATGTCCCCTGGCTTGACTTTGAATGTCAGCAGCCGTCGGATTTCAGCACCTGTTGGGCGAAACTCTCTGCAGAAATCACAAGGGCATTGGAAAACTCTGTACGGGACAGATATGGATCAGGCAGATTCTGTCCAGCCTTTCTGACATCATCGTCCATCCAGGGGCGGAACACAAGCTGCGTTCCTTGTGGCCCTGCAACCTCCACCATAGGCATGGTCATAACTGAACCAGTGTTGGCCTGTCTGGTTCTTTTCACAATAGGGCTGAAGTGTCGGCTGTCAACTGTGTCTGCAGTGGAACCTGCTCCTCCTGCAGCTCCGTGCACTTCTTCAGTGGTTGAATCAGGAGCAGGGTGTGAGGTGAACGGGCCTTGAAGTTGCTGTGGTTGTAGTGGTGGTAATAACGGACTTTGAAGCAGCTGTGGTTGTAACGGTGGTAACAGCTGCAGGGCAGGCGGACTTTGAAGCTGTTGTTGCTGTTGCAGTGGTTGCAGGACAGACGGGCAGGAATCCAGGTCCAGGTCCAGCTTCAGCGCAGGGATCTGCCGATAAAGAGAAGACGCTCTGGGACAGTATGGTGGTGGCTGTTTGCAGGGTGCAGAATTATTCTCTGTTCTACTTTCAACCATAGTCGTTTCCTTTGTCAGAACCTTTTGTTCGTCTTCTTTCAGTTTGTCACCCAAAATGTCAATTTGATTCATCTTTAATGAACCACCCTCTGGGAACACATTATTTTGTCCACACAGAAAGACAACTGATTCTATCGTCTCCATATTTCTTCCTCATGATATCCACACTGGGACCCTGTGGCTCCAAGCCAGCTTTACCGTTACTGCTCCCCATAGTGCAGCACTACGTGTAGTTGTACAGTCGAAAAGTTTGATGCCAAATTAATGTGTTCACTAACTAACACTTTCCCCAGGACATATGAGAAGCAAATATGTCACAATACGTAATTTTGAGTTCGTAGGATCCGTTCGATGGAGATCAGAGGTGATGCCCTCCATCTCACTCTGTCTTTGTAGAGGAGGTTGAGGCGACACGTCTTTTCCACCGTCAGCGACCCCTCCGACAACCACCAGCCGATCCCACTTCTGACACCAAATTGTGGAGGCAAAAACCTGTTAGGAACCCGATGAATAAATCAAAAGTCGATCAAAGTTGTCTTTCTGTTGCCTTTATTATTGCAAGAAGAGAAATACACAGAGTCAGTGCAAAACTGTCCTGCCTGAGTCTAGATCTGAGGTCATCTACCCTGTGCCTACCTAAACACCTCCTCTGTTGCTAAGGAGTGAAGATGTGTCTTCATTACCTCAGGCTCAGGGTCAGTCACTGTCTTGCACCAGGAGAAAAGTGTAACAGAAACAAAGTAAATCAAAGTTCTGCTGCCAGGCTCTCACCACGGCCCCATGCTGTACAACAATTTTAACTAGACAGTGTCTCCCTGCCTCCCTTTCTCATTACAGAAGAAAAGGCTCACTATTCTAAAATATTTCTGTAAGCAGGTATATAACTCATTCTATGATTACTTTGCTTAGTACAGATAAAAGCAAATACATGAGGATATATCAAGTAATATGAATCAGTTTTGTCAAAAGGGAAAATATCTATATAGTAGAAATTCCATTACAGGAAGATTCTCAAATTTCTCTTTTGTTTCCTTCTTTTCTGTGTCTCACAAACACACGTTAATAAACATGTAACAACAGTCATTAGCATAATAACTGATAGCATCAGTAACATCAGTTTATATTTAGTCTCATTCTGAACCTTTATTGTGTTATTTTACTAATACAAGCTGGGTTTGTGCGTTTGTGACTTGTCTGCCAATATGTGTGTTCAGTGCAGTTATCATTAACACTTGCTGAAGAGCTAAGCTAAGACCTGCTGAATAGACAGAACACGTCCTCAGTAAAGTGTCACATTGAACATCACCTTCCTAAAACCACTTTTGAATTGTTGTGTTTCCTACAACATAAAACCAATGTTGTCGTCTACAAAAGAACTTTTTTCAGCTGTGACACCGTTTCTCTGACAGAACCACACTCTCAACACTATTCTTTACACAGAGATAGAGAAGCACCAGACGACCAGACTGCAAACCCAGGATACAGAGGTTCAGTGAATGTGGTGTTGAAGGTGTGGAGGTGGATCAGTTTGTCAGAGGAGACGCTGTAGAAGGAAATAGAACCAGCAGGACAGTCCACATACACTGATACTCTGTTAGACACAGAGGAGGAAGAGATGGGAATTTCTTTGTTATTGTGTCGAACAAAAGAATCACGATAATTACAATGGATGAGAGCCCAGGACTGGTTGTTTCCTCCAAACCAATAATTCCTGCCTTCTCCTTTCCTTCTGATTCCTCTGTAACTCACTGCTATATCAACGTCTCCTCTCCACTCAACTTCCCAGTAACAGCGACCAGTCAGTTCATTGCTACACAGTAAGTAACGCAACTGGTCAAATCTGTCTGGATGATCAGGATACGACTGATCCTCCATCGCATGTGTCACCTTCCTGTTGTTGTCAGACAGTTTTACTTTTCCATTCACTGTGTTTGTGTCGATGGTGAGTTGACAGAAATCTGATGGAGAGAACAAGACACAATCCAGCTGCAGTTATTCATCTGTCATCAGTTTGATGATGACTCATGACATCAGTGATGTGACAGTTTGAAGATGGTTGAATGTTGCTGCTTTGTTTCATCAATCTCATTAAAACACACTTACACTTCCTCAGACCTGGTCTCAACCATCGGACTCCACCAGGCTCCAGCCTGAAAGGAGGAGGGGGTCAGAGCAGCACATGCAGACATGGACATTACATGGCATCACACACACATTGGTCTAGGATTGTGTTCAGGTGGAGGCTTGTATGTAGGGATGGACATTCAGGAGGTGACGTGGAGGAAAGGTTTCATTTTTCTATTTAAGATCAGTTTTGGTGTCAGACACCTGCTTCCAGTCTCTGTCGCCACCAAACTAATGTGACGCCACAGGAAGCAGGAAAGACACAGACTTTGTGGCATTTTGTCTCTCTGTTACATCCAGTAGTTGCTTGTGATCGGACCCACCACTGTCTCTTTCTTTCTCACACACATAGATTCACCCGACTCAGACAAATAATTATAAGTTAGACTGTTGTTATTTTCAGTTGAGATTAGGTATGTTTTACTGCAGTAGGGTTGATTATAATCAATATTGAATCACTTAATAAAGTGTTTATACCTTAACTGATTGTTGTCTAGCATTATTTGTGTGCCTTGGTGAAATTGACACCAGAGGTTTAGTGGAGCTCTACACTCACCTGCTCTGTGTTAGTGAGCTGCTGCTACTGAAGTCTATGCTAAAACAAGCCTCCATACCTCAGAGTGTCCAGTCTCCAGTCTGGAGCCTTCAGTCCAACAGACAGCAGCTTCTCTCCTGAGTCTCCTGGATGATTGTAGCTCAGGTCCAGTTCTCTCAGATGGGAGGGGTTGGAGCTCAGAGCTGAGGCCAGAGAAGCACAACCTTCCTCTGAGACCAGACAACCTGACAACCTGCAGACAGACAACACAGAGAAGACTTAGTAGGTTTCATTATCACACATACCTAAACATACCTCGACTTAAAAATACTCGATCAATGGTTTTGCCATTTCTCACAAAAAATCTGTTGAATTTTACTCCACAGTTTACTTTGCCTTTGCTTCTGAGCTTGAAGGACTGTCGTAACTTTGCTTTTTGACTATGCCTGTTTAATCCACAGCTGGATCTTTATAAATGAAATAAACCAAACATTCCAAAATTTGCCAAGTTACCCTCTAGGTAAAAAAAAAAGTACATAAATAACATAAAATGATGGTATATGTGAAGGATCTCGGCAGCTTTGAAGATACAGACCTTCCATGTCAGATGCAGTTAGAAAAATTGAATAATCTCTCTGTCTTTGTGACTTCATGAATTAGAAAAAAAAAAAAAAAACGTCCATTCTGCTGACTATGTAAAAATACAAAGTATCAAAAGGCTGATGGTATTAAAGGGTAGATACACATAGGAGTTGAGTTGAAGAACCAACGTAATAAATTATCTAAATGCTCCTGAAACATCCTGGAGGAGAATATTATTCTTTGTAATCACAAAATCAAAGGCCACATTCAGACCCTAATGCTTCAGCTTGTAATGCTGCGTTTCCAAACCTTTTTTGAGCCACATCACATATTTTATACTAAAATGCCACAAAGCGTATATATAATGTAAATCTAGTCTCAGCTTATCTGACAGAGGGACTTTGTCTCTTTCTTTAACGGCTCCAGGGCCGAGCGTCTCTTTTCAGATCATTTTGCAGGTGGTCAGTATCAGCGTCTGTCTCAGTGTTTGGCTGCTTTGATTTAGCGATGAGTTCAGCAACCTGGCAGCTTTAAGAGCTTTCTGAATCGTCTTGGTGGAGCCTGCTTCTCCGTCTGTTCACGCATTTCAACTAAATAATCTGTGTTTTTGTTCTGAAGAAATCTGAGAATCACTCTTCTAATGCACCAACATAACTTTTGAAAGACTTTAAAAGTTAACATATCACCCAACTAGCGAATAATCAAGGCTCAGTGCTCAATAGTTTTTAATAAATTATAGTTAATGAGGCACCGTCCAGGACAAATGTAGTTTATAGTGTGATTGTTTTCAGGTTTTTCTGAGAGGGTGACCTGGGTTCCTTTGGTAGATTCCACACGAGATGAACAAGCTACAGGAAGCAGTTGCTTTTGCTGTCAAAGGTCCTTTAATCTCCACTACTACAAAAAGGTATTTTGACCTGACCTGAGAGTCTCCAGTTCACAGTGTGGACTCTTCAGTCCATCAGACAACAGCTTCACTCCTGAATCCTGCAGGTCGTTGTTACTCAGGTCCAGTTCTCTCAGACTAGAGGACTGAGAGCTGAGAACTGAGGACAGAGCTTCACAGCTTCTCCCTGACAGGTTACAACCACTCAGTCTGATAAGAAAATAATAAAAAAATTATGAAAACAATTCAGTGAAAAGACCTGTAAAGTATTTCCAGTTAAATAAAATTCCAAAATTTCACATGACCTGAGAGTCTCCAGTTGACAGTGTAGACTCTTCAGTCCATCAGACAACAGCTTCACTCCTGAATCCTGCAGGTCGTTGTTACTCAGGTCCAGTTCTCTCAGACTAGAGGACTGAGAGCTGAGAACTGAGGACAGAGCTTCACAGCTTCTCTCTGACAGGTTACAACCACTCAGTCTGATGAAACAGTGATCAACAAGAAAATAGAAATGTTTGTGAAGTTGGCATGACATTTAGATCAGACTGTAACCAATTAGCATTAATCAATCAAATTATAAAAATTAAATAGTATTTTTGCACATTTGAAATATATAAACGTAAATTTTACTGACCTGAGAGTCTCCAGTTCACAGTGTGGACTCTTCAGTCCATCAGACAACAGCTTCACTCCTGAATCCTGCAGGTCGTTGTTACTCAGGTCCAGTTCTCTCAGACTAGAGGACTGAGAGCTGAGAACTGAGGACAGAGCTTCACAGCTTCTCTCTGACAGGTTACAACCACTCAGTCTGATGAAACAGTGATCAACAAGAAAATAGAAATGTTTGTGAAGTTGGCATGACATTTAGATCAGACTGTAACCAATTAGCATTAATCAATCAAATTATAAAAATTAAATAGTATTTTTGCACATTTGAAATATATAAACGTAAATTTTACTGACCTGAGAGTCTCCAGTTCACAGTGTGGACTCTTCAGTCCATCAGACAACAGCTTCACTCCTGAATCCTGCAGGTCGTTGTTACTCAGGTCCAGTTCTCTCAGACTAGAGGACTGAGAGCTGAGAACTGAGGACAGAGCTTCACAGCTTCTCCCTGACAGGTTACAACCACTCAGTCTGTAGAGAAAAAAGTTAAATAAAAAGTATGTAGAAATCTAATTTAGCAAGACAAACAAACAATAATTTAAGTTCTCTTGATGTTCTCCGTCACTGGAGTATATATTTAATGGTTAATAAAGAATTTTATCTTTACACTTACATGACTTTCTTGGAGACTTTGACGACTCCAATCACAAACAGAAGATCTTCCTCTGAAAAGCTTGGAGAGTTTTTAAGTGGTTCAAACACGTCCAGTTCTTTTCCTGATGACACCAACATGAAGAGCAGAGCTGACCACTGAGAAAGAGACAGTTTATATGTGGAGAGACGTCGTGAGTCCAGGTCCTGTTGGATCTGCTCCACTAGAGAACCATCATCCAGTTCATTCAGGCAGTGGAACAGGTTGATGCTTTTCTCTGCAGAGGGAGAATCTGAGATCTTCTCCTTGATGTACTGAACAGTTTTCTGACTGGACTTTGATTCACTTCCTGTCTGTGTAATAAGGTCTTTAATGAGAGTCTGATTGGTCTCCATTGAAAGGCCCAGGAGGAAGCGTAGGAACAGGTCCAGGTGTCCATTTGGACTCTGTAAGGCCTGGTCCACTGCGCTCTGGTAGAACTGTGTCTCTGCTGATTTGCTTCGTCTTGTCTCAGTCTTCTGGGATGTTGCTTGTTGTTGTGTCAGCAGATTGACTCCAGAGTTGATGAAGGTCAGATGGACGTGAAGAGCAGCCAGAAACTCCTGAACACTCAGATGGACGAAGCAGAAAACCTTGTGCTGGTACAGTCCTCTCTCCTCTCTAAAGATCTGAGTCAACACTCCTGAGTAAACTGAGGCTGCTCTGACATCGATGCCACACTCTGTCAGGTCTGACTCATAGAAGATCAGGTTTCCTTTCTGCAGCTGCATTAAAGCCACTTTTCCCAGAGACTCAATCATCTCCCTGCTCTCTGGACTCCAGGGTGGATCTGTCTCAGCTCCTCCATCATACTTGATGCTCTTCACTTTGGTCTGAACCAGCAGGAAGTGGATGTACATCTCAATCAGGGTCTTGGGCAGCTCTCCTCCCTCTCTGCTTCTCAACACATCCTCCAGAACCGTAGCAGTGATCCAGCAGAAGACTGGGATGTGACACATGATGTGGAGGCTTCGTGATGTCTGGACGTGGGAGATGATGGTTGTGGCCTGCTGCTCATCTCTGAACCTCTTCCTGAAGTACTCCTCCTTCTGGGGGTCAGTGAACCCTCTGACCTCTGTCACCATGTCAACACACTCAGGAGGGATCTGATTGGCTGCTGCAGGTCGTGTGGTGATCCAGAGGCGAGCAGAGGGAAGCAGGTTCCTCCTGATGAGGTTTGTCAGCAGCACATCCACTGAGGTGGACTCTGTCACATCAGTCAGGATCTTCGTGTTGTGGAAGTCCAGAGGAAGTCGACACTCGTCCAGACCGTCCAAGATGAAAACCACCTGCAACTGTTCAAACCTGCAGATTCCTGCTGCTTTGGTTTCAGTGAAGAAGTGATGAACAAGTTCCACCAAGCTGAACTTTTGCTCTTTCAGCACGTTCAGCTCTCTGAAGGTGAATGGAAATGTGAAGTGTACGTCCTGGTTGGCTTTGCCTTCAGCCCAGTCCAGAGTGAACTTCTGCGTCAGGACTGTTTTCCCAATGCCAGCCACTCCCTTGGTCACCACGGTTCTGATGGGTCCATCTCTTCCAGCTGAGCCTTTAAAGACGTCTTCATGTCTGATGGTTGTTTCTTCTCCGTTTCTTTTCCTGGAGGCTGCTTCAATCTGTCTGACCTCATGTTCATGGTTGACGTCTCCAGTCCCTCCCTCTGTGATGTAGAGCTCTGTGTAGATCTGGTTCAGAAGGGTTGGGTTTCCTGCTTTAGCGATGCCTTCAAACACACACTGGAACTTCTGCTTCAGCTGAGATTTAAGTTGATGTTGACAAACTGTAGCAGGAGCTTCTGAAAGAACAAGTAAACACAATACTTCATGTAAATAAATGGAAGTATGACAAATTAATTACGGTCCACATTTAATGAGCCAAACTATGCTTCATGTCAAAGACATATCCCTTCAGGCCCTAAAACATCAGTAAATGCAAATAGAAGAATGACAATTTAATTCTACATTTAACAAACTCAACCATCCTTAACGTCAGTAAATGTGTGATTGTGTCTGTGTGATGCTAAACGTTGAGTTAAATCCTCTTACTGCTCTGCAGACAGTCAACCAGCTCCTCCTGCTTCATCCTCCTCAGGAAGTTCAGTGTGATCTTCAGAAATGCGTCTCTGCTGCTCCTCCTCTGTTCTTCATCTTCACCATCCAACGCCTCCTCATCCTCCCTCTGACTCTCTAAGCATTGTGGGTAATCTGGACTCAGAACCTTCTGGATCTTCTTCAGCTCCTTCTTCACAAACGTGACAATGTTTTCCTCCAGCAGCTGGAACAGAAACTATATGAATGACACAAACCAACTAAACCCATGGAGCCAAACATCAGATCCATGTTGGACACACTGACAATCCACTGGTCTACAAAGTGCAGCATGGAGACGATTGTGAACACAACACATGAAAAGTGGTGGTTGTACATGTACAGACCATAAACGTGGAGTCCAGGTGTGTTTGGTGCTGCTGGGCAGACTGACCACTGGGAACCTCTGAGCTCTGCTGGTCCACTCTGTGGAGGAACCATGAAGAATGAGCTCACATGATGTGAGTCCACACACAGACACACACAAGCTGAAGGTTGTCTGGGCTCATTTTAATTTAGAATCTTCCTGACAACAAAAAGTTATTTGTAATGTTTATTCATCATTTGTAAAAACTCACTGTGAAAAGTGACATCACTGTTTGTTTTTCTATTTTAACCTCTAACCTTTGAACGTAGTGACGTCCATCTCTATTGGAATAAAGCCGTTTCTTATGTGAATCACTTGTTGTGTTTGGTTGTGTCTGTTTTCGTTTTCTCCTGAAAAACAACCAATAATCTCAACTAACCACAGACGTCAACAGTAGCAGCACATCACTCTTGTTGAGCTTCCCATCATCTAAACCCAGAGTGAATCTGCAAAGATACTGATTCTCTGGATTTGTACAGAATAATTCAGACTGAGCTGATAAATGAGCAGCCGACACTCAGAGATTAAGCAAAAATGAAGCTTCTCTGGATTAAAAACAGTTTAAACACAAAACAACAGTCAGTAAGAAAAAAAGATTGAACCATCATCAAAAATCAACCAGTTTCACAGAGTCAGGTTTGTGTGTTCTGCTATGTTTACACACACGACAACATCACTGATCAGAAACACATCAACCTCTCTGGAGAAACAACCATTAAAACATCTGTCACTGAGATTATAATGTTTGCAGCTCACCTCTGTACAGCAGACGGTGGATGGGCTTTAAGGTCAATGTGGCGATCAACTGAGCAGTCACTCTTTAGAGACACACAGCTGGGTTCAGGTTTAGGTTCATGACTGGCTGGACTCTGATCCATCCTGGTAAACAGACAAGAACATCACCACAGAAGGAACATTTCAGTTTCCAGGTGTCCTGCTGGCTTTTAACTGTTATTTTTACCATTAAATAAAAAATGTAAGTTTCATCTAGAACTAAATCCAAAAAATAGAACCAGCTGTGTCTGCTTGATTTCATCTACAACTGTCTTAGTAAAGGTGGAGACCATAACATTATTTTTTTTCACAACTCAACCATTATTTTTGTATGTTAAAGGAGTATTTCCGTCTTTTAAAATGCTTTTTTTAAATCACCATAATATTGTGGCGCCCCAGTGCATTGTGGGTGTGGGAGAGTTCTCTCTCTGCCTGATTCCTTGGAGCTTTAGTTTGTATTACTATTTGTCAATTGTTTTCATAAAGTTTTTAAAAATATTAACGTAATAATAAACACATTTGTGGGCGGCACGTTGGTGTGGTCGCGGGAATCAAACCCGGAACCTGCAGGTCTTTTCTGTGTGGAGTTTGCATCGTCTCCCTGTGTCTGTGTGGGTTTTCTCCAGAGTCTCCGGTTTCCTCCCACAGTCCAAAGACGTGCAGTTAGGTCAATTGGAAATTCTACATTTGTGAGTGTGTGCGTGACTGTGACTTGTGCGTCTATATGTGCGGCCCTGTGACAGACTGGCGACCTGTCCAGGGTGAACCCTGCCTCTCGCCCATAGACAGCTGGGATAGGAGGATGAATGAATAAACACATTTGTGCTTTCAAACACATACAGATGCGACAGCTGTGAGTGTTTGGGAATAAAACCTAGAAGGAGCCAGGGCTGGTATCTGGCACTGCTTTGTTTGACCCTAACGATGTGGCTCTACGTGTTGTGCTTGTTAGTGCAGGGTGAGGCTGGACGGGCGCCTCACTCAGTGACAGCTGCTATAGGTGTAGTGATATAAACTTTATTTGGCTATTGTTTTTTATTTGAAATTATGCTGTTTTTCATACTGAACCCCACACGTTTTTGGGTTACGAATATAGCGCTAAAGAGAAAAATGTTACAGTACGTTCTGTAAATGTTTAAGATTTTATTAATCTAAACTGAAGTTATGATGATAATTTATTGCCATGTTTAGGAAAAACGTTTTTGGATGTAACTGTCAGAACAATAAAGTGTAATTAAACATGTACTTATTAAATGTCTGATGCTCTGATTGTAAAGTCTGAGAGCAGCAGGAGGAGAAGAGCTGCTGTACCAGCACATAACAGATGAATGAGGCCTCCACAAAGTCATGAACGTTCACTGCTCCCTCGTTAGTTCTACTAACTGGGTTTTGTTCAAAGCTTAAGACTTTAGTAGTGGGTTACTCAAAAAGTACACAGTAAAATAGCTTGATGCTTAGTGTGGTAGTACTCTATGAAGTACCATGTAGTACTATGAAGGATTGGTGAGCTATTAATTACAGAAAGGTTTTTTCTCCTGTTAAATCTGGAAAATATGTCATTTGCGTTCTTTCATCAATCGACACATCAATCTCTCTGGAGAAAAAACCATTAAAACATCTGTCACTGAGATTATAATGTTTGCAGCTCACCTCTTTACAGCAAACGGTGGACGGGCTTTAAAGTCAATATGGTGATCAATTGACCGGTCACTCTTTAGAGACACACAGCTGGGTTCAGGTTCAGGTCCATGACTGGCTGGACTCAGATCCATCCTGGTAAACAGACAAGAACATCACCACAGAAGGAACATTTCAGTTTCCAGGTATCCTGCTGGCTTTTAATTGTTATTTTTGTTATTTTTTACCATTAAATGTAAGTTTCATCTAGAACTAAATCCAAAAAATAGAACCAGCTGTGTCTGCTTGATTTCATCTACAACTGTCTTAGTAAAGGTTGAGACCATAACATTATTTTTTTTCACAACTCAACCATTATTTTTGTATGTTAAAGGAGTATTTCCCTCTTTTAAAATGCTTTTTTTAAATCACCATAATATTGTGGCGCCCCAGTGCATTGTGGGTGTGGGAGAGTTCTCTCTCTGCCTAATTCCTTCGAGCTCAACATACTCGGGGCTGTTCGGTGTATTGGGGCACGAATACTCTCATGACTGAAACAGTGTTGGATGGATCATTACAATATGTAGCGTTATTGAAACTTACACGTTCACTGTGCAAAACAGGATTTATTGGATGACATAAATGTCATTTCATTGTAGAAAACAACTTTTGTTGTGACCGTTGACACTGAATAAAATAACACAGTAAAAACAGTCCTTGTCCAGAAGAAGGAAAGTGTGGTCTGTGTTTGACATTAAGCTCGACCAGACGTCTTAGACCTTAGCGCTTCAGTAAAGTCTCATCTCAGCTGAATGTGTTCAGGTAGGAAACCAACCAACATCCATGAGATCCAACTGTTCTGTAGCAGGAAAGGACAAACTGTGGTCGGCTCCACAGTTACTGACTCAGATCACTGCTCAGTTTACACCCATGACAACATCACTGATCAGAAACACACGGTAAATGGTCTGCATTTGTATAGCGCTTTTCTACCTATCTGTACTCAAAGCGCTTTGACACTGCGTCACACCGGTGGCAGAGCTGCTATGCAACTTGACGTTCAGTGTCTTGCCCAGGGACACTTTGGCACATGACTGGGGAAGCCAGGAATCGAACCACCGATCCTACGATTGGTGGGCGACAGCGCTACCAGCGCTTGTTCACTGCTGCCCCCACATCAACCTCTCTGGACAAACAACCAAGCAACTTAGATTATAATGTTTGCAGCTCACCTCTGTACAGCAGACGGTGGATGGGCTTTAAAGTCAATGAAGCGATCAACTGAGTAGTCACTGTTTAGAGACACACAGCTGGATTCAGGTTCAGGTCCATGACTGGCTGGACTCTGATCCATCCTGGTGAACAGACAAGAACATCACCACAGAAGGAACATTTCAGTTTATAGGTGTACCTTTAAATCTTTTATTACCTTTTTACCATTAAATAAGAATTTGAGTTTCATCTAGAACTAAATCCAGAAAATAAAACCAGCTGCGTCTGCTTGATTTCGTCTACAACTGTCTTAGTAATGTGACGATTCGACTTCCGACCCCGGAGGGCGCTCGTGTTCGCCCTTCTTCTTTGTTGGTTTTTGTTTCATCTTAGTTCCTTTTTCAGTTCGTTAGTGTTTTCACCTAGTTTTCATTTCCTGTCTGTGGTATATTTAAGTTCCTTGTTTTTTTGTTCTTGTTGCTGGCTTGTTATTAGTGTTGTCTTGCACCACTACGGTTACTGCTTGCATTGTGTGTTACTGCATGTTTATCTTTGTTCCTTCGTGTTTGTAGTGTTGCTGTCTGTGAGTATGTGTGTTAGTCTGAATCTTAGGTCTGTGTTTCTAGGGTTTTAATGTCTCTGTGAGTCATAGCCTGTGTCCCTGTGTGCCTGAGTTTGTTTCGAGTATCGTTGGTGATGTGGTCTTGTATGTATGTATGTATGTATGTATGTATGTATGTATGTATGTATGTATGTATGTATGTATGTATGTATGTATGTATGTATGTATGTATGTATGTAAGTGTGCTTGGAATCTGTTACCTGTTTTGTGAACTTGGGATCCTTTATTTGTCACTTTGTATTTGGTATTTCTATCTTGCTTGTATTTGGTTTGGCTTAGTGGTAAAGTTTGTAGCGCTGTGTGCATGTTCTGTTTATTTAATTATTGCCACCCGTGTGTGTGTGTGTGTGTGTCCTGTTCATGTTTGTCCTTTTTCTTAAAATTATTAGTTGCATCACCACAGACTGAGGAGTAGTAAGTGGGTCCTTTCCTTTTAGTATTCTACAGAGTTAGTTATCGCGAATCTGGTGAACAGGGAATTGGGCTCAGGTGGAGCTTCTCTTGATTCAGCGTGTCTTTGGCGCCAACGTGCGGAGTCAGTACCAGGGCCTCAGGCTACTCGGACTCCTGTTAGTTGTAGTTTAGCTTAGGACCAGAGTTGTAACAAGTGAAGGTTGAGACCAGAACGTTACATAACATTATTTTTAACAGTCAACACCATATTTATGTATATTAAATGCAGTATTTCCCTGTTTTAAAAGTATTCCTCATTATTATCATGTGTATGTGTCACTGGTTGTTACGACACTTGTTTATTGAGACTCGGGAAACTGCGGCAGATTTCTACAGCTTATGTTTCTAACTCAAACATTATCAACTAATATTAATAAGTAAATTAGTTTAAGTCAGTTATTTACCTTCAGACGGAGGTTTTTGAAGAAAACACAACGTGATGCAGCGATCAACGAAACAGGAACTAAACTTTAACGCGGAAACACCCAGAAACCACTGCAGCTTGTTACCACAGTTAACACGTGTTTGTCTTTTACCCTCCAATCTTAATGTGAAAATACTTCTTGTGGTTTCTGCCTTTCATTGCACTTGTTCCTGTCTGTTTCAAGCTGCTGTCTGCACCTAGAAACAGACAAGAACAAGTGCAATGACTGCAGATCTAACGGAAACTAAGTTAAACGGAAACTAAGTGACTCACACCTGTAACTAAAAGACACAACATGAAGTAAAACTGAGAACAAAGTTATAAATATATTATAATTATATAAAATAAAAATAATTCCAGATTAGGCCCATGACTGGCTGGACTCAAATCCATCCTGATAAACAGACAAGATCACCACAGAAGAAACATTTCAGTTTTCAAGTTTACTACTGGCTTTGAAATCATT
Organism: Macropodus opercularis; assembly: GCA_030770545.1. Lineage (NCBI taxonomy): Eukaryota > Metazoa > Chordata > Actinopteri > Anabantiformes > Osphronemidae > Macropodus > Macropodus opercularis. The sequence continues at coordinate 6,298,269 of CM061090.1, read as the reverse complement.
TATCAATTTTTACCATTAAATAAGAATTTAGGTATCATCTAGAACTAAATCCTAAAACTAGAACCAGCTGTGTCTGCTTAATTTCGTCTACAACTGTCTTAGTAAAGATTGAGACCAGAACGTTGCATAACATTATTTTTTAACAGTTTCACAAGTTAACACCATATTTATGTATATTAAATGCAGTATTTCCCTGTTTTAAAATTATTCCTCATTATTATCATGTGTATGTGTCGCTGGTTGTTACGACACTTGTTTATTGAGACTCGGGAAACTGCGGCAGATTTCTACAGCTTATGTTTCTAACTCAAACATTATCAACTAATATTAATGAGTAAATGACTTTAAGTCAGTTATTTACCTTCAGACGGAGGTTTTTGAAGAAAACAAAACGTGACGCAGTGACAAACAAAACAGGAACTAAACTTTAATGCGGAAACGCATGAGGGTTGCAGCCTCTGACGCTTCCCTTTCTGTGGGGGAGGTGGATGCTGTTTCACTCATCGCTGTACATTTCTGTACTTGTATATAAATGTGTGTCATTTAATTTCTTTATAGTCTTTATACCTGACATCACTGTTTTATGTTTATATGTTGATGTATTTTAGCTTCATGTTGTTCAGACAATCAAGCTAACTTCATCTTTACTGTTGTCTATGTTTGACGCACATAGGAACTGGAGAGGGCAGATATTTACCAGATTGTGGTTTTTGTTTTCTTTCTGTGCATCAGAATAAAAGGAGATAATTCCAATCACGACGTCACTGCACAAAGCAGAATTACACTGGTCACATCAGATCAGAGCAGGTTAAGGCAGAGCCTTTTCTTTTGGTTTCTACATTTTCTGCTGTCTGTACCTAGAAACACACAGGAGCAAGTGGAATGACTGCAGATCTAACACACGGAAACTAAGTGACCCACACCTACAGCTAAAAGACAGCAAAGACACAACATGAAGTAAAACTGAGATCACAAAGTTACACAAAATATAATGACCTGCAGTCATTGAAATTAGTGATTAGGCCTCACAGTTGATTAACAAGATAGGTAGAAAAGCGCTATACAAACACAGACCATTCACCATTTAAAATAAAATGAATAAATTACACAAAATTAGTTTGACTACAGAACCAAACATGGAGACAGTCCCAGAATATAAAATCACAACAGTCAGATGTAGACGAGGAGATGCTGAATATTTATTGAGTATTTTTGGGTCAGTCTACAGAAAACTACTACACAAAGGTCAGTAGGAGAGAAAAGAAAATTATGTGAGACTAAATATTAGTAGATGGTGTCTATGTATGAACCTCAGGTAACATGAGATCAGTCTCAATATGGAAACTGATCTTAGTTAACTTCTTCATGTAGGTTTTAACAAATTGCACTGAAATATTATTTCAGACGTAAAAACAGCTTTAGCTGGATTTGTATGAACAGCACGTCTCCACTGTTTGTGCTGCTTCCAACTGTTACACAGACACAACAGTCCTTTAAGCTTCAGACTGTTTGACTTAGATGCTCTCTCACACAGACACTGATCAGTCTGACCAGCCACCAATCAGCTGCTGTATCCGTATGTGTAGACGTCCCATAATCCTTTGTGACTCAACCTGTGGATGTGTAGCGTAGTGATGTGGGTGGTGTCTACATGTGGGTTTTAGAGGCGACTCCCTGGACCTGGGTGAGGTCACAGCAGAGAGTCTCAGCCTCCTTAAGACCCACAATCTCACAGCTCCTCTTCCACAGTCGGGCTTGTAGCTCGGAGTCGTAGGAAAGGTCAGAGGATCTGGTCTTGTGGCCGTTGTACAGGTAGCATCCACCCACCCCCTCCACCTCCTGGGCAGCTGCAGCGTAGATGGCTGTGGCTGCTCCCTCTGCTGGAGTCTGAGGAGGACACACATGAAGGAGAGGACGACCGTGAGTCCAACAGTTACTGATCCCAGCACAGCCATAGCACTGACCTTTACACAGGTAAACACCAGCATCTGTCAGGAGTCAGCAAACGGAGCAGAGGCTTTAACAGGTTGTCGTACAGCGCCGTGTCCACCATGTCCACGGCGTTGGCCGTCACCTGGAAGCCGCCGGCCGTCAGCTGCTCCTGCAGGTAGTAGGTGAGAAGCACCAGAGCCAGTTTGCTTTGGGAGTAGGCGCCGTGGGAACTGTAGCAGGTCCTTCAGACAGAGGAGCAGGAAGGAAACACGGCAGTGAAGGCTCTGAGTCAACTTACCTGAGTTAAGCTACTGTAAATAACTGGAGAACATGAGGCCAGAAACAGAATAATGCTGTAAACCTCCAGGGTTGATTTACTGAAGGTTTGAATGGACAGAAACATGGGCAACGCTGATCTCAGCTGTGAGAACCAGCACAGACACAGAGGACTTTGTCTAATCAGTCCAGTAGCAAACGCATCTCTGCATCAGCTTTGCTCTGTGTCTGGGTCACTGAACTGGGTTTTCATCAAACAACGAGCCACTGAGTCCACAGAGCAGCCTGTGCACTGGGTTCACCTCCTGTTCAGGTCGTCCAGGTCCAGGACTCCTGCGTAGTGTGTAGCTGAGGATACGCTGACGATTCTGGAGCAGCGGCCCTGTCGTCCCGACCTCCTCAGGGAGTCCAGCAGCAGGTGGGTCAGCAGGAAGTGGCCCAGGTAGTTTAGACCAAGGTGGAACTCAAAGCCGTCCGTCTCTCAGGAACCAGCATGGTCCCGGCTACACGACACAGAACAGGTTTGACTCTGTGTCAGACCAACAGCTTGATGGAGCCCTGCTACAGCCCTGAAGCAGCCTACCGTTGTTAACCAGGACATGCAGGGGCAGACGTCTGTCTTTAAACGTCTGAGCAAAGCGTCGCACTGATGTCAGTGAAGTCAGGTCCACGAAGACAAACTCAGCTGTGAAGGCAAATGTTACCAGCATCAGGTTTCAGGTTATTCGTGTCCTCTCACTGACAGATTGTCTAAAATCTGCTGAAATCAAACTTCAACCTTCTGTAATGGCGCAAAGTAAATGCTACAGTAGCAGCTGCAGATTAGCTTCAACAACACATTAAACACATTAACTCCAGCGTCTAATTAACATAGAAACAACGTTCTGCAGAACACGCACTGTGATAGAATATTAGCACAGGAGGACACGTGTGGCATCATGCAACACCTGCAGATCAAAGAAGCAGACGAACTCAGTGTCTCCTGCTTCTTCTTCGTCTGCTCTCATCTTCCCACTTCCTTCTGGATGTTATAGAGATGTCTGCCTGTTTTCCTCGTGTCCCAGTTGTGTTGCCATTTGCTGATGATTTTGCTTTTAATTGTGGTTTTTGCTTCTGCCGTGCTAAGAGAAATGTCCATGATAACGTCCTGCTTGCGTTCTTTGCCAGAGAGTTGACCTTCTCAGTCTCTTCAGTTTCTTTGTGAGCTGGTATCCACATTCTTCTGCCCTCAGTTAAACGTGGTCGCTTAACCTATGCAGCGAGCTAAACACGAAAAGGCTTTGAATGAACACTCGGTAGACGATGGTTCTTCCTTTCCTTATATTTTTGTAAAACTGCAACACACAAAACAAAGCACGAATAACATTCTGCTTCTATGTACATGCATGAACATATGAGCACTTACAAACTGCATTAGAAGTAGCACGAATTAGCTCAAATACAGCAAGCGTTAGCATAAACCAGAGCTAACATGTAGCACTTACTTACAAGAGCATCCAACGTGCACTTTAAACGTTCTTTGTACTAACAGAACACGACCAGAAACATTTACAACTGCCGCCACACATCAACTTACGGATTATGCCTTATCACGGGCACCCGTCGGAAGAACGAGGCGACACACCGCACACCAGTCTTGCTTGTGGCGCTCATACTCTATGTGTAGCGTTTCCTCACAAATGCTGCTTCCTTCCTTTGGCCACTAGATGGCAGTGTTTCCAGTAAAGGCAGTACTAAACTTTAAATACAAACTTGACGAACAATACATAACACAACGGAGAAGACAGAATACACATGAAGGTAACATTTGTATTGTGAACAGGGTTTCATAGATTTCATTGACTATATCTACTCTGGGATGAAAATGTTTTCATAGATAAATCTGAGCTAGAGTCTGAGCACAGAATGACTTTGGCTTGTTCTATCCACTGTAAAGCTGCTGTAATAGCCCACGGGCCAGATGGTCTGATGCGCTTTGGTTAACAGACATGACTGCAGACCCTGCTCTTCCTGTGTCTGGATCCTTGCATCCATCTGTGTAAACCTCAATATAACCTGTACACTGATCGAAGCACTACCTCCAACTTCTGTAGATGATGATGTTTTAGCTGCTGACCCATATACAAAGCTCCCATAATCCAGGACTAATCTGATCAGTGCTACGTAGATATTTTTCATAGCTCCTCTGCTTGCTCCCCATTCTGACCCAGATAAACCCTCATAACATTTAACACCTTCTTATATTTATTCAGTACGTTCCTGATATGCTCATTCCAAGTCAGTTTTGAGTGAAACCATACTCCCCAAAACTTAAATGCTTTTATCTGTTCTATTAATTGTCCGTACGTCCATATCTCTATTCATTTGATTTCATTCTTCTTCTTGAAAAATATTAGCGTTTTGGTTTTTCCTACTGAAAATTTAAATCCCCATGAATATGACCATTCTTCCACCACATTGTGCCTCTTGTAATATGTGTAATATTTTTCTTCTATCATATCATCTGCAAACAAGGATCGGTTTATATCGGTGAACATCATTTATCATGATGGAGAACAGTGCTGGACCAATGACACTGCCTGAGGGAACCGTCTACTAAATACTAAGCCGACAGGGCCGTTCCAACTCTAACCTGAATAAATCTGCTGAATACCTTCTCTCTCTGTGCCTCCTTGATTTCAGTCTCCAAACATATTATCGGCTCCATGATGCCTCTGCCTCTTCTGAATCTTCCCCTGTAGGGGAAATAATTCCCTTTGTTTCTAAGCATTCTGTCAGTAACCATCCTTTCCACTATCTTACATAAATGTGATGTCAGTGCTGTTGGCCTGTCATTTCCCTGGTTTCCTAATAGGAATAATCACTGCTTCCTTCCAAGCACAAGACAGTTTCCCTTTCATCCACACTTTCACCCAGGAGTTTCATAGATGTAACCAAACGTCATCCTTCCCTGGAGACGTCAGTCCAGACTTTGCTCAGGCTCTGGTCATTTCTTCCACAGTAACTGGAAGATCCATGACACTATCAGCATCTTCACGTCTTTCGAAAGCTCCAACATGAGCTGCTCTAGTCCTCAGCCTCCCATTCACACCCTGTTCAGGCAAACTGTGACAAATATGAATTTCAACAAGTTTGCTCTAATTTCTGCTTTATCCTCATTCGTTATAGCTTTTTCTTCATCTCTCTTTAAAGCTGGGTATAGATGCTCCTTCCTAACTCCTCTCATTCTCTAAATCATTCCTCATACATCACCAGCTGGAGTTGATCTTCTTGTCCCCTCTGCCTGTTGGCTCTTCATATTATTTTCCTGACTCTTGCTTGTGCCTTCTTATATTCCATTAAATTAAAAAATGTTTGAGTTAAAAAAAAACTACTCAATAACAATATTCATGATCACACTGCCCTTAATCATGGTCTTCTCCACATCTCGCACATCTTGTTGTTCCTTTTAGTTTTTTCGTCCAGTCACTACCAGCATCATCTTCTCTTTTCTCTTTAGTTCTTTCGCTTCTTTGGCTTATATCCACGCTATGGCCTCTTCCCACGATCGATTCTCCCCACTCTGATCCACTGATCCATCTGTGTCAACCCGCCACAACTTTCTTCAGTCATTACTTTCATCCTATTCCCCCTCAGAGTGTTTCCCTGGTTCGTTCTCTTTCCACAGCTCATCTGCTTCTCCGAGCTGCGGCTCCAACATCGGCCCATGATGAAAACCAGCCTCTAATGTTCTGCCAAGTGTTACTGCTGTCAGTCGTAGCCCACGGGAGTAGAACAGCGCCCCCTGCTGTCCGAGTGCGACACACTTCCATCATCAGCCCCTTATCTCATCCTAATGGGTCAAAAAGAAATTATGGGCTGTTTCGTTTATGCCGACACTAAACTATTTCCATACTACACAAACATCACGTTAGCACCATGTAGCTACAGCATAGATCATCCTGTCACACAGAGACTGTGAACAGTGGGGAAAACAAACACTAGATCCACTGGAGTGAACTAATGATGAGTCTACTGTTTACAGATGGACAGAAACAACAAACCCACACTACTGTGGATAAAAGACTCCTTTAATACTTAAAATGTGCTGATGTGTCAACTTTTCAAATGAATCACATTTAAAGGTGAATTCGGTTCAGTAGAAATCTTCTACAAACAGCGTCATCATCTGTAAATAACATTTTCACAGTAGAAAGTCAGCTTCTTTATCTCTGAACTCTGATTCTGTGATTGTCACAACTGAACCTCTTTGGTTTTTACAGCTCTTTAAGGCGTCACGTTTAGCGTCATTTCTCCGCTGGGTTCTGGTGCAGTGTGAACAGAACCCTGACTTCCTGACACATGGTGAGATTGTTCTCAGTTGTGTTGAGTGTTGAGGTGAACCCAGTCAAGTTCTGATGATATTCAGGACTGTGGCGTGTTTTCTGTTTTCCCCGTCCTGCAGTCAGACAGTGGGAGGCAGAGAAAGCTGCCACCATGTTATCTGCTTCGACCATCAGTCACTAGATGGATCCGTGAAGCTGCAGCTCACACAATGATGATGGAGCAACATTAACACATTTTCACTCCACAAATAAACTTTTTCCCTGAGTCATAACTCAGCTGCTGATTAAACACTTGATTGTCAAATATAAATCAATAAAGATTTGTCCTCAAACTTTCTAGTGAAATAAGATGTGAACTGCTGCAAACGTTGTCATCAGAGCTTTTTACCAAACTAAACACCAACATTCACAAAGAACAGAACATTTATGAACAGGAAACATCCAAAACTCTGGAAGCTGATTTCATCAGTGAAACATAAACTGTGGCACACACACGAAAAGTCAACGCATGTGGACTATGACAGTTACAACATGTCTGCGAATCTGTTGGTGGTTCCTAGAGTTTCTAAATGTAGAATAGGAGGCAGAATCTTTATCTACCAAGCTCCTCTACTGTGGAACCAGTTCAGGTTCTGGAGTCAGACACCCTCTACTTTAAGATGACGATTAAAACTTTCCTCTGTGATAAAGCTTCTGTCACGATCGGCAAGGCTGCCGATCGGACCCTCACTGGGTGTAACTCCACCCAGCGGAGAGGCTCACCACACCCCGGTCATTAGCACACATCTGTTTGATTACCTGCACCTGCCTGATTACATTCACCTGTTCACCTGCCTTCTTAAGCTCTCTGCCCAGTCGCCTCCCTGTTGGATCGTCGATGTTCACCCCGGACTCAAGACCCCGAACTCGGCCCTTCTCGTCGCTACTCTCTGGACTCATGACCTGCCTAGGACCTCGTCTCTCGCCACATCCGTGAGTTCCCGTACCTCTGGGTTTGCCTTGTCTTGACGCTCACGGAACTGTGGACTCCTCGTTTTGTCCCTGCTTGCCTGGAACCTGATCCTCTCCGCTTTATGCCCCGGTGGCTCACGCGGCCCTGACCGAACTGGTAACTGTGTTTCAAAACATTGTCCGCCGGAGCCGGCTACGAGCGCCTGTGGTGCGCCGTTAGCTTCTCGCTAAAACTGCTCTGGATCTATCGGCCGGTTCGGCTCGCTTTCTGTTTCCTTTTGTTTTTGATTACCCTCTGTTGCCTGGAGTCTGTGGTCTCTTTGTTTCCCCTTTCTCCACTCGCCAGCCACAGTAAGGGACCGCCGCCAGCTGCCGCGCTGTGAGTCGGACCTGGCAGAACCGGCGACCGGTCTCCCTCTACCCTGCATCATACCCCCATCACTATTATCATTTTGTATCAATAAAGCTCTCGTTCTCACATATCCCATCCTGTTTCAGCCTGTTCCATCACCTTCTCATGCCCGACACGTAAACCGTAACAGTACGATCCAACCACAATGGAACCCGCTGAATCAGGCCACACCCCCGACTTAGACGGGCTAATCCAGACCCTCGTCAAGCTCCTCGGCACCATCCCGGACATCCTGGACTCCCCGACCCGCATATCCACGCTGAACTGGATCACAGATTGCTACTCTGCCTACCCCGAGTTAAAGCTTCACAGGAGGTTCCCTGAGCTTCTGGCCGGACAGGTCAGGCTCAGGAAGAGGGAGACGCCTCGTCCACAGCCTGCACCCACGCCTCGTCCACAGCCTGCACCCACGCCTCGTCCACAGCCAGCCTATCACCCAGACCTACCTGCCTCTCCTGAGCCTCAGTCCAGTCAGGAGGAGCCGAGGGCCCAGTCAGTTCCCCAGCGGACGTTCCCTCAGTTCCTGACCTACTGGGTCTCCCTTCGGGCCCGTGCCCACGCAGAACTTGCCACCTCTTCACACCCAGAACCTGTCGTTCCTGCTTCACGCCACCCAGAGCCTGCAGCCCCTGCTCCACGTCTCCCAGAGCCTGCAGCCCCTGCTCCACGTCTCCCAGAGCCTGCAGCCCCTGCTCCACGTGTCCCAGAGCCTGCAGCCCCTGCTCCACGTCTCCCAGAGCCTGCAGCCCCTGCTCCACGTCTCCCAGAGCCTGCCGCCCCTGCTCCACGCCTCGCAGAGCCTGCCGCCCCTGCTCCACGCCTCGCAGAGCCTGCCGCCCCTGCTCCACGCCTCGCAGAGCCTGCCGCCCATGCTCCACGCCTCGCAGAGCCTGCCGCCCATGCTCCACGCCTCGCAGAGCCTGCCGCCCATGCTCCACGCCTCGCAGAGCCTGCCGCCCATGCTCCACGCCTCGCAGAGCCTGCCGCCCATGCTCCACGCCTCGCAGAGCCTGCCGCCCATGCTCCACGCCTCGCAGAGCCTGCCGCCCATGCTCCAAGCCTCGCAGAGCCTGCCGCCCATGCTCCTCCACGCCAGCCAGGGCCTGCTTCTCATGCTGTTCCACGCCACCCTGAACCCTCTTCTCATGCTCCAAGCCACGCCGAGCCTGTCGCTCACGCTCTCTTTCACCCAGCCCCAGGTCAGGCCGCTCCATGCTGGACCACTCCTGGAGTGCCCCCTGGTTCCGTGTTTTCCCGGGTCGTCACTCGCTCTCGCCGGAGGGAAAGGAGGGAGGTAGTAAACGTGTGGAGGTTATCCTGGAGTGACACGTGCTTCCCCAGACCCCTTCGGTGGGTCAAGATGGAGGATGCTCTCGCCATGCTCACCACCGACGACCGAGGAGAGGTTTCAGTGCCCCCACGCCATGCCGACTCCGACCACGCAGCTCCACGCCATGCCGACTCTGACCACGCAGCTCCACGCCATGCCGACTCTGACCACGCAGCTCCACGCCATGCCGACTCTGACCACGCAGCTCCACGCCATGCCGACTCTGACCACGCAGCTCCACGCCATGCCGACTCTGACCACGCAGCTCCACGCCATGCCGACTCTGACCACGCAGCTCCACGCCATGCCGACTCTGACCACGCAGCTCCACGCCATGCCGACTCTGACCACGCAGCTCCACGCCATGCCGACTCTGACCACGCAGCTCCACGCCATGCCGACTCTGACCACGCTGCTCCACGCCATGCCGACTCTGACCACGCTGCTCCACGCCATGCCGACTCTGACCACGCTGCTCCACGCCATGCCGACTCTGACCACGCTGCTCCACGCCATGCCGACTCTGACCACGCTGCTCCACGCCATGCCGACTCTGACCACGCTGCTCCACGCCATGCCGACTCTGACCACGCTGCTCCACGCCATGCCGACTCTGACCACGCTGCTCCACGCCATGCCGACTCTGACCACGCTGCTCCACGCCATGCCGACTCTGACCACGCTGCTCCACGCCATGCCGACTCTGACCACGCTGCTCCACGCCATGCCGACTCTGACCACGCTGCTCCACGCCATGCCGACTCTGACCACGCTGCTCCACGCCATGCCGACTCTGACCACGCTGCTCCACGCCATGCCGACTCTGACCACGCTGCTCCACGCCATGCCGACTCTGACCACGCTGCTCCACGCCATGCTGACTCAGACCACGCTGCTCCACGCCATGCTGACTCAGACCACGCTGCTCCACGCCATGCTGACTCAGACCACGCTGCTCCACGCCATGCTGACTCAGACCACGCTGCTCCACGCCATGCTGACTCAGACCACGCTGCTCCACGCCATGCTGACTCAGACCATGCTGCTCCACGCCGCTCTGACAATGCAACGTCCACGCCCGTCTCCACTGGCCCAGGGGAGGCCGTTCCGCCCACGACTGCTTCCCCCAGAACTGGAGAGTCTCTCGGGTTCACGCCAGCTGACCGCAGGGGCCGACAACGCCCACCCAGGCTCCGTTGCCATCGCCGTCAGCTGTCCCGAGGTCCTCACCATGGCAGATGCCGGCCGTCCCGCCATATCAGTCACAGAGGCCGACCACCCAGGCAGTCACACCACGGCAGCCACAGACGCCGGCCGCCCAGACCATCACGCCATGGGAGCCACAGACGCCGGCCGCCCAGACCATCACGCCATGGGAGCCACAGACGCCGGCCGCCCAGACCATCACGCCATGGGAGCCACAGACGCCGGCCGCCCAGACCATCACGCCATGGGAGCCACAGACGCCGGCCGCCCAGACCATCACGCCATGGGAGCCACAGACGCCGGCCGCCCAGACCATCACGCCATGGGAGCCACGGATGCCGGTCATCCAGACCGCCACGCCACAGCAACAATCGACGGCGGTCGCCCAGGGTTCTACGCCGCCGTCGCCACCACCGCCGATGCCGACCACCCAGGCTCTCACACCACGAGCTTTCTGCCTCAAACGTTTTCCGACCATGTTCTGTCCTCGCCATGTTCCACAGGGGTCCTGGTGTTGTGCGGCCTGGAGGGCCCACACAGGTTCCTGTTCCAGTTTCCAGCGGTCCCAGGAAGGGTCCATTCTTGTCCTCGCCATGTGTTTCTCGACTGTGTTCTTGTCCTCGCCATGTTCCACAGGTGTCCTGGTGTTGTGCGGTCTGGAGGGCCCACACAGGTTCCTGTTCCTGTTTCCAGCGGTCCCAAGGAGGGTTCGTTCTTGTCCTCGCCATGTTCCAGGTGTCCTGGTATTGTGCGGCCTGGAGGGTCCACACAGGCTCCTGCCCCTGTTCCTCGCCATGTGCGGCCCTTCGGAGGGGCTCGCTCCCTGCTCTTGCCTCGTCCCAGGGGTCCTGGTATTGTGCGGCCTGGAGGGCCCGCACAGGCTCCTGTTCCTCGTCAGGGGCGACCCCAGGAGGGGTCCGCCTTCTGGTTCTGGCGACCCCAGGAGGGGTCCGCCTTCTGGCTCTGGCGACCCCAGGAGGGGCCCGCCTTCTCGTTCCCGGCTCGGGCGACCCCAGGAGGGGCCCGCCTTCTCGTTCCCGGCTCGGGCGACTCCAGGGGGGGTCGTTCGCCGTCTGTCCTTGTCCCGGCAACGCAGTGGTGGGAGGACCGCGCGCTGCATTTGGTCCCTCCTCCGGGTCCCCCTCCTCCCGCCCGACCTTGTGTGGATGGCCTGCACAAGGTTGGGCCGTCTGGAATCCGGCCCTTGAGGGGGGGGCTCTGTCACGATCGGCAAGGCTGCCGATCGGACCCTCACTGGGTGTAACTCCACCCAGCGGAGAGGCTCACCACACCCCGGTCATTAGCACACATCTGTTTGATTACCTGCACCTGCCTGATTACATTCACCTGTTCACCTGCCTTCTTAAGCTCTCTGCCCAGTCGCCTCCCTGTTGGATCGTCGATGTTCACCCCGGACTCAAGACCCCGAACTCGGCCCTTCTCGTCGCTACTCTCTGGACTCATGACCTGCCTAGGACCTCGTCTCTCGCCACATCCGTGAGTTCCCGTACCTCTGGGTTTGCCTTGTCTTGACGCTCACGGAACTGTGGACTCCTCGTTTTGTCCCTGCTTGCCTGGAACCTGATCCTCTCCGCTTTATGCCCCGGTGGCTCACGCGGCCCTGACCGAACTGGTAACTGTGTTTCAAAACATTGTCCGCCGAAGCCGGCTACGAGCGCCTGTGGTGCGCCGTTAGCTTCTCGCTAAAACTGCTCTGGATCTATCGGCCGGTTCGGCTCGCTTTCTGTTTCCTTTTGTTTTTGATTACCCTCTGTTGCCTGGAGTCTGTGGTCTCTTTGTTTCCCCTTTCTCCACTCGCCAGCCACAGTAAGGGACCGCCGCCAGCTGCCGCGCTGTGAGTCGGACCTGGCAGAACCGGCGACCGGTCTCCCTCTACCCTGCATCATACCCCCATCACTATTATCATTTTGTATCAATAAAGCTCTCGTTCTCACATATCCCATCCTGTTTCAGCCTGTTCCATCACCTTCTCATGCCCGACACGTAAACCGTAACAGCTTCAAGTCAAATATCAGGTCAATTGGAAGCGTCTCTTAGTGAAGCTGCTATGGCTTCGATCGTGGGTGCTCACACTATTTCAGCATGCGAGCTACTTATAAAATGACCAAGTCAAAATGATCTACCGACTACAAAAAACAGGTTTATTTATAAATATAGAGAATTCTTTGTATGTACAATGTTTTATGTACCTATGTATAACCGCATGAGCCAATATTGCACAACACAATTAACAATGTTCATTTTTTGTGATTACCTGAGTAATGACTACTCTGATGACTTGCAATGAATAGAACCAGCCTGGGACACAGTCTGCACAGTAGCTGCTGACAGCCAGCGTCAAGCACACGTCCAAATGATCAGTCGTGGTGCAACGGCCCTTGGACTTAATGGTCTTTATGTGGGAAAAGGCTGACTCACATAAATACAGTCAGGTCAGTCAATAAATATTGGGACATCGACACAATTCTATTCTTTTTGGCTCTATACACCACCACAATGGATCTGAAACAAGATGTGCTGTAACTGCAGACATTTAGCTTTAATTTTAGGGTATTTACATCCAAATCAGGTGAACGGTGTAGGAATTACAACAGTTTGTATATGGGCCTCCCACTTTTTGAGGGTCCTGAGTAGCGCTGAAGTCCCTCGTAGGTGACCCGAAGTCACTGTGTATTTGTTTTCTCAGTGTGTGCAGTATGTGCTATGCTAAGTGTATTTCACAGGTGCAGTGGAGAAACACTCAACGTGTCTCTCCCACTGTGCTGGTCAACGCATCTGAGGTTAAGCATGGTAAGCGTTCTTCATTGCAATGGCTGCAATAGCATCATCAGTGGATGTTTGTGTAAGCGTGTCTTCATTGCAGTGTGTGTGTGTGTGTGTGTGTGTCAGTGCAATCACCTCCCTCCTCAGCCTCAGCTACACCGTCACCGGGCCCCAACCGTCAGTCTGCCCCTGCAGAAACATCCCGCAGACAGTCAGCTGGTCTGTGTCCTTCTTCCTTACAGTACGGACACCGTCCCTCAGTGGTTTGGCAGTTTCGAGCCCAATGTCCTTCTTTACCGCATTTAAAGCATGCTGTTGATTGTCCGTTTCCTCAGCCATGTCCTTTTTGCCTGCGCGACCTCGCCCTCCTCTGGTGTAGCCTCTTCCCCGACCATGGTTCTGTTGTGCGACTGCCTGATACATGGTTACAGCTGCCAGATGTAAGTCTTTTCTGTCCTTATTTTTCTTTTCTTCTTTCTGTCGCAGCAGTTGCTGGAAAGCATGATCTGCATGACGTCGAACGTCCTCCAGTATCAGCACCGATGCAGGTCTGACTGGTCAACTTTGCCACTTCGGGTAAAAGGCCCTTCAGGAAATAGTCAGTTAGGCACATTTCCCAGGCACTGGGGTTATCACCAGGCTGATCAGGGGGGGTCATTCCCCCGTGTCTGATGAATGCCTCCCTTAGGCGATGGAGGAAATCATCCGCCGAGTCTGGCAGACGTTCATTAAGTTTGTACATGTCCCCTGGCTTGACTTTGAATGTCAGCAGCCGTCGGATTTCAGCACCTGTTGGGCGAAACTCTCTGCAGAAATCACAAGGGCATTGGAAAACTCTGTACGGGACAGATATGGATCAGGCAGATTCTGTCCAGCCTTTCTGACATCATCGTCCATCCAGGGGCGGAACACAAGCTGCGTTCCTTGTGGCCCTGCAACCTCCACCATAGGCATGGTCATAACTGAACCAGTGTTGGCCTGTCTGGTTCTTTTCACAATAGGGCTGAAGTGTCGGCTGTCAACTGTGTCTGCAGTGGAACCTGCTCCTCCTGCAGCTCCGTGCACTTCTTCAGTGGTTGAATCAGGAGCAGGGTGTGAGGTGAACGGGCCTTGAAGTTGCTGTGGTTGTAGTGGTGGTAATAACGGACTTTGAAGCAGCTGTGGTTGTAACGGTGGTAACAGTTGCAGGGCAGGCGGACTTTGAAGCTGTTGTTGCTGTTGCAGTGGTTGCAGGACAGACGGGCAGGAATCCAGGTCCAGGTCCAGCTTCAGCGCAGGGATCTGCCGATAAAGAGAAGACGCTCTGGGACAGTATGGTGGTGGCTGTTTGCAGGGTGCAGAATTATTCTCTGTTCTACTTTCAACCATAGTCGTTTCCTTTGTCAGAACCTTTTGTTCGTCTTCTTTCAGTTTGTCACCCAAAATGTCAATTTGATTCATCTTTAATGAACCACCCTCTGGGAACACATTATTTTGTCCACACAGAAAGACAACTGATTCTATCGTCTCCATATTTCTTCCTCATGATATCCACACTGGGACCCTGTGGCTCCAAGCCAGCTTTACCGTTACTGCTCCCCATAGTGCAGCACTACGTGTAGTTGTACAGTCGAAAAGTTTGATGCCAAATTAATGTGTTCACTAACTAACACTTTCCCCAGGACATATGAGAAGCAAATATGTCACAATACGTAATTTTGAGTTCGTAGGATCCGTTCGATGGAGATCAGAGGTGATGCCCTCCATCTCACTCTGTCTTTGTAGAGGAGGTTGAGGCGACACGTCTTTTCCACCGTCAGCGACCCCTCCGACAACCACCAGCCGATCCCACTTCTGACACCAAATTGTGGAGGCAAAAACCTGTTAGGAACCCGATGAATAAATCAAAAGTCGATCAAAGTTGTCTTTCTGTTGCCTTTATTATTGCAAGAAGAGAAATACACAGAGTCAGTGCAAAACTGTCCTGCCTGAGTCTAGATCTGAGGTCATCTACCCTGTGCCTACCTAAACACCTCCTCTGTTGCTAAGGAGTGAAGATGTGTCTTCATTACCTCAGGCTCAGGGTCAGTCACTGTCTTGCACCAGGAGAAAAGTGTAACAGAAACAAAGTAAATCAAAGTTCTGCTGCCAGGCTCTCACCACGGCCCCATGCTGTACAACAATTTTAACTAGACAGTGTCTCCCTGCCTCCCTTTCTCATTACAGAAGAAAAGGCTCACTATTCTAAAATATTTCTGTAAGCAGGTATATAACTCATTCTATGATTACTTTGCTTAGTACAGATAAAAGCAAATACATGAGGATATATCAAGTAATATGAATCATTTTTGTCAAAAGGGAAAATATCAATATAGTAGAAATTCCATTACAGGAAGATTCTCAAATTTCTCTTTTGTTTCCTTCTTTTCTGTGTCTCACAAACACACGTTAATAAACATCAACATGTAACAACAGTCATTAGCATAATAACTGATAGCATCAGTAACATCAGTTTATATTTAGTCTCATTCTGAACCTTTATTGTGTTATTTTACTAATACAAGCTGGGTTTGTGCGTTTGTGACTTGTCTGCCAATATGTGTGTTCAGTGCAGTTATCATTAACACTTGCTGAAGAGCTAAGCTAAGACCTGCTGAATAGACAGAACACGTCCTCAGTAAAGTGTCACATTGAACATCACCTTCCTAAAACCACTTTTGAATTGTTGTGTTTCCTACAACATAAAACCAATGTTGTCGTCTACAAAAGAACTTTTTTCAGCTGTGACACCGTTTCTCTGACAGAACCACACTCTCAACACTATTCTTTACACAGAGATAGAGAAGCACCAGACGACCAGACTGCAAACCCAGGATACAGAGGTTCAGTGAATGTGGTGTTGAAGGTGTGGAGGTGGATCAGTTTGTCAGAGGAGACGCTGTAGAAGGAAATAGAACCAGCAGGACAGTCCACATACACTGATACTCTGTTAGACACAGAGGAGGAAGAGATGGGAATTTCTTTGTTATTGTGTCGAACAAAAGAATCACGATAATTACAATGGATGAGAGCCCAGGACTGGTTGTTTCCTCCAAACCAATAATTCCTGCCTTCTCCTTTCCTTCTGATTCCTCTGTAACTCACTGCTATATCAACGTCTCCTCTCCACTCAACTTCCCAGTAACAGCGACCAGTCAGTTCATTGCTACACAGTAAGTAACGCAACTGGTCAAATCTGTCTGGATGATCAGGATACGACTGATCCTCCATCGCATGTGTCACCTTCCTGTTGTTGTCAGACAGTTTTACTTTTCCATTCACTGTGTTTGTGTCGATGGTGAGTTGACAGAAATCTGATGGAGAGAACAAGACACAATCCAGCTGCAGTTATTCATCTGTCATCAGTTTGATGATGACTCATGACATCAGTGATGTGACAGTTTGAAGATGGTTGAATGTTGCTGCTTTGTTTCATCAATCTCATTAAAACACACTTACACTTCCTCAGACCTGGTCTCAACCATCGGACTCCACCAGGCTCCAGCCTGAAAGGAGGAGGGGGTCAGAGCAGCACATGCAGACATGGACATTACATGGCATCACACACACATTGGTCTAGGATTGTGTTCAGGTGGAGGCTTGTATGTAGGGATGGACATTCAGGAGGTGACGTGGAGGAAAGGTTTCATTTTTCTATTTAAGATCAGTTTTGGTGTCAGACACCTGCTTCCAGTCTCTGTCGCCACCAAACTAATGTGACGCCACAGGAAGCAGGAAAGACACAGACTTTGTGGCATTTTGTCTCTCTGTTACATCCAGTAGTTGCTTGTGATCGGACCCACCACTGTCTCTTTCTTTCTCACACACATAGATTCACCCGACTCAGACAAATAATTATAAGTTAGACTGTTGTTATTTTCAGTTGAGATTAGGTATGTTTTACTGCAGTAGGGTTGATTATAATCAATATTGAATCACTTAATAAAGTGTTTATACCTTAACTGATTGTTGTCTAGCATTATTTGTGTGCCTTGGTGAAATTGACACCAGAGGTTTAGTGGAGCTCTACACTCACCTGCTCTGTGTTAGTGAGCTGCTGCTACTGAAGTCTATGCTAAAACAAGCCTCCATACCTGAGAGTGTCCAGTCTCCAGTCTGGATCCTTCAGTCCAACAGACAGCAGCTTCTCTCCTGAGTCTCCTGGATGATTGTAGCTCAGGTCCAGTTCTCTCAGATGGGAGGGGTTGGAGCTCAGAGCTGAGGCCAGAGAAGCACAACCTTCCTCTGAGACCAGACAACCTGACAACCTGCAGACAGACAACACAGAGAAGACTTAGTAGGTTTCATTATCACACATACCTAAACATACCTCGACTTAAAAATACTCGATCAATGGTTTTGCCATTTCTCACAAAAAATCTGTTGAATTTTACTCCACAGTTTACTTTGCCTTTGCTTCTGAGCTTGAAGGACTGTCGTAACTTTGCTTTTTGACTATGCCTGTTTAATCCACAGCTGGATCTTTATAAATGAAATAAACCAAACATTCCAAAATTTGCCAAGTTACCCTCTAGGTAAAAAAAAAAGTACATAAATAACATAAAATGATGGTATATGTGAAGGATCTCGGCAGCTTTGAAGATACAGACCTTCCATGTCAGATGCAGTTAGAAAAATTGAATAATCTCTCTGTCTTTGTGACTTCATGAATTAGAAAAAAAAAAAAAAAACGTCCATTCTGCTGACTATGTAAAAATACAAAGTATCAAAAGGCTGATGGTATTAAAGGGTAGATACACATAGGAGTTGAGTTGAAGAACCAACGTAATAAATTATCTAAATGCTCCTGAAACATCCTGGAGGAGAATATTATTCTTTGTAATCACAAAATCAAAGGCCACATTCAGACCCTAATGCTTCAGCTTGTAATGCTGCGTTTCCAAACCTTTTTTGAGCCACATCACATATTTTATACTAAAATGCCACAAAGCGTATATATAATGTAAATCTAGTCTCAGCTTATCTGACAGAGGGACTTTGTCTCTTTCTTTAACGGCTCCAGGGCCGAGCGTCTCTTTTCAGATCATTTTGCAGGTGGTCAGTATCAGCGTCTGTCTCAGTGTTTGGCTGCTTTGATTTAGCGATGAGTTCAGCAACCTGGCAGCTTTAAGAGCTTTCTGAATCGTCTTGGTGGAGCCTGCTTCTCCGTCTGTTCACGCATTTCAACTAAATAATCTGTGTTTTTGTTCTGAAGAAATCTGAGAATCACTCTTCTAATGCACCAACATAACTTTTGAAAGACTTTAAAAGTTAACATATCACCCAACTAGCGAATAATCAAGGCTCAGTGCTCAATAGTTTTTAATAAATTATAGTTAATGAGGCACCGTCCAGGACAAATGTAGTTTATAGTGTGATTGTTTTCAGGTTTTTCTGAGAGGGTGACCTGGGTTCCTTTGGTAGATTCCACACGAGATGAACAAGCTACAGGAAGCAGTTGCTTTTGCTGTCAAAGGTCCTTTAATCTCCACTACTACAAAAAGGTATTTTGACCTGACCTGAGAGTCTCCAGTTCACAGTGTGGACTCTTCAGTCCATCAGACAACAGCTTCACTCCTGAATCCTGCAGGTCGTTGTTACTCAGGTCCAGTTCTCTCAGACTAGAGGACTGAGAGCTGAGAACTGAGGACAGAGCTTCACAGCTTCTCCCTGACAGGTTACAACCACTCAGTCTGATAAGAAAATAATAAAAAAATTATGAAAACAATTCAGTGAAAAGACCTGTAAAGTATTTCCAGTTAAATAAAATTCCAAAATTTCACATGACCTGAGAGTCTCCAGTTGACAGTGTAGACTCTTCAGTCCATCAGACAACAGCTTCACTCCTGAATCCTGCAGGTCGTTGTTACTCAGGTCCAGTTCTCTCAGACTAGAGGACTGAGAGCTGAGAACTGAGGACAGAGCTTCACAGCTTCTCTCTGACAGGTTACAACCACTCAGTCTGATGAAACAGTGATCAACAAGAAAATAGAAATGTTTGTGAAGTTGGCATGACATTTAGATCAGACTGTAACCAATTAGCATTAATCAATCAAATTATAAAAATTAAATAGTATTTTTGCACATTTGAAATATATAAACGTAAATTTTACTGACCTGAGAGTCTCCAGTTCACAGTGTGGACTCTTCAGTCCATCAGACAACAGCTTCACTCCTGAATCCTGCAGGTCGTTGTTACTCAGGTCCAGTTCTCTCAGACTAGAGGACTGAGAGCTGAGAACTGAGGACAGAGCTTCACAGCTTCTCTCTGACAGGTTACAACCACTCAGTCTGTAGAGAAAAAAGTTAAATAAAAAGTATGTAGAAATCTAATTTAGCAAGACAAACAAACAATAATTTAAGTTCTCTTGATGTTCTCCGTCACTGGAGTATATATTTAATGGTTAATAAAGAATTTTATCTTTACACTTACATGACTTTCTTGGAGACTTTGACGACTCCAATCACAAACAGAAGATCTTCCTCTGAAAAGCTTGGAGAGTTTTTAAGTGGTTCAAACACGTCCAGTTCTTTTCCTGATGACACCAACATGAAGAGCAGAGCTGACCACTGAGAAAGAGACAGTTTATCTGTGGAGAGACGTCGTGAGTCCAGGTCCTGTTGGATCTGCTCCACTAGAGAACCATCATCCAGTTCATTCAGGCAGTGGAACAGGTTGATGCTTTTCTCTGCAGAGGGAGAATCTGAGATCTTCTCCTTGATGTACTGAACAGTTTTCTGACTGGACTTTGATTCACTTCCTGTCTGTGTAATAAGGTCTTTAATGAGAGTCTGATTGGTCTCCATTGAAAGGCCCAGGAGGAAGCGTAGGAACAGGTCCAGGTGTCCATTTGGACTCTGTAAGGCCTGGTCCACTGCGCTCTGGTAGAACTGTGTCTCTGCTGATTTGCTTCGTCTTGTCTCAGTCTTCTGGGATGTTGCTTGTTGTTGTGTCAGCAGATTGACTCCAGAGTTGATGAAGGTCAGATGGACGTGAAGAGCAGCCAGAAACTCCTGAACACTCAGATGGACGAAGCAGAAAACCTTGTGCTGGTACAGTCCTCTCTCCTCTCTAAAGATCTGAGTCAACACTCCTGAGTAAACTGAGGCTGCTCTGACATCGATGCCACACTCTGTCAGGTCTGACTCATAGAAGATCAGGTTTCCTTTCTGCAGCTGCATTAAAGCCACTTTTCCCAGAGACTCAATCATCTCCCTGCTCTCTGGACTCCAGGGTGGATCTGTCTCAGCTCCTCCATCATACTTGATGCTCTTCACTTTGGTCTGAACCAGCAGGAAGTGGATGTACATCTCAATCAGGGTCTTGGGCAGCTCTCCTCCCTCTCTGCTTCTCAACACATCCTCCAGAACCGTAGCAGTGATCCAGCAGAAGACTGGGATGTGACACATGATGTGGAGGCTTCGTGATGTCTGGACGTGGGAGATGATGGTTGTGGCCTGCTCCTCGTCTCTAAACCTCTTCCTGAAGTACTCCTCCTTCTGGGGGTCAGCGAACCCTCTGACCTCTGTCACCATGTCAACACACCCAGGAGGGATCTGATTGGCTGCTGCAGGTCGTGTGGTGATCCAGAGGTGAGCAGAGGGAAGCAGCTTCCCCCTGATGAGGTTTGTCAGCAGCACATCCACTGAGGTGGACTCTGTCACATCAGTCAGGATCTTCGTGTTGTGGAAGTCCAGAGGAAGTCGACACTCGTCCAGACCGTCCAAGATGAAAACCACCTGCAACTGTTCAAACCTGCAGATTCCTGCTGCTTTGGTTTCAGTGAAGAAGTGATGAACAAGTTCCACCAAGCTGAACTTTTGCTCTTTCAGCACGTTCAGCTCTCTGAAGGTGAATGGAAATGTGAAGTGTACGTCCTGGTTGGCTTTGCCTTCAGCCCAGTCCAGAGTGAACTTCTGTGTCAGGACTGTTTTCCCAATGCCAGCCACTCCCTTGGTCACCACGGTTCTGATGGGTCCATCTCTTCCAGCTGAGCCTTTAAAGACGTCTTCATGTCTGATGGTTGTTTCTTCTCTGTTTCTTCTCCTGGAGGCTGCTTCAATCTGTCTGACCTCATGTTCATGGTTGACGTCTCCAGTCCCTCCCTCTGTGATGTAGAGCTCTGTGTAGATCTGGTTCAGAAGGGTTGGGTTTCCTGCTTTAGCGATGCCTTCAAACACACACTGGAACTTCTGCTTCAGCTGAGATTTAAGTCGATGTTGACAAACTGTAGCAGGAGCTTCTGAAAGAACAAGTAAACACAATACTTCATGTAAATAAATGGAAGTATGACAAATTAATTACGGTCCACATTTAATGAGCCAAACTATGCTTCATGTCAAAGACATATCCCTTCAGGCCCTAAAACATCAGTAAATGCAAATAGAAGAATGACAATTTAATTCTACATTTAACAAACTCAACCATCCTTCACATCAGTAAATGTGTTTGTGTCTGTGTGATGCTAAACGTTGAGTTAAATCCTCTTACTGCTCTGCAGACAGTCAACCAGCTCCTCCTGCTTCATCCTCCTCAGGAAGTTCAGTGTGATCTTCAGAAATGCGTCTCTGCTGCTCCTCCTCTGTTCTTCATCTTCACCATCCAACGCCTCCTCATCCTCCCTCTGACTCTCTAAGCATTCTGGGTAATCTGGACTCAGAACCTTCTGGATCTTCTTCAGCTCTTTCTTCACAAAGGTGACAATGTTTTCCTCCAGCAGCTGGAACAGAAACTATATGAATGACACAAACCAACTAAACCCATGGAGCCAAACATCAGATCCATGTTGGACACACTGACAATCCACTGGTCTACAAAGTGCAGCATGGAGACGATTGTGAACACAACACATGAAAAGTGGTGGTTGTACATGTACAGACCATAAACGTGGAGTCCAGGTGTGTTTGGTGCTGCTGGGCAGACTGACCACTGGGAACCTCTGAGCTCTGCTGGTCCACTCTGTGGAGGAACCATGAAGAATGAGCTCACATGATGTGAGTCCACACACAGACACACACAAGCTGAAGGTTGTCTGGGCTCATTTTAATTTAGAATCTTCCTGACAACAAAAAGTTATTTGTAATGTTTATTCATCATTTGTAAAAACTCACTGTGAAAAGTGACATCACTGTTTGTTTTTCTATTTTAACCTCTAACCTTTGAACGTAGTGACGTCCATCTCTATTGGAATAAAGCCGTTTCTTATGTGAATCACTTGTTGTGTTTGGTTGTGTCTGTTTTCGTTTTCTTCTGAAAAACAACCAATAATCTCAACTAACCACAGACGTCAACAGTAGCAGCACATCACTCTTGTTGAGCTTCCCATCATCTAAACCCAGAGTGAATCTGCAAAGATACTGATTCTCTGGATTTGTACAGAATAATTCAGACTGAGCTGATAAATGAGCAGCCGACACTCAGAGATTAAGCAAAAATGAAGCTTCTCTGGATTAAAAACAGTTTAAACACAATACAACAGTCAGTAAGAAAAAAAGATTGAACCATCATCAAAAATCAACCAGTTTCACAGAGTCAGGTCTGTGTGTTCTGCTATGTTTACACACACGACAACATCACTGATCAGAAACACATCAACCTCTCTGGAGAAACAACCATTCACACATCTGTCACTGAGATTATAATGTTTGCAGCTCACCTCTGTACAGCAGACGGTGGATGGGCTTTAAGGTCAATGTGGCGATCAACTGAGCAGTCACTGTTTAGAGACACACAGCTGGGTTCAGGTTCAGGTCCATGACTGGCTGGACTCTGATCCATCCTGGTAAACAGACAAGAAAATCACCACAGAAGGAACATTTCAGTTTCCAGGTGTCCTGCTGGCTTTTAATTGTTATTTTTACCATTAAATAAAAAATGTAAGTTTCATCTAGAACTAAATCCAAAAAATAGAACCAGCTGTGTCTGCTTGATTTCATCTACAACTGTCTTAGTAAAGGTTGAGACCATAACATTATTTTTTTTCACAACTCAACCATTATTTTTGTATGTTAAAGGAGTATTTCCGTCTTTTAAAATGCTTTTTTTAAATCACCATAATATTGTGGCGCCCCGGTGCATTGTGGGTGTGGGAGAGTTCTCTCTCTGCCTGATTCCTTGGAGCTCAACATACTCGGGGCTGTTCGGTGTATTGGGGCACGAATACTCTCATGACTGAAACAGTGTTGGATGGATCATTACAATATGTAGCGTTATTGAAACTTATACGTTCACTGTGCAAAACAGGATTTATTGGATGACATAAATGTCATTTCATTGTGGCCTGTGTACGTTTAGAAATAAGTCACCTATTGCATTGGCAAAACTGAGCAATATTCTCATAAACAAACCAGTAATTCTTTAGTTTGTATTACTATTTGTCAATTGTTTTCATAAAGTTTTTAAAAATATTAACGTAATAATAAACACATTTGTGGGCGGCACGTTGGTGTGGTGGCGGGAATCAAACCCGGAACCTGCAGGTCTTTTCTGTGTGGAGTTTGCATCGTCTCCCTGTGTCTGTGTGGGTTTTCTCCAGAGTCTCCGGTTTCCTCCCACAGTCCAAAGACGTGCAGTTAGGTCAATTGGAAATTCTACATTTGTGAGTGTGTGCGTGACTGTGACTTGTGCGTCTATATGTGCGGCCCTGTGACAGACTGGCGACCTGTCCAGGGTGAACCCTGCCTCTCGCCCATAGACAGCTGGGATAGGAGGATGAATGAATAAACACATTTGTGCTTTCAAACAGATACAGATGCGACAGCTGTGAGTGTTTGGGAATAAAAGCTAGAAGGAGCCAGGGCTGGTATCTGGCACTGCTTTGTTTGACCCTAACGATGTGGCCCTACGTGTTGTGCTTGTTAGTGCAGGGTGAGGCTGGACGGGCGCCTCACTCAGTGACAGCTAGGTGTAGTGATATAAACTTTATTTGGCTATTGTTTTTTATTTGAAATTATGCTGTTTTTCATACTGAACCCCACACGTTTTTGGGTTACGAATATAGCGCTAAAGAGAAAAATGTTACAGTACGTTCTGTAAATGTTTACGATTTTATTAATCTAAACTGAAGTTATAACGATAATTTATTGCCATGTTTAGGAAAAACGTTTTTGGATGTAACTGTCAGAACAATAAAGTGTAATTTAACATGTACTTATTAAATGTCTGATGCTCTGATTGTAAAGTCTGAGAGCAGCAGGAGGAGAAGAGCTGCTGTACCAGCACATAACAGATGAATGAGGCCTCCACAAAGTCATGAACGTTCACTGCTCCCTGCATCCAGTTCTACTAACTGGGTTTAGTAGTTTTAGTAGTGGGTTACTCAAAAAGTACACAGGAAAATACCTTGATGCTTAGTGTGGTAGTACTCTATGAAGTACCATGTAGTACTATGAAGGACCGGTGAGCTACTAATTACAGAAAGTTTTTTTTCTGTTAAATCTGGAAAAGGTGTCATTTGCGTTCTTTCATTACTGAATATTTCTAAACGTACACAGTTGTATCTCATTATAATTTGCATTATTAGTAACATAATCACATTCATCAGCAGATCTAACATCTGTTAATTTGTAGTTTCAGTCTCTCAGCTTTTCCAAGCGACCATACCATACGAATCCCGTTAAAATCCAGTGACAACTGTGAACAGCGGCTCACTTCACTAACGCAGTGTTAGTGCTAATTAGCGTCAAGCTCTACTGTGTCTATTGGCCACTGGTGCCAATACTGTACAGACATGTGACAACAGACATGTGATAGTGTGGATGTAAATATTGTCATGAGATGCAGTTGTATCATTAAACTGTATTGTTTAAAATGGAACCTGCTCAATATTTACATTTGACTGGTGACAGGGCAGTGCAAGCGTGTTGCTGTACAGACGTCTGTCAAAGTGCTGGGACTGTATATGAACCTCTGGGATAAACATGCGTCTGAAGGTACAACTGGTCGACTTTAACAGTAAAGTCTCATCTCAGCTGAATGTGTTCAGGTAGGAAACCAACCAACATCCATGAGATCCAACTGTTCTGTAGCAGGAAAGGACAAACTGTGGTCGGCTCCACAGTTACTGACTCAGATCACTGCTCAGTTTACACACGACAACATCACTGATCAGAAACACATCAACCTCTCTGGAGAAACAACCATTCACACATCTGTCACTGAGATTATAATGTTTGCAGCTCACCTCTGTACAGCAGACGGTGGATGGGCTTTAAGGTCAATGTGGCGATCAACTGAGCAGTCACTCTTTAGAGACACACAGCTGGGTTCAGGTTCAGGTCCATGACTGGCTGGACTCTGATCCATCCTGGTAAACAGACAAGAACATCACCACAGAAGGAACATTTCAGTTTCCAGGTGTCCTGCTGGCTTTTAAATGTTATTTTTACCATTAAATAAAAAATGTAAGTTTCATCTAGAACTAAATCCAAAAAATAGAACCAGCTGTGTCTGCTTGATTTCATCTACAACTGTCTTAGTAAAGGTTGAGACCATAACATTATTTTTTTTCACAACTCAACCATTATTTTTGTATGTTAAAGGAGTATTTCCGTCTTTTAAAATGCTTTTTTTAAATCACCATAATATTGTGGCGCCCCAGTGCATTGTGGGTGTGGGAGAGTTCTCTCTCTGCCTGATTCCTTTGAGCTCAACATACTCGGGGCTGTTCAGTGTATTGGGGCACGAATACTCTCATGATAACCATTCACACATCTGTCACTGAGATTATAATGTTTGCAGCTCACCTCTGTACAGCAGACGGTGGATGGGCTTTAAGGTCAATGTGGCGATCAACTGAGCAGTCACTCTTTAGAGACACACAGCTGGGTTCAGGTCCATCACTGGCTGGACTCTGATCCATCCTGGTAAACAGATAAGAACATCACCACAGAAGTTTATAGGTGTCACGATCGGCAGGGCTGCCGATCGGACCTTGACTGGTTGAATCTCCGCCCAGTGAAGTCACTCACCACACCCCTGTCATCACCACGCACCTGCTCTGATTATTTTCACCTGGCTCATCATCTCCCTTACTTAAGTTCTCCCCACAGCTCAGTCCCCTGTCAGATCGTCGTATGTCACTCCTGGACTCGAGACCCTGAATTCTGCCTGTTCCCGACCACGATCTTCGTACCTAGACGCCAGACCATGAACTCGCTCGCTTTCTGAACCACGACAAACCGTGAGTGTCCTGTCTCTCTCCACGTGCGCGACGTCCCTGTTCGGACGGCCACGACTTCCTGACTTCACCGGCTTGGTGAGTGATCTCTCCCGACCGCCGCTGTCTCTGAGCTCCGGTGGCCACGCCACTTCTGGCTGAGCGAAGGACGAAGCGGAGACCGACTACGAGCGCTTTCACACACCATCTCCAGAACTGTTGCCTGTTTTCCCTGCAACTTACCAGCCGGTTCGGCTCACCCTTAGTTTACCTCAGTTGTGACTTTTTCTACCCTGCTTGGGCCCCGTTCCCACAATAAACTTGTTCCAACTCAACTTCAGTGTCGATTCAGCCTGTCCCATCCCACCACACGACATCCTGGTTGTAACCGTGACAATAGGTGTACCTTTAAATCTTTTATTACCTTTTTACCATTAAATAAGAATTTGAGTTTCATCTAGAACTAAATCCAGAAAATAAAACCAGCTGTGTCTGCTTGATTTCGTCTGCTGTCTTAGTAATGTGACTATTCGACCTTCGACCCCGGAGGGCGCTCGTGTTCGCCCTTTTTCTTTGTTGGTTTTTGTTTCATCTTAGTTCCTGTTTCAGTTCGTTAGTGTTTTCACCTGGTTTTCATTTCATGTCCTGTTCATGTTTGTCCTTTTTCTTAAAATTATTAGTTGCATCACCACAGACTGAGGAGTAGTAAGTGGGTCCTTTCCTTTTAGTATTCTACAGAGTTAGTTATCGCGAATCTGGTGAACAGGGAATTGGGCTCAGGTGGAGCTTCCCTTGTTTCAGTGTGTCTTTGGCGCCAACGTTTGGCGATTGCGGAGTCAGTACCAGGGCCTCAGGCTACTCAGACCCCTGGGACTCCTGTTAGTTGTAGTTTTGCTTTGCCTTAGGACCAGAGTTGTAACAAAAAAGGTTGAGACCAGAACGTTACATAACATTATTTTTAACAGTCAACACCATATTTATGTATATTAAATGCAGTATTTCCCTGTTTTAAAAGTATTCCTCATTATTATCATGTGTATGTGTCGCTGGTTGTTACGACACTTGTTTATTGAGACTCGGGAAACTGCGGCAGATTTCTACAGCTTATGTTTCGAACTCAAACATTATCAACTAATATTAATGAGTAAATGAGTTTAAGTCAGTTATTTACCTTCAGACGGAGGTTTTTGAAGAAAACACAGCGTGATGCAGCGATCAACGAAACAGGAACTTAATTTTAACGCGGAAATACCCAGAAACCTGCGCGGGTTGTTACCACAGTTAACACGTGTTTGTCTTTTACCCTCCAATCTTAATGTGCAAATACTTCTTGTGGTTTCTGCCTTTCATTGCACTTGTTCCTGTCTGTTTCAAGCTGCTGTCTGCACCTAGAAACAGACAAGAACAAGTGCAATGACTGCAGATCTAACAGACAAAAACTAAGTGACTCACACCTGTAACTAAAAGACACAACATGAAGTAAAACTGAGAACAAAGTTATAAATATATTATAATTATATAAAATAAAAATAATTCCAGATTAGGCCCATGACTGGCTGGACTCAAATCCATCCTGATAAACAGACAAGAACATCACCACAGAAGGAACATTTTAGTTTTCAAGTTTACTACTGGCTTTGAAATCATTTCTAAATTTTTACCATTAAATAAGAATTTAGGTATCATCTAGAACTAAATCCTGAAAATAGAACCAGCTGTGTCGGCTTGATTTCGTCTACAATTGTCTTAGTAAAGATTGAGACCATAACATTATTTTTTTTCACAACTCAACCATTATTTTTGTATGTTAAAGGAGTATTTCCCTCTTTTAAAATGCTTTTTTTAAATCACCATAATATTGTGGTGAAACGTTGCATAACATTATTTTTTAACAGTTTTACAAGTCAACACCATATTTATGTATATTAAATGCAGTATTTCCCTGTTTTAAAAGTATTCCTCATTATTATCATATGTATGTGTCACTGGTTGTTGTTGTTACGACACTTGTTTATTGAGACTCGGGAAACTGCGGCAGATTTCTACAGCTTATGTTTCTAACTCAAACATTATCAACTAATATTAATGAGTAAATGACTTTAAGTCAGTTATTTACCTTCAGACGGAGGTTTTTGAAGAAAACAAAACGTGACGCAGTGACAAACAAAACAGGAACTAAACTTTAATGCGGAAACGCATGAGGGTTGCAGCCTCTGACTCTTTCCTTTCTGTGGGGGAGGTGGATGCTGTTTCACTCATCGCTGTACATTTCTGTACTTGTATATAAATGTGTGTCATTTAATTTCTTTATAGTCTTTATACCTGACATCACTGTTTTATGTTTATATGTTGATGTATTTTAGCTTCATGTTGTTCAGACAATCAAGCTAACTTCATCTTTACTGTTGTCTATGTTTGACGCACATAGGAACTGGAGAGGGCAGATATTTACCAGATTGTGGTTTTTGTTTTCTTTCTGTGCATCAGAATAAAAGGAGAATCCAATCACGACGTCACTGCACAAAGCAGAATTACACTGGTCACATCAGGGCAGAGCAGGTTAAGGCAGAGCCTTTTCTTTTGGTTTCTACATTTTCTAGCTGCCGTCTGCACCTAGAAACAGACAGGAACAAGTGGAATGACTGCAGATCTAACACACGGAAACTAAGTGACTCACACCTGCAGCTAAAAGACACAACATGAAGTAAAACTGAGATCACAAAGTTACACAAAATATAATGACTTGCAGTCATTGAAATTAGTGATTAGACCTCACAGTTGATTAACAACACGTTTATGTCACAACATTTATTAAACACAAACATGACTATAAATAATAAACAGGAAGCAACAACATTGACAGTGATTCAGAGACACCAACAAGTTGTGTTGAGTGGCGCAGGGCGTCAGTGGCTCGCGGAGGCCAGTCCTGAATAGCTGGCACAGACTTTCAGCCAATCAAATTGCAGCATTCTCCCTCTCTCCCTGTATCCCGGTTTGATTCCCAGTCATGGCAAAGTTTGTGCGACATGATTAAAGGTAATTGATAAATTTTAATGTTTTAACAGCTGACTTGGTGTAAATTTACACAAAATGTAATTGTTTTACCTTTTTTATGATTAGTAGTAGTACTATGAGCATGTTGACATACACCATTCATTTATAAGGAGATTTAGAGACAATATTCATGTAAACTGTTTAATGAACATAATCAAACTTATACATACATACATACATGAAAGCAATACAATATCAATACAATATTACAATCCTCTTTATGCCTTTTCCTTTATAAAATGATAAGACAAGGCAGTGAAGGAATGTAAATAGTTAAAAGCTTAGATAGTAGGATGCAGGCAGAAAACAGAACAAGCTGAATTAAAGTACAGTTTAAATCACATCAAGTTTAGAGAGTAGTAGAGTAGAACAGCCAGTCACAGGTCATTAAACAGTATGTGGAGAGCAGGATGTTAGGACAAGAGCAGACGAGTTGCATGTAAGTGAAACATGCCTGAACAAGGGCGACTGGGTGAATGTGTGTAGAAGGAGATGTGCTTAAATCCACAGAACACGGGGCCACACAGCAACTGTGACCACCGAGGGGACGTAGAGCATCCATGGAGACGAACACCAGACCACATCATCAGGATCCTGTTTCACAACTGAAAGATGCTCTGTTTAGTATAAAGGTGTGGGTCGAGGGACAGACAGCGTCAGACTTCGTGCCCTGACTATATGCTGTATGGAATAGAGACAGACTGACCAAGGCCTGTACAATTATTATTCTTCAAGTGCAAAATAAAAGTCAGATTGAATTCATCAGCCGTTTCTCCTCATCATTAAACAAACGCACAGAGCTGGGATTTTCAGAGCATCTCAACAGCAGTAAACGTACTTTCCAGGAAAGACTGTGAATGTGGAGGCTATTTGGGCCTGTTTTAGTTCCCTGTTACAAAAGCGACATGTGCGTCCTGTGGACCGAGGCTCAGTTCTTTTTCTCTGGGGGCAGATGGTGATGGCTGTAAAATTACAACAATGACAAGAAGAGTGTGAGACTTGAGTTTACCTCTTTAGCATGTGCACAACCAAATCAACTATTTTAACTTACTTTGTGCTCTCTTTGCAGATGGAGGCTGCAGCAGAGGTTGACCAGTCACTGCAGACGTCTCTGGAGAAGAATGTGTCTCTACAAACCCAGAAAGTTTTATTAATTACAACAAAACAGAGAAACATGGACGACATTTGGCCCTTGGGCTGTAGTTAAGACCAAAAGCTGCACAGCAGAACAATGCTGGCCCATTTATATTTGTATTTATTTATATTTATGCTTCTGGCCAAATGTTTTGTTTGTGTGACCAGAATGTACAATATTGTCCATTAAAGAAATATGTTTTGAAACGCAACTGCTCACCTGGTTCTTCTGGCACAAGAAACTCGAACTGTTTTGGAAGTGGCACAGGCGTCTTTTCAGGTGGACTGACTGGATGACGAGAATGAAAAAATAGAATTAATTGATGATGTATCTGTAACACATGAATAGGACACTAACATTTCAATAAATGAGCTAAAAAGTAGGATAAAATACATGAATAACATTTACATTTTAATGGAATTTAACATTGAATGAATCAATATTTAATTGTGACAACTATTACAATTAAATGTGAGCAGGGAAAGTAACGTGGGACACAGCAAACACATGTCATCACGTGTTAGTATTCAAAGCAGTTCACACTTCATCATTTCAACCACATAAGGAGATTAATACTTACCCCCATGAAGCGATGAACTGATTCATAGTCACTAGGACGACAAACAGAACCAGAAGACAGAACTCATGCTTCGGTGGGAGAGCAGCACATTATCCCAGAGCTGACGATTTGTGCAACGTATTTTATCTTTCTTCTCTTGAAGCCTTTGATTGTCTGGAGGTTACAAGTGCAGCAGCAACACCAGCAGCAGCGAAGTTGAGACAAGTAACAGGTAGAGTGTTTGTTTGCAATAAAAAGGCTTCACTTGAGCTGAACGGTAATTTTCTGAATTAAAATAAATGTTGACTGACTGCTGTGTGAAGATTGTTTTGAGGGAGAAGTACTGAGCATCGTCCCCTCCAGCTCTTCCTTATCCATCTCTGTGACACAGACAGACAGACATTTAGCTGTGACATCTTTGTGTACTCAAATATCTTGTACTTCTACCAGAGAAAACAGAAATGATATAATTTTAAAAACTCAAGACCCACCTGTGGCTTCCTTGGGATTATGTGAAGGATGTGTCATCACTGAGGCGTGTGCTGCTTGTTTTGCAAGTATTGGTGCAGCTTGTGCATCTTTGTTCCAGGAGCACAGCTTTTCCTAAGTATGAGGCCGCGTAGCCATCATTCCTGCTGTCCCAGATGTTTCACCAGGTGTGTTTGGCACAGGAACCGAAAACAACTGGCTGGTCATCCGTTGCATCCCCTTCTCTCTGACGCACCACAGCAAGGACATTTTGTCTGACCAGCTCTTCCTTCACAGGCGCAGATCTTGCAAAGAGGGTTTGTCTTTAATGAGCCTGGCTGCATTAGAGGGATCCTGCAGAACACAAACGGTTTGTTTGTGCATTTCACCTGTTGGGATGGGAAATACTTTAACATACACATAAATATGTAATGTTATTACAACACGGTGACGCGTGTGGAGTTACTGGGTGACATCAATATCAACACTAGTCCTTTTATGCTTTTTCTATGTGACTATCTGACTGTTTCCTTCACACAGTCTGCTAAACTATAATAATGCAACAAAAGAACATAACAGACACATGGATGGAGAAAACTGACGCAACAAACTATTTAATTCACAAAGGTTGAACCCTGTCACTATAAGGCTTTCACATATTAAACTACAGCAGCAAAGACAAAGTGTTTGATGCATTTCAAACACCTACACACGTTTACAACTAAGCCCTCTGCTGAAATAACACGTAGTCATTTCCTGGAGCAGTGTTACTCTTCACTTTCCCTTAAATAATCATTTGATCGTTTTTCTGGCGTGTTTTCATCACAAACAGTGAAATACAACCGTAACCAGATCGTACTTTTACTCTAATACCGAGCTCGCGGATCGAGCGGTGCTTCCGCGTTACCGTGTGATAAACGGTGAGCGACCGGCCACGTACGGCGAAGATAAAACAAAACAAAACGCGCCGCCGAGGTAAAAGAACCGACGGTTCCCCCCGAATCCGCGGCGTTAACTTCAAACTTTACCGGACGTAATTCGGGAGACAATGAATGGACTCCCTCACAAAATCTGTCATTTGTTCGTTTCCTTGTAACGTTTTTCTATCCCCCCCCAAACAGCGAAGCACAAACTTACCGGTTACCGACGTCCACAGAGCGCCCAGGCCGCCTCTTCTCCGGCAGCCGGAGCTGAAAAGTCGACGTCACAACCGGTTTGTACAGAAAGGGCGCAACAGCGCATACTATCGGCCGGAAGTATATCGCATCCGTAGTGGTTTAGCACTACCATTGAAAATGAATGGGAATCGGTTTAGGGCGTTTTAGCTAAAGAATGAGGATTCCTGACTTCCCCAGTCATGTGCCAAAGCTTTGAGTACAGATAGGTAGAAAAGCGCTATACAAACACAGACCATTCACCATTTAAAATAAAATGAATAAATTACACAAAATTAGTTCGACTACAGAACCAAACATGGAGACAGTCCCAGAATATAAAATCACAACAGTCAGATGTAGACGAGGATATGCTGAATATTTATTTATGGGTCATTTATGAGTATTTTTGGGTCAGTCTACAGAAAACTACTACACAAAGGTCAGTAGGAGAGAAAAGAAAATTATGTGAGACTAAATATTAGTAGATGGTGTCCATGTATGAACCTCAGGTAACATGAGATCAGTCTCAATATGGAAACTGATCTTAGTTAACTTCTTCATGTAGGTTTCAACAAATTGCACTGAAATATTATTTCTGACGATGTCAACAGCTTTAGCTGGATTTGTATGAACAGCACGTCTCCACTGTTTGTGCTTCCAACTACACAACACAGACACAACAGTCCTTTAAGCTTCAGACTGTTTGACTTAGATGCTCTCTCACACAGACACTGATCAGTCTGACCAGCCACCAGCTGCTGTATCCGTATGTATAGACGTCCCATAATCCTTTGTGACTCAACCTGTGGATGTGTAGCGTAGTGATGTGGGTGGTGTCTACATGTGGGTTTTAGAGGCGACTCCCTGGACCTGGGTGAGGTCACAGCAGAGAGTCTCAGCCTCCTTAAGACCCACAATCTCACAGCTCCTCTTCCACAGTCGGGCTTGTAGCTCGGAGTCGTAGGAAAGGTCAGAGGATCTGGTCCTGTGGCCGTTGTACAGGTAGCATCCACCCACCCCCTCCACCTCCTGGGCAGCTGCAGCGTAGATGGCTGTGGCTGCTCCCTCTGCTGGAGTCTGAGGAGGACACATATGAGAGGACGACCGTGAGTCCACCAGTTACTGATCCCAGCACAGCCATAGCACTGACCTTTACACAGGTAAACACCAGCATCTGTCAGGAGTCAGCAAACGGAGCAAGTCTGGGTCGTACTGAGCTGAAGCCTGAGAAAACCGACGACGAAGCTACGGCAGTGAAACGTACCCTGAACAGAATCTTAGCCACTGGTTTCTTCACTGCTTGCGCGAGGCTCCACAGGTTGTCGTACAGCGCCGTGTCCACCATGCCGGGGTCCACGGCGTTGGCCGTCACCTGGAAGCCGCCGGCCGTCAGCTGCTCCTGCAGGTAGTAGGTGAGAAGCACCAGAGCCAGTTTGCTTTGGGAGTAGGCGCCGTGGGAACTGTAGCAGGTCCTTCAGACAGAGGAGCAGGAAGGAAACACGGCAGTGAAGGCTCTGAGTCAACTTACCTGAGTTAAGCT
The DNA here is from genome assembly GCA_030770545.1 of Macropodus opercularis. Classification (NCBI taxonomy): domain Eukaryota; kingdom Metazoa; phylum Chordata; class Actinopteri; order Anabantiformes; family Osphronemidae; genus Macropodus; species Macropodus opercularis. Next base: position 6,263,962 of record CM061090.1, on the reverse strand, counting down.
ACTGTAAATAACTGGAGACCATGAGGCCACAAACTGAATAATGCTGTAAACCTCCAGGGTTGATTTACTGAAGGTTTGAATGGACAGAAACATGGACCAGAACCAGCACAGACACAGAGGACTTTGTCTAATCAGTCCAGTAGCAAAAGCTGCAGATTCTGCACCTTAGTCCTCATACATGTACAAAGCAAAGTGTGTGAGTGAGTGAACAGAACACAGAGGAGCCGTAGACACGTTATATGACGTGATGAGTGAGAGTGATGTCGTTTCTAAGGCAGCTGTCGTCTGTGCACAGGTGGCTGCTGTTATTCAGGTGAGGAGCAGCTGGAGGACAAATGAACAACGTGTTGACAACGTGACCTTCGTATGTTTAGAAAACAAACACGTCATGTGTCCAGTGACTGATCTGGAGCCAGTCGCTACCTGTCATCTCTGCATCAGCTTTGCTCTGTGTCTGGGTCACTGAACTGGGTTTTCATCAAACAACGAGCCACTGAGTGTCCACAGAGCAGCCTGTGCACTGGGTTCACCTCCTGTTGAGGTCGTCCAGGTCCAGGACTCCTGCGTAGTGTGTAGCTGAGGATACGCTGACGATTCTGGAGCAGCGGCCCTGTCGTCCCGACCTCCTCAGCGAGTCCAGCAGCAGGTGGGTCAGCAGGAAGTGGCCCAGGTAGTTTAGACCAAGGTGGAACTCAAAGCCGTCCTCCGTCCGTCTCTCAGGAACCAGCATGGTCCCGGCTACACGACACAGAACAGGTTTGACTCTGTGTCAGACCAACAGCTTGATGGAGCCCTGCTACAGCCCTGAAGCAGCCTACCGTTGTTAACCAGGACATGCAGGGGCAGACGTCTGTCTTTAAACGTCTGAGCAAAGCGTCGCACTGATGTCAGTGAAGTCAGGTCCACGAAGACAAACTCAGCTGTGAAGGCAAACATCACATTAGCACCATGTAGCTACAGAATAGATCATCCTGTCACACAGAGACTGTGAACATTGGGGAAAAACCAAACACTAGATCCACTTGACTAAACAAATGATGAGTCTACTGTTTACAGATGGACAGAAACAACAAACACACACTACTGTGGCTAAAAGACTCCTTTAATAGTCTTTAATACTTCAAATGTGCTGATGTGTGAGCTTTTCAAATGAATCACATTTGGACCTTGTGAAGCTAGTGTCTGACCAGCATCCATTAGAAATAAAGAAACACAGCAGTGAACAGAGCATCTGCTTTTGTTGTACTCGTCATAACTGTGCTTTAAGACTGAATATTTACCTTTGCCCTCGCTGCCTTCTTCATTAATCCTCTTGACGGCTGCTGAGCCCTCGTCTGTCTCGTTCCCAGCTGGAGATGGTGGAGATCAGACAGTTTGTGGGTGGACATCCAGTAAATATCCACTCACTAAACAACTTAGACTGACTAAGGTCATTCCCACAAATTATTCACTGACCAGCTGTCACATTTAAATCATCCCAACTCCTGATTCAAATACTGTTTAAACCATAACAGCCTGCAAGTAAACATAACTAACTAAATCGAACTAACTGTACCTAATAACTAACTAACACATAGTGGTCTAACATTTAATAAATGACGTAAAATCAATCCTGTCAAAACCAAACCAACCAAACCAGTCACCAGGTGTGTTCACATGTATTCAAGACAAGCCAGACAGAGGGACAACAAACACATGATCGGATCCTACCTATGATCACGTGCATCCCAAGTCGTACCAGGTGTCTCGCCGTCTCAAAACCCATTCCTCTGGTACCCCCCGTCACTATGGCAACCCTTCCATTTTGCTTGGGTAAGGCTGTGTGGAGGAGAAAGGCACAACAGCAGTACAGATTGTTTTTGTTATTCTTAGATATAAGTTGGATTGAAGGCAGCAACATCAGAGCCAGAATCTTAATGATCCACTCCCTGACTGGTAGGTAGGAAAGAATGAGGTTGTTTTAGAAGCACATTATCAAACTAGACATGACCACAGCAGCAGAAGGATTCTCCTGCTTTGCACTGCTGACTGCAGTTTCCCTTAGAGGTGCCTGTTTTTTACTGAAATCTGCTAGTCCAAGATGCCCTTTAGCTCCTTAGTGATGTTGCTCTCAACCATGCAAATGGTGAGGCACCGTTTACAGATACACTCTACAACCCCAATCTCACTGAGCTCTGGTGGAACCAGTGGCAGCGGTTTCCAGAGAACGTAATTGGACCTATACATATGCAACTGAACATCCATTTTGCAGTGTAACATACAACCGTCAGCACCTTTATTCAGTACCAAGGTATTTATTTTGGTCGTGGATGTGCGACTAGATTAAGTCTAGAAATCCCTGAACCTTTACACGTGGTTAGCTTGTTGGAAAGCAACTGACTAGGGAGCCTTCATTTAGTAAGAACCTGATGAGAACAGTGAAATAAACATTTGAAGAGGTTTATGAGTCTAATTTATAAAAGTTTACAAATAATTTCATTAGATTCTTTCCACAGTCTCTAATACTACTGAGTAGTAAAAGGAAATTTTCATTTCTACCAAAAACATTTGTTTAGGTTTCAACAAGTGGAGGCTGTCAAACAGAAGCCAGATCAAGGTGCATCATCTGATGACGTATCTAGTAGAAGCTGTCTGTAGTACAGCTGTAGGTCATCTACTACCCCCAGAGTTAATAAAGCAGCAATGATTATTCTTATTATAACAACAAAGAGTTCATTAAAAGCTACTGGTAAACAAAGAAGGGGCAGGCCACTAGTATCAGCTGATATAAACCAGATAATCTGATAACATCTGTATCGTGCCACTAGGAAATAGAAGCATCAGTTCATCTGGTTGCCACGGTGGAAGTAAAAGGAAACAATGTAGGAAATCCCACAAAAACTCCAGACTTTGTTAGGATTTAAGCGTTAAATCCATTTCACCATCTGGAGACACAATCAGTTTCTTGTTCTAGTGCACTAATGATTACAGGCTCTGACATCACATGCTTTAACCCAGATCAGCTGTTTGGTAAATAATAGGGTAAAAGGTTTGACAGCTGCTCACCGATAACAGTTATTTTCATCAGGAAACACACAAATCACACAGAAGGAAGTTGTAGCAGGTTTTCTAAGGGTTAAAGCTCAACCTCTGTAAACAGGATCTGATCACCTCAGGGGCAGTCAGACTAAAAGCAATATATATATAAAATGGTTACACCTTCCACAGCTGACATCACACCCACACCAATCTTTAAGGGTTCAATGTGGAAACATAAAACAACATATGATTTAATATTTCCAACAGTCACAGAAATCAGGCCACAGAGACCAGTGAACATGATGCAAGAAGCTTCTTTCCAGTTTCAGACTTCACACTGTACAGAGATGATCTGCTCTTCATTCATATTAACAGACTCACAGACACAGAGCAGTAACTGTGTCAGAGGTTAGAAAAACTGATTTTAAATGTCTGTATTTCACAATCACATAATATTGAGTAAGTCTCAAACCAAAGATCAGGATTTAATCCAAAGCTCGCTGGTTTCCAGTTCATGACACACATATTATGAATTATATCATAAAGTCAAACTGAATTCATTTTCAACATTGTTCTATTTTCGCAGACAACTTTAGGACTTAACGTTACTCTGATAACAGCAGTTACCTTTAACTACACTTTGTTAAATAGATCAGTTTTGTTAATTTATAGGTTTTATGACAGTCGCCAAACTCCGTTATACCACACGAGCAGTTGAATGGCGCCTTCATGCAAGTGTTTCTTAATTTAAACTATAAATTGTAAAGCAACATTGTCGTTCTCTTTAAAAACTCTTTAAAACAGGCACCGAGCGGACGAGAAATGCTTCTTTATTCAACTCTGTTAGTGTCACCTTGGTATCATAATAACTGTCTGCATAAATTACCACATATCTCCAGAAATGGTGACTTTCCCTGTGGAGCCTGGGTGTAACTGATAAAACAGAACCAAGCTGTGGGAACAGAAACTGACCTGGTAACGTGAAGGACCTGTTGAAGAGCTGATAAATCAGGACTTTAATCCCGCACAGGTACAGACTGAGCAGCGGAACCAGAACCGACTGGACCCACAGCCACATCGCTTCCGAGCGCTTCCGACTCCCACTGTGCTACAGCTTAATGAGTCCGACTCGAGCATTGCTCCGGATAAATGTGTTCCGCCCCCACTCACCTCGTCACAGCGTCACACAATGGAGCTCTGTTCAAATCTGATCCCTCTGATGAGTTCACTGAGTTACCAGCTAAACAGTCTGGTAATGGGCCAAAAACTGCAAATAACACTTTATTCCTATAAATATTAGAAGTATTCTACTCACTAGAAGTATTACAATACAGTATTTGAGTCTTAGTTACAAGAAACAGCACAAAAAGCTACTTTTATAACAAATTTATACTGTTCAGTGACATTTTGTTTCACTGAACAGACTAAATGTTTTTAAAGATAAGATAATATATTTGCCTTTTTAATTGAATCATTGACCGTAAAATACATTTCAGCGATTTTCAATTCATTTCTCATATGGAAACATGACAGGTTAAATTAATTCCTACCTCTGAATTTTTAATATTAGAGTTTTTGTCATCATTGTGATGTCCTTATTTTAATAACTGTAATAGAAAAACAAAACCATTACCCATTTACAGAAAATGTTCTTGTATAGATACTGGTTGTTCTTCTGGATTTTGCTGGGTTTTCCAGGGACACATGTGACCAGACCTTAATAAATACAGTCAATGGGTTTAATTCATAATCAAAGAAGATGAATCACAATAGCTGCTGTGTTCGACACAGATGATACACGGTTAAACATTAAATATCCTCTGACTGTCACATATTGATTCTCACTCTTGTTTGGCAGCAGATGATGCTGGTCACACTCTGATCGATCATATCCACTAGTGAACGGTTATCACACGCTGTCACACGTTTTCATTCAGACAAAGTTAAGTTCTAGGGTCGACTATATTCATGCTTCATATCTAACAAACCGGAAAATGTCATTATTTACCAGCTGCAGATGACGATGATGTCATCCTGTAGTGGTGTGATCACTGTTCACGGTGCAGAACATCATTTGACTTGTGTCATTTGCTCAGTTTGATATCAGTGACTAGTCAGAACGGTGATTCGCAGACATCAGATTATTGGTAAAACTGTGGTGATGACTTCTTCCCTTTCACTTCAAAGGTTGACATCTCCACTGTTGTTTCTGACATGAACAGAACCACAAAGTGTGTGGTTTCAGCTGTTCTCTGCATTTTTCTTTTGTTGAGACATGTTTTATTTTATTGCCACATCGTAAGATTGCAGCACCATCGAAACAAGCTTGATTAAAGCGCTGTAGAGGTTTTAATGGGTCAGGTTGGGGCCTGAACTTCTAATCCCATGTCAACAAGATGAAGTTAATTAGTTTAAGCTGAGATGTGAGTCCTGATCCTCAGCGTAATCAGCATCTGATGACTGCAACACGTGACCACGTACTTTTGTTTTCATGTATCCAGTTTCATGTAGCTTCTTAATGTGAGTGGGAGCCTGAGATGCTGCAAAGTAACCTCAGAAAGCTTATTTCAGTAAACGCTGAGTTTGTTTGATCAAGTTGAGTTTAGGTTACTGACACGTTTTGTACAGACCCACCAGAGATGATGTAAAGAATCAAGATAACCCTTGTAAGACCCAGACAGTTCACTTCAGGTCTGACATTAATACGATCCACAGAGGTTCAAATGAGACTCGGTCCACCCTACATGTGCAAAGATCATTTTTTAATGTAACTGGTCCAAATCACCCTCATCACATTTACTGCTTTAAAATAAAATGTGTAAAAAAATCACAACATGCAACTATAATTAGAAGGAAAGTTGATCAAATTAGTAACAGACAATAAACTTAAATGCATAAACTTAGACACAGAAATGATGATAAGAAGGTGGCGTGAAGCATAGAGGACATGGCCACAGGTGCATTCATGACTCGCCTGAATTTATAAAAAGTGCTGAACACATTGTATGAACCAGTAAAAACCAGTATGACTCAATATACCTCAGTATAAACCAGTATGAACCAATATACCTCAGTATAAACCAGTATGAACCAATATACCTCAGTATAAACCAGTATGAACCAACATACCTCAGTATAAACCAGTATGAACCAATATACCTCAGTATAAACCAGTATGAACCAATATACCTCAGTATAAACCAGTATGAACCAATATACCTCAGTATAAACCAGTATGAACCAATATACCTCAGTATAAACCAGTATGAACCAATATACCTCAGTATAAACCAGTATGAACCAATATACCTCAGTATAAACCAGTATGAACCAACATACCTCAGTATAAACCAGTATGAACCAATATACCTCAGTATAAACCAGTATGAACCAATATACCTCAGTATAAACCAGTATGAACCAACATACCTCAGTATAAACCAGTATGAACCAATATACCTCAGTATAAACCAGTATGAACCAACATACCTCAGTATAAACCAGTATGAACCAATATACCTCAGTATAAACCAGTATGAACCAATATACCTCAGTATAAACCAGTATGAACCAACATACCTCAGTATAAACCAGTATGCATCAGTGTGAACAAGAATGAACCAGGAAACATAGTGAAAACTCTAAACTTGCTTCACCTGCCCAGTCTATGTAACATGATGAATATGTTATCACATTATTGTGATATTTATTCATGGTTATTGCCACAACCCTGATCAATCATCCAACTCCAGCTGAGTTTGTCCTTTTCATGGAAGTAATTTGGGACTTTCTTAGTTTTCTGGTACTGGACATCTGGTTCCGTCCCTGTGTCCGTGCTGGACTCACCACAAATGCGTCTTGGGTCTGGCCTTGAAGGATTCCTTTCTGGACAGCTCCTCTGTCTCATGGAAAGACGTGCTCTTGACAATCTGTGACGTCCTGTCCCGCAGCTTCTGCAGTTTAGGCTTCATCCTGCTGAAGGACGACTTCCTCCTGAGGGGTGGTTCTCTGGGTCCGTCCCCACTGTCCACAGAGTCAGAGTCGCTTTGGCTGCGCAGCCAGAGGGGCTTCAGGCTGGACTGGAGAACCCTGGAGAACCTCCAGCGTCCTCCTTTCCTCTGGTCTGCGCCGTCTGCGTCCGACTGCTCGTAGGCTCCTATTATGTCCCGTATGTCCACGCTCACGCTGTCGGTCAGGTACTGGCAGGCCTTTCTCCCACTGTGGTCCCTGACCTCCACGTCGGCGCTGTAGGCCCCCACCAGGAGCTTCACCACCTCCATGTGGTTGTGCATGGCAGCTATGTGCAGCGGCGTGTAGCCGGTGTTCGAGCGGACGTCCACGCTGATGGGAACGTCGTGATGCTCTGCAAAGTTCATGATCAGCGCGATGAGCTCAGGCTTGCCGTGCTTGGCGGCCCAGTGCAGGCAGGTGAAGCCGGAGACAAAGTCCTTCCTGAGGATGAGGCTGGGGTCTTCAGCGAGGAGGCGGTGCAAGCTGCCCCACTGCCCGTCTGAGGAACACATCATCCACTCGTGTTCCAGAGGCTCCAGGCTGACAGAGGGCCTCTCCTCGTCCAGGCCGGGCACCAGGGAGGCTGAGTCACTGGACGCCAGGCTGACAGAGGAGCGCTGACTCCAGCTGCGCCTCAGCTGCGGAGAGTTGCTCGTCCTGACGTGGATGAAGGATCTGTGCCTGCTCCTCGGGCTGCCGGACAGACTCTGTGTGTCGGGTCCGGTTCCAACCACATGAGGCTGCTCTGCTGGGGCCTCCCCCTGCCTGGATGTGGGACTGAGTCCAGCAGGACTTGCACTACCGGTCGGAGCAGGTTCTGGCAGGCTGAACGCAGCTCCCTGTGCAGGGAGCGGCGACGCAGCAGTCACTGAAATCTGTGGTAGGTCAGGACCAGCCGGTTCCTTCCCGGCTCTGTTCTCCCTCTGAGAGGTGTTTCCCATGTGAGCTGAGCTTCTCTCCAGCTGCTCTACCGCACAGACCGACCCATCAGCCTGGGCCCCGGACGCGTCTCTGGTCAGAGAAACGTCGGCAGCAGAGGGATCCTGCAGAGCTGTCACCTCTCTGTAACCTGGAAGAGACGCTGCTTGTTGTTCACCAGCCTCAGCTGGAGGCGACGTGGCCACGCCCACCTGTGCGTCACTCACCTGTCTGAAATGTGAGTCTGCGGGCGGACGCTGCACATTCACGGAACCTCGGAACTTTTTCCTCAGACACACATATTTAACTCCATTGTCCGCTTTCACAACAGCAGCGCTGTCCACACACTGTTTGAACCGGTCCCGAACCACAGTCCGCTGCTCCGGGTCCTGTGGGAACACGGCCGTGAAATGCTGGACCAGGTCCGTGTTCGTCGCTCTGCCTCCTCGGTCCCTGAGGAAGCTCACAACGGCCTCCTCACTGCACTCGGTGGCCATTGGAAACTAACGGAACCGGGTCAACGGGCGAAACAACACACGAACTCACGAACCCACCGCGGAGTCGCCACAGGATCCAGATCCAGACTGAATAGACCCACCGTGACGCTGAACGCAGCCCGAACTGGATCCGGCTCGTCTGTGACTTTCTACACAGTCATTTCTACACCCGAGGCGCCTCCGCCTCACAGCCCGACACCACGGACCGTACCATCCGAACCACGACGAAACACGCTTCAACTGTTTAAGCGACGCAGATTTGAAGCCTTTACGTTTTATTTTAAACATGAATAAAAGACGTCACAGTCATTAAAGTACAACACCAGAAGGATTATCGCTTGGTTTGGTGTTTGTGAAGTGGTCGGGTCCGAACCTGCCGTTACCTGCTCTAATCGGATTACCTGACGCTGACGCGATTGTGTAATACTTTACACGATGTTTAACTGTTTCCTTCCTCCAGAACCACGAGTCCAGTTTAAACGGATCCCTGCGACACGTACGGGCCCAAAGTTTCCCAGACTGCAGCTCGTCCATGTGTTACTGCTGCAGTTATACCTGGTTTAAATTCACTAATCTAAAACTACAACAAAGTGAAAGAAATGTTTTAGTATTTAGCCCTGAACAAACCGCAGAACAGTCAAACCCACACATTGCATGGATTGGATATTTTATTAAAACCACAGTCAATACAATCAAATTTATCGGGAGGGTGAAACCATCAGACGTCACTGAGCTGCTTGTTTCAGGGACTTCAGAGCTGGGAGGATGTCGTCCAGACGACAGACTCCTGAAACACAAACACACCTCAACTGTCATAACAGGCATCATTACAGTAACACTTTATTCAGCATGGTGGGATTAACGGGTGTCAGGATGCATCATATCAGCCAAAACCATCTACGTATGAGACTGTGGTCCTGTTCTTACCCAGGGTCTGCAACAGCTCTGTAGCGAGGCCATGGAACGCAGGGAAGAACTCCTCATGCTGCTTCACTTTGACAATGATACTGAAAAACAACGCGGTGTGGGTGACAGCGGTACTGCAGTGAAACTGGCAGCAGGTATTGATGTGTGAGTCAAATGTGTTTAAACCTGTCGATGTCAGAGTCTCCCAGAACATCGTGGAGCCCAGCAGAGCGTTTAGTGGAGGACACCAGCGAGGACATGGAGTTCACCACCTCAGCGGGAGAAGCCCGGCTGTCTGAGCCAAAACACAACACAACAGCACATCTTCACAATGTCACAAAGTAATTCAATTAGTACAATACTGTATAAATATAACTAGTAAACAAACAGGAACCGCATTAGCACCAAAATAATAAATAATAGGCACTAATTAAATTGTGCAGAATAAAGTGACTTTATGTTACTGGGCTTATATATAAAACATCAAATGTATTTAATGTGTTTCAATATTACATCATCAGTCTAATGTAGAAGCAGGTAACAGTGAAGCTCAGTCTAACCACTACTACACCATTGTCATTACTATACTATTATCGCTACTGTTATACTATTAACTTTTTGAAATATTTATTTTTGTATTTATTGTTTGTTGTTCAATCTGAGTCTCAGTCTTCAGCTCAAATGTAAACTGGTAAAGTAACGTAAAACAGCAAAATACGAAGCAGAAGACAGCTGTACTTCAGTGAATGACTCAGTTACTCTGCAGGTTACAGTACCTAGGTTCAGAACGTCTCTGAGGTTCCTCATGGCAGTAGTCAGCTCCCCCAGCCTAGTGTAGACCTCGTTCATACGAGGGTAGACTCCGCTGAGCGAGGGGACGTCAAACAGCTTCTGGAAGTGAGACACCATGCAGCCCAGAGTGAAAGGTGTCGGACTCCTCTGGATCTGGATCCGGATCCGCATATCACACCACAGAAAACAGGTTAATGAGTGGGTTCCATTAGAGTCAAGCCAGTCCAGCATATCAGTACTGGCGTGGTTCCAAACTCCACCTGATCATCATCAGTGCAGGTGTTTTCCAGCAGGGAGTCCACCAGCACCATCATGTCCTCCACCTTCACAGCTTCTGCTGAACTGGTACCAGAGTCCGGAGGCTGCCAGGGCACCAGTCTGACAGCCAGTTTATCCAAACCACGCTGCAGCTCCTGAACATCACACAGAGCAGAGTCAGGATCTAGTCGGTCAGAACGAAGACTGGAAAATGGTGAACCACAAATTAAATATTTGGACTTAAATTACAACACACACAAGGAGAAAAATGTTAATAAATGAATGAATTTGGATTTAAAGTCATTTTAAGATGTTGGTGTTGTACTATGGCTCTGACTCAAGCGTAAACGCTGTGAGTCTTACCTTAAGCAGGTTCAGCTGCTGAGCCCAGACCTTCAGTGTGGGGACCAAACTCTGGAACCGAGCCAGGTCCACACCAACAGGAGGTTTCTGTCTGTGTAGCTGTAACGGAGAACTGGGCCCAGTCACCACAGAACTGATCTCAGTCAGCAGCTAGAATATAGAGAGGACACATCAGAGATGGGTTCAGTCAGGTACTGTGAAGGTTCATTCATTAATAATCTGGGTTTAGGGCACAGTCTCTTGTGATGAACGTCTGTGGTGAGTGTTTGGTTCAGTTTCATGCAGCATGATGAAGTTTGGTTCTGTAGATCAGACACAACCTGCTGCAGACATCAGACGTCATCATCCAGAACTTAAGTTAACACACACTGATGATTTAACCTTTTGGTTCTTGTACTGAGCTAACAGAACCTAAAATATCACAGCAATTGATAAATTTAACAACAACAACACACTTACATGGTGATACTTAGAACAGAACCTGGCATCTCTGACTGGGTCACCAACGTGTTCATGACTCCCAGATGTTCGGTCGTCTTCAGGCAACCTGCAAAGACAAAAAACTGACATCATCACAACATACCAACATGATTCTGGTGCTGGTCCCTTGTCACATGCTGGATACTGAGTAGCAGGTCAGACTCCAGAGAACCAGAACCAAACACATAGATGTGGTCTTACCTGGTATCACTGGGTTGGTTTAATCTTAGATGACCCAGTTTATGTTTGTAGAACTTCACGTCTCTGAGCGTCGGCCTGAAACAGAAAAACACATCAACTACAGTGTTTAGATTCACTACAAAAATCAACATCTGAGAAACAGTGTACAGTGTAAGTTGGAGTTTGACTTTGTGCCCATGTTTTAAATCCAACAGTTGAAGCTACATCTTAGTGCATCGGTCTGATGCAGTGCTTTGACCATCAGCTGTAGCTGCTGTTGCTGTGACATGCAGACCATAATTACAGGGCCTTGGAGGGGTCATTTTGGTGTGACCCAAGCGTGTCTGCTCCAAGACAGAAGGTGGAGGTGAGTTCAGTTTAAATCAATTAAAGTCTGAGTGAGTAAAGCCTTTATCAGATCTACACGGTTCCTGTCGGCGCCAGATTGACTGGAGCTCATGTTTTCACACACATCAGTAACAGTCAGTTAGTGTTTAGTGAATCAATTAATTTACCCACGTAACTACATGTCACACTGTGAGACTCAAGTGTTAATGTGATATATGTGTCACATGATCAAGTGAAGCTGCTGGAGGAACATGTCACCTGAGCTCATCCAACAGCTGAGTCAGTTTAGTCTCGTAGAAGTCGATGATGTCCAGCAGCCTGCAGACACAACATGGACAAACAAAGCTGTCAACATCTTTGTTCCATTATTTAACTTCCAGCACTGAAACTTCTCTTCAATGTCCAAAACTGAGAAGGATGTTGACCAAGCTCACATCCATCACTGACAACGCATGTCACCCACTGCACCAGACAGTGGAGGCTCTGAGCAGCTCCTTCAGTGGAGACTGATCCACCCACGATACCGATACCGCAGCAGCCCCAACCCTGCACACGTTATATGTTGCACTTGATTTGTAAATATTGTACATATAGTAAAATCTTGGACTCTTCTGCACATTTCTGCCTTTTTGCACTGCCTATTATGTGTAGCTGCTGTAATAATTGAATTTCCCCAACGTGGGATCAATAAAAGGATAAAGGATTTTCTTTCAGTAAAAACAAAGTCTAATCTTGGAGAACGGATGTACTTGACCCGCAGGTACATCACAGTGTGTACACATAAGCATAACACTGTGTACTGTGGCTGTGTGACTCCAAACCAAGCGTGGCTACTGTCAGTTTAAGAAGCTGAATGTGAGCCGTCTTCTTACTGCTGGTTTGCTGCTGAGCCGTGTCCGCTGACGTTTTTGCAGATGTTCTGAAAGGTCTGACTCTGCCGAGCTAATCGAAGCTCTTCTTCTTTGACGGCAAAATAAAGTTTTCTCTGAAGCTCAGCGTTCTCCTCAGTCTGCTTGGACAGTTTCTGCTGCAGAACCTCACACAGGTTCTACAGGATCAGACAAAAACATGTTCACTCTGAGTGAGCATCAAACGCTATAGACTGAAGCTGTACAAGTTTAAACCTCAGATGTTCTCCTCACGTACTCGTGCTTCCTGATTTTCCTGCTGCGGCTGTTGTGCGTGCTGCTGTCCAGCCTTGCTGAGGAAACGGTCCTCCAGCTCCTGGACTCTGGTCTTGACCCGGTCCAGCAGCCCCTGCAGCTTGTCTGCTCTCTGAGACTGCTGAACAGCTCGACTCATATGATCCTTAACGTCCTGTCTGAGAAACATACAGAAAAGGTCACGTGTGCTTTCTTTACCTGCTGCACCTTCTCCAGGACCAGGAGCTCGGACCAGTGCAGCAGAACTAAACAGTGTAGATCCCAGAGGCTGATACAGTGGAAGGTGTTCACACATTTGTGAATTAAATTCAAACTGAGAAGAAATAAACCTGAACAAAAGTAGATATTCAGATGCGCAGAGAAACTCACCTGATGCCGACAGGTCGAATAACAGGAGAACAGGTGGTCGACACAACGGCATTTATTATTAAACACATGGAGACAAAACCAACAGACGTGTACTCTGAGAAAAGACCCTGCTCTCAGACTTTAATACTGTACAAACTGTCATAGTATCTGACTCTTCTCTGTTTCACCCAAACACTGGTGAACATCTATGTTTTACGTGGATCATAAAAAGCCCATTAACGTAGCATTAAACAGCTCATCTTTCCAATCCTACGTTACATTAATGCAGCAAACATAAATAAATCAATACATTTACTTTTATTCCTCTGGTTTTGTTAAACCAGCTGAAAACAAAACAGCAGTTGCTGGAGCAACTGATCCAGGGTCAGTTCCTGTATTGACCAGTATTTATACATTGTTATTGCTTCGTCGTCAAACTTACTTGAGCTGGTTGTTGGACCTGACCAGTTCGTGAATCAGAACCTGTCTCCTCTCAGAGTCTGTGAGCATGGTCTTCAGAGTGGCCCTGACCTCAGCAGCTGATCTCCGGTCCAGCAGAACCAGATCTAAAGACAGAGTCAGGTACCAGGAGCATCACTAGCAGAGAACCACAGCCTGCAGTAGCCTTGAAAGGAGTTTTTAATTCTGATGCACTAAGCCACCACTAAACCCAGTGTTCATCAGTACGAACAAACAACTCAACACTACACATGCGTTTCTCCTGTATTATCATCCACCACTGAGCCTCACCTGAAAGGTTCTTATTCTGGACGGGATCAGCAAACTGAACCGGCTTAAAGCCATGGTGCTGGAGGAGTTTATTCAGGTCGGTCCACTCCACCTGCTCCTGCTGTGAAACCAACACACAATAAAAACAGCAGAGCAGGTTAAACACCGCACAGAGCAAACGGCGCTAACCTGGAACCGAGCGCAGGTCCACAGATACACGAAGGTTTTATCCCCCGGCTGTGCGCAGTGAGCGGAGCCCAGGTCCATGTCCTGCCTGTCGAACCCTACAGGAACCAGTCTGGAACCAGGGGAGCGGGTTGCTGTGGCGTGACGTCACCAGTGACGCGCAGTGCAACAGATGCACACGGACACACACAATGACGTGCAGTGTTACACTAACGCATGAACTCACCTGCTCCATGTTGGGAACGCAGCTAACCGCGCTGTCTGTGCTGTTGTGGCTCTGAAGTCGCTTCAGAAAACGGATCCGCACTGAGACCCGCTAACAGACACGTTCAGTGACGCCCACAAATAACAGTCAATAACTTTAAAAGCGCAAACAAACTGGCGCAGTGCGGACAGCGTCTGGCTAACAGGCGGATAAACGTCAGCCTGTGACTAGCAGCGTTCAGTTAGCATGTTAAGCTCTCTCACTAGCATTAGAAGCCATTCACTGCTAGACAGAGCTGCCGCCAGCTGCTATTAACAAAGTTAATATTATTCACCGATCCGCCCCAACAGTACAAAACTTCCCCCGAACCGCTACGAAGTTCAAATGATCGGTCACGTGACAGGCGAAGACCGCCGAAGTGCTTGAAGCGGAAGTCACTTCCACCGGAAGTTGATGGATTATTATTTTAATGTTAGAAATGTTGTGTCAGTGAGCATTTAAAGAGTTCGGCCTGGTTTATTATATTATATACTATAGATATAAAATTATCCACCTTTTATTGTGTAGATAGGCCCAATTTTCATTTGCTATGCAATATTAATATATATAAAACTGCATGTTCATATATGTTGAACAAATGAAACTGATACTACTGTACAAACTCTCACTGGCAAACCATTTAACAGTTGAACAAGAGTTGAAGATGCAGGTGACAGATGTTACCTGTGCAGCTCGGTGTGTGTGTGTGTCAGGGTGTGTGTGTGTGTGTGTGTGTGTCCAGCTGCTTTCCGTCAGTCTTCCCCGAAATACACACACTTCATGGTATGTGACACATGCAGAGGAGCAGAGTTCATGTCTCATAAGCACTGAGAGGAAAGTGCTGCATTCACTCGGTGTGTTTCAGAAAAACCTGGAA
Organism: Macropodus opercularis; assembly: GCA_030770545.1. Taxonomy (NCBI): domain Eukaryota; kingdom Metazoa; phylum Chordata; class Actinopteri; order Anabantiformes; family Osphronemidae; genus Macropodus; species Macropodus opercularis. Next base: position 6,248,644 of record CM061090.1, on the reverse strand, counting down.
ATGAGTCTGTGGACAACATTCTGTAAAATGTGGAAGGATCTGAGATCACTGAGATGAAGCGACTGAAACAGAAAAAGTGTGACAGCTCATGATGAGGCAGAGTCTATGAGCTAAAAAATATGCTATTTTATCTGCTGAATACATGGATCAGGTCAATGTGAATATTTTTATTAAACCTGTTAAAACCTGGTATTGTGTTGTGTTGTTAGTGGAAAATGTTGTGGCAGCTGCAGAAACTAGTTTGTTGTGAATGTTTTCTGGTTGGAGTCAGTTTAAATCAACACATGTTGGAATCAGTCATAGTTTCAGTCGCTTTTACGCAGCTCATCCTCCCTTATGTCAATATATATATTTTAGCTTCATTTTCTGCCACTCTGTAACTTGCTGCCCTCCAATGCTGTTAGCTTAACAAGTTAGTCAGTCAAGCTAACTTCGGTCTTGCTGTTGTAGGAACTGGAGCGGGCAGATGTTACAGGAGTGTTTTTGTTTGTCTATGCATCAGATAATAAAAGGAGATAATTCCAATGACCGACTCTTAAATGAACACAACGCAGAAGTACACCGGTCACATGCGCAATCCAGAAAGGCCAGTCTGTTGTTCTTAGTCTCTTCTCTGGTGAACCTGATGTTACTGTCCACTGCATTTATATGGTCTATGAATGTTTGTACCTCCTAGATCTTGATCTTCACCCAGGCGTAATCCACATATCTGAACCAAGCTTTCTTCTCCACTTCCTCCATATACAGGTTGGCCACAATAGGTGACACAGGTGAGCCCATAGCGCAGCCATGCCTCTGTCTGTAGAAGTCCCTTCTATAGCTGAAATATGTGGTGTCCAAAGTAAGTACGTCAGATACCGTTGCAGGAATAAATTCTATTTTTTGCACAACCACAAACAGATGTAATTTTGAACTGCTACAACTGTAATCGAAACATGTGGGTAGTCATTTGTTTTGCTGTTTTCAGGGCGTAAGCTTGGGAAGTGGCACGTAATGGACCGCCTCAGAGAACCAGTTAATTATGATGGCCACTGGTAGGCCAGGTAACAAAGTCCAGGGCTATATAGGACCAGGGTCTGCTAGGGAGGACTGTGGCGACTTCCCCCTAGCAGACACGGAGCAGGCAGACATAAAGTTTGGTCTGTTAGTGAGGGTGAAGTTAAATCGTCCAAGAAAAGGGACCAGCGAGCTTGTTGGGAGTTCAAGCATCCCACTGAGTTCATGTAAGACAAATCCTTATGATTAGCGCAAACCAAAAACGGCACCTTTGCCTCCTGCAGCCAGTGTCTCCATTCTTCCAGAGCGAGCTTTACAGCCTGAAACCCACGGTCTCCCACATCATAACGGATCTCAGGTGATCAGACAAGAAGGACACTGGATGAAGGCTGTGATCAGGACCCCTCCTCTTAGTTCTTTGTCAACTTCTTTTTCTTCCTTTAAAGATGGAAGCTCTGATTATTCCAGGATGTAAATGTTGTGACTTGTTGTGAACTTGTTTTCCAGTGAATATCAGGATGTTTTCTCTTTGTCTGACGCTCAGTTCAACACACGTGACAAACCATAACATTTACTACAGTTTGTTCATCATCCATTTAACCTTGTCACAAATTTGTTGAACTTTGAAGTAAGGTTTGGACTGTCAGCATGATAGTCTAAGTTTATGGACCTGTGGTAGTGAAGAAAATTAACTTTGGCAGATGGACTATTGCAGGTGCTGCTCGTTAGCTAAGCGAGGAGACATAACGGCACCTGGAGACAGAGGCAGCAGTGAACCCAGCAGGACACTCTTCTCTCAGGCGGTTGAGGTAGGACGCCAGCGATAAAGACACCAACTCAGCTGTGGACCCTGCTCGAGGACGGAGTGTTGGGAAGGTATAATCTTTATTTTTTTTATTGCTCTCACTGGAGTGGACGGACCGCTACGTATTGGCATGAAAGACATTTTGTTTGAGTGGACATTGTTGAAGTGAGTTGTGAGAAACTGACATATCGTTTGACACGACGATTGACGATTGTTTAAGTTTGTTGCTTGTTATTCTTATCTTAATAATTAAAGGAGTACTAATTCATTTTATTATATAAAGTATTAGTTATTTTGTGATTAACAATTATTCTCAGAGTTGGTAAGGAAAAGGATTTTTGGTCGAAATAACAGTAATATATATAAAAATTCATAACTCAGGGCCCCATCTATTATCAGATCTGGTAGACGGGCTACACTGAGAATCCAGTTTACATTGTCCATCTATATATATATATATATATATATATATATATAGGCTGTGCAAAGTGCTGGCAGGAAAGGCAAACATGGAGCGTCATAACCAAGTGGCTGGTATAGTGTACAGGAACATCTGTGCAGAGTACGGACTGGAAGTACCAAGGTCTAACACCCCCTAAGGTGGTAGAGAACGACTGAGCCAAGATCCTGTAGGACTTCCAGATACAGACAGATAAAATGGTAATGGCGAACCAACCGGACATTGTGGTGGTGGACAAACAACAGAGACAAGCCGTTGTGGTTGACATAGCAATACCTTACGATGCTAACATCAGAAAGAAGGAACTCGAGAAATTAGAGAAATACCAGGGGCTCAAAGAAGAACTTGAGAAGGCTTGGAAAGTCAAGGCCAAAGTGGTGCCCGTGGTCATCGGAGCACTCGGGGCAGTAACCCCCAAACTGGAGGAGTGGCTAGAACAGATCCCAGGAAAGACCTCAGACATCTCAGTCCAGAAAAGTGCAGTCCTAGGAACAGTTAAGATACTGCGCAGAACCCCCAAGCTCCCAGGCCTCTGGTAGAGGACCCGAGCTTGGATGGATGAGACCGCCCACGGGGGCGAGGAGGGAAATTTATATATATTTATCTTGGTTTATTTACGGATACTGGAGAAATTATGGTACATAGTATCTTTGGGTTTGTAATTAAGCACCAAATGTTGTTTAAAAGAGAAGCAATAGGAAATTGTTTTATGTTTATATAGTTTTTATGAGCATGTCATCTGTACAGAGTTACAGTAAATATATAGTAAATGTATAATAATGTGGTATCCAGATTGTATGAATAAATAATAAAAGATATAAATATATAAAGATATAACGAAGGAGAACTCGGTGACACTCACCCGTGTCTGATAATTTCTCTCCTGTATTTCAGGATAAATGCCCACAGGTGCTTAAGCCCGGTACCTGTAACAGATGCCTTGATCCTTTAACATAGTAAACACAGTTGGACAGTTCAGGTCCACTGCACACAAAACACTCTTTAAACCACAGCATCACTGCTGAACTGCTCAGTTTCTCGGTTCATTACCTACAATCATTGATACGATGTCTCTTATTATGAAAGTCTGCCCCCATTTCCTGCCTTTATTCAGGAAATGGTTCACCTGTGGTGTGAAGCTGTTCAGGTGTGAAGTGGCACGTCGTCGTCGTCGTCGTTGTCTTCTCTGAGAAGCAAGTGTAAGTTTGCTTTGTTTAATTCTTTCACTTTGTCTCTAGGCTCTTTAGTTTTTGTTTCTTGTCCTTTTTATTGACATTTATGTAGCAAGTTAGAAAATTACATCTGTGTTTTCACTAGATTTGAAGAAACAACTCAAACACTCATATTTATCTCGTAACATCAGAGTAGAGTGATTTTTCTGTCTTATTGAATAGTTTCAATTTTTTCCTGTGTGTTAGTCTTCTTTCTTCATGAATCTATAAAATGTGCATCTGTAACATGGTTGTTGGACTCTGACCAGGGTTTCAGAGTCTCTGCTGATTTCAGATCAGATAAAACGTAAGCGTTCAGGTCCAAGGTTCATCTCTGAACAACGTTAAAATAATCAGCTCATACACACTGATGTGTTGTTATAGATGAAGCAGCTCAGTTCACACAGTGGATTAAATCAGCTCCAGCTTTAGGTGAACTGCTCAGTGAACATGTAGCATTAGTGACGTTAATGAGACTGTGTCTGCTCCCCGACCACCTAAAATTATATAAATCACAAATAAATAAGAGTGATTCACAGGAATCTAATAAACATCAAGGCAACTCCTCTTACAGAACAAAGTAACAATGAAATAATTAAATGTGCTCTATTAAATATCAGATCTCTCTCTTCTAAATCTCTGTTAATAAATGACTTGATAAGTGACCATCACATAGATTTATTCAGTCTCACTGAAACCTGGCTGTAGAAGGATGAATAAGTTTGTCTAAATGAGTCGACTCCAACCAGTCACATCAACTATCACGTTCCTAGAGGCTCAGGTAGAGGTGGAGGAGTAGCAGCAATATATAACTCAGAGTTATTAATTATTCCTAGCCCTAAACATAACTATAATTCTTTTGAGAGCCTCACTCTGAGTCTTTCTCACTCAGACTAAAAAACCCAGAAACCAGTTGTGTTCTGTGTTGTCTACCGTCCTCCTGGTCCATATTCAGAGTTCTTAACTAAATTTTCAGAGTTTTTATCTGACTTAGTTCTCGGCACAGATAAAGTGATTGTAGTGGGCGACTTTAACATTCATGTAGATGTTGACAGCAACTGTCTCAACATTGCATTTAATTCATTACTGGATTCTATAAGTTTTAGTCAGCGTGTGAATGAACCCACTCACTGTCTTAATCATACTCTTGATCTTGTCCTGACTTATGGGGTTGAGATTGATCATTTAAAAGTTCTCCCTCAAAACCCTCTGTTATCTGACCATTTCTTAATAACACTCCTCTGAAGAAGAAGCCAGTGAATCAGAGGAGGTTGGCTCGATGGTATAACTCAGATCTGCAGCCTTAAGCAGAGGACTCGAAAACTAGAAAGATTGTGGCGTCCAACAAATTAGGTGAATCCTGTCTAGCATGGAAAGACAGTTTAATACTATATAAAAAGCACTTCATGCTGCTAGAACCACAGATTATTCATCATTAATTGAGGAAAATAAAAACAACCCCAGGTTTCTTTTCAGCAATGTAGCCAGGCTGACTAAGAGTCATAGTTGTGTAGAGCCTAGTGTCCCTTTTAAATTTCAGCAGCAACGGCTTTATGAATTTCTTTACTAATAAAATCATAACCAATTGAGAAAAGATTTATCAGAATCTGTCAACAAAAGTCATAAACCGATTTGCAGATCCAACAGCCTTAGATTTGCTGGTTAGATAGATCAGACTGAGTTAACTTCAATAATTAACTCTGCTAAATCAGCCACTTGTCTCTTAGACCCAATTCCATCTAGATCACTCAAAGAAGTTTTTAAATTAATCAGCACGTCCATATTAAATCAAATCAACCAATCTCTGTTTACAGGCTCAAACCACAGGCTTTTAAGGTTGCTGTGGTCAAACCTTTATTGAAAAACCTACTCTTGACCCTAGAGAATTTGCAAATTATAGGCCTATATCCAATCTGCCCTTTATTTCTAAAGTTCTTGTCAAAACTGTAGCTAAACAACTATGTGACCACCTGCGTAGAAATAACCTATATGAAGATTTCCAGTCAGGATTCAGATACATCATAGCACAGAAACAGCTCTGATTAGAGTCACTAATGATCTTCTCACAGCTTCAGACAATGGTCTAGTTTCTGTACTTGTCCTGTTAGATCTTAGTGCAGCATTTGATACGATAGATCACAAGCTCTTATTACAGATCAGAGACTGGAACATAGCATTGGGATTAAAGGAAAAGCACTGGGATGGTTTAAGTCTTATCTGTTGAACAGATTCCAATTTGTTCATGTTCATGATCAGTCTTCCATCCGGACAAAAATTAGCTTTGGAGTCCATATGGTTCTGTGCTTGGTCCAATACTTGTCTTTACACAAGTGTCTTTGTCTTTACTTGTCTCCTCTTGGTAATATTATTAGAAAACATTCTATAAAATTTCACTGCTATGCAGATGATACTCAGTTATATTTGTCTATGAAACCAGAGGAAACAAACCAATTAGTCAAACTTGTTTAAATGAGACCTCATGGCTCCTTATGCTCCCAACAGAACGCTTGGTTCTCAGAGCGCTGGTCTACTTGTGGTTCCTAGAGTTTCTAAATGTAGAACGGGAGGCAGAGCATTTAGCTCCAAGCTCCTCTATGTGAAACCAGCTTCCAGTCCAGGTTAGAGAAGCAGACGCCCTCTCTAGTTTTAAAACTAGGCTTAAAACCTTTCTTTTTGACAAAGCGTATAGTTAGATGGTTCCGAGTAACCAGAACCATCTCTTAGTTAAGCTGCTATAGACATAGATGCTGGGGGACGTCCTTCATTCACTGAGCTCTTTTCGGTTTTTTCTATCTGCTAACATGCCTCCATTTCCACATGTGACTAACTTTGTCCCTTTTCTCTCCTAGTTGTGCTTCTCTTTTTCTGTCTCTTTCTATTCTCATCTACAGGTATCGTCAGAATAAGAGCCGTGTGTCTCCAGTGTTCAGTTGCTGGTCCAACCATCCTGCCTGTGTTCTGTTGCTGCTTGGTTTGTTGTGTTCTTTTCTCTCTTCTCTATCTCCTCACCCCAACCGGTCAAGGCAGATGGCCACCCACACTGAGCCTGGGTCTGCTGGAGGTTTCTTCCTGTATAGAGGGAGTTTTTCCTCCATTGTTGCCTTTTAAAATTTACAATTTATTGATTGGCTACAATTAAAAGCTGCTCTATGTGGGATTTGTTGGGTTAGTTGTGTAAGCTCTTAAACCTTACTTGTAAAGTGCCTTAAGATAACTGATGTTGTGAATTGGCGCTATATAAATAAAGTTAAATTGAATTGAATTGTATACGGTAGCACCACTAGCGTTGTTTTGTATCTGCAGGTTGTCTGGTCTCAGAGGAAGGTTGTGCTTCTCTGGCCTCAGCTCTGAGCTCCAACCCCTCCCATCTGAGAGAACTGGACCTGAGCTACAATCATCCAGGAGACTCAGGAGAGAAGCTGCTGTCTGTTGGAGACTGGAGACTCTCAGGTAAGTGTTGAGCTGCTCTCAATCCCAGCTCTGCGCGTTCGTTGAATGATGAGGAGAAACGTCTGATAAAAATCAGTCTTACTTTTATTTCAAACTTGAAGAATAATAATGTACAGGCCTGGGTCAGTCTGTCTCTATACTATACAGCATATAGTCAGGGCACGAAGTCTGACTGACACTGTCTGTCCCTAGTCCCACACTTTTATGCTGGACAGAGCATCTTTCTGTGGTGTAACTGGATCCTGATGTCGTGGTCTGGTGTTCGTCTCCATGGCTGGTTTATTGGTGTCTTATCTTCTCCGTTGCTTTGTGGTCCCATAACCTATGGATCCAAGCACATTCCTTCTACAGACATTCACATGTTTCACTCCCTACTTATCTTATTTTCTGCTTAGACCCCCTTCTTCACATGCTGTTTAATGACCTGTGTCTGGGTGCATCTGGGGTCTCTACTATTCTCTAAATCTGATGTGTGTGTTTCAAACTATACTTTAATGCATTCGGCTTGTTCTGTTTTCTGCATGCACCCTACTATCTAAGCTTTCAACTACTATTTTAACTACTACTTAACTATTTAGATTCCTACATAAGACAGAACAAGAACAAGAAGTCTTGATAGGATACCAGGTAGCATGGTGTGCTGGAAAAATGTCCAGGGTTGTTTGCCATCACGGTAGCAATTTGTCTAGTGAGAGCTAAGAGCATACAGTCGTGAAAAAATTAGGCAACTGTATGAAAGCCTAAGAAACAGATGAATAATTGCAGCTGGATTGTGTCTTGTTCTTTCTGTCAACTCACCATCGACACAAACACAGTGAACAGAAAAGTACAACTGACTGACAACAACAGGAAGGTGACACATGTGGAAACGGTTCAGTCGTATCCTGATCATCCAGACAGATTTAACTACTGGCCTCAGTTGTTGTGTAGTAATGGTCTGACTAGTCGCTGTTACTGGGAGGTTGAGTGGAGAGAACTTGTTTACATATCAGTTGGTTTCAAAGGAGCGAGAAGGAAAGGATTGGGCCTAATGTAGGAACTTGATGGTTGATGTGACGCTTTCAGACCAACACGTTCATTCTGCTGCAGCCAGGTTTCAGTGAGACGAAATAAGTCTAATGGTAACTAACAAGTCATTTACTAACAGGGAGAGATCTGACGTTTAGTAGACCACATTTGACTGTGTTGTTAATTTGTTAGAGAAGTGATTTTATGTTCCTATAAATGACTTCTCTTGTATTTATATAATTATTAGTATAGTATTTTTGGAAATTTTAGAAGATGAGTTAATAAAATGATCAAATTAATAAATGATATAATTCTGCGTCTACTGATGCAGTTTTGGATTTTTTAGCATCTACTGTCAGCAGCTGAACAGTTTAGCTTTTTGAAGTGGAGCATATGTTGTTATGTAGGGTTAACTGGGGTGTAGTTTGCCTTTTGTTATAGAGGTTTTTTTCATTTTAATATTGGAATATAATATATATCCAGTATTTACAGAGTTTATACCGGTTTTCAAATCAGACAGGGGAAAAGGGGAACAGAGAGACAAATTCCTACTGTAGTTAGAAACAACAACCAAAAAAGTTCATAGACTGGGATGCTGTAACAATAACAACCAATAATAAAAGGAACCAAGGAGACATTTTACAAGAAGAAGCAAAGTCTACAGCGAACGTACTTAGATAATAAGGTTTATCTTATCTTTGTTACAAACTCCACTTTAACTAGTACAAAGATCAAGTGCAGGTATTACAGAACCCGCCGGCGATACCCCTCACCACCACTCAGTTACGCCAAATTCCCTACACAGGGAGAGACTAACGAAAGGGCTGCAAACAATGTATACGACAAACCAGGAAATAACAAAGTCAAGGGAAGTGCATTTCCAGGGGTTGGAGGGCAAAACTGTAACAATCCTATCTTATCTTAACGGTGTTGAGTTGTAAAACTCTCAGAAATAATGTTGTGTTCTAGTCTCCTTACAACCTTTACACTAACACTAGTGTTTTATAGACAATCACGATATAGTGAGACAATAGTAAGGCATAGAGTCCTCTGTCCTCTGAATCACTGAATGTGTTGCCTGCCTTCATACAGACACAGCCTCCTCTGATTTCTCAGTAGACTTACTGTACATTTGGGGCATCCACAGCATCCTGTCATATCGTTAACTCCCATTCTCACAAAAGCTGTAGCGTCATTAAAGAAATCTGACCTGCAAGCAATAGGTTTTTATTCCCTGACGTAAAGAGCGAAGGGGACAGTCAGCTCTGTGGCTTTGAATCCATTGACCTAAAAGATGCCTTTTTTTGGGAACTTGTAATTTGTGTGTTTGTACAAATTCTCTGTACAAACATAAATACTTTATACAAATGTTCAAATGAATTTAAATTGTAATTTTTTTTCTTTGTGGCTTATGTCTCTTAATAGGCATGACATGATAGCATAGGGTGGCACGGTGGTGTGGTGGTTAGCGCTGTTGCCTCACAGCAAGAAGGTCCTGGGTTCGATTTCTGGAGGCGACCGGGGGCCTGACAGGGAGCCAATGCAGAGAAGCTAATGTAGGAGAAATGTGATCTCTCTTCCTAAGTCCAGTCAGACTCTGGCTGCAGCATTTTGAATCAACTGGAGGCCTTTTAGAGAGTTATTGGGACATTCTATAAATAGGGAGTTACAGTAGTCCAGCCTAGAGGTAACAAATGCATGGATTCATTTTTCAGCATCATTTTCCTAATTTTAGCAATATTCCTAAGGTGGAAGTAGGCAGTTCTAGAGATTTTTTTAATATATGGTGTAAAGGAGAGAAAAATGACGCCAAGGTTCCTCACAGTAGAACCGGAAGCTAATGTTATGTCATCCAGAGCAGATGTTCTTGTCTGTTTACCAGGATGGATCCAGCCAGTCATGAACCTGAACCCAGCTGTGTGTCTCTAAACAGTGACTGGTCAACTGATCGCGACATTGACTTTAAAGCCCATCCACCGTCTCCTGTACAGAGGTGAGCTGCAAATATTATCCTGGTTCTGAATAGTTATGTTGTCTTTTGCAGACTTGATGGTCACTCATAGAACAAACCTGAACCTTTGAATTGTCGTCTAAATACATGTCTGACTCCTAAAAAACACTGTTCACTTGTTTTCCTGTTTCATCCTGAGCAGGTATCGTCCAAGATATTCTGGTGTTTTCGTCCTGGTTTGGTTCTAAACACAAACCAGTGACACACAGACTGAAATCATTCACTTTATCTCTTCATGGTGATGTTGTGGAAAAATTATTTTTCATTCCATCCCAAGCTAAATGAGCAAAGATTTGGAAGAAGACTGGATCATCACAAAACAACATCTTTCACAGTGATAAGTTTAGTTCTGCCTAAAGCTTCTGTGGACGAATATTGAATATTAAACTTCTCTGTCCAGGTTTTACAGTGAACCAAAGTCTGGCAGATCTAAACCTGAACCCAGCTGTGTGTCTCTAAACAGTGACTGGTCAACTGATCGCGACATTGACTTTAAAGCCCATCCACCGTCTGCTGTACAGAGGTGAGCTGCAAACATTATAACCTCAGTGACAGATGTGTGAATGGTTGTTTATCCAGAGAGGTTGATGTGTTTCTGATCAGTGATGTTGTCATGTGTGAAAACTGAGCAGTGTATACAAATCTAAAATCTGCCCCAAATTCCACGTTCAGTAATCTTCATGCCTCCTTGTAGTTTGTGTCTCTGTGCTGTGTGTGTTCACTGATCGCCACCTACAGGTCATTATCATGTATTACATGCTGTGTGTGGCACCAGTGGCCAATAGACACCGTAGAGCTTGATGCTAATAAGCACTAACACTGTACCTACTTTTAAGGACGGAGCAGTTAATACAAAACAATTTCATCCTATTATTGAAACATAGCAGAACACACAGACCTGACTCTGTGAAACTGGTTGATTTTTGATGATGATTCAATCTTTTTATTTCCTGTTGACTGTTGTATTGTGTTTAAACTGTTTTTCATCCAGAGAAGCTTCATTTTTACTTAATCTTAATCTTTTTACTTAGTCGGCTGCTCACTTATCAGCTCGGTCTGAATTGTTCTCTACAAATCCAGAGAATCAGTGTCTTTGCAGATCCACTCTGGGTTTAGATGATGGGAAGCTCAACAAGAGTGATGTGTTGCTACTGTTGACGTCTTTGGTTAGTTGAGATTATTGTGTGTTTTTCAGGAGAAAACGAGAACAGAAACAACCAAACATAATGAGTGATTCACATAAAGAACGGCTTCTTTCCTATAGAGATGGACGTCACTACGTTCAAAGGTAAGAGGTTAAAATAGAAAAACAAACCAGTGATGTCTGTTTTTTCAGTATGGTCTAATATTTCCTCATAATGTTCACAGTGAGTCTTTACAGATGAATAAACATTAGTTTTGTCAAGACGACGATCAACATTGAAATTAAAATGAATGTTTAGCAAATGAACAACCTTCAGCTTGTGTGTGTCTCTGTGTGGACTCACACCATGTGAGCTCATTCTTCATGGTTCCTCCACAGAGTGGACCAGCAGAGCTCAGAGGTTCCCAGTGGTCAGTCTGCCCAGCAGCACCAAACACACCTGGACTCCACGTTTATGGTCTGTACATGTACAACCACCACTTTTCATGTGTTGTGTTCACAATCGTCTCCATGCTGCACTTTGTAGACCAGTGGATTGTCAGTGTGTCCAACATGGATCTGATGTTTGGCTCCATGGGTTTAGTTGGTTTGTGTCATTCATATAGTTTCTGTTCCAGCTGCTGGAGGAAAACATTGTCACATTTGTGAAGAAGGAGCTGAAGAAGATCCAGAAGGTTCTGAGTCTAGATTACCCAGAATGCTTAGAGAGTCAGAGGGAGGATGAGGAGGTGTTGGATGGTGAGGATGAAGAACAGAGGAGGAGCAGCAGAGACGCATTTCTGAAGATCACACTGAACTTCCTGAGGAGGATGAAGCAGGAGGAGCTGGTTGACTGTCTGCAGAGCAGTAAGAGGATTTCTCTCAACATTCATTTTTCTATGAACTTACAGGAATCATATATTTTGTTTGTTTATTCAGGAGCATGTGCTCCACTTTGTCAGCGTCAACTTAAATCTCAGCTGAAGCAGAAGTTCCAGTGTGTGTTTGAAGGCATCGCTACAGCAGGAAACCCAACCCTTCTGAACCAGATCTACACAGAGCTCTACATCACAGAGGGAGGGACTGGAGACGTTAACCATGAACATGAGGTCAGACAGATTGAAGCAGCCTCCAGGAAACCAGATGGAGAAACAACCATCAGACAAGAAGACGTCTTTAAAGGCTCAGCAGGAAGAGATGGACCCATCAGAACCGTGGTGACCAAGGGAGTGGCTGGCATTGGGAAAACAGTCCTGACACAGAAGTTCACTCTGGACTGGGCTGAAGGCAAAGCCAACCAGGACGTACACTTCACATTTCCATTCACCTTCAGAGAGCTGAACGTGCTGAAAGAGCAAAAGTTCAGCTTGGTGGAACTTGTTCATCACTTCTTCACTGAAACCAAAGCAGCAGGAATCTGCAGGTTTGAACAGTTGCAGGTGGTTTTCATCTTGGACGGTCTGGACGAGTGTCGACTTCCTCTGGACTTCCACAACACGAAGATCCTGACTGATGTGACAGAGTCCACCTCAGTGGATGTGCTGCTGACAAACCTCATCAGGAGGAACCTGCTTCCCTCTGCTCGCCTCTGGATCACCACACGACCTGCAGCAGCCAATCAGATCCCTCCTGAGTGTGTTGACATGGTGACAGAGGTCAGAGGGTTCACTGACCCCCAGAAGGAGGAGTACTTCAGGAAGAGGTTCAGAGATGAGCAGCAGGCCACAACCATCATCTCCCACGTCAAGACATCACGAAGCCTCCACATCATGTGTCACATCCCAGTCTTCTGCTGGATCACTGCTACGGTTCTGGAGGATGTGTTGAGAAGCAGAGAGGGAGGAGAGCTGCCCAAGACCCTGACTGAGATGTACATCCACTTCCTGCTGGTTCAGACCAAAGTGAAGAGCATCAAGTATGATGGAGGAGCTGAGACAGATCCATCCTGGAGTCCAGAGAGCAGGGAGATGATTGAGTCTCTGGGAAAAGTGGCTTTTGAGCAGCTGCAGAAAGGAAACCTGATCTTCTATGAGTCAGACCTGACAGAGTGTGGCATCGATGTCAGAGCAGCCTCAGTTTACTCAGGAGTGTTGACTCAGATGTTTAGAGAGGAGAGAGGACTGTACGAGCACAAGGTTTTCTGCTTCGTCCATCTGAGTGTTCAGGAGTTTCTGGCTGCTCTTCACGTCCATCTGACCTTCATCAACTCTGGAGTCAATCTGCTGACACAACAACAAGCAACATCCTGCTTGTCGAAATGGTTTGGAAACAAATCAACACATTTCTACCAGAGCGCTGTGGACCAGGCCTTACAGAGTCCAAATGGACACCTGGACCTGTTTCTTCGTTTCCTCCTGGGTCTTTCACTGCAGACTAATCAGAGTCTCCTGCGAGGTCTGATGACACAGGCAGGAAGTAGAACATTGATCAATAAGAAAACACGCGAATACATCAAACAGAAGATCAATCAGAATCTGTCTGCAGAGAAAAGCATCAACCTTTTCCACTGTCTGAATGAAGTGAATGATCGTTCTGTAGTGGAGCAGATCCAACAGTACCTGAGTTCAGGACGTCTCTTTAAACATAAACTGTCTCCTGCTCAGTGGTCAGCTCTGGTTTTCATCTTACTGTCATCAGAAGAAGATCTGGACAGATTTGATCTGAAGAAATTCTCTGCATCAGAGGAGGCTGTACTGATGCTGCTGCCTGTGGTGAAAGCCTCTAAGAAATCTGTGTAAGTATATGGATGGTTATTATAGGTTGAATTGGCATCATAGAAATCTGTAATATCATTTAAATTTAATTAGAAATATAAAATATTTTATATTTAACCTTCCAGATGAAATAATTTAGATTTTCAGAAATTATTTACTTTCCATTAACTACACACAAGTGTCCAACCTGCCATTTTAAATGCTTTTTTAGAAACACTTGTTTTTACCAACCAAATGATTTTATGATTTTGAATAATATTTTTGAACCATTTGATTTTCGTGTTGGTTGCTGTCAGGGACCGGGTAGTCCTACTGTCTAACATTATACAGATATTTAACGATGAATAAAAACCTTTCCTTAAGTGAACAAGATTTAAACTTTGCAATTGAGAAAGTGGGCAAAGGTTTCAATTATAATTGATTCAGAGTTTTGCCAATTGGCCTAACTGCATGTCTTTGGACTGTGGGAGGAAGCCGGAGACCCCGGAGAGAAAATATTTATACAGATTATAACAAATTAGAGGAAACGCTTTTCATTGTAATAATATTAACAACAACAATAATAGCAAATCCACTGTGACTTGACAATTCTATTAGTCAACTAGAGATTCAGTGAACTGGTTAATGCAGGTTGACTCAATACAGTCGTTGTCTCTTTCTAATGGTAAACTGTTTATTAACTGGTTCTACTGCTCAGGGCTGATGTTACTGTGCATCAGGATTCACATCTTCTTGGGCATTGATCTTAGAGAGACGTGTCTGACCACTGCTTCTGATCTGAAGTAGTTTTACTACAGAATATTGGAGAAAATAACTCAACACATTCTGGTTTAATAAGTCTGTGCTGATCCCACATCTGGGAAATTCTCTTGTTTAGCAGCTCACAGAAGAGAAAACGGTATAAGGTGCAAAAACCAGGTGAAGTGTCCTGTCTGTAGTTTTAGTGCTGTGAACATGACGCCACTGTCTCAGACAGACCAGTGGTTTGTGTGGTTGACTCTGATACTCGCTGTGTGATGTGTTATGTACTAAACATATAGTTTTAATGAGTAGATGTGGGAATTCTATTTATAAATGTTATCTCTAAGCTAGTGTTTATTTTTTTTTTTTACCTATTCAACTCAGTTTATTGAATTAATTCAATTCAATTTATTTAAACTATTGTTTCCTTTTGATATAATTAATACCATGAGCTGTTGCTGTCACTACATTTTATTGCATGAAAATTTCTGTAGGTGTAAAGAATGATTGTGTCTGTTTTGTAGACTGAGTGGTTGTAACCTGTCAGAGAGAAGCTGTGAAGCTCTGTCCTCAGTTCTCAGCTCTCAGTCCTCTAGTCTGAGAGAACTGGACCTGAGTAACAACGACCTGCAGGATTTAGGAGTGAAGCTGTTGTCTGATGGACTGAAGAGTCCACACTGTCAACTGGAGACTCTCAGGTCAGATAAATTTACGTTTATATGTGCAAAAATACTATGTAATATTTATAATTTGATTGATTAATGCTTTAGTTACAGTCTCATCTAAATGTCATGCCAAATTCACAAAATGGAGTGATTCGTCTGAGTTCTAGATTGTTGCTGCTGCTCCTCCACTGTACTTTCAGCCTGGAGGTTTTATCCAATCAGAATTCAGCTACACTGGCTAGTGTTGCCAGTACTTACACTTCAATGTGGTCATGAACAGAGGACAATTTTTCTTTTTTCATTACTTACAAACTTGTTAATCACGTGTCCACAATTTGTCACATGTAGACCTCTCAGTATTGACCTATTTAATTTTTATTTGGTTCTGAATAATTAATGATGGAGTCTGTTAAACACAATGGTCTCTTGTTCGTCCTTATCTCATCAGACTGACTGTGTGTAACCTGTCAAAGAGAAGCTGTGAAGCTCTGTCCTCAGTTCTCAGCTCTCAGTCCTCTAGTCTGAGAGAACTGGACCTGAGTAACAACGACCTGCAGGATTCAGGAGTGAAGCTGTTGTCTGATGGACTGAAGAGTCCACACTGTGAACTGGAGACTCTCAGGTCAGGTCAAAATAATGTGGTAGTGGAGATTAAAGGACCTCTGTTGGTTCTCCATCTTAATTCCTACGTGTATCTACCCTTTACTACCATCAGCCTTTAGACTTGATACTTTATACTTTTACATAGTCAGCAGAATAGACGTGTTTTTATGTCTTAAAAGAGACTTGATCTAATTCATGAAGTCACAAAGACGGGAGAGGTTATTAAATTATTGCATCAACTGCATCAAATAAGTGAAAACATGGACGGTCTGTATCTTCAAAGCTGTCGAGAACCTTCACATCTATCATACCATAATTTTATTTTTTTAATCTTTCTGAGAGGGTAACTTGGCAAATTAAGGAGGTTTTGGTTTATTTCATTTGTAAAGATCCAGCTGTGGATTAAACAGGCATAGTCAAAATGGAAAGTTTAATCGTTACAACAGTCCTTTAAGATCAGAGATTGTGAGAAATGGCAAATGGCAGTATTTTTATGTCCAGGTATATTCACTCTGCTGTATGTGTGATAGTGGAACCTACCAAGTCTTCTCTGTGTTGTGTGTCTGCAGGTTGTCAGGTTGTCTGGTCTCAGAGGAAGGTTGTGCTTCTCTGGCCTCAGCTCTGAGCTCCAACCCCTCCCATCTGAGAGAACTGGACCTGAGCTACAATCATCCAGGAGACTCAGGAGAGAAGCTGCTGTCTGGAGACTGGAGACTGGACACTCTCAGGTATGGAGAGAACTACAGACTATCAGGGGAGCGATGTGGATGATTTATTAGTTATTGTTAATAATTTAGTTACTTTAAAACAATGAAATCTTATTAATGTCAATCTAAGAAAACATTAGATAATATTTAGCTTATTATGTTTTCCTTCATACATGTCCTCCATCATTGGCTATTATTTTAAGTTGTCCTGAGTCCCTGAAACCTTTTCTTCCTCGTCACCTCCTGCTCCTTAGATTCCAAGATAAAGACTCCAGTTGCTTAGTAGTTTGCTGAATGTCCATCCCTCCATACAAGCCTCCACCTGAACACAATCCTAGACCAATGTGTGTGTGATGCCATGTAATGTCCATGTCTGCATGTGCTGCTCTGACCCCCTCCTCCTTTCAGGCTGGAGCCTGGTGGAGTCCGATGGTTGACACCAGGTCTGAGGAAGTGTAAGTGTGTTTTAATGAGACTGATGAAACCAAGCAGCAACATTCAACCATCTTCAAACTGTCACATCACTGATGTCATGAGTCATCATCAAACTGATGACAGATGAATAACTGCAGCTGGATTGTGTCTTGTTCTCTCCATCAGATTTCTGTCAACTCACCATCGACACAAACACAGTGAACAGAAAAGTAAAACTGTCTGACAACAACAGGAAGGTGACACATGTGATGGAGCTTCAGTCGTATCCTGATCATCCAGACAGATTTGACCAGTTGCGTTACTTACTGTGTAGCAATGAACTGACTGGTCGCTGTTACTGGGAGGTTGAGTGGAAAGGAGGGGTTGATGTAGCAGTGAATTACAGAGGAATCAGAAGGAAAGGAGACAGTGAGGATCGTTGGTTTGGAGGAAACAACCAGTCCTGGGCTCTCATCCATTATAACGATCGTGGCTTTACTGTCCGACACAATAATATAGAAACATCCATCCCGTCCTCTGTGTCTAACAGAGTATCAGTGTTTGTGGACTATTCTGCTGGTTCTATTTCCTTCTACAGCGTCTCCTCTGACAAACTGATCCACCTCCACACCTTCAACACCACATTCACTGAACCTCTGTATCCTGGGTTTGCCGTCTGGCGGTTTGGTGCTTCTCTATCTCTGTGTAAAGAACAGTGTTGAGAGTGTGGTTCTGTCAGAGAAATGGTGTCACAGCTGAACACATAGTTAAGTCTGTTCATGTCTGTCTTGTTTTCAGATTCATGTATTAAGTTTCTTTTCTGAACCACTTCTAAATGATTCCTAGTGAACTTGCTCTTCCAGTCCTTTAAAGATAGAAGCTCAGTCAACACATACAGTGGGAGACACATTAGACAGGGACCATTTTAAATTGATAAAACTTTCAACAAAGACTGAGACAAATCAGGAAGTGCTGAAGGAGAAAATGAGACGTTGGTGTAGATTCCAGCATGAATCTGAATCCATTCACCAAGTACCGAGCACAAGAAATTCAGTGTAATCAACAGACATGAACCTGGAGATGCACCTGACTGGTCACTGGGTTCTGGGTTTATGTGCAAAGAAAACTGTTTTTTGTAGACGACAACATTGTAGGAAACAGTTGAACAAACGCTACATCACTTCAAATATTAGGATTGTGACACTTTACTGACGACATGTTCTGTCAGTAAGGGGTTCGCAGCAACGACTTGGTTATTGAAGCGTATTGTTCAGCAGGACTTTAGTCCTGATCTTTATTGCCATTGCCATGAAGCCAACAAAAAAGTATTCTTAATGAACTGTAGATCCATATAACTGTTAATGAACAGTATAAAATAAAACTCATAAGTGGAATAGTGACAAACTTAAACCAGGTTACATAGTTTAAAATGTAATGACGTTATAATGTGCAATTGTTAAACGCACGTCTAGTTCTTGGGTTATTGCACCTGCAGAGGGACACAGGTTTCCTCTTACTACGTCCCACAAAGACAGACTAGACCTGCTGCAATAACTAGGTTGGCTGCACTGAACACACACACGTTGGCAGCCAGACAAGTCACAAACGCACAAACCCAGCTTGAATTAGTAAAGTAACAAAATAAAGGTTCACAAACAGGCCTGGATAAGCAACAGAAAATTCAGACAAGTGAGGCTAAATATAAACTGAAGTTGTCATTACTGTTGTTACATGTTGATGTTTATTATGTGACTTTGTTAGAAAGAAGTGAGACACTGAAAATAAAGAAGGAAACAAAAGAGAAAGTTGAGAAGCTTCCTGTGTGTGTTCGGTTCTGTGCTTTTCTATCTGATCACATGTGATGCATCTCGTCTGATTAAAGATTCTTTACACTAATCAACAACTGGATCAGTTGGTTCCAGTTCCAGTTTCCACCTGTTTGTTACCATAGTGACAAGTTTTTCTCAGGTTTCTGCAGAGTTTGAATACGTGTAGCTGTTCCTCTGTCATGATGATTGGTTAATTAGTCATTAAACCAGTTCAGTCACATTCCAGTCAGTTGGTCCCAGTTCATCCAACAGATAAAAGCCAACAATCTGATAGTGTTTGTTGAACTGAAGTGAACGTTCAGGTTTGACCAAAATGACACAAAGAAAACCTGAAACCAGGAAGCAGCTCAGTGTAAATGTTCTGGTCTCAGTGAGTCGGTACCAGTGTTCCCAGCAGCACTGATCCAGCTCAGGCGTCTTCAGCTCCACGGACTCTTTAATCTGTGAGGAGAACCAGGACCCAGAGCGTCTGCTGTCAGCACCACTGCTGTAAGTCTCTGATGTTTACGTGTGCTCACACTTCTTAACCATTGAGTTTATTATCAACTCTTCTCACTTATTACCAAAAGATCAGTTTCATTGAAACAAAGCAACTGTTAAATAAGTAACAAAAAGAAACAGTATAATTAAAAATTACAAGATGTGTTTACATTAAATTACAAGTTGTGTTCATGTACCTCAGTATAATACGCTTCCTGTTAAATAAAAGCTGAGTCGATACTTGGTGGTGCAGTGTAAAGATCCAGCTTTCACATTCTTCTAACATGTCCACCTCTACTGTACCAATGTCTGACACTTCATAAATGGAGTTTATGGGGAAAAAAACCCCAAGACAAAATAAACAATAAAAAATACACAAAATTTACCACAATGGATTCAAAATAAAACAGTCACACACAGAAGACGCTGCAGAGGGAGGACGTTCAGGGGAAAAGCTGAGTTAGAGCAGCTCTTGATTGGTTTAATGGGTCTCATTAAAGGAACCTGATTTGTGTTGTGGAAAACGCTGTTGTAAAAACAGTTTGTTGTGAATGTTTTCTAGTTGGAGTCAGTTTGAACCATGATCAGCTTATAAACCTTAGAGCAGGCGTCTGTTCATTACAGTCAGATTCCACATGCTTTGATTTGTCGTGTGTGTAAGCAGCAACACAATCTAGACAGTGAAAAGTCAAAATGTTCACACCTATATTTTTTCCCAATGTTTTTTTTTTTAACATTTTTTTTTTTACATTTAGCCATTTTATCCCTTTTAAAATTAATTGTCTGTAGTCTGTTTCAAACTGATTTCCTGTACAATGAACCTTGTAGTATTGTCTTATATAGAATATTTGGTACTAACATACTTTCTGTTCTGTTCTGTTTGTTGGTGAAATGAATAAAACATCTTTATTGTTATTGTTCATGATATACTGAATCAGTCACAGTTTGTCGAACTGCTAGTTAGTATTTGCAGCCTAACTCCTAGAAACTTGTCAGGTCAAGTCTTACTTTGTTTGACTCAGACTTTTATTAACTGAAATAGTGGAGTCACAGTTTGTTGATGTTCATGGTTTAACAACTAAATTAATTGGAGATAAGATCAGACTGAAGCCAAAACCTACATCTGCTCTGTGTGAAAGTGGAAACTCATTGAGTTGTGATTGAAGTTGATGCCAACCTGTTGGCTCTTGTTTATCTTATTAATTCAAAGAAATGCCTGAGATGATGGAACTGAGATTTGTAAAGTCGACTCGTGCCTAGAACCACAGAATAAATGTTTATCCTCATTGCTAAATATCATCTTAATATCATAACCTTGACTTTGTCTCTGGTGTCATGTACTCTACCCTTACCCACTGATGTTTGTTGGTTTTGTGTGGTCTTTGTTGATGCTGTTCACACTGTTAGTGTGGAGTAGAGTCAGAGTAAAGCAGAGTTCTACTGTGAATAAATATTGGCTTGTGTGATTTTAAAGTCCCTTCATGTTTTATTTCATGCAACCGCTGTGAGGAATAAGATACTGCAGACAGTCAGTGTTGTTGCAGTGAGAAGTGGTGCCTCAGGCTGAAAACTGTTAAAATGCGAGAGAGAAGGAAGAACAGTGTCAACAGGATCAGAGTCAGAAGTCGTGTCGCAACTTGTTCATGAACTGAAAAGAAAAATGCTGTTAAACTAAAAAAGTCTCAGTGTAGTCAATCCCTCCTGGTTTCTGTCCTGTTGAATCTGCGCCAGTCCTTGTGCTCTGTTCAAGTGTTGGAATTGAAGTAACGTGTATATGCTGATATAAGACAGTTGGACAGTTTTTATCATGTGCTGCTTAGTCACGGGACAAGAGCTTAGACAGATACACAGATAAACATTCTGACTTTGGCCCAAAGCTGTGACTTTCTCTGTGTTAACTAGAATTACAGCTTTATCCAATTTTCAACAATCTTTAAAACATAGACGTGTGACAAAGTTTAGGACATTGTTTTAATCCAGTCACTTTAGATTTAGTGTAAGTTGTTTCCAAGGAAGAGGTTCAGAGATGAGCAGCAGGCCACAACCATCATCTCCCACATCAAGACATCACGAAGCCTCCACATCATGTGTCACATCCCAGTCTTCTGCTGGATCACTGCTACGCTTCTGGAGGATGTGTTGAGAAGCAAAGAGATGATTGAGTCTCTGCAGTGCTTAGATGGACACCTGGATTTGTTTCTTTGCTTCCTACTTGGTTGTTCACTGCAGTCCAGTCAATGTCTTCACCAAGCTCTAATAACAAAGACGGGAATCACATCACTGACCAATCAAGAAACTGCCCAGGACATCAAAAAGAAAATTAGCAAGAATCTACCTGCAGAGAAAAGCATCAACCTGTTCCACTGTCTGAATGAACTGGATGATTGTTCTCTAGTGGAGCAGATCCAACAGTACCTGGACTCAGGACGTCTCTCCACAGATAAACTGTCTCCTGCTCAGCTCTGGTCGTTATTTTACTGTCTTGATAAGAGCTTGATGTGTTTGACCTTATGAAATTTATAGAGGAGGCTTGTTTGAGGCTGCTGCCTGTGGTCATAGCCCCCAATAAAACTCTGTAAGTATATCGATTGACAAATCTTCAGTTTATATACTTCTTATTAAAATACAATGATTGAAAAAGGTATTTATACTATGTTTTGCTTTTTAGATATATTAAGTGCACATACAGTATTTCCACACTGTACTATTGCAAAACAATATAGTTTTCCAACAGTTTTGAAATCTATTACATCATCTGCCTCACTAATTATTCCCTGATGAGTTGAATAATTTATTAAACTCAAAGGATTCCAGTTTTCCAACACAAAATAAATTGTTATTATTACACTTGTTTTAATGTCGGGACTTTTATTTATTTACAGTATTTCTTGTTGTGGGATTTTATTTTGAAACGTTTGTTCCTGGTTTGTTCACACCCTTAACATTTCATGTATTTTTCATGCCACGCATCTCCATGTCCAGCATTATCACGCCATTATCACATTATTTCACATATGCCAGACTAATATCTCCAGCTGATGATGACTGGGCAGCTAAACCTGAGGAGGACAGTCTGGCCTTTCTATGACACTGACACATTCACTTGTCAACCTCTTTACTGCCTGATTTCCTCTTCCTTCGCTCAGGGACCCCAGGGGTTTGAAACTAGGATCCAGAGGTGTTGCCTTCACTAGATTTGTTGGCAATTAAGCTCTGTCTTCAGTTCTCACTGCACATGCACCTCTGCCTACTGGCGGCATACCTACCAAAGTGCCTCAGTTCGCATTGGTCGAGGGACCAAAAGCTGTAGTCGATCCACTCTCCTCCCCGGTGCCTGCCACCGTCTGTAGAGCAGGTCATCAAGGAGCTTCAAGCTGCCCCACTGGGCATAAAGTGAGACTGTCTGCCAATCCGGCCGTTGCTTAGCCTCTACCCAGCCTCTCACCTCCTTCAGCACTGGGTCTGGCTCCTGGTACCTCTGCAGCTGATCAGGTGAGGGAAGCATAGTCAGTCCTTAGGGTGACCCAGGGGCCGAGTAGATAGGGTCTGAAATGTCGCACAGCCAAAACCACTGCCAGCAGGTCCTGTCGTGAGATGCAGTAGTTTCGGTCTGAATGGCTCAGGCTGCCACTCAAACTGCGCTGCTCCCCTTGTAGTGGTCGGCATGAAACTGGGAACGATGGCGTCTGACTCTCTGTGCCTTGGACTGTCAGAAGTGGACAGAGCTCGACACGCTGACACATGCTGTCCAAGTCCAAGCTGACAATACAGCTGTTCTTAATATCTGCTATCCAGTGTAGAGTCCATTTGTATGGGAGAAGTGACGTCACTGAAGAAGGAAACACACACTAGACAAAACAAACATACGTAACAGAACCTGAAGGTAAATACTTTCTGAACTTTGAGTCCGTTTCAACTTCTTGTTTCCTGAGTGAGTCAGGATGTTTGGGGTGTTTAGTGAATGGTGAAAACACAGGGAAGGGCAGCATAGCAAGAAGATAGTGGGTTCAGTTCTGGCCTGGGTCTCTTTCTGTGTGGAGGTTGTATGTCGTCTAGATGTAGATGAAACCTGTTGTCATTCTAAAGGTTAAACTTGCACATGCACATCGACTGCACAACCACTGGGATGTTGGCCTTGGCGTAAAGTGGTTGAACTTGCTCCTTTGCTGCCTCAACCTTTGACAGGCTGCCCACTAGTCCTGGCCTGTAGCATGCAGTGTGTCCCAGTTATAACACACACACACACACACACACACACACACACACACACACACACACACACACACACACACACACACCGTAATGTCATAACGGTGTGTGTAGACCAGTTACTGTAGTAACACAAGCAACCACACAGAGCAGCACTGACCTTGGTAGATCTCAGTGAGTCCATGACACTTTGATTGTGTCGCTTTACCATCAATTGAAACACTTTTATGACCCAGACACATCAGTGTGTTATGAGTGTGTGTTTTGAACTGCTCAAGGGAGGGAGACCAGCCCCACATCATTCACAACCATGATAAACACATAATGGTAGTTTATGGAGTCATGTAATCAAGGACATTCAAGTGAGATAAATCAGGTGGAATGTGAATCTCAGTATCAGCAGCACTATATCACATAGAGTCATTATCACACTGATGCAGACTGGAGCTTAACTCCTGCAGTAAATGTGTAATGATGTCTCAGTGAATCTCTGTTCTTGTCAGTGCTGTATGTCGAGACTTGTAGTTACTGACAGTGGCCACTAGAGGGCAGTGATCACGACAGTTTCTCTGTGAGTCCAGTTTGTCCACATTAATATGAAGCTGCACGTTTATAATGAAGACATCACTGTTGGTATTAGTGTGGTTCACAACTTAAGTTCTTTAAACTGTCATCAGCCAGTTTCTCAGTTCACCACCAGATGCTACAGTCACTACCATTTATCTCCAGTGAAGAAATGCAGTGATGGAACATGAAACCTGCTCCTGTGAGCCTCATGAGTTTAGCGTAAGGGGAGGGTGGATAGGTTCACATCTGGGCGGGTGGATGTCTGGTAGATGATGGGGGTGTGGGTGCCATGGTCACTTTCTACAAGTGGCACTGAGCTCCACCGCTTGTATCACCACATCGGTGAATGATGCAGTTTTCCTGTTTACTAACGTGATAGTGGGACATACTACTACTACAATCAAGGGGAGGACATCACGCATCATATTTAATGTCCCTCCTGAAAAAGCAAAACTGTCTGTCACAGTACAGCTTCCAGCCCAGTATTTGCTGAACAGCCCACAAAAATCTGCTCCTGTTTCCTGCTTCCTACTGTTCCAGGTGCAGCCCTGCCTCATTCTGCTACACAGCTCACCGTCGTCAGACGTGGATCTGAGTCTGCTTCTACACTTTGGCTGAACCAGAAGTAAGTTTACTTGGTTTGAATTCTTTCATTTTGTCTTTAGGAACTTTAGTCATTGTGTCATGACGTAAACATCAAAATCAAAAGAAAGATTTTCTCTGTCACAATGAATCTGAATGTTTGAGGGGTCGTGGCTTCATCCTATCAATGATCAGATGACTTTGTGTAGAGATGAGAGTCGGTGTGTGTCAGTCACTGTAAATGATCCAACGTAATCAAACTAGTATTTTAACATGACAACACTGTCACAATGGCTCTGATAGTTTCTGTGTTTGTGTTAGACCCAGTTCCTTAATTGTTGCTCAATCTTTCTGCGGGTGTGAACTAAAGCATTAGTTAAACTACCGACTGATTAATATGCTTAGTTATGAAGCATCTCCATGCAATTTTAAATTCAGGCAAATGAAAGAACTTGTCTGCATCTACATGTAGACATTGTTTGGTGTTTTTTATGTCATTACTGGAGTAACGTTGACATGTTTGTTTATATGTCAAATCTCTGACTCAGCACACATAACTAGGAATATGGCATAAAACCTGTTAAACTTGTTCCTTCATTATCAGAAGCTGGGGAAGAAGAGACGCAGTGGCCCCTGGGCTCTTTCCATAGAACCAGTCAAAACAGAGTGGAGGGGTTGGAGGAGTATGTGACCTGTAGTAGTAGATGATCTTATCTCTGGTTCATCACAGAAAAAGAAAAGCTGTCAGAATATGTTGAGAACATGTGATGACTGAGTGATGGCTGGTGCCTCAGGCTTAAAACAGACTAAATGTCAAGTATTTGAAGGAGTAACAGTAACTACAGGAGCCAGAAATGTGTCTCAACTTGTTGGTGAACTGCAAGAAAAAAGGACGTTAAAGTAGAAAAGTCTGATGTTCAGCTTCCTGGTTTTGGGTTCAGTCCTCGTTATCTATTCAAGTGTTGGAGCTGAAGGAACATTTGCTGATGTAAAACACAGTGAAGGACCAAGTTGTCAGACACAGGAGATGCAGAGCCACTTAAAGGTTTTACTCAGCCAGTACGTGGTTTTATCATGTGCTGCTCAGTATTGGTGTAGAAGGACTCAGTACAGTAGCTACACAGAAAAGCATCGACCTCTACAGATAAAATTACAGGTACATCCAAGACTTACTGCAAGGTTTTGAACTTTTAGTTTCTCAGTCTGGAAGCCAGATCCAGAAGTTTCACATTGTTTTTAGTAGCACTTATGAAGCTTTGTCTTTGTTGAGCAAGATACCTTTACAATACCTTCACTGATGCTCCTGATGGGTGTAAATAAGTTATGACATGTTACAGTAAATATTCACAGAGTAACATTTTCTCCATCATCGTGTGTGAGCTGCAGCTTCACGGCTCCATCTAGTGACTGATGGTAGAAGCAGATCAGCTGGTGGCAGCTTCCTCTGCCTCCCACTGTCTGACTGCATTCAGCTGACACTGATATGAAACAGAGAAGAGACATCAGTGGAGGAGCAGCTGATGTTTTACAGGCTAATGGTGGAAAGGAGGATTTCAGCTGATGTGCAGATGAATGATTTGTGTTTCTCTCCACATGAAGGTAGAAAGTGTGTGTGAGCTGATGTGGATGTGAATTGAGCAGCATGGATCAGCATGAGGACAGAGAGGAGGGAGCCCCTCCCTCTAAAACCACTCTGTGTGGGGACCATGAGAACCAGACCGGAGCTCAGAGGTGAGACGACTGAGACCATCTGATTCTGTCTCCAAGTCACAGACACTGTTTAATATTCCATCACCACATATTTACTATTGTTGGTCATTTATGAAGCAAACTTTGACTAAATATGTGAAAGTCACTAAGTTGTTTTTCCACCAGGTCCAATCAGAGACAAGAACCCGTTAAACCTGGACTTGAACCCAGATGCATGTCCTTTACTACTAAAGATCAACAAGTGTCAGAGCCAAAGTAAGTTGTCAGTTTGAATCATGTTGAACAGTCTGATTTAAACTTTACTTGATAGTAAATACTTGTTCTTTATTTCTTGATTTTTCTGATGTGACACCATTTCTGTTATTCAGTTAATGGGAAGGAGAAGCTTTATTCACTGTTCATCCTGCAAACACTGATGGTTGAATTTCACCTTTAGCAGTAAATTGAAGTACTAGATGTTAGGAAATGTTCTTAAACAATCAAGCTAGACGTGTCGAAGCCTTTTGCTTCTTTACTCGCTCGCAAGGAATCAGTAGAGAATAATGTTATATCACCAGGGTTGAGCGGCGAAATCAACAGGTGTGAACCCAAATGACTGCAGAAACAGGACACTCAGATTTATATATAAAAAAAAAAACACAACTCAGAGCTCACTGAGGAGCTAATGAGGCAGATGCAGCAAGGGGAGCTGAGAGTGGATCAGAAACCCCGGTAAGTAAAACACGTGAGCTGGTGAGATCAGGTGCCGACGATGCGGCTTGGATGAGTCCGTATATACAGTATTATGGAGGAACTGACTGGACCAGGAAATCAGGAAGCTGTCGAGGACCTCTCAAAAGAAGCCTGGGGCAGCAAACTAGGACACAAACGAGACAAGGTAGGAAACGGATAGAAAAGTCTTAAGTCAGCTGACATTACTGACAGGTCACCACGCTCTGTCGCTCTATAAATGCTGAACAGCTGATGAGCCTTAAACCACCACCGATTTGCTCAGCATCGGGATCACCGCCTCTCCAATCAGAACTTTTTCTGATTCCACGTAATGTTTGCAGACACGGCGTGTGTTGCGTTTAAATGACCTGTAGGTCAGCTGACACTCATAACATAGTCCTACAACGACACATGCGATAAGTACTGTACCGAGGATTTCTATTCAAGGTTTATTTAGTTAGTTATCAGATGTTATAATTTAAGCGTATTATGACCTATTAAAAATAATAAGGCTCACTAAAATGGGAACTTATGTCATTCACTCGTCGTCCACTAGACTAGTGAACCTGCTGCATCTTGATAATGTAGTAGATAACAGACACCCATTAAATTTTGCCAGACTAAGCAGCAGTGTATCTCCATTTAAAAGATGCTTTGCTGGTTTCAGGGCCTCGGTGAGCTTGGGAAGGTCGACGTAATCGACTGCCTTGGACAATCGGTCAATTATGATACGTATTACAGTAAACCTTTTGGCCACTGATAGGCCACGTAACAAAGTGCAGGGTTATATAGGACCAGGGTTTGCTGGGCACAGGATGAGGGTGGTCTGCTGGGGATGACTGTGATGACGGGGTGGCCACGAGAAATGTCGCTGGAGAAAGAATCTGGTCGGGTAACCATCAGTGTGGCAGGCAAACTTGGACTGGTGCCCCCACTGGAGGACAGCTGAACAAGCATCAGCGTATAGCCGATCACCCAGCAAGAGGAACAGGATCCGACTGCTGCGCTTTACAAAACACCTCCTTAACCTGACAAGTGAGGACGCCAACAAAGCAGAAGGCGTGAAGGATGAAGCCTGGTAGGTTGGAGAAGGACTTCAGGGTGAACTGGCATGAGAGGGCATCAGGCTTGATGTTTTTAGTGCTTGGTCTGTTAGTGAGGGTGAAATTAAATCTGTCAAAGAAAAGGGACCAGCTAGATTGTTGTTGAGTTCATGTAAGCCAAATCCTTATGATTAGTGCAAACCAAAAACGGCACCTTTGCCTCATAACGGGTCTCAGGTGATCAGACAAGAAAGACACTGGATGAAGGCTGTGATCAGGACCCCTCCTCTGTGACAGCAAAGCACCCACGCCAACTTCCAAGGCATCCGGTTGAAAGGGACCATGGAGGAAAAAGAAGGGAAGCAGAAGTTGGCAAAGCCCAGGAAGCGCTGAAGCTGCTTTCTGGAAGACTGTACTGGCCAGTTTAACACTGCTTTAGTTTGTTCAGGATCAGTTCTAATCCTACTTTCGTCCACAATAAAGCAGAGTAAGGTAATGGGGCGGCAGTGGCTCAGAGGTAGAGCTGTCTCCCACCAATCCCACCCAATGTAAACTCAACCAGGGGTATCCTTAAACCAATTGTGCCGATTGGCAAGTCCACAATAGAAGTACTTCCCAACCCGTCTGCCCTGCTGGCGCTCCTCAGACCAGATGAGTGCCCGTCCTAACTGCATAGGCTCCTCCATGCAAGCGTTGCTTCCTGGGGTGAAGTACTGCAGGAATAGGCGCATAAGATGTGGCGTAACAGGATGGGAATCACGTGCCTTACAATGCTCCCTTAAATGATTATCCTGCCTTAAAGCACGAGAGAGATTAAGTCATCAAACGTGTTCAGCTCCTCTAGAGTGGCAAGTAGATCCTTTATCAGATCACTCAGACCCTGAAACATAGGAATTGTTCTAGCCAGACTCGGCTGCAAGCACACGAAACTCAACTGCATAATCAGAAACAAAGCGCTGCACCTGACAGAGAGGTGCAAGCAGGATGATTAAAAACCTTTTCAAACTGGGAAATGAATGCATTACAGGATGCGGAACCAGCTGTGATTTAATAAGCTTGTGCCCAGTCCAAGACACGGTCCCGAAGAAGACGGGTAATGAACGATTACCACAAGCCCTGATAAGGACATGGCATACATTGGTATTGACTTATTGAGATAAGCCCTCCCCTCACAGACAAGACAGACAATGACTATAGGGAAAGATAACGGTGTGGAAAAAGACACATCCTTCAGGTGTGTGTCTCTGTGTGGACCCACACCATGTGAGCTCATTCTTCATGGTTCCTCCACAGAGTGGACCAGCAGAGCTCAGAGGTTCCCAGTGGTCAGTCTGCCCAGCAGCACCAAACACACCTGGACTCCACGTTTATGGTCTGTACATGTACAACCACCACTTTTCATGTGTTGTGTTCACAATCGTCTCCATGCTGCACTTTGTAGACCAGTGGATTGTCAGTGTGTCCAACATGGATCTGATGTTTGGCTCCATGGGTTTAGTTGGTTTGTGTCATTCATATAGTTTCTGTTCCAGCTGCTGGAGGAAAACATTGTCACGTTTGTGAAGAAGGAGCTGAAGAAGATCCAGAAGGTTCTGAGTCTAGATTACCCAGAATGCTTAGAGAGTCAGAGGGAGGATGAGGAGGCGTTGGATGGTGAAGATGAAGAACAGAGGAGGAGCAGCAGAGACGCATTTCTGAAGATCACACTGAACTTCTTGAGGAGGATGAAGCAGAAGGAGCTGGTTGACTGTCTGCAGAGCAGTAAGAGGATTTAACTCAACGTTTAGCATCACACAGACACAATCACACATTTACTGATGTGAAGGAGGATTAAGTTTGTTAAATGTGGACCATCATGGTTTGATTAAATTACATAATCATGTTTTTCTTGTTCTTTCAGAAGCCACTGCTGCAGTTTGTCAGCGTCAACTCAAATCTCAGCTGAAGCAGAAGTTCCAGTTTGTGTTTGAAGGCATCGCTAAAGCAGGAAACCCAACCCTTCTGAACCAGATCTACACAGAGCTCTACATCACAGAGGGAGGGACTGGAGACGTCAACCATGAACATGAGGTCAGACAGATTGAAGCAGCCTCCAGGAAAAGAAACGGCGAAGAAACAACCATCAGACATGAAGACGTCTTTAAAGGCTCAGCTGGAAGAGATGGACCCATCAGAACCGTGGTGACCAAGGGAGTGGCTGGCATTGGGAAAACAGTCCTGACACAGAAGTTCACTCTGGACTGGGCTGAAGGCAAAGCCAACCAGGACGTACACTTCACATTTCCATTCACCTTCAGAGAGCTGAACGTGCTGAAAGAGCAAAAGTTCAGCTTGGTGGAACTTGTTCATCACTTCTTCACTGAAACCAAAGCAGCAGGAATCTGCAGGTTTGAACAGTTGCAGGTGGTTTTCATCTTGGACGGTCTGGACGAGTGTCGACTTCCTCTGGACTTCCACAACACGAAGATCCTGACTGATGTGACAGAGTCCACCTCAGTGGATGTGCTGCTGACAAACCTCATCAGGGGGAACCTGCTTCCCTATGCTCGCCTCTGGATCACCACACGACCTGCAGCAGCCAATCAGATCCCTCCTGGGTGTGTTGACATGGTGACAGAGGTCAGAGGGTTCACTGACCCCCAGAAGGAGGAGTACTTCAGGAAGAGGTTCACAGATGAGCAGCAGGCCACAACCATCATCTCCCACGTCAAGACATCACGAAGCCTCCACATCATGTGTCACATCCCAGTCTTCTGCTGGATCACTGCTACGGTTCTGGAGGATGTGTTGAGAAGCAGAGAGGGAGGAGAGCTGCCCAAGACCCTGACTGAGATGTACATCCACTTCCTGCTGGTTCAGACCAAAGTGAAGCGCATCAAGCATAATCGAGAAGCTAAGAAACGTCCATCCTGGAGTCCAGAGAGCAAGAAGATGATTGAGTTTCTGGGAAAACTGGCTTTTGGGCAGCTGCAGAAAGGAAACCTGATCTTCTATGAGTCAGACCTGACAGAGTGTGGCATCGATGTCAGAGCAGCCTCAGTTTACTCAGGAGTGTTCACACAGATCTTTAGAGAGGAGAGAGGACTGTACCAGCACAAGGTTTTCTGCTTCGTCCATCTGAGTGTTCAGGAGTTTCTGGCTGCTCTTCACGTCCATCTGACCTTCATCAACTCTGGAGTCAATCTGCTGACACAACAAAAAGCAACACTTTGGTCAAATGTGTTTAGAACAAAAGAAACACAGTTCTACCAGAGCGCTATGGTCCAGGCCTTACAGAGTCCAAATGGACACCTGGACCTGTTCCTTCATTTCCTCCTGAGGATTCCATCGAATCGGCTTCTCCTACAACGTCTGATGACACAGACAGGAAGAGTTTTAAAGACCAATTCGAAAATCAAGAAGGTGATCAAAGCGACTCCCTCAGATACAGATAAACTGTTCCCTGCTGAGTGTCCAGCTCTGGTTTTCATCCTACTCACATCAACAAAGAAACTATCTGCGTTTGACCTGAAGAAATACTATGCTTCAGAGGAGGCTCTTCAGAGGCTGTTGCCTCTTGTCAAAGCCTCCAACAAATCACTGTAAGCATATGGATACATAAAGGTTGTATATTTTAAAAGGACTATTTATTGTCCGTACTACTTATATTTTACTATTGTCTTCTCTTCAGACTGAGTGGTTGTAACCTGTCAGAGAGAAGCTGTGAAGCTCTGTCCTCAGTTCTCAGCTCTCAGTCCTCTAGTCTGAGAGAACTGGACCTGAGTAACAACGACCTGCAGGATTCCGGAGTGAAGCTGTTGTCTGATGGACTGAAGAGTCCGCACTGTGAACTGGAGACTCTCAGGTCATTGTTTATTAACCTAAGAACATTCCTCACAGGTTCATGCTGAAAACCAGTAAATTAAGTTGAAGTCATTTGTCTTGTCATAGTTGTATTTATTAAAACACCACCACCAAGTCATCTCTGTGTTGTGTGTCTGCAGGTTGTCAGGTTGTCTGGTCACAGAGGAAGGTTGTGCTTCTCTGGCCTCAGCTCTGAGCTCCAACCCCTCCCATCTGAGAGAACTGGACCTGAGCTACAATCATCCAGGAAACTCAGGAGAGAAGCTGCTGTCTGTTGGACTGAAGGCTCCAGACTGGAGACTGGACACTCTCAGGTATGGAGGCTTGTTTTAGCATAAACAGGAGCAGCTCAATAACAGAGAGCAGGAGGTGAGTGAATAGCTCCACTAAACCTCTGGTGTCCATGACACCACGGCACACAAACAATGCTAGACAACAATCAGTTAAGGTATAAACACTTTATCAAGTGATTCAATATTGATTATAATCAACCCTACTGCAGTAAAACATACCTAATCTCGACTGAAAATAACAACAGTCTAACTTATAATTATTTGTCTGAGTCGGGTGAATCTGTGTGTGTGAGAAAGAAAGAGACAGTGGTGGGTCCGATCACAAGCAACTACTGGATGTAACAGAGAGACAAAATGCCACAAAGTCTGTGTCTTTCCTGCTTCCTGTGGCGTCACATTAGTTTGGTGGTGACAGAGACTGGAAGCAGGTGTCTGACACCAAAACTGATCTTAAATAGAAAAATGAAACCTTTCCTCCTCGTCACCTCCTGAATGTCCATCCCTACATACAAGCCTCCACCTGAACACAATCCTAGACCAATGTGTGTGTGATGCCATGTAATGTCCATGTCTGCATGTGCTGCTCTGACCCCCTCCTCCTTTCAGGCTGGAGCCTGGTGGAGTCCGATGGTTGAGACCAGGTCTGAGGAAGTGTAAGTGTGTTTTAATGAGACTGATGAAACCAAGCAGCAACATTCAACCATCTTCAAACTGTCACATCACTGATGTCATGAGTCATCATCAAACTGATGACAGATGAATAACTGCAGCTGGATTGTGTCTTGTTCTCTCCATCAGATTTCTGTCAACTCACCATCGACACAAACACAGTGAACAGAGAACTAAAACTGTCTGACAGTAACAGGAAGGTGACACATGTGGAGGAGGATCAGTCGTATCCTGATCATCCAGACAGATTTGACGAGTGTCATCAGTTGCTGTGTAGTAGTGAATGTGGTGTTGAAGGTGTGGAAGGTATAGAGGAAGTTCAGCCGTGTCCTGATCGTGAGTTGCTGTGTAGTAATGGTCTGACTGGTCGCTGTTACTGGGAGGTTGAGTGGAGAGGATGGGTTGATATATCAGTGAGTTACAGAGGAATCAGAAGGAAAGGAGACAAAAAAAACTCTAAAAAAAAAGACTTTTGGTTTGGATACAACAATCAGTCCTGGAGTCTGAACTGCTCTGATGTTAGTGGCTTCTCTGTCTGTCACAATAACGTAGTAACATCCATCTCCTCCTCTGTGTCTAACAGAGTATCAGTGTTTGTGGACTGTCCTGCTGGTTCTATTTCCTTCTACAGCATCTCCCCTGACAAACTGATCCACCTCCACACCTTCAACACCACATTCACTGAACCTCTCTATGCTGGGTTTGGGTTCTGGTTTCCTGGTTCCTCATTGTCTCTGTGTGATGTGTAGTCATGTCAGAGAGTCTTGTGTCTGAAGTCTTTTCTCAGAAACCAAGCCCAAAAAAAAATGAGCCATTGAGATTCACTATGAGCAGCTGTTAGATCGGTGATGTTCATCCTGCTTGATCAAGTGCCTGAGCGCTAAGTGAGACCAGTGGGAGCCCAAGATGAATATGAGTTGCAACATAAAATTAAAGAGTAAAGACACTTAAGTTTGAAACCGAAGGTTCAACTGAATGGACACGCCTAAGGGTCGACAGTGGTCCATCGGGTCAGCTCAGGTCACCTTTATTCTCAATTATCCACATCTTAAATACATACACAAAATTGAAACTGTATTTCTCTCAGTCCCACAGTTCGCTCTGATAAAAAAAAAGATGAGATAGAAGAAAAAGAAAAATCTTCATCTTAAACAAACAAAGCAAGGGTCCCCCAAACGGGGTGTGTGCTAAATGGATATATAATGTATGAGAATGTTTACTTTTAATATTTTTTTATTGTTTATATTTTTTACACACATATAGTAATGCATTTATATTTGTATATAATTAGCTTTATTGTCAAACGAAAAAGCTTTATTTTGAAAGGACAGTGAAAAAGGCAGAATATGACATTATAGAGGGAAATAGGAGGAAGAGAAGCAGTAAAAGGAGAAAACACGGTGACGGTTACTTTTAGTTAAAGCTCCAGTTGTAAGCAGTAGCAAGGTCATTTATAATGGTGAAATTATTTTAATTATTAAGTGTTTATGTTCGCTTACATTCAATTTGATACATGGTGCACTTACAGTACAACACGATGTTCATTTGTTGTTTTATACTGTGTAATGTTTCAAATGAGCCTTTATTGGTCAACATCAACCAAGGCCGATGAGCTGTCGCTCTAGATATGTGGGCACAGAAGGCAAGATTTCTGAGATAATGTTTATAAGCTGTATTATGATTTGGTTCAGACACAATCTAGCGCAATTTCAAAGGAATATTCATCTTGAAATGATTTCATCCAAGAGTATTCAAGTAGTTCTTGTGGTTGCAGAGATGTACTCGTTTAATTATGGATACGCGACTTTAAAGAAAGGAAGAAAGAAATCGTCCTGGAGCCTATGAAGATGTACCAGAGAGCCTAAAATATTCAATGCGCACAGGCAGATTTACAATGTGGACTCAGATCATCAGCTGCAATAAATCCGCCTCCACCAGGTGGCGCAACGTCCTGCAGCACCTCCAGCTTAACTAACAAACAAACGTGGACTTTGTTGTTCGCATCAAAGATGACACATTGTTGCATGAAAAGAAAGAAAGAAAGAAAGAAAGAAAAAAAGAAAGAAAGAAAGAAAGAAAGAAAGAAAGAAAGAAAGAAAGAAAGAAAGAAAGAAAGAAAGAAAGAAAGAAAGAAATGCATTTATGTTTTATATTCTCCACAGGTAACAGCTCTACCTGTTATAAAAGCCACTTCAAAACCAGATATTTAAATGTAACCTAATTATCCTGTGATGTCTGTAAACCTTCTTTTACCTGGTGAACAATAAAATAAGTTGGTCTGGACCCGTTTCGTCGCCTCTTGTTCTTCTCGCCCTGACGGGTCGGTGTCACGTCGTGCTGCGTTCAGGGGCGACGCCCCTGGCAGCGGCCGACACACCCAGTCTGCTCCTGACGCTGGATCCGCAGACCTGGAGGCAGAGACCAGAACCGGGCGCAGGTCGACTCCCACACAACGCGGCTGGTCGGAGATCAGGCTAAAGTTTCTGGACTACACCGGCACCGCGTGTTCGTCCGGCCCGAACTGCAACAGGACACCGGGGCACAAATACGCGCTGGGACTAAACTTAGACTGGTTTATAAAAGCAAACAGAAGAAGCTGCGACGGAACCAACCATGAAGTTCGCTTTGAGGATTATTTTGCTGGTGGCTCTAGTTACCGGGACGTTGACCCAGGACGGTGAGAAACTGGTTCTGATTGTTGTTGCTGTGCAGAAACGAGCCAGTTACTTCATAAAACAGCGCAGCTCGGTTAGTCTTGACTTTAGTCTCTGGCTCAGCTCAGGTCTGGGCTGAAGGCTTGGCCGTGAAACGCGGTGGCTGCTGCTTTTTGTGCCTGTTGCAAGTTTCCTGCCTGAAGCCGAGCTGTGACCGCAGACACGCAGAGCTGCGGCAGCACTGGCCTCAATGGTTTATTACTGCTGGTGACATACGGTTGTGTGTAGACAAAAGGCTTTTATTTGACTCTTACACTGAAGGAACAAGAAAACTTATTCAGTTTATTAAGTTTGCACAGTTTAAAGATGAAACTGTGAAGTTATGATTTCATTTTCATATTGTTACTTGCGTTTGGTGTAAAGTAGTTTATTTATTCTCTTTGCTTGAAGGCTTTTATTATGAAGGAACTTCAAGGAGCGTTTTCATAAAGTACAACCAGGAGCTTTTATTAGAGTGTGTTCATGTGAAGTGCAGTCTGATACTGACACACACCAAAACACAACGTCTGCACGAGCTCTTCCACTTCCCAAAGCAGTTTGTTGGTGTGTATTTCTCAGTGTCCAGTGTGTGTTACAGGCTTCTGGGCGAAATGTGTTGGCATGAGTTTTTCTGTATGGAAACGACTCACTGCCTGCTACAGTGACTCATGGCCAAAGCTGCCTGGTGTGTGAGTCAGTGTTGTCATGGCAGCCACAAAACAGTGTCTGCCTGACACACGTGTTTGACCCGGAGCGGAACACAGAGCAGTAACAGCTGGGTAGTGAGCAGAAGTACTACAGGTACTCGCTGTGCAGAACCTACTGCTCGGTAAAAAGTAAAGCGTTTATTCAACTCACGAACAGAAACACTCCAAACACCTGATTCCTATTTGCTTCTGTTTTAGAAAAACCATCAACAGGCACAAAGTGAACCTTTGAAAATCAGATGTTGGATCTAAACACCAGATTTCCTTTAAACTTCAAAGTGATCTGAAGTGATGCTCCTGCATTGTTACAGTGTTGCCTGTTGTATTGATTTGTGTTTGTCTGTGTCTCTCACACAGGATTTGACCTGTCGGATGCTTTTGATGACCCGGGTGAGTACATTTATTTAAACTACAGGTGGTTTGAACGGTTGTCGTGTGTGATAGTTTCTACGCCCATTGGGAATTTCATCCTCTCTTTAATGTGATTGCTGTAGGTTTGTGCTGTGTCGGTTTATTTTAAACCTAGTTTTTTTTCTAAAATATTTAAAAAGCTGTAGAAGTGGGGAATGATGCAGATGTTGTGGTCAGATAGTAACACTTTCTATTTCTTTGTTTCTTTAGATCCAACACCTGCAAAACCCAAAGAGCCAAAGACACCAGAGAAGCCAAAAGCTGGAGGTTAGTATCCTCTCACCTCTAACCTCAGCCAGCGGGCTTGTAACTCTGTTCACACTACAGTAGTGACTTTTTATTTTTTTATTTTGGATCTTTATTAGATCAAATGTTATTATCAAAATCATTCTGTTTTAAGTGGATCAGGATTTGATAGAATACTATCAAACGTGATCTCTTTATTTATGATCAACACATTTAGTGTTTTTCTTCTTATTATCATGTGCATAATTATGATGATGATCAACAGTGAGACAAGAAACTATTTACATACACCTGAAGAACCTGCTTGGTGGAAATCTACATTCATATGACTAATGTGATTTCTCCTACTTATTCTGGAAGCATCTCTCAGCATTTGAGTGGTTACTCTGTGCTGAGAGTAAGTGTAGAGTCTGTGGCTCTTATTACAGGAGGCAGGTTAGTTCATGACAGTAAAATCAGTGTTTTGGCGAAAGCGAGTGTAACCTGCAGTCTGCGTGGGGGTGTTAAACACAGGCCTGGGCTCAGGATGTGGTCTTAGTTTCTATACTCTAGGTACAGTGCGCACAGACCATAATAAGCGCATATGATCCGATGATGGCTCACTGTCACACTTGAGGTGTTGCTTAGAAACCATCAGTCACGTAGCCTGCCTTTTCTACACATACTCTTAATTCCCTAAAGATGAATCATAGCGGTTTTGGTCTTGTGAACATTCACCATTACATTAAAGTCTCCATTTACAAAAACAAATGAAGGAACTACAGGAGTTGTCTTAATCCTAAGGGTCGTTCGGCTGAGGCTGGAGCTAAGCCTTGTTACTCTAGTCTATATACTCTTCCTAAGCAGCGCACACAGAAGCCACAGGTTGAAACGGGGTCACGTTTTAGTCATATTACTGTAAGTGAAGGCGACACTGCATCAGCTGTGTGCTGTTAATATTCACTTGATCAGATAGAGTCAACTGAAATCTGTTAATATTGACTGAAACACTCGTCAGTTATAAAGAATGTTTGTGAATGAAATGTTATGAGACGTGATAATGATTAAGACCTACTGTAATTTTATTTATTTATTTTTTTTACTGTAATTTGATACGAATTGATCTTAACAGTAATAGGACAGTTTCTCTGTTCCTGTTGGACGTGTGTGGACTAATCTCACTTGTCTCGTCTCCAGGTGAACTGGACCTTCTAGATGCATTTGGCCCAGGTAAAAACACACCTGTGTCAGATATGGATCGTCTCTGCTGGATCCACCCTCCTTGTCTAAATTCGTATTTTTCATTTGCAGCTGTACCGACTCAGAAACCCAAGAAGCCAAGTTCTGGAGATTCAGGTTGGTTGGATGATTGGTTTTGTGTCGTCTCTGTTCACCATGTAAATATCCATGAGGATCTGTCAGAGAGCTAATCGGTACCAGGAAGTGGCCTCGCAAACCAGTCGTGCCTACAAATAACTTGGTTGATGTTTGGCATTTCTGTTTGTGTTTTAGGTGGATTTGATCTGAATGATGCTGTGGGACCAGGTAAAGCTACCAGACACTGAAATTCCAATGTTTCTGACTAAATTATGACTCAGCAGCCAAACAAGGTTAAACTAAACTTCCAAACCAAAAAATCAGGTCAATTTACAATATTAGTTTTAGAAGCTGTAGAATCATACAGAAAATCCAACAAGCTCGACCATTACGTGATTTGTAAGTAAGGAAATTGATTTTAAATCCCATCATAGATTTTACTGGGAACCGGTGAAGAGAAGCTAATGAGATGGAGAAACGAGATGTCTTTGCTAATTCCAGAACTTTGGATTTCAGACAGTGAAGGGTCCAAGTTTAAATATAAATACATACTTCAGCAGATGTAAATCTTGGTCATTTAAGATTTTTATTGAATTCGTATAAACGCTGATGCAGATTGTGTCTTTGTTCCCACAGACACCAACCCCAAACCCGACAAACCTGTCGTCAACCCTCCGAAGAGCGGAGACGGTCAGTAGCCATCACTGCTGTTAGTCTGTATTGTTCCCCTTGTCAACAAACCCCAGGTGCGATGCTGAGTGTGTCCTGTTAGTGTAGGTCTGTCAGAGTTTATGTGCTACTGGTGCCACCGAGCGTTTTAAAACATTCATTAAATTCATTGAATATTCTTCCAGTGGATTTGTAGTTTTTCTAACAGTGTTTCTATTTTTTGACAGGCGGTAGAGGCTTTGGTGACTCCGACTTGTTCGATGTTAGTGGTGGAGACTACAAGCCTGACCGCTCAGGAGGTAAAGGTACAACTTTATTTCTAGTCTAGTTCTTGTTACAGAGCTGAGGCAGCCAACGATGCGTTGACCCTGCGCTTGGTGAACAACCAGTTAACTTCCTGAGCCACACACAGGTGGTAAAATGGACACAGGGACATGTTACATGTGTCATCCCTGTCTCACAGTAAGAGTAACACTAGAAACATCAAACTTAAATGAGGCTAAGTTGTAAATCCCAGTTTGTGCCTGAGCAGAAACGCTTTCTTGTGGGTGTAGCTGTGGACGAGCTTGTGGAGAGTCTGCGTTTGCCCGTCTGCTCAGCATTAGAGCATGAATCGCACTGGGCCGAGAAAACACAGAGTTCATAGAGGAAACTCAGCCTGGAGACAAGCTGAGCATTACTTCAAAGCTGAGATGATTTTCGATAGATTACTTTTAGCTTTAAAGTCTTTGTTCCAGACAAAAACATGAGAGATGGGATGAGAGAGAAAAGCCCTGATGTCATTTAGGTTTGACACAGGCCTCAGAGTGTGGAGACGCATTGTGGAGCTGGTTTCGGACTCTTTGCTCTTTCGTTCGCATGCTGTGACTATAAAGTCTTTAAAGTGAAGCAAGTGGGATATTCATCATTAATTGTTTATATTACCATCAGAACCTATCGGTGAATGTTGTTCTTTCTGCCTCCGCATGTCTCTTCACGCTGTTTATCAGGTTTTCTTGCCAGCGACATTCCTGCTATTTGACTCCTGCCAACTCAGAAAGATACAAAAAGATTAAACGATATTGTGAATGTGAATAATAACATGTTAAGGTTGTGCCTGTTGCTGATTGGCTTTAATATCTCTGGCTGCACGGCTTAAGAAGCGTTTGTACACTGACTTGTTGTGGTAGGACACTGGGACGTCTCTGAATGGAAGGAATTAGTTGTTCCTCAACCAGAGAAAGAGACGGAGTAAAAAGCCACAGGCCTCCAGCGTAATTAGAAGCACATGCTTGTTTTTCACATTCGATCCAGCATGAATGGCCGACATGAAGCAGCAGCCACAGCCTATTATTAACTGCAGCTCTGAGCATCTCAGGGCATTTTTCCCACGGCGGGTAATACCCAGCCTGTATAAAGCAGACACAGTGAACACATGTAAACCGATCTGACGTCTGCTTCTGTTCAGTAAACGTCTGACTGACTTCTGTCTGTTCTCT
The DNA here is from genome assembly GCA_030770545.1 of Macropodus opercularis. Classification (NCBI taxonomy): domain Eukaryota; kingdom Metazoa; phylum Chordata; class Actinopteri; order Anabantiformes; family Osphronemidae; genus Macropodus; species Macropodus opercularis. Next base: position 6,208,300 of record CM061090.1, on the reverse strand, counting down.
GCGTTTGAATCCAGGCCGTGCGGTGGATCCGGAGTATGATCCTCAAGGTACGTTCATGTTTCTGTGTATATTTCTCCCGTCAAACTAGTTAAAGTTAATGTAGTTGGTAAAGAGGAGCGGCGTCCTCATAGCACAGGCCCTGCCCTGCGCGAAGCGTCCACGTCTGCTCACTGGTGATAAGTCAAATGCAGGGAGGTGTAATCTGCTCTGAATAACTAGAAAGATGAGTCACAGACAGGCAGGAGCACGGATGTAACGTTACCGTGTTGAGCGTTTCTACAGAACAGTAACTACAGTAGTTACTTAAACCTCAAGGTTAGTTACATAATTGGGGCTTTATGTCACTTATCTTGACCCAATATTTTATTATGATTTGGTTTTGGTTTCAAAACTATGACCGACTCATTCCTTATAGTGTGTGTGTGTGTGTGTGTGTGTGTGTGTGTGTGTGTGTGTGTGTTCTCCTTACGCTGGGTTCTCTGGTTATTGTTTTTCGTTTGCACTAGTGCTATCACCAGATTACGACTCATTCCATTCATTCTTTGTCTGAAGCGTTTATCCTCTAGTAGATAACAGGAGATTACAGGGTACATCCTGGACAGGTCACCAGTTTATCTCAGGCCACAGTGTCAGATAAACCTCCAACACCTAAAACACTGATCAGCTGAACTGAGCGCCTCAAACGTTACCCTGAGTTAGGAGGCCCTGGCAGAAACATGTTGTGGGAAATGCAGGAACTGATTTTCAGCCTTGACCTATTTTTGGGACTAAAACTCAAGATATTAGTCTCTAGTGGTTCTCCAGTTTTATCTCATGTTAGTTTATGTTTTATTTTGGACACTGCAGGTTAATTTGTCGCTTGTCTTCCCCAGGTGGTGCCGATCAGCCTCAAGGTAAATCATGTCTTGTCCTGACCTTGTTCTTTGTCGTCTGCATGTCCTTCCCATCTTTGTGTGTAGTGAGCTTGAGTGTGGTCCCTGTGGAAACCATCTCTGCGCTGGCTGTTATTGGGAGTTTCCTGTTTCCTGTCATTGAGGAGTCCGTTCTTACTCGTTCTCTATTATCTGGTCCATTAGTTGTTGTGCTGGTGTTGTGTTTATTCCACATCCTGTCGTTTATTGGGTTGTTTGCTTTGGCTTGATTCGGTCTGGTCAGACTCTAGTTAAACCATCCAGGCAGAGCTGGATCGTTCGGGATTTTTGATCATCGCATTCGTTTCTCTTCACCAGACAAAACTGGTCTTTGACGACAATTTGACACTTGGTACTGTAAGATCTTAATATTGGTACCAGGGTCTGGGACTTTCAGGCTAAAACCCTGCTACAATGTGTGTTGTTGCAGATCCAGGCCTTCCATGGGACCAGTTCCTGAAGATGCTAAATGCTAACATGCCAGAGGAATTCTATGTGTGGATGTCCAACTTAAAGCAGATCCTAACTCCTCTGATGGACAGGGTCAGAGATCTGCTGCAAGCTATGCCATGAGCCGTAGGTCCAGTCTCTGGGCTGAAGTCGTGCTCGTCTAGTGGTTTACAAACATTCAGTTCAGTGTCTGTATAGCAGTGTTTGGCTCCTAGCAGAGCGGATCACTGGGAAGGTTTTTTAAATGATTTGAACTGTTATTTTATTTAGTACGTTTGTAGAACGGTTCAAAACTCTGTACTTGACATTTTGGATTCAGTGCTGCTGCTTTTTGCTCGGTGGGTAGATGAGATGACAAACACATTAGGTAACCGTATAAACGTTTTTCCGTATTAGGCTGATTGGAGATTGGAGGAAACAGAGGCTCACGCAGTGTTTTATGAGCGTCAGGTTCCGTGGTACGTCTGTGTATGGGTCATGGGCTCAGAGCTGTCATTAGGGAAGTTCCCCGCTCCCTGGAATACAGTTCAGAGTCATACATTACTGCTGAATATGAGATGATAGGAACATCAGGCTTTGCTTTTGCAGCTAAACTGTGTTTGTCAGTTGTGGGTGGCAGCTGTGTCAGAGTGATGAAACGGAGGTTGGTTTAATTTACAGACTCTCACGTCACTTTATTATTAAGGATTTACCTGTAGAAATACAAGTAGAGCACAAGCTTAACTTTTTACTTGCGTAAAGTAGTTTAAGCTTTAAACTACAAAAGTAAAAGTACAAGGATCTGTATTGAAAAGAGTTTTTCCCTAATTAAAACCTGAAATTAATTTTATTTTGCTTGAATTTAAAAATGATTCAAATGATTGTTCAGGCAGTGAACAGATTTTATCCAACATTGAAAGTGAGTTTGTTTTCTGTACTGTTGTATGTGTTAATTCTGTGAGGTCTTAAACTTTGTAACAGGCCTTGAGATGACTTTTTTTGTGAATTGCCTCTGTATAAATAAAGAGAATTGATACTAAAGGTTCAGGATTTTGCTTCAGAAGTGTTTCTGCTACTCTCTCTGACCTTTGACCTGTGGCTGTTCACAGACAGATGTGTTTAAACTGGAGACTTGTGTCTCAGGCAGAGGAACGTCTTAGTTTAGAGTTAAACCAGCAGCAGTATTAGTATAATACCACAACAATAGATGCCTAAGCCATCCTGTGAGGCCTGTGATGGGCGTGTGTATGAATTCCTCTCCCCACCCTGCTCCCGGCTTCATGACTCATTCATCTGTTGTTAGTTTACATGCATGCATTAATGTTAAAGTGCTGCTTGAGCTCATGTTACCTTTCATTAAATGTGAAGCACAAACTCAAAATACCAGTCGCCTTCACAACCAATAGCTGCAAAGCTACTGTGAGCGTTTGCTTCCTGGGCTCATTTGGTTTGTGTCTCCGTGTGTCTGGACTCGCCTGGTTTCCCTCTGTCAGTCCTAACAGCTCCATCCCTGCAGTCTGCAGCCGGATCACACATTCTTCACATAGCCGGCATTTTAATCACAGCTCTGACACCCAGCCTATAATGTGTGAACGTTAGCTGCTACCTGTTGGATCAAAAGTTTCTGCCTCAGGTGATGGGTTGTGTTTCTGCTATTGCTTTGACTGCTGTTCTGTGGAAGCCACACATGCCTCAGCTTGACTGAAAGGAAGTTAATGAATGAATGTGAATATATTTCACAGTAAGCATCACCGAAGAGCAACCAAAAACTAACTGTTAGGAGCTTCACACGGTGTGTCACTCTTGACGGGGTTTCAGTGTTAACCCAGTTTATTGGTGTTTCCATGGATACCGTGCAAGCAGGACGTGACAGCCAGCTCACGCTCTGTACGTTGTTCTGCTTTCTGTTCCCCGGCTGGAAATCAGTACTTTTACAACATATTTGACTCTGAATGTCTCCTCATCCTCGCACTGATCCCACACGTATCACCCTGCTCTGTGTCTGTTGCCTGTGTGGCCCTGATGTGATGACGGCCTGCAGAGTGGAAACACACCAGGCTGCCAAGGGTTAAATAAGTTTGTGGAGCATCACATGTGCCACAGACACAAACCGCTGCAGGAAACGATTCAGAAGCAGAAGGGCTGCACCACGCCTTCAAGTGTCCTGACTGAGTGTGGGCGAAAAGACGTCGACATGCTCAGCATTTTCTTACTAGTGGTCTGTTTTTTAACACCTTATTTTAGTCGCTGCATCTCCAAAGACACATGACTCGCTCATGACTCACTGGGTTTTTGGATCGTGCCAACCAAGAACAGGCAGGCTTATTATTCATGAAGCTTGTGTGTGTGTGCGTGTGTGTGTTTGTGCCACACCCTGCCCTTGAGGTTGGGTGTTTCTGCTTTTCTGGACACCTCCCCCATTTTGTTCTTCTTTGTTCATGCTCTTCTGCCCCGGTTTCTGACTTTGTTTTGCTGAAACTGGTTAAATTGATGACTCTGCGCTAAAGTTTGTTTGCCTCCTGCTAAAGTTCACTTTCCAGACTTCTTTGCAATGTTTTCCAGCCTGTTTTTCCACTGGAAGTTAATTCAAGTTGGCACTAAAAGTTGTTCGCTGCCACCTTGTGGCGGAATGAGGACAAAACAGCTTATAAAGGCGGTATTAAAAGAACCTCAAACATTAGGATTAAGTGTATTTATTTTTCTGACTCAAATCGCTTCAGATATTATATGATATCTGAAACAGTGTGGTTGTATTTGGGGTAACAGACAAGTGTGTTTTGTGTTGCAGAAACTGGATCTGGGCCGATTGCAGGAATCGTCAGCGCCATAGGAGTCGCTCTGGTGGGAGCAGCATCCAGTTACTTTGCTTATCAGAAGAAAAAGCTCTGCTTCAAGATGCAGGGAGGTCAGTGACGTGTTGGTACCTCATGAATCGTGATATCAGTGATTGAGCAGCCTCACCGGTCTGCAGCTACGTAACCCCAGGATGCACCAGAGCGTTGTGTCGCACGCTGCCCCTTGTCCTCTAAAGCACAAATACATACACGTTTAGCTGCAGCAGTATCAGGACACTGATGAAATGTTCTCTGTTCAGGTGCAGATCCAGAGAGCGGCAAAGGGCAGCGTGGTGCTCAGTCTGACCCTCAAGGTAAATGACTTCATTAGGAACTGGAACAGCTGCAGGATTGTCACTGTAACATTTACCACGATGATGCCTGTAGAGCAGTGATTCCTCTACTGTAGCGTAAACAGGAAACTGGTTCAGGACTCGTTATATCCATGTGTGATGCATTAGAACGACGATAACTTGGTAGAGAATGTTCACTGGGGAACTGAAGGTGGGTCTGACCTGACACCTGGTGGTGAACAGCAGGTAGTGAACTAGATCTTTAATTTGTTGTTCTGTCTTTTAAATCCTAGTTTTCAGCGACCTGCTCAGAACCAACTAGTCGTGACGCCACACATCAGCCTGCGCTGATCACCACCCAACTTCATTCTGCTTTAATCAAGTGTCGTATGTGATCTTTGTCTGGACAGAGAGACGTTCTCTGGGTCTGCGTGCAGCCGGATTAAACTACAATTTAAGAACTGAAACAGTACGTGTTCATTTAGGTTGAAGTCAGTAGGTTCAGAGTAGATGATTTTAATAGTGTTTAGTGTCGATGTGCTGTGTTTTGTTTTTGTCTGTTTACATGTTCCTGTTAGTTTTACACCAGCTGAGTAGAATGTACTGCATCATGCAGGTAAAGGTCTGTTACATGTTTTAGCCTCGTGTTTTTTGGGTCTTTTTTTGCACCTTGAAAGCCTTAAACATTGTTATTGTCTCAATCTGCAGTTTTATTTGTATGGGATTGACTAAATCTCCTTTTTGCCTCCGCCTTTGTTGACACCAGTGGAATTTAGTTAGTTTTACTTAGAAGATCTTCACTACCTAAACTCAGAATTTTGAAAACTCAAACCACAGAAGTAAAAACTAATTCTGAGCAGAGGTCAAGTCACCTGAAAGTTGCATTTTTCTGTAACAACTCAACACTTCCTGCAGGTGTTTCAATGTGCAGATGTAAAGAGTCAGGAAGTGTTGAGTTCACTGACAGTATGGTAATTAAAAAGCTGTAACATGTAAATAATTAGAAATGATGACAACTTTTCTGTTTCTGTAGTTTTTCTGTGCTGTGGAAATAGATTTTATGTTGCCTTTCTTTGTAAACACAGATTAAGCCTTGAGTGTGAAAAAGCAGGAAATGAATAATTGAAACATAAAATAACAAATAAAGAGTTCCCTGTGTGGTTTAGGGAAATTGTGGATCATTTATAACAGTTATGTTACACTGTAACACAAAATGCTTCAGGTTACTACGGCGACAGACATGGATAAGTTTCATCATTTTGAATGCTGGGGTGAAATGTGTGTGAGATTTTCACAGACGTATTTAAACGTAACATGTACTATGAGCTTTTCGCTGCTTCCTGTGTTGGGGATTCACCCGTTTTAGTTTGCACTGCAAAGCTAATGCTCGTCTGTAATTTAAGGCTTAATATCCTTTGTTTCTGCATCTGCACTAATATTCTTATAAGGTCAAAGTTTGTACATTAGCCTCGTTTAGCTCGTTGTTTTTACAGTCCAGGTTTCGTATTAAATGAAGACAAGGCTTGTTACATAGCTATTAAACACGGCAGACGTTTAGGAGCTGAAGGGTTTTGCTCAGGAGCTGTTTGAGGATCAGAGCGGCGGCCATGAGACACTGAGGCCGTGCACACCGTTGACGTTTCTGTGCATTCAGGTCACGTTCTCAGGTTAAACCTGTCTTCAGCTGATCTGACGCATTGAAAGTAGCGTCATGCAGCTGTGAACTGTGCAGGTACCTCAGTGTGTGCGTGGCTCTGCGTTGGCCTCGGCTCTTCAGTCTGATGGATCTTTGTTGCTCATGTGTATTTTGGGAACCTTTTGTTTTCACACTAGAGGACAGGTCTCACTCTGGTATCTCGTCTCTGATGATTAGATGAATGTTACTCTGATTGATGTGCACATGATTTGAATAAAAGTGCTGTATTTTATGTCTGGGTTTTATTTCTGTTCATACCAAGATGAAACTGAATGTTCTTCGCTGGACATGTGCTGGCTCCCCTGCACAGTGGTTTAGTCCATCATCAGCTGTTCATTCTGTTCACCTGGGTTCCTGCCTATTTAACCTGCTGTGTTACTTTTGCCTGGTTTTCGCTTTGTCTGAATATCATGTTGTTACTGACCAGGACTGATTCTTTCTCCTCTCAGCCTTTGTAAGTGTCCCTGTGATTGTTTTTGTGACTCTGAATGTGTTGGGTTTTTTTACGTTGTGTGGCCTTGATTAGATTATTGGAAACATTAGAGGTTAGGACAGAATTTTGGAGAATTTGTTTCTGCGTGACACTGGGCTGGATTGTGGACTTTGCATTAACGTGTGAACTTGGCTTCTCTCCGTCACATTGGACGGATCCCACTTCTCCTAATGCTGCCTGTGTTTCTGTGATTTTTACCTGCATCTTCCAACCCTGACCAGACTCTTCAGGATCACCATGACCTCCTGATCCCTTCCGGTGTCCTTGCCCTTATATTTTGTTTAATAAACTCTTAAAACAACCTGGTGTTGCTGTTTTTCTGTGTCTAGTCTCGTTGCCTCTTGTAAACATTGATGGTTTTTTTTTTCTGTTACTGTTAATACTGACCTGTGCTTTACTTGCATCTGAATGCTTATTGTATTCAATTCTGTTTATGCCACATTTGATATATTAACATTGTTTTTCTTTCTTTTTTTTTGGTGCCTCCCCAGCCTCACAGCTGTAGGAGTCCAGTGGCGTTTTCTGGAACTAAAGACCCAGGATCTACTGTAGGATCCTTCCATGAAAGATGACTTCACCTAGTGAAAGGAGGCTGAGCTCGTCACTGGATGCTGCCTGTTAGGTGGGTTTAGAAGAGCAGTTCTTTTATTTATGTCTGCACCACAGCAGTCGGGCTGATAGAAGCTCCACTCTGTTGCACATCATCGATCAAAGCTGACGTTTTCCTGGTTCAACGACCACTTGAACAAACAGATGAGCAGATAGCTTCACTGCGCTGTTTGAGCAGGATGGGGTGTGTCCTCCCGCTGCAGCGTCACACGATGATTCATCCTGTCAGAGTCTCTTTGCAACTGCAGGACAGTTCCCCTGACTGCTGCTGTGAGGATGAGGCGTTGTCTGGACCGTCGTGGATGATAATCACTCCTGCACCAGGGCGCTTTGATGCACAGGCTCCACATAGCTCCTGTGGATTAAACTGACAGGATTCACTCAAGATTCAAGACCCAAAAATGTCAAGTAGGTTACTATTAATTTACCTCAGTATAAAAAAATGTAACTAGTAACTAGTTGATCTCTACACAGGTCCAGTACCTTTAGTAAAATACCGGCCCAAAGCCCAGGTTGAGCTCTGAACCCTTTCAGTTTCTAAATAAAGAATAGTGTGGTCACCCAGTCTGAACCCAGAACAGACTCCACTGCCTGCTGAAATGTGACACCACACAAAAGGTTGTTCCCCTCCATCTGACTGCAGGCCACCAAATATAACTGTGACCTGCCTGTTATGTTGTAGCCAACTGGCATAAAGTGAACCTGCATCGAACTCCTCATGTTGGAGTCTGTGTAATGTAAATCACGTGTGAGGCTCTAAATTGTTTAAAATGAGACATTTCCCTGAAAATGTGTCATAACAGATGTTTACATACACTGTCCTGCACAAAAATGAAAGAGATTGTGTTATTCAGTTGGTCCGTTAGTAAACCTGAATAGAAGGATGTTCCTTCTACAGCTGCTGAGGCCTTTGTCACGCTGGCCACTACAGACACCTACTGCATGGGAGCCATAGTGGTAGCCAGGAGTTTACAGCGCCATGGAACGACTCGCAGCATCGTTGCTATGGTGACTCCAGGCGTCTCAGACCAGTCAAGGTGGGTCTGACATGTGCTGTTTTTTAACTATTTTTCACAGCTAGGACTGAAAACATTCCACCGTGTGCTTGCTTGTCTCAGGTTTTCACTGGAGGCTGTGTTTGACGAGGTCGTTGTGGTGGACGTGATGGACAGCGACGACCGTCTCCACCTGTCGCTGCTGGGACGTCCGGAGCTCGGCATCACCTTCACAAAGATCCACTGCTGGACTCTGACCCAGTACAGCAAGTGTGTGTTCCTGGATGCTGACACGCTAGTAAGTTCTCCAAGCACAGTAATGTGCCCTGATTGTAGTATTACTAGAAACGGACACAGAGCTCTGTTGCTTCAAAGAGCACGACTCACTGGGTCACTGGTCAACTGCAGTTTACTCAGTCAACATGGAACGTTCACGCATTCACTCTGTGAACTGCTGGTCAGAGGCCGTACGGGCTCAGTGTTTGATGTTGCTGCTGTAGCTTGTTTAGTCGGAGTGAATGTGTTGTCATGTAGCTGGAAGATCAATTGCAGCAAATGCACATGAAGACTGAGTCTCGGGTAAAAACACTGGTGCACATTCAACATACATGAGTTTGTATCTTAGGATGAATATGTCTGTTGTTACTGATGCTTGATTATTAAATGCTAAAAACTTCAGATGTGAATTAGTTTATAATGATAAAACTGTTCCACCTCTCGCTGTTTCTCAGGTTCTGTGTAACGTGGACGAGCTGTTTGAGAGAGAAGAGCTGTCGGCTGCTCCTGATCCCGGTTGGCCGGACTGCTTCAACTCAGGCGTGTTTGTCTTCAGACCTTCGCTCCACACCTACACCAGACTCCTGGACCACGCCCTGCAGCACGGCAGCTTTGATGGTGATCTGAACTTTGGCAGGTGTATAAACACATTTTGCTCATTTCCGGGCTCCTTCACTGTGTCTGTTGCTTTCAGGAGGAGACCAGGGACTGTTGAACTCCTTCTTCAGCAGCTGGCCAGTAGACGACATCAGCAAACACCTGCCCTTTGTCTACAACCTCAGTGCCAGCTCAGTCTACAGTTACCTCCCTGCTTTCCAACAGTGAGTGTTTCTTTATCTATACACTAAGAGAAGGAAGATGTTGGATTACAGGGTGTCTTTTCTTTCTTTTGAAACATTCGTTTTGCATACACCAGTCATTGCTGCTAGTCCAGGCTGTACTGTACACCTGTAATCAACTGAAGTATACTCAGTTGCATGAAAAACCGAATATAGTCATTGTGATGCTCTAGAGCCACGTAACATCCTCTAACACCTACAGCATGTAAAGAGCTTGTTAATTCAACTCAGGACATTGTGGGCGAAACTGATGGAAAGGAAGCTGAAGCTTCAACAGCTTTGGATCACATGCAAACTTTCATGGTTGCAAAAAGGACGACTTAGTCTCAGAAGGTTATGTGGTTGAACCCTGTAGATAATCTTTGGTGGGATTTTGAAGGTTGTAGCAAACACAAATATTACATTAATTGTGAACGTTGCATAATCAATAACAGTTAGGAGAAGAGTGGTGTATGTATGAATGTTAAATAGTTTATTTAAGTAATCTAGCAAAGGGCAGACAGACCATGTTATTGCTCAATAACTTTCCCACAGCTAAAGCAGATACAGTATGTTTCTCAACCTCAGTGACTAAAGCACCTGCAGGATTTGTTTGATGTGCAGATTCTGTCACTGATTGTAAAGAACAGTGAATTTCCATTTTGAGGATTTGAGTCTCAGCCAGGCAGCTGTTGGTGTAGAGACGAATGTAGATGTCAGCTGTGCATGTGTTTGTGTGGTAGCTCATTATCAGGCTGATCTCAGAAGCCTGAGCTCTACTTTAATCCTGCAGTCTCCTCTTCCCGCTTTCATCTGTCTCTTTGTGTTGTACTTGTAAGGCATCAGGTTAAGCACAGGTTGCACAAATGAACTGACTGCAGTCATCTGCATAATTTTATAGCTAAGCCTAGTAGAAAAACATGTTCTAATGTCAATGCTGATTTTTCGTCCCGCAGGTTCGGACATAATGCAAAGATTGTCCATTTTCTAGGACCATTGAAACCATGGAGCTCCAGCAGCCACAGGGACCACGGCTACTCCCACACCATGGAGCAGTATGTGCATCTGTGGTGGAAGGAGTACCTCAGTCACACACCACCAGAGGAACAGCCCCGTCAAGACCGTGTGGAAACCCAACAGGTACCAACATCTGGGCTATGAGGCCTCATTGGTCTTATTGCTGCACATCACTCATGTTGTTTCTTGCTCTATATTTAACTTTTAACAGGACCAGCAGCCCTAAAGATGCAACAGGTCAATGATACATAGAAACGCACGACAGTGATTGAACAGAACAGTTTGTTGGCCTTAGCAACAGTGAAGCAGGAGAAGTAGATGTGTCAATGTGCTTAAGTAAATCAATGTGTTTTTCTTTTTGTCAAGGCATGTGGGAGTTTTCTATCTGCAGCATTTGCTAATCTTATTAGACAGATGCTTCAGCTGCCTGCACATCTAGTGTCATTCCTGTTTAATGCATATTTAACTTAAGTCAAACTACTGTATGATTACAAAAACCTTTAATAAACCTGTTGCCCAGAGAGAGAGGCTGTACAGTCCAGTTCACAACAGCAAGGTACAAGTAAGGTTTAAGACCTTGCGCAACTAAACCCAACAAATCCCAAATAGAGCAGCTTTTAATTGTAGCCAATCAATAAATTGTAAATTTTACCAGTAACAGAATGCATGGATTCATTTTTCAGCATCACTCTGTGAAAGGATTACCCTAACTTTAGCAATATTCCTCAGGTGGAAGTAGGTGGTTGTAGAGATTTATTTAATGTATGACATAATCTTGGTCCAAATGACGCCAAGGTTCCTTTATAGTATAACCTCAGTTTTATCTGAGTTTAGTTGTAGGAAGTTATGGGACATCCAGGATTTGATGTCTTTTTAAACAAGTTAAGTTTAAACAATTTGACTAATTGTTTTTTATTTATATGGTTTCGCAGACAAATATAATTAAGTATCATCTGCATAGGAATGAAACTTGTGTAGAGAACTTGCCCAGTGATGCTTTTAGACTCTGCTAACCACCTTTATTTTATTGTTTTGCAGATTCATAAAACAGAAGACAAGATGACGATTAGTGAAAAGTTGGACACCTCCAATTCCCTGCTCGCACATTTTTCACCTCCGGCTGAACGTCTTCATTCACCACCTGAACCAAAGACGGTAAACTGACGATGCATTTTAACTTTATTATATCAGTGTTTTCTGTGGACTGTAGATTGGCAGATATTCATATACATACTGTAGCAACCAAAGAAATTGTGGTTGGTCAAAATATTTTCATAAAGAAAATCATAGCAGCTCTTTGTACTTTGTAAGACTAGTTGTTCCTAATTTCAGTTTTAATGTTTACATGTCATCACACTGGCTGTTTCTATGATGCAATTGTTTTCTGGTGCCTTTTGCTGAGGAGGGCTGTGCACAAATTACTGCTTTATACGGATTCTCTGGTTTAAATGACATGGGTCTAATGATGATGATGCAGCATGTGTGTTTTTCCCCTTTTATACTGAAAAACAATGTACTGTACGACTGATCAATGTGGTCAAAGGGTTATGCAAGAAAATAATCCAGACAGATGAACACATCTTCCTTTAACAGTTAATTTAAAGCAGTTATTACTAACCGATAATCAATCCCATATTAAGTGTAACGGACGAGCCTATTAACACACTGCATTTTTTTATAATTTATAATTCATCATGCGGAGTGTTGTGTTGGGTTATTAGGCGGCTCCAGCGCCTCTCGTTAGTTCCAGCGGATGAGTCGGTTAATTTATGCACATTTCTGCTTCACTGCAGCAGGGACACAAACTATTATTTACTGCCGCCCCCAGAGCTTCTCACTGCATCTGTCATTAGTTCTTTTCATTTCAGCTTGATGTATGTGTTTGTACAAGCTTGTAATATGAGCCCGAACAGAGACACAGGCTGCAGAATGACAGCAGCCAGGATCGCACTTCAGCACGACACCACACTGAAGCAGAACCGTGTTGCACTTGCAGAGCGTCCGGTGCTGTAGTACAGAGCGAGTGACTTCTACTGTGGCGTGTGCAGTTTCCCCACACAGATGCCACACTGTCTGAAGAGCCGGCATCATCTGAGAGGACGGAGATCCAGGACTCGGCTGTGGTCACTGAAGAGTCAGGGGGCAGTGAAGACTCTGATACACGTGTATGTCTACTTTCTTTAAACTGCTTTGTGTTATTCAAGCCTGTAAACATTAAAGCACAAAAAGTACAACAACTTCTAACACAGCTCTAGACACAGCGGAAGTGTGGTCAGGTGCAGCTAGACTTTAAATGAATTCAGACTTGCCTTTGAATCCATCCATGGAAATACATAAATTAATAATCTCCCATAATCCAGCTGTATATCATAACAAAAAGCATTTTGTAAAGCATGGAAGGTTTCTAAGGCTGAGTGTTTTCTAGACACTGACCTCAATTGTGAATATTTGTGAACCATAACACATTTGAAACCACTTTTTTTTTTTTTTTTTTTTTTTCTAGTGTCTGGTATCTGGTGCATCTACTAACACAATCTCACTGAACAAAACCTGCTCCTCAGAGATTTTTCTTGACCTATGCAGACTATGCCCTGAAGTATGAAACCAAGGCGGCCGTGGTGTGATTTTAGTCTGAGTGTCCTGGATTGACCCAGCACAGACTGAAACCTGTAGCTACACGTTCTGTGCTATGTGATCTGCGTTTAAAGCAACTGCTTTATTTACAGTGCATCAGGGTGTTTATCATTAAGAGCTGCTCTTTGTGAATGAACAATGATTTTAATGGTAAGTTATTAGGACACGGGTAGTTGAAGGTTTTGTGATTCTGAACCGGGAGAAGTAAAAGCAGCCTGTTCTGAGGTTGGCATCTCTACATTCTGTTTGAAGATCTTTAAGTCAGACGTTGTGCTAGATTCTCTTTGAAGACTGATCTGTTATTCCCGTGTTTCATCATGGCAGACTGCTGCAGACCTGGAGAGAGAGCGGCTGGAGCATCGAAGGCTTTGGGAGGCCGGACAGGTCGACTACCTGGGCAGAGACGCCTTCCACAACATCCAGAGGATGCTGGACCGCTTCCTGGATTAGAGGCCATCTGTGACTGGAACCGTCTGTCCCTGCAGTTCTAAAAGCAATGGTAACCTGACTGAGTTTCTACACTGGGATTTCAGCTTTGACTGCTTGAGTGGCAGACTCCATATTTATGCTACAGCGGCTGTACAGTAATTATTGATGTGTACCACTCCCTCACATTGGTCATCAGGACTGAAAACCACACTTCTTTAAATAAAAATCCAAGTATCTAAAAGTTAATTCACTAAAAACTTTGATGGTTCTAAGAGTAAAGGTTTGGGCTTCGGTAATAAACTAATTATGTCGAGCATCTGAAGACCAGAAACCAGATGTTCTGCCATTGCTCATCGTTTTCATAAATCTATGAAAAGGAAGAACTTTAATTTTAGGACATCACTGCCGTTAAACACTAGCGCTGGAAACCTGCAGCATGAAGAAGACGAGATGCATTAAACGATCAGGACAACGTTGAAGAAAGCTGCGTTCTGCCTGTGAGGATGCTGAAGCTTGGTCAACAAAGAAAATGATTCCAAACAGTCTAGTGAAACTGAAAACTGAGGTTCTGCAAGATTTGAGTGGCTGTCAGTCATCTGACCTGATCCACATAAAACATCTGGGATTTGAAGAATTCAACTGCAGCAAACCCAGAAAGTGACCTGGAGGCTCCTCATTAATGCTGCCACTAATATTTTCCTGTTATGTTTGGAGCTGGTCATACGATACAAAAACATGCTCCAAGTAGAAGTCTTCAATTAAAATACGTTTGAAACGTTTACTGGGTGCTGTACTTGCTTGTTGTATAAAACATTAGCTGACATACGCTGGTTATAATTATTTGACTTCATTGCAAACAGCTCAATTGTTGGTAAAAGTTGAGTCGATCTGTGCGTCTTTCTGCCGCCTGAGCTCAACTTCCTCTTCAGTCATCGGTTCCAGTTAGAGTTTCTGACCTGTGGCTCTGGCTCAGCTTTTTGACTTCGTCCTTTATTACTTTAAAATGAGGACAGTCACCTGAAATGTTCATGTTTCGTGAGATGGCAGGTCTGGTTTGTAGGCTGTAACCACTAACAGAAGGCTTCCCCCGTGTCTTGTTTAGTTCCCTATGAAAAATGTAAAGTATTATTTAAGCTTTGTCAAATATCAATTCAGAGAGACTTTGTGTGGAATTAAGACTTTTTTCCGTCCCCACTTGTTGCAGATTGTCGTTGTAGACACTGGTCTGTTTCGTGTATTGACTCAATTTCCTACAATTTAGATATTTTTGACGAGGAACATCTGTGAATCTTCTACCATCATTGTAACAAACTCTAATTAAAACATTTTCCCAAACACTCAAATTTGAATATGTTCTATCAAGCCTGGGGAATTTGTAAATTGTGATATATGAGCTTGTAAGAACATCGTCTTGATAATCCAAATGTTTTATCATGATTGCTGAAACGAACACGTTTACATTTGTGACGGCTTCCAGAAGTAATTGGTTTTGATATAGAGCAGGACCATGTGGGCTTGTTGCTACCTCACCTGGTGTTTTTTATTATTCCAGCAGGGGGCACTGTGGCTCTTCTATCAGAACCGTCTCCATCAAGGCAGAAAATCAAGGGAGCAGGAGCAGATTAATAGATGTCTGGCTGCAGTCAACAGAACGCTGTGTGATCCCACACTGTGCACAGGCTGCGTGTAGCTTTCCCCAGCATTCTCATAATGTGGAGATGCAGTGATAGAAAGATGCACAAAGCTGATGGCAGGAGGTGAGGTCAGGCTCGGGGCAGAGCTCGGGCTGTCAGTGAAAAGGCCTTATGATGATTGCTCTGAGCGACGAGCTGGCGCATGGCTGCTCTCAGCTGAGCAGCTCCCACTCGACTCCGATTCATCTAGATTAAAGCGCAAACACCAGTCAGGTAGAAAGTGCTGGTTTTCTGTGACCGCCTCATTCATTAGGCTGTGAAAAGGCAGCAGGAAGGAGAGATCAGTCCCTGCAGACGCTGGCTTTCTAAATGCAGCCTTTAACGCAGAATAACTCTCAGAACATACGGCGTCTTTGTCTGTGCCATGGACACCAGGCCTTGATTGCTACTCAGCTGAGAGGAGTGAGTCCTCTTAGGCTGAGTGTGTGTCAGTCTGTGGAATCGGCTCTATTAATAGATGAACCCTACTGAGGTAGAATCCTGCATTCATGTTGTGTGTGTGTGCTTTAGCTTTAATGGGACCTGTCAGCAGGAAGAAGTCATCTACGTCAGCCTCGCAGCAGCAATTACAAGTACGGATTGGCAGAGTGTCAACACATGCAGCTAACCGAGCTATTAATGAACAGATGTGGCAGTAGCATAATCAAAGGTACAAACACAGTGTAGTACAGTAAATGCTGCTGAATGTCAAAGCCTGCTGTAGTGTCTGTTATAATGATCCAGAGAAGATGGAGCTTTGTCTAATACTATCAGAGACCAGGACGAGTCCAGGGTCGCACCCATATCATCACACTGCCTCCACCGTGTTCGACAGACGATATGGTTGAATTAAATCACGAGCTGTTTCTTTCCTTCTCTGCGCTTTTCCTCTTGCTACCAGTTAATCTTGGATTCCTGTGTCTGAGAAGTTTACCTGACTGTAGAGTGGGACAGTGACGGGTACTCCGTGGTTTGTCAGACACATTCCTTCATTGTGAGAATTGTTTTCCTCTGGTGTGTTTGTGTATCTTCAGGCTTCCTTTTCTTGCGTTTATAACCACACATGGATCTCTTGTTGCGTCCCAGTTAGAGAATACATGACTCATTATGATTAATACAGGATATCTGCAACTCCTGATTGCTCTGCTTTAACTGTAAATGTTGACGATGCACTGGTGTCACACACACGCTTAGTGCTTAGGTCAATGGAGGGTGGAACTGGATGACTGGAATCTAAAGCTCTCATTTGATTTGTTTGTTTATTCTCAACAACAGTGTTTTTTTTCTCTCTTCTTGGAATTTTTGATAATGCACCATCTGGAACTCGTCCGTGGCTTGATGAGTGTAAGAGCTTTCTGCTCGGAGTGCTTGCGATTCAGTGATGATTGTGGATGAAGCTGTGTGAGAGAACCCAGTGGGTTGTGCAGGTGTAGGCTCCCGGTCCATGCCAGTCGGGCCCAGCTGTCTAGAGCCATACCAGTATGGACGAGAGGGAAATGCGATAACTGTCAGAGAATCCAAAGCACCTCCATATGTTTTGGGTTAGCTGCTTTGAACCGCCTTCTTCGCTCATCATGTGTGGTAGCCATCGCATTGCTTCACATTCTAATGACCCACAATTTCTGCCATTGGGCTAATTGGGGATTACGAGAGTAATGACAGTCAGCTGTGGAGGGATGCGCTTTCCTGTTGGGGCGGAGCAACAGGGTGAGGTTGATCCTTCTAGTGGCAGGTTGCCAACGGAGACGGAGCCGCAAACTAACCCGGGCTCCCACAATTAGACGAGAAATCAGTCTGCAGTTCAGGGCACAGACGCATTTGAGTTCAATTTATCTCTCAACTTGCTGAGATGCGTTTTTCGTGGAAAGCTCATAAAAAGGGATTTTACATTTGGCGGCACTGTCCAAAACTTGTAAATTAGACATCAGCTCTGTGAATCCTTCCTAACCCAGACAGAATAAATTAATAAAGCTCAACAGTGTGTTGGCCAGCGTTCATCTTCCCATCTGCCCGTAGACACTAATTCCCAGAATCCGGGAGGATCCAAAGTTTACAGCACAGCTGCTTGAACCTGAGGCCGACTTTGGGAAGGTTTTGTATTCGGGACAACATAGAAAGTTCTAGAAACCAACCAGATACCTGCAGTAATGTGTTAGAAATATTAAACAGCTTGTGTTAAATAGCTACTGAACCCTTTTCTGGGTTTGCTTGTCTTTTTGAATGTAATTTCACTGTTGATTTGTTTCTCATGTAGATTTGCTGATCTGAGATCTGATTCAGAAAAAAATAAATTCATCAAGACCAAGAATCGTTTGCGTTGCCTGACTGTTTTGGGTCAGTTGTCAAAGTATTGATGCCAAACCTGAGTAATTTAAACATTTAGTGAAGTGAGGATGCAGCATTTACTAAGCGCTGAACAGCGACTGGCATCCAAACCACAGAACCCGTTCATCTCCTCAGTTTATTTGCAGAGACTGAAGTCTGTTTGATTTACTGTGAGCTCAAGCATCTATGAAGACGGTTCATGAACACACAGTGAAAAACAAGCAGTATATCACACGTCCGTGCGCTGAGCTCAAAGTGCTAAATCTGCACCTGATGAAAACGTTGTCGATATCACAACAGCCACAGAGGAAGACGGAGGTTAGTCCTGTTCTCATTACGCACAATCACTGAAGAGAGACGCCGATAACTGGAAATGGAGCCATCCTTTCAACTCCCCTGTTGACTTTCTCTGCTGCCCAGACATCAAGTGCCTTGATGTTCAGATGTACTGATCATGCTGGAGGATGCGATTCTGTGCCGTTAATGGCTGTGTTTTACAGCTTGCAGTTACGGCACCATGTAGAAATCTGCAGTCGGTCGTAGATCAGAGTAGCTTCTATTGGTTTTGTTGCATCTGAGGCGAAAAGGATATTTGATTGCACCTAATCCCTTAAACAGGCAGTTACTGAGAGCTGATGACTGTCCCTGTCAGTAATGGGAGAAATCTGCATGAGGGGAAACGGGTGTGCACGACGTGAGCTTTTCACACAGGCCAGGGTTGGGAAGCGAGAGTTCAGGGTACAGTGAAAGGCGGTGAAGAATCTTAGCTGTCAGGCCTCTTTAGCCGCATGTGGGGAAAAACATGCATCACTGCGGTCTAATCAGTTTCAGGGTGGAAAAAGCTGACTTCATCTGCGAGAAGAAAGCTAGAGACCATCTGGGTGATAGTTGAGGAACCACAGCACTGGTTAACCCCGGCGCCCTGACTGTTGATGATGGATGCCAGGTTTAACAATGAAAGTCGCAGATGCTGAAATTTCTCAAAGTGTGACTCGCTCAGGCCCAAAGTGCTGAACTAATGGGGGATTTCCTCACAGCTCCAGATGTTTCTTCTTTCTGGAAGATGAGACTGTTTCCCAGAGACTGTAATCATCACTCTGTGCTCCCAGAGCGATGGTGACCTACTTCCCTCTTCCAAAATACCAAGATGAATATTTTATCTGATTTTTGTCTCCATTCTGCAGAAATATTGAATGGATATTGGATTTCAAACACGTGTTAATTATTTCAACCCAAAACGTCTTCTTCTTTATCCAAATTTTAAGTGGAGCTGTGAAGCTTTTAGTCACATGCACAAAAATCATTTTCATCAGTGACATTTAGAGTAAACTAGCAAACAATATTTTCTCTTCCTCAGCAAATAAAAAGGTTGTTTTTGTCCTTGAGTAGACATAAGAGGAAACCTTTTATGTAAATATGTGGAAATTGCTTGTCGAGACAAATCATTTGCAAATTAAGACGCATCGCATGCATAAGCATTTCTAGAGAAGCACATTCAACGACTGTGCAGCCAGCAATCACTTACACTACTGTGCGCTGTGGAAATACAGTGACTGGCTTCAGCAGAGGAAGCTTGAACAAGACAAATGTCTAAAAATGACGTTGAATATTCTTCTCAGCAAATTCTGTCAGTTAAACAATATTACAATGCAGTAAATCTATTACTGTCAAAAGTACTGTAGCTGAAATAAACTAACTGAGATGAAGTAAGACACAGGTGTCATGTCAGGCTGTTACTGCAGCGTATGACTAAAGCCTCTGCTGTCCTGGGAACTGTGGACCCTTCAGGCTCAGATTACTGTCCTCTCCGTCCAGTTTGTCTTTGTTGTGCTGCTACTACAGGCTGTTACGTTCAGGGTTTACAAACACTGTGGTCATTTTAGAAATATTTAAAAATACGTTTTTGTTTGAAGAACCTCAGAAAAAGAAATTGATTAAAAGGTTGGAAAGTATAAAAGTATAAAACTTCAGTTTGGCTTTCACCCAAGAATTGGCGCAGGTTTGAATCAGCTCCAAACACTAATTTCTAGACAATGCAAGTTATTACGATGAACAATTACAGTAAAATCATTGTATGTCCTTGGCACAGGTACAGTCATGGGCACCTGCTCTGCTGTTTGTGCAAACACCCAATAAAACCAGTGGATCATAGCAGGTCTTATTAGACCAATCAAAATTCAGATGAACCATTTTTCCCTCACTTTGCTATTATTTAGCAAAAATGAAGCCCATTACCTAAAAGTGTGTTGCATTAGAAATATTGTTGTTCAGCCACTGTTGCATAGCCCTAATTATTAGACCCACTACAGTCAGATTTGTTTTTAGACAAAGGTCATAATGTCCACTTTAAACCATAATTATTCCATGTGATGGTGTAGAGGTGCATGAGATGTTACCTGGTGGGTGAGTAATTTAGAATCAAACGATTTGAACAACAGTCTATGTTATTGAAACCTGCATCAACATAGCATCTCAATGTGTGATGTAGATTATCTGCAGAACTCTGGAAACTATGTCAGCATTTTTAAATGGATGAGATATATATTCAAAGCACCACAGAAAGTTTTAATGAAATAATTTTCAATGTGACCATTTGTACATTAAAAACAATGCAGCTGCTTTGAACTAGGCAGTTTCTTGGGCATACAGTACGATACAGAGAATGTGGAGCTGCATCGCATTTCAGGGCAGGGGGCGTTCTCTTGTGAAGTATGTGCTATTTGTTTTAGTTTTTTTAACCCGCGGTCCTTGAGTTACCTGCGTTCACGGTTTATTTGGCTGAAAGATTCCAGTCAAAATAACAGTCAAATCTGTTACAGAGAGGAAAATAAAAGGGACCAAACTAGGAGTAGTGAAGTCATAATATTGTTATATATAGTAACCATAAATAACATAAACCCATCTGGCTTGGCACCTTTACACTGGCTTAAAGGTGCTGGTGCAATAACTCCACTCAATAGTTACTGTACCTGCATGTTATAAATTATCTCATTTTTGGACCGAGTGCATACACTTACAAAGTTATAAATCCATAGAAGCTCATGAGCCGTTTTCCAGTGGCTGAGTGCAGGAGGTGCTAACTCACAAGCTGGCCAGATGCAAGAGTCCAGTTTGAACTCACAAATGTGAGGCAGCACTCTGCTGTTTGGTCCAAATATTAAACCAAAAATAATTCCATGAACATATTAATTACTGGTCACAACCAGTAGGGCTGATTAGTGTCATTTTTAAGGGGTAGCACAGTGCTGACAACATTGTGTGTGTGTGTGTGTGTAAATCGTCAACACACCACAACAGGGATCATGATGACGAGTGAACTTCTTCAGAACACATTGAGGAACGTAGTTTTAGAGTCTATGCCGACCGCGTTCCTGGCCGTGCACCGGTAGATGCCTGCATCTCTTTGTGTCGGGTTCTGGATGACGAGGGACCCTTGAGGATGAAGGAACTTGTTTGCAAAAATGCGTGGCTGAGCCCTGACAACCAAGCGGGTTTTATCGGGTGTTTCCCAGGCCAGCTCCACTTTCGGGATCCCAGTGGCCACACAGTTCAGCTGAACAGCCACTCCACGTTTCGCATAGGTCACAGAGGGAGGAGAGCTGGTAATTTGAGGTGGGTATGCAGCCACAGCTACAGACACAGAATGTAGGGAGCTGCCATATTCATTTGCAGCTCTACAAACATAAGCCCCCCGATCGTAGACTGAGGCTTGTTGGACTGCAAGTGTTCCGTTTGCATGTACAGCATATCGTCCAGCTCTCTGCGCCTTGTTAAGGACAGCCCCACTGGGAAGGGTCCATGTTAGTCTGAGTGGTTCAACGCTGGTCATGCAATGGAGCAAAAGTGTATCACCATTCATGACGCTGACAGGGGAGTTGTATCTGTTGTTGATCTCTGGTTTTCTACCTGGGGACAATGTAATTGATTGTTCCACAAGCCTTCCAGAATGCTGCCCCCGGCATCGGTAGATCCCGCTTTCACCAACAGAGGGGTTACTTATGATCAGAGAGCCATCAGGCCGGTGGAAATACTTGGAAGACCTAGCACCACTAAGCAAAGGTGTGCCGTCGGGTAAGACCCAAGTGATGTGAGACAACCTTAAGTCCTCATTGGAGCAATTCAGTGTCATGGCTTTCCCCACTGTCAGCGACAGACTGTCTGTTTTGGAATCGCTAATTTGTGGCCTATTGAAATCTTTCACGTCCAAGTTCACCACCAGCCGGACCTCCCCTCCTTCATTACGGGCTATGCAAACCAGCTGCCCAGTGTCTGTCTTCTTGGGTGACCGGATTTCGAGGGTACCGTTTGCGTGAACTGTCATTCTGTTGCTGTAGTATGGTGCAGGAAGGATCACATTTCCAGGCAGAACCCACATGATGCGAGGGGTGGGGGTTCCCTTTGCCACACAGTCCACAAACTTCTGCTGATCCTGGGCTGCGGTAACTCTGATGGTATTGGCAGTTCCCTTTAAGCCGTTGATCACTGGCGGAGTTAACAGGACCTCAAGCCTGACGACTGTGTGGTCTTGTCCTGCACTGTTCTTTGCTATGCAGGTGTAGTTACCCCCATCAAATCGTTGGACCTTTTGAACAACCAGTGTTCCATCACCTAAGACCTGGTATTTGTCTGATGCTGAGGAGACCACTCTGTTGGTAGGTGATACCCATGTGGTCACTGGGATTGGTTCCCCTTTGGCGCTACAGCTCAGTTTAACAGTCTCGCCATAGAAAACCCTCACGATCTTTGGTTCTTTGTTCTGGATTTGTGGTGGGGAGGTTGCAGCTTTGACCTTGACTCTCACCTTCATCTCATCTTTGCCCAGTTGGTTCACAGCGTAACAGGTGTAGTCACCCTCTTCCGGCAGCCCGACATGATTGAAATACAGAGTCCCATTGTCAAAGACCACATACCTACGGGACATAGAGGGAAGGGGAAGAGAGGCGTGCAGATTGTAATTACTCAAAGTGAACATTTTTATTAGATTTCACAGGTAACTAATAAAGAATGTTACTGGTACACAGAGGCCGTGGCGTTTGTTGCCCTGTGTTTGTCTTCTGTGCTCATTCAGCTGTAGAGTGTCAGAAAGTGTTGCCCAACATTAATAGACCGACGAGCAGTATTTACAACGCGCCCCATGTGTCACACAGGATACAATAAATGCTCCTGAAATATGAAGGACTTTTTGTATTGTAGCAGCACATGCCAGAATTGCTTCTTGAAGTAATTTTCTGTGGAAGTGAAGAGTCATTAATCTTAAGCTGCTGTGCTGCCACTGCAGCACCACACCGCCTCCAACGCTGTGGCGTCACGGGCTACTTCCAATAAATCATCTCAGTTTTAATTTGATGAGGTAATGATGTGGACATTTCAAACGCATCTCTAAATGTCTGAATTGTTTAACTGCAGGTTTAACATTAAGCAAGACGCTGCTTCCTTTGACTCTGCTTCAGATTGGTTTTGTTTGAAGTCTTGTTTACCTGGAGGTTGCTATTAAACAGAGCAAAGCATCAAAGCTGATTGTGTGTGTGGTTGAAGTGAGGTGTTTGTTTTGGGGGGAGGGTTATCCTTGAGATCAGCCAATGGCTAATTGCAGTGGACTGGTCACAGGTGTGTCATAAATGTGTGTAGACAGTGTGTGTACTGTGTTCACCTCTGCAGATAATGTATGTACAGCGTTTAGACTGAATAAATGTGATATTGACTGTTCTGTCTCTGCTGTGTGCACCACACTGTGAATGAACTGATGTTTCAGCCTGGAGTGATGCAAACACTAAACTTTAACACAACAAGCATGTTTTTAGTTTTCTATTGTGTCTTGTCTGCCACGGTTCTGGCAGTTAGACTCCGGCTGTAACTCCTACCTCCTGGTGCGTCCGCCACTGAAGCTTTCTCTCTGTTTGAGGTCAACCATGGTCCCATCCGGCAGCGCCCAGCTGATCTCAGGGTTGGGGAGTCCTGAGGCCACACAGTCTACCTTCAAGTCTCCTCCGTAAACCACTTCCTGTCTTGATCGATGTTGCTTGTGCTCAATCTTGGCTGGCTTAGTCAGCACGTTGGCCCGCAGCAGAACGTAGTCATCCCCCATCTTGTTGCGTGCCACACACAGGTAGTCTCCACTGTCCTTGTCAGTCACAGGGTGAATGGTTAAAGTGCCATTGGTGAAAACTTTGATCCTAGGGTCAAAACTGCAAACAGTAAAAGACAAAACGAACATTTAGAAGGAATAATGTCTAGGCAGTCCCAGAATGACAGACTTGTGAATCTTGTACCTGTACTGAGCATCCACCAGCTTTTTAGAGGGCGTCCTCCAAATGATGCGAGGGTCTGGATCTCCTGTTGCCATGCAGTTTAGCAGCAGTTTACCTCCATAGGTCACATCTGTTCTCTGGGAAGACGATAAGGTGATATGAGCCTTGGAAGGAAAGCGATTCCTCTTTATGCTTAAGATCACCGTTCTCCGGCTGGACCCCACTGCATTACTGGCAGCACACTCGTATTTCCCAGCATTTCCGGGGCCGACTCCTCTTATGTAGAGGGTCCCATTGGGAAAGACGATAAAGTAGCGTTCAGTGGCAAACTGGGAGGCAGCGAGTTGGGTGCCATCAGGTGTGATCCAGCGGATGACGGGCTGAGGGGCACCTGTCGCAGTGCAGTGGATGTAGGCGGTGCCAGTTTCTGAAATGCTGATGTTCTCATAATGTTCTTGCTGAATCACAGGTGGCAGTGCTGAGACAGAAAGGTGGACTGATGCACTGTCAACTCCAGCTACACTTCTTCCAATGCACTTATAAATCCCTCGGTCTGCAAACGTGGCTTGGCTGATCCTAAGGGTCCCGTTAGGAAAGATGGCCACACGATGCTGAGCGGACACACCAAATGGGGAGGCAGTCATGTGACCATAGTTAGGAAGGACCCATGTGACTCTAGGCGTAGGGTGTCCCTCCACTTTACAGTCCAAATCCACTTTCTCACCAAGATCTACTGCAACATCTCTGTTTTGAGGCTGGAGGACACGTGGCGGCTGAGCAAGAACCACGAGGTTCACCTCCATCGTGTCTGTGCCAAACTGGTTCTGAACTGTGCACAGGTACTGACCCCCGTCAATGGGCTGTGTGTTCCTGATGATTAATGTACCATTTGGATGTACTTCAAACCTCTGCACCCTGGTGTTCTGAGCAATACTCGCACCTGTGTATGGATGGAAAGAGAGAGTGAGTCATCGTTCCTTGCTGTAAAACTCACACATTACATGAATTGGATTGTTTTAAGGATAACAACTTAGCTCCAGTGGGAGTGTTTCTTTTTTATTTTAGGTTTTGAGGGTAAAGATGTGAAGATGCATGAATGGATGAAATTATAAGAAATCAAAATCTGAAGTAACCTGGTAAATAAATGAAAGGTTGTATCCGTGTTATGCTTTCTCAATCGTATTGCTGTATCTGTGAGGTCGTGTGAATCTTTCAGTACGCTGTACTGTTTAGAAAACCCATCTTCACTTATTTGTTCCGCTGTTTGTAACATTTCAATTCAGACATCTTTGAAGATCGTTTACATATTCTGTTTAGGATTGCATACTTTTGCGTCAGCATCTGTGAGCTGTCAAAATATTGTGCGGGCTAATAAACACTGTGATTAACTTCTATTTCCCAAATAATAATATTTATAATATCTGTTTTCCATGACTAGACATGTCAGCTGCTCTAAAACTGTGTCTAGAGCTGTGTTAAGAGATTGAGTCATACATACCACTCGCTACTTTTGTCCATGACAGGAAGGGCATTGGCTGGCCTTCAGCCTCACAGGGAAGCTGAGCATCTGTTTCAGCTTTCACCGTGAAATTCCGGAAATTGCTCTTACGTATTCTTGGCTTCCCTCCCGTAACAGATCCTTGCCCAGGTAGCTGGTGCGTTCTGGACACATCCTGAGTGGTCATCAGCAGTTCCTCACTCAACCGATTAGTTTGGATTGCAGTAATTGTCGGGGAGGGAGCGGATGGCTGCTTGATTGTGTGCACGCTGCTCGTCTGTGAGGCTGGAGTAGTCTGTGTGTGATCAGTTGACTGAGTTGCATGAGGGTAGTCTGCTGTTGTGGGTTGTGTTGTGGTGATGATGGGGTTGAGGTGCTGGTCTTGACTGTGGCTGACTGCGATGCTGGGAGCATACTCTGTGGTGGCTCTCAGTGCAGAGGTTTTGGTTGGTGTGACATGTGATCCCACTTCAGATGAGGTTGCAACGGGGTTCCTCGTAGAAAGGCCCTCAACAGTACCTGCCGTGACTGTACCTGTAGTTTCTTCAAGATCTATGTGTGAGTCAGTGTTTGTGGTTTTAGTTTGACTGGAACTATGATGTTGTTCAGTCAACGACTGCTTGTTTGTGATGAATGGTTCTGTCACTAAAACCGAACTCGTAGCGAAGTCGGTTGAAGTGTACTCATGCTTGATCAGTGCAGGGGCCGAGGCAGCTGGGGATGGCAGGAGGGAAATATTGTCCTCAGTCGCTTTCAAAAGCTTCTTTTTACCCTTCTCCGTGGGCGTGTATTGATGCTCTGACTGACTGTCCTCAGCATCTGTTTGCACTTTTGCTGCAGTGTGAAACCCCCCAGAGGAATAGTCAGACTTTGACACAGGTGAAAGGTCTCCTGTAACACTCCCTCTTTGTGTCTCCTGTAAGGACTTAACGGGCGGATGAGGTCCGCCCGTAAACCTCTGCTGAGTGCTTGGTGTGACCGTGACCAAACTCCCTGAAGCTGTTTGAGAACTTGTGTTTCCGTGACCCACTCCTGGAGCGGCTGTTGGAAACGATGCTGCTGCTGACGTGCTTTCGAGTAGTGGTTTGGCCAAGGGGAGAAGGCTGCTTAGGGGAAAAACTGGTGTTGGGGAGGGTTTGGTGGCTACCTCGCTGTCAGGCCTGGAGACTGTGCTTTCTTTATGAGTCAGTCTGCCTGATGATGCCTCTTGGCTGCTGGTAAATGGAACAGCAGTATTGAAGTTGGCTGTTGTACCTTCCAATGGCTCTATTTTTAGCAGCGTGGATGCAGTGGTCTTCACTGTTGCTAAGGGAGCGGTTGCAGGTGTGGTCTTCTTCAGTTTCTGTTTCCTTCGGTTTGGTCGATTCCTCCGACCTCCGTTCTTTCTCCTGGAGTTGCGTGATTGTCCTTCAGAGCCCCTCCTCTTCGTAGCGGTGACTGGACGTGTAGTTGTTGGAAATGCTGTTGTGAGCATTGCTTGAGACTGCAAATCATCAACTGCTGTGTCCTTTGGCTCAGTGTCAAATCTCGATGTTGCGACCTCACTATTATATTTTCCATCATCGCCTTTGATCATCTCTGAATCATTTGGGCTGAACGAAGGAATACTTTGACCTCCATTTGACTTCTGCTGATTTGAGCTGGCAACATTCAGTTTTTCCTTATTCTCACTCTTCTCTGATGCTTCGGACCCATCAGCTGTTTTGACTCCATCAACATCAGTATTTGTGCTGTGGTTCTCCTGTAGAAAAGACGTCGTGCTGCTGCTTGCACTGTTTGTCTTAGCCTGCCAGAAAGTGACAGCATGTAGGGGAACAGATGTGGTCTGTGGGAGGGAAAACGCACTGTTTGAAGTTGTGTGTTGCTCCAAGTTTGGATTGTGGGTCGTGTATGCTGTTTGTGTCTCTACTGTAGTTTGTAAGATGTATGTGTGTGGACTAATTGAAGTCATCTCACTTATATCATGTTTGGTGTAGCTGCTGGATGCGACACGTGTTTCCTCGCCTTGTACATTGTGAGTTTTTATTTGTGTATGCGACACTGGAGCATGTTGTGTTGTTAAGTAATCCTGGCCTTCGCTCTCTGGCACAGTCACGCCATCTGATGATCCTTCAATAGTCTCCTGAGACAGTGTTGTCTGTTGTGTCGGTCTCCTCTCTGTCGTGTGCTGAACTGGGAGCGGTGTCACGGTGTTGGGAGCATTTCTGTCCCTGATCTTGGCCAGAATGTCTGCCCATTTCTTTGGGTTTATTTTACTCTTTGACATGTTAACTCGCCTCCTGTTCCCAACTATAATCTTCCTGTCTTCAACATGTGGTACTGTTGGTTTTCGAAGCACCGGCGGCCTCCTCCACGCATTCCTCGCTAATGGATGGATGCCCCTCCTTCCTGGAGGAACACCTCCAATAATTCTCTTTTTCCACGGATCTAGGCTGTTTATTGGAGACCCCTCCTGAGTAGTGCCATTGTCCCCCGATGCCTCCTCTAAATCCTGTGTGGGGACTTTAATCTTTGTGTTGACCCCTGAGGCCGACTGAGGTCCTGCTGCAAACTTCCTTAAAGGCCTTATTAGCCCTTTATTTCTGACAACAGTGATTTTTGCAGCCAGCGTATCCACGCCATGTTGGTTGATGGCAATGCATTTATAATAACCACTGTCTAGGACCTGAGCCTGCGGGATATGTAAAGTGCCATTGGAATAGACCACAGCTCTGGAAGAGTTGGCTTGGAAACGCACTATTCTGCTGCTTGGTAGAATCCAATTAATCTCGGCATCGGGGGAGCCAGATGCCGTGCAGGGAAGGTAAACTGGGTTGCCTGAGAATTTCTCAATGGGTTTAAGTGAAGTCTCCTCCCCTGGTGGGGGACTGGATGATTCCTGCACCGTCAAACGAAATGGCAGGACAGCGAGGTCTCCATGAACCTTAGCAATGCAGTAGTATGTTCCCGTGTCTGTGTGGCTGACAGACTTAATAACCAGCCGTCCATCACTAGACACTGACACCCTATTGTCTGCACTGCTGTATGGGGCCTCCAGTTTGGAGCCGTCTGGAACCCTCCATTGAACGACTGCTTGACCAGAACTGTGCACATCACAGTTCATTTGACTCGGGCTTCCCAGGACAGCACTCAGCGCTTTACGAGTAGTGTTGGTTGACTCGATCATGACCCAGGCCCTCTTCTCTCTTCGCACCAACTCTGCCTCTAACGTCTCTGAAAAGGCAGTGCTCAGGATTAATTTCACCATCTTGGCTGATGATTGAAGTCTGTTCAGTTGAAGGTCAGCAGACGGCTGCATCAGCCAGGCTGGCTGGGCCATTATGTGAGCTTTAACACCTGTGTAATACAGGGCGTCCTTCTCAGAGTCCTGTCTGTACACATAGGTCGGATGAGGGTCTTTGCTCGTCATAATCCCCCTTTGCAGATGGGCTGGCACGCTGCTGTAATATGCAATTAGCTTCCACAGTTGCTCATACTTTTCTCTGCCAACGGGGCAGCTAAGATCCACTGACAAAGACAGATTAGAAACCAACTGGAACTGGCTGACTTGTTCCCAGCTGATCTTGGCAATCTCTCTCGGTTCGCCGACACTACACTGCAGATCCACCCGATTTCCATGTTCGTCAGACAGGCCAAGGGAAATCTTTCCTAATGCTTCTTTGAATTCTTCAGCGGCCATCACCTCACTTTCATCATCCTCTGCTTTATAAGTCCGGTGAGGGGAGCTGATGACAGGGCTGCCGCACATCAGGTTTTCCAAAGCCTGGAGCTCTTTGTTGTGCAGGTGCCTGGGAGAGGAGCACATCGGACACAGTTGGCCTCCAGGAAGGGCCCGGTCCTTTTTACATTTCAGAACACCTGAAATAAAATCATAAAGCATTTTAAATTATTAGAGTTCCTTTGGCCATACTGTGAGGTAGGTTTAACTAGAGCTGTCAAAGCTGAAATGTCTAACCTGGTGCGGCTCTATCCCAGTCCTGGAGCCACCTCATGTTGCAGTCACAGATCCATGGGTTCCCATGGAGATAGAGATTCTCCAGCTGAGGCATGTTCGTCAGCATCCCAGAGGGCAGTGATGTCAGTCCATTGTCTGACAGGTAGAGGTGTCTCAGAGTTGAGACGTGGAAGTAGCCCATTAGAGTGAAGGTGGTGAAGGTGGCTGGGTGCAGCTGCTGGAGCCGGTTCCCTTCCAGCTGCAGCAGGCGCAGGGAGGTGAGGCCCTGGAAGGCATCTGGGTGGATGAACTCCAGTCGATTGTGATCCAGGTGTAATCTGGCCAGAGACCACAGACCTAAAAAGGTGTTTCTGTTGATCTCCTTCAGCTTGTTGTAGCTAATCTTCAACATCTAAACCAAGGAGACGCACAAATAAAGTCATCCATATTAACCATGACATCATCATATATGGAGTTTACCAAGCTTACCTGTAGTGACATGAGGTCCTTGAACGCCCCATCAGGTAGAACGTGGATGTTGTTTCCGTGGACCATTAGAAGTTCCAACTTCCTCAGACCAGCCAGTGATCTGTCTGTGATTGTAATAATGCTGTTGAACCTGAAATAAACAAAAAAATAAGCAAACCAACAGCCACCTGTTCATTTAAGCTGACAAAGAATTCAGGTGTTTAGTCGGCTTCTCATTCGTTTACAGCAAGTCTAATTTAATGCCTGTTTGTATAGGAAAGGAAAACAGGCATCCGTGCTCGGGACTGACCCCAGGTTCATGCGTTCCACATGTTTGGACACAGTGCTGGGGATGCTGACGAGGGAGCGGAAGGTGCAGTGTAGCTCGGTGGGCTGAGGACAGGAGCAGGGCCGAGGGCAGGGGCCAGAGTAAACAGCAGGCAGGCTCATCAGCACCAGCAGGGTCCAGAGGAGGCACGCGCCAGGGAGCTCCATCCTCATCTTTACGGAGACTCACTGCAGATGTTACCAGCCCTGACGTTATTGGTATAGTTAGTACTGAACCGAATCTATAGAAAGTAAAATATTGGCGCAAAGTAACAATCGTAGATCACTGTAATAATCCGTGGACGAAAAACGAGTTTGATGCAGCGCTGGTGCGAGTTTGGCTCAAGTTTAGCAGGTACAGAAGCTCTGTGCCTCCATCGCCACCAGTAAATTACGCACACGGCGCTAGAGCGACTCGTTCACCTAAAATGGTTTTCGTTTAAACTTATGTCCGTGTCATTGTCGCCTACCTCAGATCCTCGAGAGCGCGTCTCTGTGGGAAGCCTTGTTTTCCATGTCAACATAGATAAAGTCTGGAAACGCGCAGGTGAATTAAAAAAAAAGAAAGAAAGAAAAGAACGATTTCAAAAAAACAAAGTTGCGCAGAGCAGAAACTGAGGAATTGAAATAATGGAAAGTATTTATCCAGGTGCCAAATGTCAGCGCGCCCCGTGAAACTCCGTGAAGAACTGAAGCAGTGTCTCCAGCGCGCGCCCTAGAGACGCAACAGGAGGAGCCACAAGTTTCACAAACGGAGGCTGAGGAGCGATGCAGCGTTTCTGCTGGGACTTGACTGAGAATACCACAGAGTAATGTTACTGGATCGAGTTGACTGGGAGGGAATGTAAAAGACACTGAAGGGGGAAACGTGGCAGATGTTCCTGCAGGGTTTTCCTGCTCCTTCCTAAAAGTCCAAATAGTATGACATTTGTTTTTTAGCCTAATTCAAACCTTTCTCTATGATTAGCTGGTTTAGTATTGTTTGTGATTCAAGCTGCTCCATCTTGGCCTTTCTGATGTGACCTTCTTTGTGTTGTGATGCCCAGTGGTTATTTCCCTATTACTTACAGGTCAGGATGTGTTGGCCAGCGTTCAGCGGTGACCTTCAGCTACCAAGCTGTAGCTCACTGCTGCTTCGCCCTCCCCTCAATCTCTGACTTTAAAGAGCGGCAGCTGGGGGCTGAGGGTTCAAAGCCCTTTCATTAACGCTCACATGCACCGCGTGCAGTCGGGGACACACTCTGTGGAAAACAAACACACACAGAGCATATGAAGACAAGCGTGTGGACCTGAAAGCTGATTGTCTGATATTCGCTCAGAGAACAGTGAGTTTTGTCCCGCTATAACATTTCTGTTGCTACTTCTTTGATGATTGATTTCCGCTCGTCACAGAAAGACTCGTGTTTGCTTTTAGCTTTGGCCTGAGCGTCTGAAACCCTCCGTCACCTACGTGCTGCGATTCAGAAGCTGGCAGCGGCTGAGTCCCAGCTTTATGGCAGTATTTGATTTGGAGAGTGGAAAAGGTGGATGGTAGAGGTGGAGCCGGTCCTCTGACGCTCGGTCAACAAATATGCTGCATTCCAACACACACACAATTATTAAACCCTTCCAGTGAAATTAGACTTGAAAGGAGCCAGAGCTGTGTGGTTCCATTAATTTACCCTGTTTCTGTGTGTGTGGGAGTTAACAGGAAGCCTCTGAGTCAGGCTTCTTTGAGGGATGGTGTCCTGTTCTCCTTAATGCCTCCACGTTTCATCGGCCTGGTTTCAGTCAGACCAGCAGCACAGCACAGCTTTATTTACAGACATATCTGCCTCTGCTTCATTCAGGTCTGAGTTCAGTCTGATCTCAGCCTTGACCCTGACACTGTAACATCTGCTGGGAAATGCTCTAATATTGAATATCTCAGCGACTGCTTCACACATGGCTGAACTTCCCCTTCTTCATTTCTGAGAAAGTTCAGCCTTGCTCTGATGACTAACGTGTTGCTAATGATCTGTCACTGAGAGCAGACCAGCGCTGACGGACGCGGCAGCTCTGTTAGTCCCTATGTTTGGATGTTTAACTTGTAAAACCCGTTTGAATGTCATTGAATGTCTCATTTGTCTGCTGCTGCATTCAGTCACGTTGTTTAAATTACCTGCAGCCGAATGGAAGCCGAAACCTTTCAGCCTCCGATTTGTGATTTATAGCAGGAGATCTCTGTACATGGATCTTCTGAAGGCGGAATTATTGTAATTATGTTCATTATATCTTGGTGCCAGGTCACTACAGCTTTTCATATGTCTGGGATAAATCCAGAGATTACAGTTAAACAGTGCGACACGTTTAGAATCAGAACCGTTTTAATAATTAGACGAACTTCATCAACTTGAAGATGTTAATGGCTCCAGTGTCTTTGTTTAGAGCTTTTCAGCTGAGCAGTGATCGAACACGCGTCTGCAGGGTTTTATGGGTTTTTACTGTAAAAGTCACACTAACTGCTCTTTCATTTCCTGAATCGCAGAGAAACCACATGTACGACGGCTCTAACGAAGCTAAACTCATTAGCTTCAATTTCACAGCCACTACACTATTAGTTCCCCAATCAAAACCTGATTACCCGTGTTTCATCTCTACAACCAGAGATTCCTTCCATGAGGCTCAGTCTGTCGTGGACCACAGGCATCTGCTTCAGTTGCTTAAAGTGCTGACGATGGCCCGAGACCCAAGCCTATAAAAACCCAGAGAAAAACTCTGCAGAAGCAAAGCTCTGCCAACAATCGATGTCTGTCATCAGAAAGCCAACCAGTGCAGTTGTCTTCTCTCTGTGCTGGATCAGACCCGACAGCTAAGCAGTGTGATGATTGATGTGATTATAATAAAAGTAGCAAGTGAACATATGTGGAACATGAGGATGTAAAGATCAACTGGTGGATCACGGTTCTGTATCGGCTCTGAACCCTCCATCAGTCCAGTACAGATGAGCCTGCGTATGAGTGGATCCTCTGTTTCCAGCCAGCTGCCACAACACCTGGACACAGGCCGAGAGCATAAATAAGCTGAATGTGTTCCAGTGTGAGCAGGAGGCCGAGCGAATGAAAAGGCAATAAAACACTGAGAGGAGAGCTGCAGAGGATTCCTGCTTTCACGCACCGGCTAAATGTCTGTCCGTCACACATCTGGCTCTCGTGTGTGCTCAGGGTGACTTTCTGCGATCTAATGACCGTTTCCCTGGAACTAAGCCCACACAGCCGGGCCAGAGAGGAGCTGGACGCGGTCCTGACATTACGTAAACACCAAGGGAAGATTCACGCCTGGAAAGTTAGAAGGTGAAAGCCTCCGTCCCAGGCCGCGGCGTCAGAGGCTGATGAGGCAGCAGAAGGTAAAAGGATTAAAGCTTCATCCGCCTTCCCTCCAGACTGTGTTCAGAAAGAGGCAAAGCGATGCAGGCCAGGAGGAGGGAGCATCCTCCACCACTTCCTCACAACGCTTGCGTCACTAACATGTCAGTTTCTACAGCTTGACCCTGATTAATTCTCTTGCCCCATGTCTTCCTCAGTGGGACAACACGACCCAGAGGCTGGTCCACAGCACATCAGGAAGTCTGTCACTCAAACCCAGGTACTGACATCTATGAATCCAGACCACGACCCACAACCTGCTTTGCAGATGCAGACATTCTTTTTCCTAAATAACCCTCTGAGGGTATCTGCCAGCTGTAATCTCATTTCCTGCTCGGTACGCACTTGATTTTGCTTGTGCTTGAAAATCAGGGATGTTTCCGTGCTCAGACACGGAGGAACCAGGAATAACATCTGTTCTTCTCCTACCAGGCCCATGGCTGCACGAAAACAAACAGCGCAGTCGCTCACGACCACAGAGAATCAAATGCAAACACTCACATCTCCGAATGACTCAGATCCACTGCATCGTGTCAAACTAATGACATAACAGACTCGCATTTGAAACCTCGCATCTGGACAACCTCCCGCTGCAGAGGTTACGACGTTACTGCTGCATTTTCTGTCTCTCTGTTCCTTTCTGCAGGTATCGGCCTCGTTGTGCCTCTGTGTTTCCAGTGTGCAGCTGTTACCTGCCTGTGTTTGCTGAGTCTTTTCTATTTCCACTCTCTGCTCGCCTCAGCAGGTCGAGGCAGACGTCTGCCCACCCTGAGCCTGGTTCGGAGCTAACAATAAGGCCCGTGGTGGTTTTAACAACCGCTGCCCAGACAGGAGCTGGTTTCAGCACGTTTACAGCTTCAGCAGGACGGTTAATGTGGGACTGAGGCCAAGTAAAACATAACCTATGTGTTTATGTTAATGAAGGACCACGTCCCCCAGCGTAAGAGCGTGACTCACTGCTGTTTTTTAATTGCTTTGGATGCGGTGCCGCGTGGAGGCATGGAGGGGAGAGACCACACGGCTCGACTTGCTTCTGCTCACGGGATTTAATGATGATGACAGGAAGTAAAATATACAGCGGTCCCCAAAAGCAGCAGAGCGGAACAATCAAACGGTAGCGTCAAATCTGGCCCAAAGCTCAAATCTCAAGTCGTCCTCTCCTCCGACACGAACCACTGCTGTTAGTCACGTGGTCGTTCAGGGTTAAACCAGAGGAGGCTGTTTTCTTAATGGCTGCTGTTTCTTAGCAGATCTAATGTTGCTGACTTATTTCTAGCTTCGTCCAGTTTCCTGTCACTGTAATGAAGCCTTAAACATAGCAGCTATTTCCCCTGCTCGCGTTCCTCCGGGGCTGCACGCTCGGCCGCACGTTTCTAGGCCAGCTCCTCGAACCAAGGCGAGCCGATTCCACCGTTTTGTGCCGTCCTGGCTTGCGGCCTCACAGTATAAGCAGCCTGGCCCTGCCTGCTGCGCTGCAGCTGTGCTCGCGCTCTACAGATGCAGCGCGTCAACCAGCTGGTGGCAGAAAAGCAGGAATTTGTGTGGCCGCTGACGCTGAGAGCAGCAGGTCAGAGCGGAGCCCTCTGACAGGCTGCCAGGTGCCGAGCTCAGCTGTCATTAAACATATACAGTAATTACAGGCCTGGAAAGGCTCCGTGCACAGTAAACACACACATGCAGATGAAAGCCAGCAGCCAGGTTCAGAAATTAACACGCACATAAACCAGGGAGAGGAATTAGAGGGTTTCCTGTTTATTCGGTTTGTTTTTGTCCGAACTCGGAAGGTTTATGATGTAGTTTATAGT
Organism: Macropodus opercularis; assembly: GCA_030770545.1. Lineage (NCBI taxonomy): Eukaryota > Metazoa > Chordata > Actinopteri > Anabantiformes > Osphronemidae > Macropodus > Macropodus opercularis. The sequence goes on along the minus strand of CM061090.1, from coordinate 6,173,205 downwards.
TTGCATTTGAAAGACAAAACAACACATCAGCATGAAACTGGAACTGGTGTTGACCCACAAACCTACTCTACAGTTCGTTACCTCACCCCTGGATTCAGGCTGCTCCCACTTCTCTGCGAGGAGTTTACGGCTTCTCCCTCAGTCTGTCCATGACCTGGGACAATCTGGGGGCTGGAAGTCGCCCGTCGGTGTGTGTCAGCCCTGAAGGGGGCGTTCAGGTCGTCCCATGCCCTTCAGTCGATGCCAGTAGGGATTCACATCCCCTCAGAGGCGTGAGCAGTGTGAACATCGAACCAGTCATTCCTGACTGCAGTGTTAAAGACCTGATATTTGTGTCCCTGACTTGTTTATTTGAACGTACAGTGTTTTCTGTATTAATGCTACATTAGTGTGTTCTGACGTGAATCTCAGGCTACAGCGGAGCCGAGATCTTGGCCCTCACTTCTTCTCTCTATCTGCCAGATCCTATGCAGTCATGGAACTACTGACGAGGCTGTGGCTGTAGAGCAGATGACCCTTCTCTGACGGCTAAACCTATTTCTCAATAATACATTAATTTCAGATGCTGATTTGTTCATATGCAAGATGTTAAGGCCTGAAGTCTGACTGGATTTAATAAGCCTTTGTTAAAAGACGTTGCATTGACCTTTGACTTACAGGGTACAACAGTTTCAGTGATATATTTCTACTCTTTAGTTCATGTTGAATCAGTTTCATAGTCTTTGTCACCCTGTCTGTTGCAGGACGTAAGTTGAATGTGACACATTTTAGTCACCGCTTTGGTTGACTTTAAAAAACTCTCTCTGACATGAGAGTCGTTAGAAACGTCCACAGAGCTCAGAGGGTGGCCTTCGATTGGCTTCTAATGACGCCCTGGCTTTTCAGATCAAACGTTTCACTCATCCAGTGAAATGTCTCAGCATCAACAAGGCAGAACTGACACAAACCGGGGGAGACGCTCGATCCCAGCGTTTAATAGATGGTTGGACATTTGGGGCTTGATGAAAGCAGTGTTGAACTGATGTCAGCTGTGTGATGGTTCAGATCCAGTCTTTTGTCGTTTCAGCCTGGTTCTGCTCTGTAGTCTCTGTACTTTATCAGCAGCAGCTGATTTTGCTGGTGACTGTGTGGACTGCAGAGGAATAATCCACAAAACCAGCACAATAGTCACGAAAAGACGACCCTGTTTCACCTCCTTTCTCAAAACCTGCTAATCATCCGGACACGTTGGCAGCAGCTAAGGTCGAACACATGCACGGTGGCTGGTTCCGTGGAGGGAGGTCGTCACTCAGCGGAGCAACGCATCAGCTGGAAATGACTCCCTGGTCTGGCATTTCCTTTACACGCAGATAAAAAACGCTGATCATGAGAAAGATATGCAGGACTGGGATTCGGGAATAATTATCTACAAGCTAGAGTTTCATGAGAGAGCAGAGCTGTTTGGCGACCACCTGTTTCAAAACGATGCTGTGCGCTGTGTAATGTTTGGACTTATCGTGGCTGAAAGATCTCACCCCAGTTGTTCTGGTCAACTTGACGACTACAGGGAGGTTTTCTCACCATTTCAGAGAGAAGCTGTCATCATGACCTGAAAGCATCACGTAGAGCCCGATCAGAGTAATGCTGTTCCTGCCGCTGACGCTCTCTGTGGAGCTATCAGTATCAGGGAGCACAGTTTCAAATCGAAGGCACGTCCACTCACTCGGCAAATCTCCTCTGCCTGGAGCGATTCCCTCTCGGCAGCGTCCACTCCCCTGGGCACGGGCCAGCCGCTCTGTTTCCTCAGCTGGGGATAAAGAATTCAGCCAGGCCCATTTGTCTCCATCAGGAGAGGGATTTGTCTCTGGAGAGCAATGCTCAGCCATCCAGAACACCTCATAAGGCTGCGAGTTTGCAAAATAAAACACGTTGCAGGGCTGCTGGCTGTTTTTAAAGCTGCCGAATGGAGCGTTGACAGAAATTACAGAGCTGGAGCGAAGGGCTGAGGGTTTGTGAGGATGCAGCACTTGTTCTCAGCAGGAAGCGGCGTCGTTATATTGATGGGTACGTTTCCCACTGCTGGCCTTTCTGAAAGAAATGGTGATCGCTGTACAGCAGTGTCGTCTTTAGTGAATAAGCTCACTATAGCAGGTAACAAAGTGCAACAGCTGATCGCAGTTGAAGTCAAAGGCTGGTAAATAGCAGTTCTACAGTGATCTCATATACTTCCTGGAAGGGTGATTTACACCAAATGTGTTGAGGGAAGACGTACATGGAGTCTAGGAATGTGTAGGAGGATTTTATTGCTGCCTTAGGACGCGCTCACCTGCAACATCGTCAGTCTACGGAAATGCATTTACACTGTAGCCAGTAAAAATCCTGAAAGATGCTTTGGCTGTTCAGAGGTTTGGGGTGAAACATAGGAAGCATAGAACTAATGTCTTTGGAGCTGGGAGCTCCAGCCTGGCACATTGTTGCTTTAGGGCTCTGGCTTCCTCACCAGAGAACTGCTTAACATCTCTTCCTGGCCCCTGTCGCCTCCGTCGGCTGTGTTCAAATGAGAGAGTCACACCTGCACAGGAAAACTATTAAGAGCTGATGGAAACACTCTGCCCACACGTGCACAACCCCACCACCACAACCACCACTGCCTTAGTTGAGGGCACGAGCAGAAACCTCATTAGCAGAAGATGGAGGCCTTTGGCGGGCCAAGCAAAACAAACAGCCCGTTAAATCACAACACAGGTCAAACAATGACCCGTGAAAATAATCTGTACACACGCTGTACAGTATTAGTATGTATTAACCACCTGTCAGTAAATGAAGGAGTTTGACCTCGACCCCCAACGTTAGAGATGCTTACAGAGTAACACGAGAAGCATCAGGCTGAAATGTGCCCTGCTGCTACTTTACGGCGCTCAGCAGACAATACTTTGTACTGTTACCTAAGTTCATAGTATTTAGCTTTATAGTATAGTGTATTTTTATACTGGTAGAGGTTCTGGACTCTGCTGCCAGGAACATGTGACGGCTGCTGCGTTGGTTAAAAACAAAGCCTCCATGGTTACAGCTCTGCTTTAATTACCAGGAAATGTCCTTTTCCAAATAGTTTCTGTTAAGCGTGTTTTTGAAGTGGTTCCGTCCTTAAATCTCTTCACGAGTTAAAAGAATAGTAGTTTTGCAGAAAACGCATTTATGAGGCACATGTGCAACAAATTGAGAATCGTGTTATCAGCAACATGAAGTTCTTGTATCAGTAAAATCTGCTGAGATCAGAGAAAGCTGTTTTCAGTACTTGATGTTCAACCAGTGATCGGTATGAGTTCAGCAGAGCGTTGACCTTTGTATGTTTGCTTCTTGTTGCAGGTTCTTGGTTCTGAGTTGTGCATTTGTGGAGCAGGTTTACAGGTTGACTCTGGTCTTAGGACCCTGGGCAGCAGCTTATAGTTAATCCAGCCTTTGCTTAAAGATTGCAGTGATAGTAAATGAAACCAACGCCGACTGTGTTTATAAATATTTATTGTGAGCTTTACGATTTTACTCCACCATGCTGTGAGAATGTGTTTAGCCTGAGAGATACCAGTCCTGGCGTTTGCTATTAGACCTCAGCCACGTGAGTCTGCTTTAAAAAGCCCACTTTTCACTCTACGGTCAATTCTCCCTGCAGACAACGTAAACATGGCTCCAGCCTTTCGCTGGGATTGAGGCGCTTATGAGGAGGCAGATGAAACAGCAGGGCTCCGAGTGCCGGGAGTTAATCTGGTGCATCCTCGAAACCGAAACACGTGAATGCATCGTGAGCAGCACGGCAAAGAAGGCTGATGAGCATATGGAGCCAAGACGGAGCAGTGAGCACAGAAACATGCTGCAACAGCACCTGCCTCAGGTGGTAAAGCCACACAGACACACAGGACGCCGCCAGTGGGAATTCACCCAGACTTCAGCCTGTGATTCACACGGTGTTCCAGTCATAAAGAGCAGCGTCAGCTGGTGCTGGTAGACATGTGTTTCTGATACGATCCCATTATCTGCCAGACCACAGCGTGTGCATCAACCCGAGTCGTCTCACAGTTTGACTTGAAAGTAATGTTAAGCTGTTACATATTTATACAAGTTGCTGCTACAGTCGATTTCTATGCGACATGTATGAGCTTCGAAGGAGAGACGTCTGAAACCTGGGGTTTCGAGTCTATTTTTCGATGCCCTGGCTCATGTGTCATCATGTTCTCCTCAGGACCCAGAGCAGCCCAGTTAACCCCATGTCATCGGCCTGGCCCCAGCATGTCATGACTTCATCTACTGGAGGTGGGAGTCATCAAAACGGCCTGCGAGCCTGTTGGTTAAGTTCTGATCCTTGACCTGTGGAGTTGTCACGTACGGATCAGGTCTGTGTGCGACACAAACCCATATATACTGTGGTCCAGTCCGTCCCGAACCGCAAGTGAAACAAACGCTGAGCTTAGCAGGTAAAAAGTCGAAGTTTGATCATCTGTGCATCTATGGGTCTTACTCTGCTCATTCCTCACAGTTCTGCTGCTTCTGCCAGTTGTTCAGTGAATGCCTGAGTGCAACATGACGAATGTATTAAATGCGAATGTGTTGGAAGGTGTGTGCCAGCATCGCTGTGTGATTCCTGGCATCAGGACAACGCAGACACATAGAAGAGTGTTAGCGCTGAATGTGTGTTGTGTGAGACACATTAGTTGCCAGGAACTAGGATGATTCACGGACTTGTGGTCGGCCAAGTGATCTAGGCAGGAGTGTGTAGACGTGTTCCTGACCAGCAGGATGAAGGATCTCTGCACCTCACCCTCTCTCCTGTTAGACAACTACTAACTGGTGTTTAATATTTCCTTTGTTCCACATTGTGCTCAACAGACAATGTCCGCTGGGCATCAGGGCCAAGAGGCCAAATGAGTTAATGTGGAAACAAGCAAGGCTGCACAGCTACGCAGCATCTGGGGGGAGGAGCTCAAAGCTAATATGAAAATCCATCAAAGACGTGAGAGGCTTCTAGGGAACAGTGTCAGCGCTCCATTCAAACCCCACAGTGCAAGGGGGATGTGGATTATCAAGCTCCTGCTGGCGTCCTTTGAATGAGGCTTTGTCCAAAGATTCGGTTTAATGTGAAAGAGGAAGCTGACACTAAAGGTTAGAGAGTCTGCGTCCCCACGTCTCCAGAGGCTCTGAGCAGAACCTCAATCACATCCAGCTGCTGAGGGGAAGCACCAGCAACGAGAGGGAGGAGCTTCAGCGCATAAACACAAGCACATGCTGGGTCTCGACTCCTTTTTAAAAGAACTTGGCAGAGTTCCAGCTGTCACCATAGAAATACTGAGTGGAAAAAACCTTTAAAAAGTTTCTGCACTCGCTCAAACCAGAAGATAAGTGGCCAAATGTAGTGGTGTTGAACGATCTGGAGGACTAATGGCTAACAGACATCACTCACGGCTCCATCAGTTCTTCCATTAAAAGCTTGCTTCACCCAAATAAGTCATTTACTCCGCTAAATGCCTCTATGATGCAGATTTCTGTCCAGACCAGTAAAATGAAAGTGAATGGCATTCATCATCTGTTTATCCCGTCATGGCAGCTGCTGCATTTCCACCCAGGTCAGATGAGATGTACGGTCCCTCAAGCGTCATCTGGAGATGGAGACAACCTGACACTGGTTTCAGGGATGCACCACCTGCAGGGAGAGGCATCGGGTGGAATCACGCGCGGTCAGACCTACTGAAGAGGAGCTGGTGCAAAAGATGCCACATAGCATAAAAACAACGATGCCTGAGCCTGGTAGCTAAGAGTCGCATAGAAACAGATGTGTTCAGTGTCACACAGCTTTTACTACACTAAACCTGAGGAGGTGGCTGAGCAGAACATGTTTAGGAAGCAGAAAACTCCTCACGGTTCCTAAACACGTTCGTGACCTTTGGCTTAGTTTCCTTTAATGGCATTTTGGCACATTTTCTTTGTGTGAGCGCCTCAGTCTGACCACGGTTTTAGACCCGCGTCTGGCTCTGTGAGGAGAGTGTGGGACCGGCACCGCGGGCCTCAGAAGGTTGGATCTGATTCAACCTTTCCTGCAACGTGGCCTCATCCGTCATTTGGTGCTGTGCTGGTCAGACGCTTGCTTGTGAGCTGGATTCCTGCTGTTTACCTCAAGATCATCACAACCAACCAAAGATGAAACAGTTTCTGATGGGAACGGTTTCCTGTTTGGGAACGTTTCCAACCACTGTGTTGTGTTTTGGTGTCTAATAGGCTTTTAAAGCACACGCTCCATCTCTCCAAGTGGACTTTGTGATTGTATTTCTTTGTCTCACTGATACATGAATCACCTCCTGCTCCCACTGGGGTGAAAATGTAATCAGTCTCTTCAGAACCTCAGGACCATTCAAAGATGCTGTTAGATGTGGGGCAACGTCTGTGAAAACATCTGGTGGCTTCGTCTGGTCTTGGAATCTATATTGAAAAATGGCCTAAAAAGATAAATGAAGGTGGTTCTAACCATGTCCCACCAACACCACCTCCCAGGCCTGTTCTACACGAGACTCTGAACGTGGATGGTCCGTTTCATGCGCTTTCTAGGTTCTGCTGAATTCAGAGGTCGTTTTCTTCTCCTCTTGTCCCTGGAGAGCGATTGTCGAAACGCAGCAGGACGGATCCCAAGCTGAGCATTAGTCCAGGCAGGTGGCTGGCACCCTGGGGTGGGGTGGTGTTTTCCCAGCAGGGGTGTGGCGCATCCACAACCTGTGGTGATGACAGGAATCCTAGATGACCTCTGCTGACATGGCTAAAATGCTGGCTTGTTATTAGAGCCATCTCACAGGGCGCGTAAACAAGCGTACCCTATTGTTTGGCCGGGTGGGGCCTAGAAAGGTCCCGGCAACACACAGATGATTAGCAGTATGTATTTAAGAGCCTGACTATGCTCGTCAATGATGTATCTACACACAGCCCGTCAGAATGCTGAGTGTGAAAATCTCTGTGCGGTGAGACGAGGCGTTGCAGTTGTGTCTCTCTGCCTCCGCGGGAGTTTGATCTGTGTGATCTGCCTCAGCTGTTTCAGAGCCAACAGGGTGTCGGCGCCTTTGTTTCTAGTTTACCACTCAAACCACCGGGGACCATAAAGCAGCTTTTATCAGAGCTACAGTACAGTGTCCAGCCAAGTGTTGTTGAAACTCTCAAACAAACCCAGTCATTTGTACTTGTGAAGTCTTTTAATGTTGACTCTGTGAGGTCTTACTTCTTCTTATATGTGATGTGGCAGAGATGCAGGAAAATATGATGAGAGCAGAAACATGGTTTGAGAAAAACTGTGGTTTCAGAGGCAGAAACAGGAAGTAACAGATATTTAAAAGATGAGACACGCAGCATAACTCAGTATCTCACACTCCTCTTTGTTTCCTCGTGTGTTTTTGTGAGGCTCTGATTATAGAAAGTAGACTTGTTATCTTTGAGAAGCGTCTGCCCAGTTGGTGTTACACAAACATAATCTGCAGCAGTAGCAGGCAGCTCAAGGGTACGAACCACCAAGTCAATAAGGCCCCTGAAAGCAACGTAATGCACGATGTGTGCTGCTGTATGTGGTCATGCGTGACACTGATGAAATCCCTCCCTGGTGAGTGGCTGGACCCCTGGGGCCTCTGGTAGAGCTGTGTCTGCGTGGGATAGTGAAAGCAGAGGAAAAAAGCCAGACATAAAGAGTCTGCCTGTAACCTCCTCACAAGCATTAACCTTTGAAATCCAACACCGGTCAAATTCCAGACAAGCAGAGACTTAAATATAAAATCCACGCATAAGATGTGGTCGACCGGCGTAAAACTATACCTTGATAAACATTCCAAGACAAGACGGGACAAACTGAGTCTCTTATTAAAAAGAGAAGCTGCCAAACGGGGCTCGCTTGTCCTAAACGGGTCAACTCTGTGGCCAGAGCCAGTCAGAGTCTGTGGAGTGGCCTCGTTGCAAAAGCACCGATTATGCCATGCATCCAGTGCTGCTGCTTGGACGTGGAGTTCAGGAGGAGGTCACTGCACTTCTGTTGCATTATCCTGTTACTGCTGGATTAAAGAAACTTTAACACCGCAACCATTACCAGAAGTTCTTGTTCCTAGAGCTTCCTGCCTGGAAGACCAGAGCCACAACATGGACTAAGAATGTTGACACGCATTCATTTCAATTGTAAAAAAGTGCAGAATCCCAAACGTGCTGCAGAACAAACTGAGGACACAGTACAGTAAAGGTCTCTGTGAGGGAGCGTCTACACTCCAGGAGGTCACGGTCTCTTCTCTTGTATGACTAACGTGACACTTCATTACTGAATAAGATCAGGAATTGTTTTGACTAAAACATCTACGTGCAGGAGAGGGAAAATCTGAGTAAGCAGAATGATTAGTGAGGTAGCCGTGACTCCTCAGCGTGACTGACTCGCTCAGACGGCTGATTTTAACAAGGTTTGGTGATGGACGTTTTCACAGAGGGAAGGTGTTGGTGGTTTTTCTTTAATCACCTCTTGAGGAAAGTGATGGAAACTGTTTTCCATGAAAGGTGAGTGTTTTCTCAGTAGCTGTTTCCATCTGTATCTTTTTAACCTTAATCCCATTTAATTTCTTTTTTTTTTAGAATTATGGACGATGAGCTTTCATGTCTTCTCTCTAGCTCCAGATCCAAAGGTAAGCTTGACTCCCGACGTGCTGACTACAGCATTTGGCAGAGAGTTATTATGTTTACAGGGGAAAAGTGAGTCATGTTTCGTCTGGAATCCCTGCTAGTCTCTGTAAGCGATGAGAGTCGGGACTGTAGGGCTGCGCAGTCAGCTAACGGATGCCTTATGAGGAGTGATGGCAAAGTCTGGGGGTGAGCAGGGCGAAGCCTCCCAGAAGCCCTCAGTGACGTGAAACGCCCAGAACCAGGCAAACAGCTCACATCTACTGAGCGTGATGCTGATGCTGGGGCTGTTCTGGTGCTGCATACATGAAAAATGTTAACATTTGGAAAGTGGATGCACAGAAATCTGCTGTTAAATAACTGACCCACAACCTTAAATAGTTGGAGACTTTTGTTAAGGACTGTGGGAGGATGGAAGGAAATTTTAAAGTACTTAGTTCTTTAGCACGAGTAGGTTATTAATGTTGTAGTTCTACTTAGTCTTAGGAGCCTTTATGGAATTTGTGCACTTCATTTTGTGCGTTATCTTTGCAGCGTGGTACAGTATGGATGGAAATCGTGCTGATAAGATGAAATACTCCTGAGCAGGACATTATCTGTCTTGGTACAAGCTGACGCAGCCAAACACTGACGCACAGGCTGAACTCATCTGTGTCACATGAAAGCTGTGCTCGAGTGGAGGACGGGAAAAGGACCAGGCAGGACACGAGAAGAAGAGAACAGGTTTCTTTCTTACAACCTCTAGTGCTTGAAACATGTTCAGACATTTGTTCTTTACTCGTCATACAAAGGTGTCATTGTTTAAAGTTCCATAGTTAAAGGTCTAAACGGAGTAACTGTATAGAAAAAGGCATCGTTATATACTGGGTAGAAAACAGCCTAAGACTGAACTGACAAAACAGACATTTTCATTGCAAAGCTTAACGGGTAGAAAACATATTGCTGGATAAGACATAGTGAGCTTAGATTGAAGCTTACAGACGACACATGCACTGTAATACTAGACGGTTACTGAACTGAGCCCGAGCTCCTCTACTCAGCACAAACAGCTTTAAATACGAGCGTGATATTACAGAGAGCGTGGAGAGTGAGGATCCGTCCTTTAGACGACGGAGCTATAAACAGGAGATGGATATGATGGGAATACGTACAGATGCATGTCAGGACTATGATCGCTGTGAAAAGGAGAAGGTGCTTATGGGAATAAATGATGTGACGACTTATTAGTAATATTGAAGTACCTACAGTATTTGGGCATCTGCTGTATGCCAACGGTAGCTGTCGTTCACTACTGGTACATTTTTATCTTTTCTGACACTGATCAACTGAAGAAGAACCTTAATGTTAAAGTCCAGCGCTCCAGTCGCTGCACATCAGGAAAATTTGCCGTGTCCAGATGTTCAAAGCTAATCAAGGTCTATTCCTTCAGGCTAAATACTCGGATTGCTGCCAGAAACGCATCTACTAAATAGGTTTGAATATTTCTGCAATCTGATGAAAGTCATGAAGAGTTTTTTTAGTAGATCAGCTCAAAAGCCAAGTGCAACTGACCATAATTTAGCATTTGAACTTTCCAGGTGGGTCAAGACTATTTATAGGCTGTGTGGAGTCTGCATCATTGGCAGGGCTGGTGTTACTGGTTAGTTTTCAGAGAAATATTTATACAGTATTAGTTTGCAAAGTGCCTCTTCCTGGAATGTGGCAGGAACACATCCAATTCAGTTTCCTCCTAAAGTAAAACCACTCAAAAGTGATGAAAGCCTCCAGTGTCTCTAGTGGAAGGCACCGGAACCTCTCAGCACTGGTTGAATTAGCTACTACTGCAGTAACTCACTGTAACATCTGTGGTTGAGCTTTGATGCCAATTCCAACTTTCAAAAAGGAAACAAAAGTCAGTCAGATAAGTTTGATCTGATGATGCTAAACAAGCACCTCTTTGAAAAACAAACAAAAAACAAAAACAACAACAAAGCACTGAGTCCTCATTTTAGGACTTTTTGCTAAATTAGAGATGATTCACCAGCATCAGTTTAAGTCTCACCCGTGAGTCTTATCAGTCAGTCTATATGTCAGATCTTGGTACCGTCCATAGTCCAGAAGTTGTGTTTTTGTATAGGAGAAGGTCTACACTGAGTCGGAGCAGCAGGGTTTTGATGATGGTCAGCATCACTACATGATGAGCTTTAAATATGAGCGTGCAAGTCAGACTTTACTGTTATTTCAATTTCTGCACTGAAATGAAGGCTGAGGCACAAACATCTCATTAGAACGTGGATTTTAATGGCGGCAAACAAAATAGAGAATTCCTTGAAACTCATGTTGGCGGCCTGGTAACGACAGCAAACTGATGAATCAAGCTCAAACCGCAGGAATCAATACTGAGCAAATACTAAGAACCCTGTATCCGGACAGGAACCTTTGACCTCACACGCCGTGGCTTTAAAAGCAGGACAATGATGACGATGGGTGAAGGGAATGAGCATGACGGGTTACGGGAGAGACTGGTTTACCTGTGGACCAGCTCACTGCACTTGTAAAGTCTTTGGCTGCGAATCAAGCAGTTGCAGAGCTGGGAGAAAGACGTGACAACACATTCAGCCGCTGGGTTTCCACAGCAGCAGGAGGTCGTGCGTCCCGATGCTCCCGCGACTGAACGTCGAGCAGCTCTACAGGGAAGCACGCAGGACTGACAAAAGCATGGTTTCAAGTGAACTTCAGGGAACTACGGACCATCATGCCATCGAACTATGACGTAAGGCACCTGTTTACAAGTGCGACTGGCCACACGTCTGACTCATGACTACACATGCATGTACAAGTGTGCACCTTAATAAGCACTGACTAGCTGATGTTACAGCACCAGTCTGGATATGACGACATCAACGCTGAAAAACACAAAGTAAAAACAGGACACTATAAAAAAAGACCTGATTATACTCTTTCTTAAACTCAGAAAGTAACAGTCTTTTGGTTTTAAAGGAAATGTCTTTTTGCATATGAGCAGGATCATAAAAAAGTATAATAGCAACAAAGATTTACTTCAATCAGATAAATAAAAACTATAAAAGTCCAATTCTCTCTGTTGTTTGGAGATTGTCTTCAGAGAGTTTACCATTACAAACAAAATGTGACTCTGCTCTGATAAAGAAGTGTTTGCTCCATGATACAGCAGTACCTGTGACAGTAACTTGATAATATGTTGTATCATTCCAGACAGTTCATCAATAAATAAGTCAGACAAAGTCCTCAGAAGTTCTTGAAGATCTCCAGGTCCTTCTGAGGAACAGGGGGGTCTTTCTTCCAGTCCTCCTCTGGGTAAACATCAAAGTTGGAAGTGTCGCCCTCGTGGGAAACTTTAGGAACTATGGGAGGCTGTGGAGACGGTGGAGGATAAAGGTTTTAAAGGGTACAGCGAGCTGCAGAGGAACGTAGCCAGGTAATGTGACGCACTCAGCACTGATGTGTAAGTTTTGTACTGAACTTCTGTTTGGTATCACGTCTTCTGGGAGACACATGGTGAGAACTAGCTGATGCTGCATCTTACAAAAAAGGCATCGTGTTCAGAGAGTGAGCAGAAGTTAGACCGTGACTTCATTTCTTTAAAAAGTGAGCAAAAGTGCCACCAGAAGTTCTACTCACTTGAACCACAAAGGCTTTGAGTGTTTGCAGACTACAGACACGGCTTTACCTTGAGTTTCCTCAGAGGAACTGCATCCCAGTCGATGGTCTTGAACCAGCGGTGCTTCTTCACGTCATCTGCTCCATTCTGTAACACCAGGCAGGGCTGTAAACGCAGATTCTACACAGGCTCTGGCTATGGTTTTATGCTGCTGCTTCTCTTCTATCTGACATTTAAAAGCACAACTGATGAGATACAGTCTCAAGACAAAAGCTAGGAAATGTCAGCTATGAGACATAAGCATGAAGAAAAACTCAAACAACAATAGCTGACATCACAAACCGATAAAGACGTATTTACCTACTAAAAAAAAAAAACCTGAAGGAAGCTGCAGCTGTATTGAAGCACTGAGTTGATGGTGAAGCCATTTCATTTACATTACAACTCTACTGTATCTGTAATACGTCCACCCAGTTAAATGTGGGTTGTATGTTGTTTAATGTATCCTTTAATTAAATGCAGAAACTCACACCCAAACATGGCCAATGCACAGAAAACAATCATTCAGTGGCTCCAACATGTGTCTAAGGTGACACTGGAGCTTGGCCTCACAGGTGAGCGGTTGGACTGCAGCCTTATTTCTGTACCCAACGTGTGAGCATTGTGGTGCAGTAGACGCTGCCTGGAGGAGCTGTTAGTCCAGCTCAAATACTTCAGTGAACACTCGTCCTACCCTACGTTAGTTTAAGTAGTATTTTGGCCGTTCTCCCACCTTTAAACAATAAACATCTGGGCATCGGAAAAAGAGAAGCTTCAGATTGTTGTAAATGGAAAACTATTAAAAAACTGGAAGAAGCTGGAAAATCTAAGCTGCCAGCATCCTCCCTTTAAAACTAAGCCCAGATCCAACTTTTGATCTTGTTATAGATGGTGTGTGAGTCCAAACGGGGAATAAGTGGATCTCACTGATGATATTTGTCTCTTTCCTTCTGTGGATTATCTCCAGCTTCCTTCAGTAGAAGAAAAACATCTCCTCAGACTCTCCAGTGTGTCACTGGAGTCTTTCATAGAGTCTAATTATAAGAAATCTACATTTAAAAGCCGTTATAATTTGATTATAATTTGATTAATGAAAGTGTGTTAAGTGGTGTTTGAGAATTGAATGGACACTTTAATTAAAAGACAATCAAATGCGGAAGCGATAACCAAGGAACAATAATCACATGTAATAAAGTGCTAACGCGTATTTTAAACCCAACAGTCGTGAAACTTTAAATGAATCGTGAGACAGGAAGTCAGCTAATGAAATAAAAACTCAATTTAAAACGCTTTTAAATTTGTGACTCAATTTTACAAACTCTGTTATTAACTCTGGGACGTTTTGAGCTTATTGATACGTAATTTAAATGCAAATGAAATGAATATATTTAGAAAAGCTTTTTAAAATGTTTCATTTTATCAGCCGGGTGTAATTAATCGCTCTGTCTCTGACTAGCGGGACAGACAGGACAGGCAGCAGCAGTGTTGTGTTAATGAGCGGCGGGAATATTGGCAGCTTCAAATCAATATCATCTTGTCTGGGATTATGTGGAGTTAATCACTGGGCTTAGTGAAGTATTTGTTTTCCTGAGAGCAGTTCTCAGTCTCCAGCTTCTTTCAGTGCTGCTAATTGAAACAGTGCAGTGCTCCAGTTTGAATGGGAGGACACACAGCTCCCACTGATGGGTGATAAAGTGTCAGGCTCCCAGCTAAACGGCACCGCTTCCCGCTCTGTCATTCTTCACAGAGATCTACAAAGAGCGGCCTGTCGGGTTCCCAAGGCCAAGTGGAGCACGCGTATTCGTCACGATCATAACCCCGTCATAATCAGGGAGCAGATTCGTAATGGGTGTGTTGGAAACGTTTTCACTCCAGCCAAACGGCAGCGATCACGTTGATAAAGGAGCCTCTGAGCACATAAAGCAGCAGTTGGACATCTGACAGTCAGGTCAGCGTGAGGTCAATCAGCTTAGCAGAGAAATAATTGTTGCTTCATTGGTTCTTGTTGAGAACTTTACCTAAAGGGCCTATAACTAATTCCAGATGACCAAGACCATGAAAGACCACTAGAAACTATGCACCTCGGATCAGTTTCTGCAGCTGAGTCTTAGTCCATGTACACGCTAAGCTACTATGGCTACTGAGCCAGTTTCTTCCTGTGTTGTGTGGGTGTGTTTCTACCAGTAGGACTGACTTCATCAGACGACCTGTTTTATTATTCTGCCCTGTTTTATTCATTCCTTGTTCAGCTTTCGTGATCTTCAGCTATTGTCTGCGTGGTTACTGCTACAGCATGTGCCTATAGCAATAAGCAGCAGAGAGTTCGTACTGTATGTGCTTTCCTGGGCTACACACGCCAGTGATGGAGGCTGTGTTCACTCTGAGATCTGGACGTCAGACACTACTCAGACCTGAAAGAAGTCTGCTGTGCATCTGTTCGTCTACAATCTCAAACAGTTTGCTCACTTGTCATCATGTTGTCATGTGGTGTTGCCAAATATGTAACTTGTCTCATTGTGTTAAAAGCAGTGGAAATAGCTGGTAAGAGGACATTTGAACAAAACTACTGTTCCTAACCCTTTGCTCTCCAGATAGCGCTTTGGCTTTATGGGCCTGTTACCAGAAGGTATTTCAGCGTGTTCCGGCCTCTTTAGAAAGGTCTGTTCAGATTTGCATAGGATGTTATTGTTCTTGGAACATCTAGGTCCCATACGTTCTTCATGCAGTTATAAAAGGTAGCTGTTGGTAATTACTAGGAATTTCAAGCAGCTTTCCAATAAATGAGACGCTTCGTCGACATGGACAGTTACAAATGTGTTTTTACCATTTCCCCCAAACTGGACACGTGAAATAAACTGTGGAAGTGGAATATTTACTTTATAATTAAAAGAAAATCATTCGTAGTGCTAGACATTTAAGGTGGATATTAATGTGTGTTTGTGAACTATTTTCCACTTGGCTATATAATTTTCTAATGTGTGCTTATAAAGAGGCTTTTTAACTAGCTGGTAGTTAACAGCTTGGCCCTGTCTGCTTTTTCCTGTTCCTCATCGATTACGTATTTTATTAAAACGTTCTTGGTCATTACCAGCTAAAGAGTAGATGGTGTTTAGTTAAGAAGTTATGTAAAACACAGACACCTGTCAAACACAGTGTCACAGTGACCCTCATCATCAACAAGTAAATGACTTGCTGAAGCGCATTTCTTTTTAATTAGAACAGACTTTGTTTTTATGGCTTCTAGAAACACTTCTTTAAGAATCTGCTCTCACTCCGATCACGTGACTGCTCTGGGCTACGGTTTCTACTTGGTCATGTTTATGAGAAAGTAATCTTATAACAACAAATTCAGGTAATAAGGTGGTATGTCTTCATAATGAGAAA
The DNA here is from genome assembly GCA_030770545.1 of Macropodus opercularis. Classification (NCBI taxonomy): domain Eukaryota; kingdom Metazoa; phylum Chordata; class Actinopteri; order Anabantiformes; family Osphronemidae; genus Macropodus; species Macropodus opercularis. Next base: position 6,157,514 of record CM061090.1, on the reverse strand, counting down.
ATGCTGTACGCCATAACAACTAGGAAAGGATTACATTATAGGAGGAACTGAGGACAATTAGGTTTTTCCAAGGCCACAGCAAACCGCAGACTAACAATGTTGCTTTCATTAAGCAGTAACAATATTTAGACATATTACAAATATCAGTGTGCACTGATGTCCAGTCTTAAAGGGTCTGTAATATGTCCTCATTTATGACTAACTGGAACCATGTGGTGCTTCGGTCACACTACGGGTCTTCCTTTAACTGTGCTGGTGAAAGTCTAACCAACTCACCTTCATGTTGCCTAGACGTCTGGCTCGGTCAATGACCAGAAACTTCTTGATGAGATCCCTGGAGAAAGAGAAACAGTCAGTGAGTCGTACGAGTCGGAGTTTGTCTCCGAAAAGCGTCCTCGCGCTCTCTCACGAGAGAAAACTGTCAGGGCCCTTCCAGCACTGTCGAAATGACAAATGTATCATCACTAGAGGTAAAAGGTGACAGCGCCGGTCATGTGAGTCATGTCCCTTTGACAATTTCTTAATTGAACTTTGCGAGGGATCCAAGTGATGCAGACATCCAAGGGAGGGGATAGAGGATGATTCACAGCTGCTGATGAACAGCAAGCCTTCAACAAAGCTTCCATATCTCACATAACCACGAGCTGCTGACATGCTCGTAAATACAGCAGCTAGATGCTGAGAAGTGTCTGAATCCTTCCCGTCCTCAAAGACAGGCCTTCGGAGTGATATGTCACAAGAAATATTTGAATCAGCTCAGCCCCGAGGGGAAATCTTGGTATAGTATTAATACCCCTTTTGAGGTTTTATGTAGGAGATTTCATTTCGGAAAATGAACAAATAAACCAAAACAAACAGAAGGTGAAGAGCAAGAGAAAAACACTAAGGCTAATAATTTAGTGTATGTTGTGCTTTTGAAAATTACATTTAAATCATAGCTTGATTCAGACTCTGTTTCTTCGAGAGGTTTCTGATGTTATTGCATTGTTTCCTAGTGCTGCTCAAGATGAATGTGCTGGATTTTCTGTAACTGAATTTAGTTGAATTTCCATATGAGATGAAGGAATTAAAGGCAGTTTTTTGTTAGAGACTAGACTTTGTGAAGCATGTGGTGTTTGCTCCGATATCCCTGCATGTGAAAATCTGACACCAATTTAAAGTTTGCAATATACAAGTGTAGCGTTTTAATACAACTATGCTATTGGTGACTGGTAACCAGTGCTGTGTTCTTCTCAGGCCCCTAAGGGACCACACAGCTTCTCCACCACCAGAAGAGGACACGGGGGAAGTACTTAAGGTCAGGTCAACACGGTGTCAACATGTCCATAACAACGTCTTAACTAGTAACAAATTTTATGGCTTTTATGGCTGGGGTCATCCTGGGGCTGTTCTCCAGTCAGTCCAATTGTCTGTGCTCAACAGCTGCTGCTGCTGGAGACACAGTAATCCTCAGCCAGGCCTTTCACTCCGTGATGGATGGGAGTGTGAGACAGGGAACTGTGCTATAGCGATATAAATGTGGGAAATTATTTAAAATCCCTCTGTCTGCTGGCCACGAGATAGATAGCTTAACAGTGGGAAGCTGTGGCTTGGTTGGATTATCGGGGGAGCAGCGTGTCTAGCTCCTTCGGGGCCGGTGTGTCAGGCTTGATCGAGCGCGCACGTGTGTGTGTGCTTACAAACACACGCTTACAGAGGCACACCCAGAGTGTGCTGAGCCTGTAATCTTGCACATTCCTGGGCCCTCCAGCTGGTCTAATGGGCAGTGTGAGCGGGGAGAGACCGTTTCAAATCAGCTGGGTGTGTCATTAGTGACTCCAGGCTACACCTGAAGCCCCTGTTTACCTCCACAGAGCTCATTGACCCCATGGCAACAGGGGATGCTGCAGCACTTAGAACCCTTCCCCAGCAAGAAAGGCTCCAGTAGCAGTTTCAAGTGTTACTGTGATTTTTAGGATCACTGTTAATTCATCTACAACCTGCCGTCATGGTTTGTTAAGGAAACTTTACTGAATGTGCAAAGACATGCAGCCACACAGATTTGTGTTATTTGAGCTTGTTCTCGTGTCTGGGGCTTACTTGACGTAGAAATCCAGGTGGCGTGGGAATTCCAGTTTTCCGGCCAGGATCTTCTGGTAGATCCCAAATGGATTGTCGTCAAAGAATGGCGGGTGTCTGTGGAAACAGATAACGTCATTAACTTTTTCTACACTGTCTTGCTGAAGCTGAGCACACAGCAGCGCAGCGTGGAAACTCAATCCGTGCTCCGCCAAAGCAGCATGATGCAAGCACCAGGTAAAACCGGCAATGTGGCGAGGTCATGAGATGTTTAGCTATGTTAACAGCACACAGTTCTGACTATTCAGTGTGTCTTCTAGCAGCCACCAGCCTCTTGCTGCTGCCCTTCGCTGAACGCTTTCCCAGCTCTCTCCTCTGGCCTGGACAAGTCATTACCCACAGATTACATAATGGGACCAGCCTCTAAAGTGTTGCGCACACAGCAGACAGTCGCACCAGTTTGTCACACGCCGTTTGCCTTCCCAGTGAGAAGCTCCAGAGTTTGGAGACTGTGGCATGGGGCGTCTGGGAGCTGGCTGTGCTCTGCAGACTTCACTCGGTATGTGTGAGTGTGAGTGTTTTCTTTAAACCGATACTGTCATAGCTGGAAAATCTGGGTCATTGTAGCAAGGATGGATGGGGGGAGGATTAGATACGACTGTTTGCTGATTTTATTTAACTGGCTAGGCACATAAAGTACATTATACAGCAAAGGGCCACAGTGGTTTATGCTGGAAGCTTTAAATTAATGTTCTCAGAATCAGATATCTAATATGTAAAAGTTGAGTCATGTTCTTGCCGCCAACTTTTCTCAGACAGATGAAGCTGCTTGGATGAGTAGTGAAACATCTCTACCTAAGACGAAAGAGGTTCAGATGCCACGACTCAAATTTCAGACATCGTGGACAACTGAGAATCTTCAGTGACCTATAGTATTATCTGGATAGAAACTCATCTACATATTAAGATCTGCAGCTCTTGGCTGCTTTGACATTATTGTTCATTCGCAATCAGCTGAGACGGGTGTAGGTGTTGGGGGTTCTAGCAATACTGACACTGTGAAGAATATTTTAACCAGCAGTGGAAATGAGATCACGTTTGATGAAAGCAAAAACTGTCACAAACAGAAAAACAACCCATTTCTGACGGAGGGTTTTCTGAAACCACCGGATGCTCAGAGGAGCTGACTGTCACGATGAACTGAGAAAACATGCACCGACACCCTCTGAGTATGACAGTGGAAGCTTTATGTTATAACAATCTGCTTGCGTTTTACTCTGCTCTATTTTCTTCTAGCAGTGGGGCCTGAGGATGGAAATGCCATCGTTTTATTCACACGCAATATCCCAACTAGTAAGTGCAAAACATACCAACACTTCAGGATTATGTAAAAGACGGAGCAAACTGTGTTGTCCCCGTGGCCTCGTATTTGTCCTGAGAAAAACAGATCAAAGCCCAATAAAGTCCCACAGCAGTGGCCCAAGGAAACTACAACAGCCGTGAGCTGCAGGTGAGGGTTTCCTTTCCAACAATGCTGATTTTGGTTCTGCAGATCAAGCAGTGTTTTCTATTGTTTTGTTGTGTGTACATTTGCTATAATATTCAAATAACATCATTTGCTTTTTACTTGTGTGCGTAGGTAGAAGTATATAATTTCACATAAAAGAATCAGATCGTTATTTGATCTAGAAGTGACTTGTTATACAACGTGTCTTATGTGACAGGATATATGTGTAAAAGTATTTTAATACAGACATCATAGCACATAATGAGCATATTCATACTTCTAAAGGTCTAACATCCCCAGAAGCTTCCAGTTAGAGCCACAATGAGGAATAGTAAGAAAGCGAAGAATATCCATTATAACACGTCTGTACCTGAGTGTAATGACACCAGCAGGTTCCAGGGGTTTTTGTGTGATCTAAGGATTGAGCTGGTGTAATAAACCAAGTGTCCCGTGTCCAAACAACTTTGATTTTGTGGGTGGCAGGCTGATATAACAGGACAGAGGGTTTCTCTCATAGGATGTCTGTCTCTAATCTCAAGCCTAACGCTCCACTAAATCAAGGTGGACGAGGACCAGCCGGTGAGCAGGGAGCCAAAACAGAAAACTTTGTCTGAACTTGTTTCGTCACATTAAAATACTGTACCAGGAGTTTAATATTTGACATGAAAGGCAGTCTCAGGTCTACATAATTTGCCACACAGTAGGTTTCTTGGCTGAGGCAGGTCTGTGTCTCAGAGGTAATGATGAATGCATGAGGGGAATATGGCCTGGCCCCAGAGGTAGGATAACCAATCCTTTTCTCTGCTCTTCCCAGACTCCCTCCCCTGAGACTTCATGCAATGTTTTTTCATCAATGCTTCACCCCAGAGGAGGAAGATCTACCACTGCTGACTTTCAGAAGCAGCTGTTACATTCTTGGATGAGGACCTCTGACGATCAGCTGGACGTTGCTTCATAGTGAAGAGGCCTCCTTCTCTGAGGGGTCCTACAGTAGCGGTGCCCTCTCTGAACACTGATGTGCTGAGAGCAGCACAACATCCAGTCAAGCCTTCAAAGCCTGTCCTGATAAATGACGGTAGAAGGTCACATTCTTTCTCCAAATTCAAAGGCATGCAACTTTTCCAACAAGGACATAAAAAAGATGGATGCGAGGGTGAAGGTTGGCCGGACTCTTGCCCGATTGACCTTTCTTTTAGGAGTAAAAGTAATAAAGGGTGACCAATGATTGTAAACTTGTGTATAGGGGGCACATTTTATTAGTCAATAAATACCTGATTACCTTCTCTAGCCTATTCTCGCCTCTTAGGGTTCATCCTCTGAGGAGCTGGGCTGGACCCAGAAGTCTTGGGCAAACAAAAACAAATACAGCCGAATAGGTGCAGGTGATTGCTGCTGTTTTTACTGCATTCACTGCTTCACCGATTTAACAGTTGCAATCGCCTAGTTTGTCCCTGAAACAAAGCCTCAATCGATGTTAAAGTCAACCTCAACCTTGGCAACAAGGAGCAGACGTAATTATTCATGGCAGATGACTGAGAACATTAGAATAAACCAGAGTGCTTTCTAAACGGATCAGCGTTATTGTTCCCCATCTGCAACAATGATCCCCATTCACAGATTAATTTGTCGCAGCTCTGCAGTACTCAATAAGCACACAATGAATAGATTTCCCACACCGAGACAATAAAAGCACCACAATTAATAGAATAATTCCTCTGTTTCATGTACACTGGCTCCTCCACTGCTCTACGCTCTGATGCACTCACGCACAGTGATGCTGCGTTTGATTGCAGGCGTATGATACAGGTTTTCATGTTATAGCTGTGTTTCATTATCATTAGCTCTATTCCAGTCCTGTGGAGAGGCGCTCAGTGGTCACTGCAGATATGAGTATAACAGCTCACCTTAATGGTCAAACAAGGATAAATCATGGCTCTGAGTTCACTCAGTGCAGTACTGCAGCTGCTCTGCTGGAGGAGAGCGCCCCCCAGTGGGCATTTTAGAATAAAGGGTACACACAGTGGGGTACAGCACTCACCCAGCCAGCATTTCAAAGATGAGGATGCCCAGAGCCCACCAGTCGACCGCTCGGCCGTGACCTTTGCTCTGGATGACTTCGGGGGCCAGGTACTCAGGAGTGCCGCACAGAGTCCAGGTCCTGATTAGACAGAGGTGTCACAACACATGGTTAGGACAGAGTATCTGGTGAGCAGCTTAGTAAACAGTTTCACATGTTTTACTTTCTTTCTATGAGGCCTGAGCAGTGTGTCACTGAAGTGTTTTTAATAGATTTGAAACGGTGCGGGTGTACACACAGACAGTCAGGAACCCACTCAATAACTCGTAATGATTATTTATTATACATCAGAAACGGATGCTCACAGCCGTCCACCACATTAGTCAGTTATTGTTAGAGTGTTTGACAGGTGATAAACGATAGCGCGTGTTTGGCAAGAAGAGAGACTGCCCGGGAAGACGACACCCGTAAGTAAAGCGATCTCCCGCCCCATCCGATCCGGCTTCGTCGTGTGCTGTAGTACTATGAGGTTACGGGACCTCTGTGAGGATACGGCAGTAATGGGTCTGGGACAGTCTGGTGCTATTGATTGGGCAGCTACAGGACGAAAGCTCAATGAGGGCGAGAGTCCAAACATTGAAGCTTTGGACAACGTGTTGAAGGATGCCCAGTGAGTGTGGACAATAGGAGGAAGTGTGATGCTGATTACTTACTCATGGCTCCGCCTCAACGTGGTTGACACTCTATGCATGTTTGTTACACATGCACAGACTGTTCCCCCTGAAAGCCACTTGTCCTCTGATGAAGAGCACTCGGCCCGTTGCCAGCCTTTCATCGTCTGTCACCGATATCACCTGGGTAATGACCTCTTTTGGACAGTTACCATGGCGACAGTAATTTGTATGGAAATGATGTTGGCCCCAGTGGAAGATGAGGAGGCAAATTATGTTGGGGGAATAATGCCCGGGACTGGACGGGCAGCAGAATGGCCACAGAGGAAATAAGACGTGGTTCTGCTCCTCACTGCAGCGTGTCATTGGACAGGACCTGGTGCTCAAAGGTGCTGGTGTCGGTGTCTGCCAGAAGGGGGCACTGTGGCAGCATGCAGAGTGCTGAGGCCAGGATGATGCTTCATCATGTCCTGAGCATGAAAAGTACGAGAGAGCTACCGGCATTAAGGCAGTTGTCTAGCGAATGCAGGCAATTGTGCTGCCCTCCATTTATGTAAGTGGGTCACTTGCACATCAGAGAGGTATCTACTCCCCATCTGTTTTGCTCGCCCAGTCTGGGAAAATGTAATCTTACTCCATTATGTTTACATGTCAGCGAGGGTCACCACAGTGCTGGATGAAACGCTGCAGCAGTGAGGCTGCAGTGCACACACAAAGACTTGTCCACAGAGCTTCTTTTCTATTCTGCCGAGGTCGTCAGGAGGCCGATTAAATTCAGACTAAACGACACCGGCTGGGGGAAGTTTGTCCTTCAGAGGTGCGGCCACAGGTCTCTGGAGTTTGGACGATCCCCTGAACCTCCCAGAGGACAATAGAACCATGACCGCACACTCAGGACACGAGCAGGACGAATGATCGTCATTCACACGCTGTCAAACACAGCAGCAACTTTTACATCAAGTATTTAAAATGTGCCCAGAGAAAAAATAGCCTGAATTCAAATGTTTCCTTTGGCTCTTGAGAAGTAAATCAGACACTTACTTTAAGATTACCATATCAATGTTCTGTCCTAAACCTGCTTTAGCAGATTTATGGAGCAACAGCTAAAAAAAAAAAAAATACTCCTCATTGTCTCGTTCTAAACAGTCATTTTGAGATATAAAATGAAAATTAGGATGCTTTTAATGGACAATGGTAATGACCGTCATCCTTTAAAGACGCATGAGTAATTTAAACATGCACCAATCAGGTGAATTAAACTTTTGCAGAAACCTCTAACCAATCAACAAACCATCTCCATTTGTAGGTAGTGAAGTCCCAGAACCATAAAACCATCTTGGTAACTGTTCTCAGACTGATCGATGCAGATTTAGTTTTTTTGTGGATGTAGTAACTTTTCCCACAGACCTGCTTGGTATTACATCATATTTTAACTTCAGAAAATACAATTATCATTTGAAACTTGTATTTGCTGGTCTCTCGGCTTGTCTCAGTTTTGAGTTTGATTTTGTTTGAAGATCTAACACAGTTCAGTTTGAGATAAACACAGAAGGAAAAGAAAAGGAAAGGAAACCAGGAGGGGATTGAACATTTTTTCACAGCACTGTAGATTATCGGAAATAACAAGACGTTGGGTAGTAGAACCACATTTTTACGTCTTTCTTATCTGTTCTTAAATCTCCTGACATCCAGGTTAGGAACTGCTGATATCAGTGGAAGAAACGTTGCATTACTGATTTCGACTATACAGACCAGCGCCATGTGACCCAATTCGCCATCAATTTTTAAAAAGACTTCTTAAAAAATAAATTCTACAACCATTGTTGCATAGAGGAGTATGGCAGCTACGGGCTTTTGTAAAACTGGACAGCGAGACGCTTTATAAAAAGGAGGAAGAAAGGCCCAATCTCCTAAAGTGAAACCAGCACCAGGTGCCCCAAACCAATCCAAAGTGTAGAAGTGAGTGAGAATGAATCCTGCAGGACATGATGACCTCCACACTTTCTTTCTTTTGTTCAATTCCAAGTTTAATCAGGAGTTTTTCACTGACAGTAGCTAAAGCTAAGTGTAGTTTGCAAAGTGGAGCCTGTGTGGGATGAGCTCAGACGTACAGAGTGAAGCAACATCTGGTCTGTCACAGACTTTCTACTGTCAATCAACCAGGCATCAAACAGCATGAAGTGAGAGTGATGAGAGAAGTTTCCCCGACTGACATCCAGCAGCAGCATCACACACCCAGGAAGCAGCGCTGTCCTTCAACAGCAGCCACACGCTCCACGCAGGCTGTGGCATTAAGTTAGAGGCCGATTCCCAAAGTAACATTAGAACCTGCTTCACTACAACATCAACGTGTGCTAGTAGCATGTTGCCTGTTTTACCTGTCCCACTCCAATAAAAAATAAAAAAAATAAAATTTCATCTGACAACAGGACAGTTAAGAGACACCGACTCTGGGGTTGGTGTGGATTAATTAGAATAAGGCGTCAGTAGTGTTTACACCAAGCTCACATCTCACCTTCACAGCATACATAAGTATTTTTAAGTCATTCACGCTGCACAAGCCTTTTCCTGAATGATTGTGCAACTGTTGTTGTCAAAACAGATACTGATATCATTTCTTTTACCTGTCAGAGAGCTTCTTGGCGAAGCCGAAGTCGGTCAAGCGAATGTGTCCTTCCCCGTCCAGCAGGATGTTCTCTGGTTTCAGGTCGCGGTAGACGATATCTTTGGAGTGGAGGTACTCGATGGCGCATACGATTTCAGAGGTATAGAAGAGGCCCGTGGCGTTGCTGAAGCGCCCTCGGCTGCGCAGGTAGCTGAACAGTTCACCGCCCGGCACGTAGTCCATCAGCATATAGAGGAAGCGCTCGTCGTGGTGAGTCCAGAACCTGAGAACCATCAGAACACAAAGGTGGAATAATACTCCGTTGTTTCAGCCTTGAACTGTTTTAAAAATGTCCCTGAGTGATTTTGCCTTTGGTCCACATTAGCTCTGCGTGTCCACTGAAGGGTAGGAGTGTTAAAAGAACGGCCTGACGAGCGGAGGAAATCAGATAAAATCAGAGGCTGTATCAGTCTCCAACTATTTTATCCCCAAGTGTGGTTGGAAGCAGTGTGCAACATCTATTTCAGCTGCAAGGGCCCTTCAGAGGAATAAAAACAAGAGAGCACTGTCACTGATGAAGATGGAGGAGGCTCCAGTGTTTTCCATAAGTGCTGGCTGCCGGCCACGAAGACGATTACTGACTCTTCCCTACGCTGCTGTTTTATCTCGGCACTTTTACTGTCGCTTTTCTAAAGCTACACTTACCTGGAGCTGCCATCACTTTTATTCCCAAATAAACAGCGTGGTCAAAAAGCAACAAGTCAGGGTCGCAGTTCTTTAATACTCAATAATAGTGTGTTGGTTCTGCCAGCATCTACCTACAGTTTATGACCGAACTCATTATGCTGCTGAGTTTCTCAGTGATCAGGCCTTGGCGTTGTAACCTAACATCACATCACACTGTGTCGGTTAATACTGAGCTGTTCGCCGCAGCAGCTCTTAAAACCTGAAATGACCTGATTAGATTTGGTTTAAAACGTGCTGCTGACAAACCAACACAAGCCGCTCAGCAGCACGAGGCTTTCACATCTAACAGCTACTTTTGTAAACACTTTCTCTGCTTAGTAACAAGTGGAGGGGATTTACAAACGTGAGCTACATTCTCAGATGAGTCTTATTAAACGTTTATTATAGTTTTTACACTAATGGATTGAGATACTGCCGTTCAAGAGGAGACTTGCTCAAATAAGTATGTTATTACATCTAGTAAGGTTTAGAGACTCATTCGGCCTCTGCCTTCATTTGCATGCTAACGTCCTAGGAAGTTAGAACGTTCACTCCTATTCATCCGACTTCCTCCTCAACCTTCTCATAAGACCCCAGAGTACAGATGCTAGTTCTTCTACATAAACCAGGCCACGCTGTGAAAAAAACTTATTTAAGTTGCTACTGTATTTCATTTCAGCAGATTCCGTATCTGTCAGTGCTGTTTCCTTGTGTTTGGTCTTTCGTCTGCTCCCATTGTTCAGTTTGTTTCCTGTGTTGTTCTATTATGGAACCAGAACAGTACAGGAGTTTATTTTATTATGTATCATATCCATGAATTATGTAACTCTCATGATTTATGTACGCTCTATGTTACTACCTTCCAAACCAGCCTGCTGCCTGCTGGAATCTACTGCAGGCTGTTTGTAAAAATGCATTTTGGATTGTGAGCAATTGCCAATTGTGCCATTCTTCTATAAAGTGTTGCGAGTTCTTACTAATGGAAATATTAATCATTGAAACATGTATTCACTAGCAGAGAAAATTATCTTTTCCTGTGTTTCTCTTCCTGTTCCTGCCCCAAATCCAAACCAAGCCAAGGGAAAACTGCAAGCCTGCAAACTGGTTCACTGATTTGGACCGAGGCAAACGAACAAGCAGTACGTTTGAAAACTCCCCTAGCGCGTTTCATTAGCAGCTCTCAGATGGTGAGTGCTGGGCCTTAGAGTTATGTGCTTTAGGACACATACACCTGAACCTGGAGTGGTGCTACAGCGGCTCTTAAGCACAACATTGCATCAGGACTCCAAACTTTAAACTGCCTCATTAGAAAAGTTCTGCCAGCAGATCGTGACCCTGCCCCCACCCACAGTGTTTTTGGGAAAGACCAGAGAGCAAACTCACAGTCGGATGAGGAAGGGGTGGTTGACCTCTGTCAGAACCTCCTTCTCGTTGTGGACGTGCTGCTCCTGCTTCAGTCTGATCACGTCTGGGATCCTCATCTGCTTTAGGGCGTAGAAGGCCCGGCTCTGCTTGTCCTTCACCAGGAAGACTCGGCCAAAAGTCCCTGTGCCTGAGGTAGAGCAGAGAGGGGTAGGGGGAGTATGTGAGGGTTAACCACCATGACAGGAATCCAGAGCACGCAGGCAAATACGCTCTTATCTGTTGACGTGTTACACAACGTTCAAGCTTTAAATATGAATACTCACTGCTACGGCTCCAACCTAATCATGTGTCATCACTATCAGCCATGAGTCATGTTAAAGCCTTGGTAAAGTGTGACTTAAAAGACACCAAGACATCCACATTTAAATTTAGACCCATGTGGTAACCTTTCACCAGAGACACGTCTGTCAGGAACAGGTGATGAAACGAGCCAAGCTGGGACATGCCCCAGTGCCGTTGACAGCTGAAGACACCTGATGACATCATTTTAGATACTGTATGAGATATGAAGCATGTAGGAAAATAAGTTCTGCCAAGTTGTGTCAGTTACGCTTTAAACAAGCTTTCATCGTATGCTGTACAGTTACGATGAGGGGGACAGCAAACGGCTGGTGATACTGTAGAACAGCCATCCAGGCTGGTGTGACTACTCTTGCTTTATCTCCCTAACCTCACATTTAGATGTAGCGGCAGTAAGTGACTACTGACCTCTAATCTGTATCCACTGCATGCTTGCTTACCGAGGCTACAGTGTCTTCAAAACAGGATCTATTCTACAGTATAAACAGGTTTCTTTTGATCTTGGCATCATGTTTAATTTCGACTTGTTTTTCTGCTTGTTCTTAAAGTCCACACTAAATCTGGCAAAGAACCACCTGCTGTCATTTCCCGATACAGTAAGTGGTGCAATACACGGCCTCTCTGATCACTCTCCAAGTAATACCAGAGTAAGTAAAAAACATCCGTGTGCCTTTCATTGTGCCAATTAAAAAAAAGTGACTAATTACCTTTTAACTAGAAACGCATTGACTCCATCATGTGACCAAAGGCCTATTGTTTGTTTTGCAGGATGCCACTGCGATCTCTCTTCACTCCAAGCTTCACAGGTGTGTGACAGTGGATGTTTCAGACATTTAATATTTATTGCATTTGAGGCATTTAACATGAGCAAAAGCCAAACAGCTGTAGACAAGTAGCCTCAAAAACATTTTAGTTCAACAAAAAAAAAGGCAGACACAGCAGCCGTAGCTTTTGGAGACACTGTCAGGTTTCTAACCTCTATCTCTCTGAATTACAGCGTGCTACACCGGCGTTACATTACTGAGTGAACAACCCCTCCACAGCACAAAGCCTGCATTGTGTGGCTGCTGGAGACATTCATAATGTGAGGAGGAAAAACAAGATGAGCTACTCTCACCAAACAACTGATGTGATGGTATAAATCACAGAGCTGCTTCCCTGGCATTTCCTGAATCAAGGCTGTCATCAGAAACCCAGCAGGGACAAAGCCAAGACATGGACAGACTGGAAACTGGGTCAGTCCTGACTATTCTCCCTTCTACCTGTTTGGAAAAACAACCACACGGCACGCAACTCCTGAAGTTCCTGTTGTTCTAACAGGATGCAACTTTTATGAGCAACAGATTCAAAGAAGCTGCTGTAGCTGCTGTGATAATTGAATTTCCCCAACATGGGATCAATGAAGGATTATCTTATCTTATCAACAGATCTCTAAATATCACGGTTAGGGTGGAGCTGGTGCTGATGACTTCATGTGCTCTGACAGGGCTGCAGTTGGCCTCGAGTGATATTCTGCAGGTCATGTAAGCAGAGTTGCCTCATGATTTCAGTGACAATTAAACACCAGAGATAAAAGAGCTTTAGTTGATTTGTTTTAGGCAGCAAATCCCTGTCATCAGACAAAATGGCAGATTGGATTTTTATGCAGGGCTCATAGGCTTGGAGCTTTCTCCCACCAGGACAGAATGAACAGTTTCCTCCTGCACCAGTTCCCTGACACACATTCAGCTCAGGCTCTGCTGCTCGCATGTAGCTTTCTGCATATTATTGAGCTACATGTCTTTCATCAGGTGCACAGCATAACATCATAAATCAATATCAGTATAAAGCTGCATGAAAACGTATGTAATGGAAGGTTTGAAGGATGAAGTGTCAGCGCTCTGTGGTGCTGTTGGCACCGTGATGATCAATCTGCAGCAACAGTAAAACACTGCAGCACTGTTCTTCATTTAGAAGAACACCTGCACAGGTGTAGCCTGAGGTCTGTGTTCTTCGTGCTGAGATTGAGTTTTTTTGTCTTGGATTTATTATTCATTGCTTGACTTTTACAACTCAAGCGGTCTGAGCCTGAATGAGAGAGCTATGTCACCGTGAGCAGGTCGACCATATTTTTCCTTCCCAGAGACTCAACATTTCCTTGTAACTGTCCAAAACAAACTAAGGTACTTTAAAGAAATCAATGAAACTATAAACATGTATAACTTTTAAAGCATTTCTCTTCTTCTACCAGCAGAGTCCTCACAGTCTCAGGTCATAACTAATGATGACGGGCTCTAGTTCATCCAGCCTTGTTTAATTCATTAAAATCTACAGAACAGCTTCTTATTTAAAATCATTAAATAGTTTTTAGAGATGACTGGCTTTATTTTTAAAATTAAGTCCTCTATAAATCTTACTATGCAGATGACACCCAGTCGTATTTATCTATAACTGAACAGTCCAAGCTCATCCACTAAGGCCTAAAAGTGCTGAGTTTTACTTCAGATAATCTTCTGAGTGTTTCCTGCAAGCATTTAACTAACCTGTAACTAAAGCAAATAATAGCATGTACACACATCTGTCTCTGTATCGCTGTGAATGCATGTTTTACCTGCCTGGTTTTTGGCATTTTACTATACTGTATTTAATTTTTACACATCAACATTACCAGTGCTAGACAACATCTTTCAAACGTTTAAAAAAAAAACAAAAAACAAACCTGCTAGTGACACCAGTATATCAAGTTTGTTCCTCCGCGTCCTAATTCTGTTACCTTCTGGAAAAATAGCACAGGAATTGGCCTGTGCAGCCATGTATATAAACCAAACTTATAAAACCACTGCTGAGACACTCTGTTAGAACCAAACAGACTTTAAGACATTTTATTGCCTAAAATAAAAAAATACTTAAAGAACCAGGACAACCTGACTTTGCATAAATACTGTATGTGTTATACATAACAGTAACTCCTTCTTCAGTTTCGTGCAATGAGGCAGACATTTATTGACACTGGTGCAGCTGATCGGCTAATCAGGGGCTTGTTCAGTGAACTCAATGCCCACCGATCAGTTTCAGCTTCATTTTCCAAAGTTCTTGTGTTTCTTAGTCCTTAACTGTCCCAATTTGGTCTGAATAAAAACAGCACCAGTGTTGGACGTCCTACCAGGCATCTGGCCCAAAATACAGTGATTCAAATGGCACATGTGTTGGAATGTTATTAAAGAGTGTCAAAAATAGTTCAAATAACTGGTTCCAGTCCACACACAGGAAGGCTCTGATTACTGCATTACAGATGTACTATTTCAGCGCAGATGTTGGTTCACTGACATTTTTCATTCCCTTGGCGGTTGGTCATGAATCTGTATTTCATCTGATAATCCTGATGACACCACCAGAAAGACATTATTATTGAAAAGCAGTAATGTTCTTCTCATACCGTCATTGTTTTCATGGGACATGTTTCCTTGTTGTCATGCAAAGTCATACAAGGTTGTTCTTGTGTGATCCCATGATGTACGTATGACTCAGACGTTTATCATGCAATCAGACAAAATGTACCAACTAATTCCCAGAAGGGCAAGTTGTTACCTGAACAGGGACTCACCCTGCCAGGTGAGCTTCTCTGAACACTGCGTCACTAACTGTTCAGGGTTTACACATCTGAGACAGAACATGTGATTAATTTATTAGGAAACTGGTGGACTTTCTAAGCAGCAAATATGAGGAAGCGTGAAGCTCAGCGTGTCCCTTTGTGTCCTACGGTATTTGCATCAGAGTACAGAACGTACAGTTTTTGCAAAGCGCCAGCAGAACAGAATCAGCCGGCAGCACTGTTTACATGCACACACTGTACAAACAATAATGTAAATAAACAGTGAAACTTTAAGGAGGTCAGCTGGAACCCTGTGACTTATTGATGAAGCACTTGTCTCCTTGTGGTGTTGATGTAGAGAAGCTGTTGACACCATGAACAATCGATCACCATGTTCATGTCAATAGCAATAAATAGAACAATAAATAAATAAAACAGTTTATGGATGTACATGATGCTTAGAGGTAAAATTCTGAACTTCTGGACTAAACTTTAATCTGACTGACTAAGAAGGTTGATACTTTTGTTTCTTTTAAACTTAATGAAAATCTGGATCTGAGTTTATACAATTATGATGCATTTTACTGGCTGACCTTTAATCAAAGGTTTTTGCATTAAATAACAGGCGGATCTTGTAGAATTTAAGATGACTTTTACCAAAACTCGTCGTTTCAGAGCCTTAAAGGTGTTATGACCCTCCATTAACTCGTTTTAATTCCTGATTCGAGTCCAGGGCAACAATTTCAGGTGAGCTTAGTTCAGTTCTGCAGAAAGTACTTTAAGATGGTTTGACACCTCATTCATAGCATATTTATAACCTAATCTCCTGGTCTGTGTGACTGTGCTGGAGCTTGGAACAGCCCAGTTCTGGAGCTGTCCTGGTTCTGGTAACTCACCCACTGTGGCCACGGTCTCTAGGTCGTCCAGACAGTAAATCCGCTTATTCGGTGCCGCTTCAGCTGGACTGCTGCCATTACTTTTACTTTCCTTCAGGGAGTTCGGCTCACTGTTGACTCCGACCTTCGCTCTGGAAGACGCCATGTCTAGTTATCGGGACTCGCTGACACTATTTGGGTTGACAGACCTCCAGCGGGACGGATACAGGCATTTCTGGACGGAGCCGGTTCTCAATCCGTCAGCTGACTCAGCGCAGGGCGGACATCGGGGACAGGAGCAGAGTGAGCGGGACGGGTCGCTGTGACAAGTTCCGAGGACTAACAGATGAGAGGAACCAGAACCACCGAGAGCAGGGAGACAAAGAGGCTGGAGACAGGTGCTGAGGCACGTAGCGTTAGCGGCTAACGAGCCATAACGAGCTAACAGGAGCGGGAGAGGAATTAAGCTGAAGCTGCCCAGTGAGGGACGTATGTCAGTCCGGATAAAGAAACACTTTTAAAGCCTCCACAACCTCACCAGCCCCGCGGCTCTGCTGCTTCTCTCCATTATTTCTTCAGCAACAACAGCAGAGAAAGGTCCCGAGCAGCGTCTCCCTCAGTCCGCCTCAACCAGGAAGACACACATTGGCAGAGTCCAACACGTTTCCGGTTAAATCCTTCAAAGTAAATAAATATATTCACAATCACCGCTTAGTTATCACAGTGTATGTTAGACTGGTGTTGCTTTCTTTAAAACTGAATATGCTACGAATGAAAAAAGGTCTATGTTTCTAATTCAGTATCCGAATGACGACACGTTCTTAAAAATTTCCCAAAACATTTTCCCCAAACAAAACCACTTCCTGTGTTTTCCATCTGTCTAGAGGTGTCTTGACACGTTTTCAAACCAGTGACTGCATGTTGACAAACGGTGGCCAATGAACATCAAGCTCTCCCGGCACCTTAACCAATGATGTGTGAGGAAGGGCGTGGTGACCAAAACAGGTATGATGAACAGTCCAGCTGTGGAGGATGATGAAACCACAGACTACAGCTTGAAAGCAAACCAGTTTAGAAATGATTAATGTCTTAAAATCCACGAAATGCACGGAGCTTTTAGAATGGACTTAAAGTTCCTCTTGAAGGGAACATGATAAAGAAGCAGGTTCTCAAGGTGTAGATTCTTACTTACTCACTACAGAAAGCACTAAATCAAAGTTATTAAACATGTAGTGTCGTTGAGAAATGTTGAACAAAGGCTGCTGCATAGTTTTCTGTAACTAATCACCCTCTTCACCTCTAGTTGTATGCGATTAAAGCAATTTAATAACTTTAAGTTGTTTGCATGTATATGTGTTGACGTTTTGACCTTTGACCAAGCTTTCATCACGTGAAACAATTGTAAAGCTGTAGAGCTTAAATTTACAAAAAAAAAAAAAAAAAAACTAAACTATTTTGGTGATAGTGAATAAAGAGCTCAGTCTACCATCACCTGTCCACAGCAGCAGTTTAAGAAGGCACTCCAGACTTCAGATAATGTCTCCTAATGAGGACATTTCCATGTAAAGCATCAGCCCTGCACGGTGCAGCACCACGTCTGTGGCTCATCTGAGAGTTAGAACAAGTCCTAAATGCCCATAAAGACTGTTTACCTATTCCCTCTTATACACCCCTCAGGAACATTTCCTCAAATAGTGTCACTATGGCAGCAGGTGTTTTGTGCAATAACTTTGGATATACAGTGAAACTGCACCCTTGGGCTGCCGGGATCCTTTGAAAGATGGTCTTGATGGCAGCTGCTCTACTTGGTCTCTATGAAATCAAACCGCGAAAACACAAAACAACGTAGTTAAGGTAAAAAGTCCTGAGTTTATGTGCTAAAAGAGATTTAAGAGAGCAGCATGCAGAGATGATGATGAATTCTCCACCTTTTATATTCCACGTACAGTACTTGTTCAAGATTTTGTTTGATTTAAACATATTGGTTTGTGCTACTTACTGTCTTGTAAATTTAAATCTAATATTGTCCTGAAACACCCAGTGATGTAGTATTCTTTAAGTGCCCTATGGCTGCAAAGGCTAAATTTGGACACAGCGTTAAAGCTGTCCGGGGGTAACTAGGAAACTCAACACATATATGCCACCAACGCAGACTAAAATACTTCGCACTGATTCAGCTGTGCCGAGGTTTGCTCCCTGCAGTCTCACATGACTGAATAGAACTGAGGCTGGATGCTGTCACCATTTGAGGGTTATTAATTTAAATATGTCTTGAGGTGTAGCAGCTCTGCTTGCTTTGAAGTTCTGCCTGTTCCACAAATGTGTATTTTACACTGACATTACTCTTCCTCAGCCTGGCAATAGGCTCCTCTGGACTAAATATATCAGGGTAATTCTCCATATCAGAGCTATTTAAAAACAGAGAATGTGTAACACAAGCACATTATTTCTAATCAAACATAATTAATTTCCTGTTAATACATAGTGACAAATTTTTGATGGCATTAGCAATGCAAAGCCGGGCCATTAGTATTCATGCTGCAGCAGCCGGTCTGTCCTCGGCATGAATGGAATAAAGATGTGTTTGATTTAGACAGAGATGGCCTAACATTTGCACTTGCTTCCTCAAGCTGTGAGACACTGGCACTTGGCACTTCACTGTGATACAAGCAGCGCTCCTCTGAAGCTGCCAGTCAAACGGAGCAAAGGAGGAGGGGTTGTAGCAGGATTTTAGCTTTATCATGGTGAGTGATAAGCTTTTGTAGAGTGCTTCTGATTCACCTGATGCGATTGGATGACTTATCATGATGAGTGAGACGGTGTAATTATAATAACAAAGAATGTGTTCAGAGATATCAGCTAATGATCTGCTATCATAGGCCACTTTTATTGAAATTACTTCACTGATCAGTAGAACAGAAGAAACTGTAACCCTTGACTTTTTTAGACTACTTCTGCTTTGGACTAAAGGGTGTTTTTCACATGAACAATGTCATTTCCCACTCAGTAAACAATGTGTTGTTGACTCACTGCATAATGGATGGAACAAAATAACCACGTCTACTTATACATAGAGGTGTAGTGACAGGGTGGAGTATGAAAAAACAACATCTACAGTGGGACATAGTGGTTAGAATAAACACTGCATCATAACGATACCTTGTATTATGTCTGTGGTTTGAGGTTCAGTAGGGTTACAACCACTGGAACGAAGCTCCACTCAAGCCTGATGATGTGGGAGGTGAATCATATCACCTGCCACATGGGCGTTAGGGGAACGGTCAGCGTTTACAGTCCTAGGTTCTGGTTCCTCTCATCTGTGATGGCCCTTCATTCTGTTTAGATGATTAAATGTCCTCAATGGTGGGCAGCTGGGTGTTTTCATCACCTGTCAGAAGGCTTTGGTGAAGCAGTTGCTGCACCACTGATGACTGTGAACTTCATTCAGGCTGAGCAGCAATATGTGAAAATGAAAAAGAAGGTAGGAGCAACATGAATACGGATAAATACCCACATCATCTGCAGCCTCGTTAATGTGAATAGGACACTAATTGTCTGCATTCCAAGCTGCTGGATGCTGAACCATCGAATGCTGAGCTAGGGTGAGTAGATGTACAGTACATGTGGCTCAGTGCAGACTCAAGACCCTCTGACAACCTGTTGAGGCGGTTTGTTGTGATAACTTGGTATTTTCTGATTCTCATTCATTTTGACTTGATGGTGGCTCTAGAGGACAGGTCCTAAGGTCTTTCCAGTGACTTTCCATATCAGTGTCTGCTGTAACTCACTGCAGGCTGTCGTGGCCTGGTCACATGGACTTACTGTAACTAAGACACAACACAAATGATTCAAAATCAGAACAACAATCCTGTGATGTGGGTTAAACCTTAAACCTTGAACAGGAGCCGCTCACAGTGACTTCAAGCTTCAGCTGTAGCAGTTGCAGCTTGTTTGAGCGTCAGTGTGCACATGCAGGATAGATGAGGCACCAGAAGAAGTCAGGTATTCGTGAGTTCAAATGAATGCATAGCAATCCCAGAGCTCTGCTGGGCCTGGTGCAGACCATTTATAGCAGCCTGTGAATGAACTAGGCCACATACCACTGTGTTAGTAATCTGAACTGTGGGGTTGGAGTCAATGAGATTAATAACTGCTTTTTTGCAATTACAGCAAACTCTTCCTCGTGCGCTTTCATTAGACAGCCACCGGCTCATTTGGCTTCATGGCATGACTTTACTCGAGGGGCACAAAACTGGTAATTCAGCATCAAGTTGTGGAGCCTAATTATTACGCACTGATCTCTTATCATGTGTGCGAGTGTAAGACATAAATTACACTTGGTTATTCAGCATCAGCGCTGTGTCTAAACACAAGCTGTGCTGCAGACAGTTCACACAGACACGTCAGCATTTATTCCCGAATACGTTGGAGTATTAATGTTGGAGACCATATGTTGGAGTTATCAGTAACCAATTAAAACATACTGTAGAATTCAGTGCGTTGCTTTCCCAGGATAATGGCAGGTTCGTGCAGTGTAAAAGGCTGATCTGACTGCATTTCAGCTCCAGTCTCATTCTCTACCTACAAATCCAGTAAGTCGAAGGGTTAGAAAATATACTTTGCATCAAATTCAGAACATATTTGACATGATTCACTATGAGTTCCCTTCAGCTGCCATCGCTGACGCTGATGTAAAGGAAATCTGCAAATATTCTCCTTTAATCTACAGGTCTTTCAGAAAGTCTCATTAAACCAGCATGAGCTTCATGTTTGCAGATCCAGATTTTAACTCTACAGCCTGTGATTAAATGTCAAGAACTGAAGTCTGGGTTATTAAAGTATGTAGTTTTGGCAGCTGTCCACTGGAAGCGAAGGGAAACTGAAAGGCAAAGTCTTTCCTTTACATTTTACTTTCCCCCCCATCTACTGCAGGAGAAAATAACCAGAATGTCATTACAGACAGCTTGTTCTCAGCTGTTCTGTCTTCATTAGTGAGAACCGCATCATTATTACCTTTTGTCAAGGAGTACTGTACTTTAGCTGTAAATGAGAGCGAGCGAGTCGTGACAGCAAAGGCATCAACGCTGACGCAGCCTGATGCTGTCTCCATCACTTTACCCACAATGGATCACTTCTCCAGAACCTTCTCTGAGCTCAACAAGCAAACGGATGTTTCAACAGAGCTGTATTGGAAAGTGAAATGTTGCCAGTTGGTTTCACAAATAAGAATAATTTCTGCCTTATAATCAGATTTTCCTTCATTACTACCTTCCCAGCTTCCAGTAACTCTGCCTACTGACTGAATGGTCAAAGAGTCCTTCCAGTACAGGACCCTACACCTGCTACAGTCTTACAGTGCGGCCATGACAGACCCAAGACTTCTTCTAAACCAGCAAGGAACAAACAGAAGTGAATTTAAAATGCCAACAGAGTTCTCTTCTCTCTGTGAAGTGCTTCTCTGATCTGCACAGCCAGTCATAGAGATCTACTATATCCAACCAGTTGCTTGGCACATCCCCATGACAGGGTCTCTTCTTGTGCAACAACTAGTCCCACAGCCTCTCACCGGCAGCTAAACAATGGCTAACATCTTTCTTTTGGTTCGGGGTGTCACGGCCCTGATCGTTGTAGCTCAGCCTCCCTCAGGCAGTGCCTCAAGTCAACTTTAAGAAGTTTTCCCAGGCAGCCAAAGCACAAATGAGCACATGTGCTTACTAGCTGTACCGCGTGCCCTGGTGTCGCGTAAGACGCTGTCTATCCACCTACTGTATCTGCTGCTGTGGAATGTCAAGGCACGCGGTTCCACGAGGAATACAACTCGATCGATTCTGCTTTTATCCCCAAAACATCAATCAGGACTTCACACGTGGACCCGTCAGAGGTGTAAAGGCCACCCTGACAGTGCACCCATGGAAAAACCCTGACGGGAACGCATCTGGCGCAGTTATCACCAGCGTTGCTCACTACCGGGAAAACAGCGATTTGTTTTTCAAAATGCACATACAGTAGTTATGTGTGTGTGTGTGGATATCTTACTGAAAAGTGTCCATTTTCTTGCACTTGGTGTTTGAAGAGCTTTTCAGTTCTCAGAAAAACAATTTGCAGCCAGCTGCTTCACTAAGTGCTTTAGATGCACTCATACTACAAGTACAAACAAACCGTTGAAAGGGCTGCCGCAGCAGCAACACTTCTCTGAATGTAAAAAATATAAGAACAGATCCATGATGCACAGCGATGAGGCGAACACAGAAAACCCCTATAAACTGTGGAGAGATAACACAGAGCAGAGATGTAAATAAAGAGAAGTAGAAGATCTGCAGAAAGATTGTGGTGTTTGAGACAGCAGGGCTGAGAAGGAGGAGGAGGAGGCTGCGAATCAATATGAGCAACATGTCCCCAATTCAGAGTGTTGTTCTCTGTGAAGTTCTTCTTGAAGCTGATGCAATCTGCTGAACACTCTGCACAGTCGCTGTCCAAATGCTTTGCAAAGAAAACACAGGAAAATCCTGATTAAAGCTGCAGCAGTTTGTAGAAAGTAGTCGTGGAAGTACAAAAGTAGTAGCAAACACAAGTCAGGTTGAAGATTCTTTAGAGCTGTGTAACACAAAACTTTGGTGACCGAGGAGTCTAAGCATCGTGTTCTCCAGCTTCTCAGCTTCTCACATTCATGAAGGGTACGTCTGACAAATCGTGTCTTTTTGTCACACACTGACCTTGTTCGAATTTTAAATATTGTTTCGCATTTGTTTATCTCAGCTAATTAGAAACATAAACGTGTTCTTTATTAACAAAAGATTTTTATTTGAGTTTGTCTGACTCCATACCTGAATCATTCAGACTTACGCTGTCACCATATGGAAAAACAGCTTCTTATAGGCGTAACTATATTGATTTTCCAATATCAATATAATAATATCGATCAATTATGATCCCAGGCTAAATAAAACTAAACCAACTAAACTAACCAGGTTTACAACAAATGAACTAGATGCAGCCATCTGGGCCACTTTTATCAGCGTTGTTCTGTAGTCTTCACTGACAGACTTAGCAGGTAGCAGGTCGTTGCAGATATTGCCAACTCTGCCAGATGCTAGAGACTAGTGTGTGTCGCTGCACTGAACCAAAGATTGTTTGCGAGGGCAGAAGCTCCACTCTGTTACATCAGCGTGTGCTCATGTCGCGCTTGCGCGTCATTCAGACTTTTCGTTTAAATGGTGTAGAGGTTGTTTGCAGCAGTGCGATACTGATAGAAGTGACAGTGGTTGAGTTTGTCACAAACATCTTTCATCTGTGTGGTGTGTAGATGTCCGCATTTCGGCATGAACACTTCTATGACGCGTTTTCAGGACTTCGCTCTCTTTTGACTATTGTTTCAGTACCTGACCATCTGTTGCTGCAGCAGCGCCAGCGGCTCAGGTGACATCCCTGATGTTTAATGAATAAGTCTGGATGTCTTTCAAGGACTGGCCCACGCTGAATGCATATCCTCTCGTCTGAACTGTCACACCGCCAGCTCGGCTCTGGGACCAGACGTGCTCTTCACAGTGTACCCGCTATCTGACCACCTCTCAAGACAAGCGATTCAGATAAGCTCCAAGTGTTTGATGGCAAAAACTGTCTCCGAACCTTTATCATTCTCAAACAGAGGGCTTTTTGCACCATTATTCTGTGCTCTTACTGATAAGGTGTGGAGAGCCCAGAGTGCTGTGAAAGACATATTGTGCAGGCCTGTGGTTGGCAAAGATAAAATGAGAGGGAACCACAAAGGTCAAAGGCATCTGAGAACACAGAATGAGTCTGCCTGCTGTTCAGCCTGTCCAGTGGGACGAGCGTCATGTTTAATTTTCAAAAAAAGGGCCTTTAAAAACACTTGGAATATTATAATATTACTGTAGGTTTCAGCAAAGTACAACAATTTAAATCTTTCCCTTAAATAGGTTCATGTTCACTATAGCCACTGAAATGCGGACGCGCTGAACCACAGAACAAGTTTCACTGTCAGCTTGCTGTCGTGGCCGAACGTCATCTGGTATATTTCTGTTCTTTTCTGGTTTTTGACTCTTTCCTGGTCGTGTTTACTGATGGTTTGACGCTGGGTCTGTTGGTTCATCTATCGCCTCCAGGACCTTGGATTCTGTGTCACTGGGTCTTTGTTTGTAAGGTTGTTTTACTGAGGATGTTTATGTCTGGACCCATGTTTGATGTACTTCAAGTCTTTGTGAGATGGAGCTTTTGTTTTGCTTTTCGTGTCACTGTCTACTCTGACCACATGTTGGTCATCGTTCACGAACACCACCACGTTTTACCCACACTGCATTTAATCTCTCATGATCCAGTACCAAAAAACACCCTCTCACTGCTCCAGTCGCTTCCTGTTTTTCTCTCTCATGCGCTTTGCACTCATTCACTGCACTCTTGGTTTTCTGAGGTGACTCTTGTTTTGTAAGAGTCCTTGGTTTTGTTGGTTAATTAATCGTGTTGTCAAGAACCTTGGAGCTTTCACATTCCTTACGCTTGGGTCCAGGTGACAAATGAAAGACTTATTTTTTGACATATTTTGTTGGAAATGTCTTACATCATTTGAATTATGTGCATGAGAATTCATGTGCAGAGCAGGACAATTCAGAATGTGTGACCACTGGTTTGTGACCTTTTTAATTCATGGGCATCTTTGCATTGAGCTGATCCAGGACTGTTACTGCAAATAAATTAAATACAGTATGAAGAAATTGTTGATTGTCAGTTGAAGCCGATTGCAATCGAACTGAAATTTGTTAGATGATAATTAAATAAAAACCCATAAATCATTTCTTTTGTAGTTATGTGGTAACTAGTAGGCCACGGGTCTGATGCCACACAGGCCTTCAGGTTGACAGTCTCCCACTGATTCAGTCTGGTCTTCACCCATTGATCACGAGACAGTAAAGTGAATCATACACAGGTTTATTTGCCTGCGGCTGTTTTTCTGCAGAACAAAGGACAAACTACAATCACAAAACCGCAGACAATACGATGCAAGTTCACAGTCAGATCATCCATGAGTCCAGGTAGACGGACGTGAGTTCTGGTTGTGTTGTACCTGCAGTAAGAGCAACAAGCAAAGGAATAAATCTCAGAGTCAAGCTACGAATGCGTCTCTGAATATGAGTCGAGTTGCCAGGAAAATGTGAATGAAAAGCTCCGGTAGCCGTCAGTTTGTGAGGCTTTGACTGCAGCGAGTGTTCAGCCAGATTCACTCATTTACAGCGGGTACCCAGGAGAGCGAGGCCTGCCTTCGCCTGACCTGAATCTGCCGTCTGATGCCCCCAGCTGCACTGTGGGCGAAACACAAAACGTCAGAAACGTTTGGCTGCTTTTACTTTAAAGACGCGTTGTAAAATCAGCTGCTGTTGCTGTCTGACATGCGGAGGATGTCTCTGGTCAGAAACTTGTCAGCTTAGACTTGATCTGCTTCACTCAGTGCCTCTATCTCTGATATACCAACAAGTTCCTGGCTCTCATACATGGAATCTCTTGGGGTATAACCCTAATGGATCCAAGTAGTCTGGACCTTTGTTGTCACGGACCTGTTGACCTGGTATCCCAACTCTTCCTGCTAATTGTTTACTGATGCACACTTTCTTGTGCATCCAGTAAGATGAGTCAAGAGACGGAGGAGTTGAGGATTCCCACTGAGAGCAGGGAGATAAAGACGTCCAAGAGTTCCTAGAAAAAACAAGTTAATCCGCTGCAGCCCGACTTAGTGATGGATGAGGACTTGTTTGCTGTTTCTGCACAATATCGATGTGCTACTTATGCGACTGTTTGCGTCCCATCCCACCTTTGCTTGTTGTGTTGTATCAAATAAATGTATCAATGACTAAAAGAAACTCTCCTGGACTGCACAAATCAAGCTGAAGTAAACGACTGGAACCAGCTCTCCACAATACAGTGAGTTCTAGAGAAATAGTGGCTCTAATAGTTACCTGTTGAGTTTATTAAGTCTAATCACTGAACTGTCTCAGCACCTTTATCAAACAAACATGTGACAACTGGCAAAGAATTTTCTGCAGCTAAACAGAGACAAACACGAGATGTTTATCACAGCCAAAGAAAGAAACACAGTCTCGTCTGCTCGTTATTAATGTGAAGCAAGACGTGAGAAATCTCTGTGTAATATCTGGCAACATTTGTGATTTATCCTTTAAACCCTATAAACCCCTATTATCACAGAGATGTAGACAGTGTGCAACAGTTTCCTTCTAAGCAAGGCACAAAAAGAAGCATTTGTGCTTTTATTTGCAGCAGACAAGGCTGTTACAACATCTGCTTCAACGTTACAGCGAATTACAGTTAAATCAAAATGCAGCTGCACATACTCCCACTAAAATGAAACGCTGGGAACACGTTACTGCTGGTTTTAATGGTCCTTCACTGGCTGCCTGGTTGCCTTAGAACTCATTGTTATTGGTTAGAGCATGTTTCTGACTTGTTGGTTAACTTTGCTCCTCACAGACTCCGAAGATCCTCTAACTCTCCTTGATCTACCCGAGTCCAGAACACAATTCCCCAAGGACTGTGGGATCTTAGTGATCTTCTAGGCTTACACTCTCAGACATGGATCTAATAGACCAGAGTACAACATTAGCTTTGATTTATACACGCTGTAAAATGATAACACTGTACAAAAGTACGATGTCATCAGTTTGCTTCGTACATCTGCCGCTGCCGTAAACAGTGAAGCATCACGTTGCATTGACCAGCGTGTGATTACATGCAGCCATTCAGTTTGCTGATTAATATGTGTCACTCTGTGAGCTGATCCTCTCAGATCACAGCTTCTGAGCTGTTTGTTGACATGATCAACATGTTTAAACTGGTCTAACACTGCAACATACGGCTGTAATGGAACCAGCACCAAAGATGTGACCACGTTTAGTTGGCTTCAGTCTTTTACGTTACAGGTCATAGACGGCAGCTATAGAGAAATATTTTGCTTATTCCAGCTTTGATTGGAGATGACTTGTCACTGCGCTGGTGCTGAAACCTAGAAATGATATCATCAATAATAGCAGAGCTTGTGATCCACATCCAGACTCGGCTGTGTTGGGTGTAGTAGGTTCCTCTGAGCCTCAGCCTTCAGTTTCTCTGGCTGCACGGCTGAGATGTCTATAATCATCCCTCTGATGCTCACTCCCCCTCCCCTCCTTCCCTCCACACACAGTCATATACCAGCTGTCTATCACAGGGGAAGGGGGGATTGGGGGGCTACGTAATGACAACTTACATAATGGCTTCCTGACTAAACATAGAAACATCCCCTCCGGCTGCGGCTGAACTGCTCCTGCTGCACCTCACACCTTAGCAAACAGAAAGCTCGACATCACCCTCCACGTCCATGTGGGGGCGCTGTGGAACTTCGCCTTTTCCAGGTGAGAGACACGCTTTGTTGATTCCCCCTCTGCACTGAAGGTTTAAATTAAACATTAAACACTGAGGAAAATGAGAAGAGAGGAGCACAAGGATGACGGGAACGGAGGGAGGAATGGAAAGAGAGACTTTCTATTCATGAATCTCCACTTTTTTCTTTGCTTAGTCTGACATAACAAAGTGAGAGGATGAGACGTTCACGTGGGAGCATCTATTTTAGTAAAGGACTCATTTTTAGGCACATGGAGACCTTTGCTTACAATACCTGTAAACTGTGAATATATGAGGTTCTGAAGGGGGGACTGAAATGCAGCAGAGCCGTCAGAGGGGGTGACGGGTGTCTTCAGGTGTGGTGGGGTTAAAGGAACGGTACGGACTGTGTGAGGCTTAGAGTTGGATCTGTCAAAGACTTTGTGACTGACATTTGGGATTTCATTAAATATTAAGCTTCATCTTAGGGCAGTGACACCAGCTCTGAGACTGCGGTTCTGTGGTTTGGACCCCAGTCAGTCAAATCAGCATCTTGAATGTGCAGTGGTCTCGTTGGTGAGACAGATTTCTGTGATTGGCTGTTTGTAAACCCTGGGCAATCGCATGTCTTCTTCTGCTTTCCTGTACAGTTTGCTTCCACCTGCTGGCACAGAGTTATCTCCTTTGACATTAACAAAACCTATGTGAGTCGACCCAACACTTGTTCCTGTTACCTCTGGTTCATCTGCGTTGGCTTCGGAGGCGTAGCAGCTCTGGCAAACACCACATGATGGACAGGTGGACAATAGTCGAACAGAGGAAGCAGCAACCACCCCCCATCTCCCACCCACAATGAAAGGACAGAGAGATTAGAAACTCAACTCAATCAACCTTGGCAGGAATTTTCCGTCTGAATAAGAAATCTGTCAGGACTGGAGGACTGATTCAAAGTAAAAATAAAACCTCATTGTGCAGCCAGAGGTTTTTGTGTCTAGAAGAAAGTGAATAAATTAAATCACATTAGATAGAGCCTAAGTGCTTGACATCAGTGCCCAATTAAGATCTGTGCGGCCTGGAGCGCGGAGCCCAGACGGAGCCTATAGCTTTTTAATGGCAAAAATATGACAAAAGTGTTCTGCTTTCAACTTTGATAACCTTGTTTTAATTACGCCATTACACAGCCGTCCTCTAACCCCGCTCCCTGCGCTGCGTTTAGAAGCAGCCTCCACAGCCGAGACCATTTGTTCACCCTAATGGCAGCTTTGAACTTGCGGGAAATATTATGCGAAAAGATTCTCCTTTGATGCAGAGCAAAGTGCACTTATTAAACAATTAGCATAGTTATTCTGCTGCTAATCACCTAGAGAGGCAGCGCATCGGCAGGAGAGTTTAAAAATAGTCTTGCTTGAATTTCCTATGAATGTTTAATATGTGTTTGCTTGGCCTGGGGCAAACGTTGCTGCGTAGCTGCAGTGCACAGGGTCTTTAAGGCTTTGGGTGGTTCTGTTCAGTCCATTTTGTCGTGATAATGTTGCACAGAAACGCGTTTCCAGCGATGAACGCTGGCGTTTTCCCCTTTTTAGAACTCTTGAAGATGCGGCTCGACACTGTGATTATCAGTGTCTCAGCCTACACCACACCTGCACCACATTTAAGTGCTCAACCTTGAGATCGTGCTGTTTCTTCCCCACGTGCTTCCATCTGTGCTCCTACCAGCCTGTTGCCTTGGTGCTCCTGTGCTGCACATCTCAGACATCCTGCACGTTCACTACCTCAGGTGCAAACTTCAAATGAGAGAGGAAGCTGACACCAACATGTTCAGTGTTCGTTTGCTCTGTGTCTATTTTTCATGGTGTGGGCCCCACTGAAGGGAAGTCTACACACCATGCATGAATACTTTATGCCATATAATAGTGAGCTCCCACCATCGTGTCAATGTTTTGTCTGTGGCTCGTAATTTTTTCGACAAGGGACAGACCAGTGGTGGAGTGGTTGGAGCGCTGACGTCTCACAGCCGGACGGGTCCAGGTTCTTGTGTGGAGCAGGATCTGCCAAGCTGGTGCGAGATTTCCCTGGAAGCTGTGCTTTCATGCTTTTAGACGTGAGATAATTGTTTGTGATTTATCATCTTAGACATACTAACACACGCTTTGTGTGAACTGTGTTTCTGTTAAAACAAAATCCTGGTTTATTGTCCTTTTCAGCCAGTGTGTGCATAGATGATTATGAAGGTTGTGAGGCTACATCAGCCAAGATGTTCCTACATCAACCTATGGATGCAAACTGGGTTAAAGACCTCTTTTTACTGAGACATCAAGCTTGTCTTTAAATGCTGATCTTCATTAGACAGATTGAACAAATGTTCCATAAGAGGCAACTAATATTAATGTGATGTACTGTAAGCAGTAATTTCTTCTGTGTAACTCATGTTACCCCACTGACTGAGCTTCACTGAACTGGAGGTATGGTAATGTAGTACATTAACTTTCCCCTTGTGATCTAACAAGAATCTAAGCTGCAGGCAACTAACTGTGAAATAACTTGACTGTTAATTACATGGTACATTCTTCAACAAGATGGTGTAGTGTTACAGTACATACTGTACAAACGAATAGTAGATGGATTATCATAATATAAAATGAAGCAGTACACTAGGAACCAAAAGTGTATATAGCTACCTTTCTCTGTGTGTGTATTCTAACTAATGATGAAATTAATTACACGGTTCGTTTATGCTTTGTTGCTTTGTACTTGATTTTGTTTTGAAGCAAGTCACGGTATCGCTACCTAAGCCATTTTATCTAATGCCACATTAGTACCTGGAACACGCTAAGCAATAAATTACCCATGCGTACGGAAAACTATTCACTTCAGGCTTCAATTGTTCTATAATTTTAAGTCAAAGTATTCGACTACAAACGGGTGGAAGATTGAGTTTTTTTTTTGTGGCTGTTCTGAGATTACACATGAAACAACTAGAGCGCTGTCCATGGTGCTGAACCGCTTCTGCAGCGTATACCTTCCTAAACGTGCTGCTGTGGCTTCAGGCTCTACAGTTCAGTACAGCACTGTTTTTCTTTAGTATTTTATTATGTATTATAGTTTACTTAGTCTAAACGACTTTTTAAACTATGGTTATTTTCAGATCCCAGTCTGTCAGCACTCTTCCCTATTATTACAGTATTATTACACACTGTGCAGTAAAATAAACCAGCCCTGTAAATTAGTTTAATAACATGGTTGATGACGGGCTGTAACTGAGAATGTTACTGGATCTGAGCTTCACGTTTCCACCGCGTTGTGTCGTTTTCTTCTGTATCTCTCTCATTCTCCTGATTTTTTTTCATGTAACCTGAAAACATTTTTAAAGGCTGATTTTTTTCTAATTATCTGTTCCTCTGATGTGTGATTCCATATTTTCCCACTTTGTTTTCTCCATCACATTTAAACAGTTGTATCGACTGCATAAATGTGTTCTGTTTGCAAAGCTAATACAATTTTCACATCTCTGAATAGTTGTAAACGCTTTGGCTTATGTTTTTGTTATATCACATTGGAATAAGATGGAAAAATACTCACCTATCAAACATACACACACTTTACACTTTCTGTTTTTACACTCCTGTAGTTTGTTTGGGTGATAAAAGTACAGAGGAGCTATTTCCTATTTCATCCCTTATCAGGCGTTGGTGATGCTGTACATCATGCGTGTTTTCAGTAAACCCTGTGAGTTTTTCCTTGGAGAAGAAGCTTCAATGCATAAAATATCTCAGACATGTGTTTATGTTGATTATCCCTATCTCTCTGTGGGACAGTTTCATCCACTGCTCAGCTCTTTCTATACAAATAAAAACAACACATAAACACAAGCCTCGTCCCAAGTGAAAGACTGAAGGAACTGAGAGGCTCTGGTTGTCAACAGGTGAAAAAACAGTTTTGCATTATTCACCTCCAACACGGATTCTCTCCCCACCGTTCAATATACAGTTCAGTATTTTAAATATCATTGATCAAATGACATATAATAACTGGTATTTCTTCCAGTCTTCTCAGTTTAATATCACACAATTATGTTTGAGTAACGAGATGCAAACACATACATTTTGCCTAACCAACTCGTACCTCCATCTTTTTGAAGTGGTCACATCCCAGGAGCTCTGCAGGCTCCAGCCGTGCTGAGTAATTAGTGTGGTGAGCCTCCTCACGCTTTGTAATGTGATAAAGAGCCAATCACAGCCTTGTGCTCCAGCTCAACCACTGGTTCAAAGGCAGCTGGATGCAATGCAGAGCAAATACTAACAGGATGGTTGCATTCCTACCTGACCTTGGCTCAGTTTAGCTGTAACTCTCATGGAACATTCCTGCTGAAAGCTGTTTGTTTGGTTTCATCAATTGCAAAAATACTTAACGTGGCCATGGTGTAAATCTGGGTACAGTAAAACCCACTTTGGTGGTTCTTGTAAGGAATTAATGTACTGTAGCATTAAAACACTTAAAGCTGTGCTTGACCAGCAGGCTCTGTGCACAAGGATGGAGCCTTGAGGTATCACAGTCTGCTGTCAGGAGGAACAGCTGACTGCAGTAGGCGAGGGACAAGATGGTCACATGGCTGCAGTAGAAAAGCAAGACAAGACAGTCCCAGGTCAAGGGCAAACAGACCCAGAATCCCAGGTCAAAGGTCACTTTCCAAACAGACAAGCAGAAAAAACAAAAAGGCTGAAGAGTTGGATCAGGGTATGGTGTCGTAATTGAGATGTACCTGGTGCTGGGGGAGGACCAGAGCAGGCAGGACCACAACATATACACATATTTATATTAATACCAGTGTCACTGATACTGATATATAGTATGAGTCAGCAATGCCTTAGAAAAACATTAGTAACATAGAGAGAATAAAATATGTTATATTCCATGAACAAGAAATTACATTGCAGCCTAAATAATATAATATCGCAGCAAGTAATAGTCCAGTGAGAGTGTTAGTCATCAGGCATGAGGCAAAGAAGAGAAGTGGTATTATGCCTAACTACCTGTGTGCGTTTGGCTGATGAAGTACCTGGAAAATAATGCATCTCAATGTCTCCCATCAGAACTGAAGAACATCAGGGACATAATCTGAGGTCACTCAGCTCCTGTCAGTCTCACAGCAGAGAAAGGTTCTGGCTCCTGTTTCTGTGTAGCAGCACAGAGATCGTGTTGTATGCGTCTGATTCACACACTTCACTTATTGGTTACAGCTGTTCCCGCGCTGGGTTATTTCTGAAATCATCATATGATAAACAGACTTCAGAGCTGCCCTGAGGAGCGACTGCCTTTGTTTTCCACAAGCAGCTCTGGAGATGGAGCCTCAGGGTGCAGCCAAAACTTGACCGCTGATGGACCAGCAGCTTCGGTTATTCAAGACCAAACTATAAGGCTGCAGGAGCATCACTGACTGAACAATAATATGTTCAACATATCTGAATGTACTGCACAGAGCATGTACAATCTATGGATACACACATTAACCTGCAACATTATGAGGCAATGTCTGTGTTCTGCTGTCGTCATAAAACAGAAAGTTGCTATGAATAATAATGATGAAAGATGAAGTTTCATTACTAAATATGACTTTACAGGAGCAGCCAGCTGTCGGTTGCGTGTCTTCGTTGTGTGTGTTTCTACTCTGGCTGCTGCAGGTTATGGAGCTGGTGAAATGTCAGAACTAGCCTCCATCCCTCCTCCAGGCCCGGCTGTCCAACGTCAGGTTTAAACCGTTTTTAAACAACTTGAAGGTGAAGAGCTGTGACTGTGTGGGAGATAGTGAGGACTGGAGACCTGAACCGGTGCTGAGGTTCACTTCCTGCCCAGAAAGATGTCATCATACTGTAAAAAGTGAAACAGACGTAAAGTAACAAGGTTGTTGAGCTATTTCCACTTTTCCATATTTACTGTATAACTAACCAACTAATGCATCTTTCTCTTCTGTTTTGGTTTAATTGCACATTACGTCTCATTTCACCTTTGATTCATTTCATAGACTTGTTACTTGGCTTTTACTGAATAACAGCTATTTACATGTGTTTTCCTTCTTTGTTCTATCATCTACCACAGGGAGGAAGCCAGACATTCGTTCTGTGCAGAAACTCACCAAGTTAAAGTAAAGGAACAAAATCAGCTGAAATCGTTTTCTCCTCTAGTTGCAGATTGTTCCGTGTCATTTTATTTTCCTTTGTCCAAAGCGCAGACCACACGACTTCCTGCCTGTTGTCCAGACACAGAAAACAGGCAAAAATCTCAGAGCCTTTGTGATTGTGTTGGTAACGGTTTGCGCTCGACCACTGGCAACAAAGCAACAAGTGAAGCTAATTAAAAATAATGAGGAGCATGAGCTGCACTCAGCCACTGATACGCTGAGGCTCGTGACAGTTCACCAGGACTGAACAGAGAACCATCAGACTGAGCACAAATGCATATTTACCCTGGGACCCGGTAATGTGTGGATCAGAGCCATCAAAATACGTCTCTGCTATCAGTGTTTCATTTAGATCTAGATCCAACGTTGCATTGATCCATGTTAGTAAACTTTTCATTTCTCCTACTGATGCTTTATTATTAATAAGACCATAAATGTTCTTATTGATATTTGTCATAACTCATCCATTATTTTGTATCTTATTATTTTTATTGCTGCAGGACATCACACGTTGTTGCAGGTCTGCTGAGTCTGTTGTGCTTTAGCATGTCGTGCTTTTTTGAAGGCACCTGTTTCCTAGAAAAACTGTGTAAAACGTTTGCACAGCGGACACACGACGCTGCTACACCTTCTTCCCACTGCCGTGTCCGAATTAAAGAAGGAAATTCGTCCCCGCGTTAATTATCTTTCCCTGTTCGTCCTGTCAAGCGCTGCAGTGTTGGATCTTCTCCCAGGTGTCGTCCGATAAAAGTACATCACTTAAATAAATGTGCTGCAGCTTATTTAAACACATTTCCAGTGATGATCGCCCAATTGCCTTTTATCTAAATGCCATCAAAAAGCCAATGCACAGTAAATGGACGAGAGAAATGTCTCTATGGCTGGAAAAAGGTGACATTACAACAGTTTTTGGAATGACTAAATAATGACGTTTTATTCATGGCGGCTCATTTATGACAAGAACATTTTTTAAAAAGTAAGAGAAAACGTAAAAGAAAAAATAAATACATTTTGATCCTATAAAAAGACCAAAAGGCCAAATCGATTTTGCTCTAGTTTTTATAGAAATGTCATGATTCCTTCCCTTTTCCCTGCTGCACAGTTTATTACAGTACAGGCTTATTTACAGAGACACTACAGGTTGAGCCACTGTCTGATGTTTGTGGGTGTGAGGCCTTTTCTACCATCTTTTATGTTGCAGCGCTGTGAGAGGAACCTGACGCAGGCTCTGAATCTGTTTTGATTTCTCATTAGTCAGTTGCTGTCAAAGTGCAGAACAACAGTAACAACTTTAAGCAACACGCACTCACACGTGCAGACTGTCTGGAGAGTCTAATGCTATTCTGTGAGGAACAGGATTGAAGTGAAGGCATCATGATGTGCTCTCAGCCCAGACCTTCACCGACATCTTCCGCCGCAGCGGGCGAATGACTCACCGCTTAATTTCCTGACTTTGACCAGCAGACGGATGAGAATCAATCTGTATGCTAAGTTTCCCTGTACTGATCCTAAAAATGACAGCCATTATCCAGATTTACATTTTATCTCCCGCTAAAATAATGACAATAAATCACAGGGCTGTCACGGCTGTCGATAATTACACAGCGAGCGGCCAGTGAGGAGTTTGTGAGCCTCTAACGGCCAAATAAGGAGAAGATGACAGTGAAAAATGAGGCAGTTTCTCATACATGGCTGAACAAACAGAGCATGCATCATAAATAAGTGATTTCAGTTCGCTCATGCACTAATGTTGCCTCTGTGTCCTCGGCCCGTGAAGACGCAGCTGCTCGTGTTTCCTGGGTCTCACTGCGAACTTCATGTTGTAAAGTGACAGCGGGGGATTATATGAAAGTAATAACTATTATTCAGGTTCGCTGTGGCCTTAATTTAGCCTTCATTCAGCTTTTATGGAAGCGAGAGTGTTGACACTCTGGAACTGCAAAGAATAATCACTGGGCATCGCATGTTGTAATGTTACTTCTCTGGCTGTGCACTATTACGAATTTACAAAGAAGTTTACAGTAAGAAACTTGAATCAAACTGAAATGAACTTAATGGGCGCCATCACCTTCAATCTCTCACTGTCGCTCTCACTGACTGTTCTTGGACGCTGCCTCTCTTCTCTGGTCCAGAGGACACAGAATTCTGGAGTTTTTTAAAATAATTTTCATTAATAATTCATCTCAACTCTTCAAACCTGAGGACAGGGGCTCGGGCGCTGGTGTTCCTGGACTTTTTATAGTTTGGGATAAAAGATTTGATTGAATTCAGACACACGTTGCTGTAGTTGTGTCATAGTTTACAGCACTGCTTCCTGTCGTGACAGGAACTTGATGGACTCTCATTTTCTGTTGTTTTTCCCGCTCATCATCTTGTTGGTTCTCCACCATCTACTACTTACCTGCACATCTGCTCTCTTGTGTCAAGCCTAGTTGGACTGGTTGTTCCTGTTTCCCTCTGCTCTACCATTCTGTGTGTAATCCAGCTTCATCTATGAGCATGTTTCTTGAGCCCAGACACAACCCAAGACCTGATTTGTTTGTTTTTTTAATCCTATGATGTCCTCATTCAGCGGCTTTCTGTTGGTTTCAACACACGCAGACATTTATCTATTGAATATGCTGGTATGCATGAAGACTATGTTGTTATTTCTTGGCCTAAACAAAGGCATCAGAAAACAATGACAAGGTCATAGCTACAGTACACTCTGCCTTTAGTTGGAGGCAGAAAGCTGAAGCGTTTTCATGCCATGTGACAGGCTGGAGAGGAAACCGATTCCTTCTGGGGTAGAAGCAGGTGAAATGGAGGAGGAATGTGTCACGACTTCACCTATTGAAGGGCAGATTACCTGTCAGTCTTCCATTAGAGGCGCCGCTGCCTCGGGTCAAAGTATTAG
This sequence comes from Macropodus opercularis, assembly GCA_030770545.1. Lineage (NCBI taxonomy): Eukaryota > Metazoa > Chordata > Actinopteri > Anabantiformes > Osphronemidae > Macropodus > Macropodus opercularis. The sequence goes on along the minus strand of CM061090.1, from coordinate 6,121,309 downwards.
AAGACTAATCGAGTGAAAAGTGCCTTTTCTTTAGGTAGAACCAGGTCAGTGCTGCTGCAGCTGCTGGGTCCAGGCATCATGAAAACCTGTACTCACACAGCACATCCACTGTCCTGTACAGTGTCTGTGGACTCACCTTCAACGTAAGAGCTGAAGATTTTGAAAATCTGCAGCATTTCTTTAACGGTCAGCTAATTAAATCTTGTGGATAAATGATCTAACATCTAAGGAGATGTAAAAGGTGAACAGATGTTGTGACCTTGAACTCTTCAGCCTTTAGAGCCATTACCTGCACATTTAAAACCTGTTAATTGTCTTCATAATAATAGTAATGTAGAATTTCATTTGCACTACTACAGTAAATGCTACGCGAATGCTAAAATGCAAGTGCTTCTTTTAAAGCTACGTAAAGTCAGTAAGTAAATGTCAGGTCAGACTTAATGCATATAAAGATATTTGATTATCAAGTATGAAAAATGTATAAACTGCCATTCAGGTGCATTGCTTTGATTCTTTCAAATCAATTTGAATGCAACCCACAGACTATGAATCACCCACTCATTCATTGCCTAATTCACTAATTGTGGAAAGCCAGCGAGGTCATCATTCATCTCTTTTTTCCTGCCGTCTGACATTTGATGTTTTAATGCAGTTATACTTCTCTGCTCCTGCTTCCTGTCTGACCACGCGCGGCCCTACTGGCTTTCATTTTCACCCGACCTCTCCTGTTCTCTGTTCTTTATAAGCGGCTCTGCAGTCGGCCCTACATTGCGTCATGTTCTCCTCTGTGCTATTCCCCAGCCTTGTTACTGAACCTGCATGATTTTGTCCGATTTCTACCAGTCGTTGTGTGGAACGACCCGAGTACTTGCTAGAAACCTGGACTACAGGACGCTGCCTTCCTGCCCAGACTGTCACTCTCCAGATCTCACCCAACTTACCTGTCAGAAATCTCAAACTATGGTTTGGCTTTGGATGGTCACATACATGTAGGTCAACATTCAGGTCACGTAGCCAATATTGCAATTCAAAACATATTTGCGTGCTCCGACCTCCACGTCAAGTCTCAGACCAGCAGCTGCCAAGGTCAAACCTCCAGCCTGCACCATCTATTGTTGCCTCTTGGAGTAAGCGTGCGCACACAGAAGCACAGCCCACCTCCCAGGTGAGTGGCCCACGTGACAGAAATCAGTTCGGCCTCATATCTCTTGATTAACAGGTGCAGCCAGACGAGAAGTTTCAGATCCAAAGGAAGAACAAGCGACTGGAAAAGTTTCAGACTAGAGTATAAGTGGAGACTTGTGTTGACTCTTTCTTCATTTAATCAGGTAATGACGAGTCCTGTCCATGGTAATTACGTTGCAATGTCCTGATTTACTATGCCATGATTTCACATGCGTCCCACCTGAGCCTCGCTCCAGCAGGCCACCACGCACGCTGAACCTTCCTACTGCACTGTCAGTTACACAGACTTCCCACCGGGTATCGGTATTTTAGCAAAGAGTCGGGTTAGCGGTGCTGGGTGTCCAGATTCTGACACGGTGACAGGCGGAGCTGGGGCTTATCTGGCTGGAGCGTGGGGCTTTCTGTCAGTCACCCTCAGCACCTCCCACGCCCTGCACACAGCTTCAACCTTGGGCCCACTCTGCTCTGTGTTATTGATACAGCTCACCTGTTCCCAAAACACGTTTGTGCTCTAAACCGCACAGCATTTGGAGCTAAATGCATTTGATGAATTATAGATTTGGATTAATATTACATGGCTACAGAGTCTTGAGTAGTTTAGTTCAGCGTGTAGCACAGAGGCTGCTGCTGTTCTGCTGACTGGCTGCTCGCTACATCTTCACGGCAGACACAGTGTTACTGTTGGCATCATGGGTGAAAATAAGGGCAGCTGTGGATGTGTACTGAAGCAATTCAACTGGCTCAAACGACTGAAACACAGAAGGAAGTGACATCCTTGTACCGAGGTGCTTTCATATTTTTAGACCACATTGACCAGCTGTCCAGGCCTACGCACGCCTGCATTAGGTCCCCAGGCTTTGTTAATGAGCCCGGGTCGTGCCTGGTGCCGCACACAGCCGCTCGCCGCGCTGCCGCGACCTCTGACACGCTGATCCCCCTGTCAGACGAGCGGTGAGGCCTTCATTTTCATACGTAGCTGTTTTGAAGTCCAGAGGAGAGTTACTGCTGCTGATGTTTGTGAGCTGCTGAGGCGGCATCATGTGCAGTAGCTGTCAGCAGTTTGGGAACTGCCGATTTCTTTTTTGCAGTTTGTGAAGACAAAGCATAAATAGATTTAAAACAAAGTTAAAAGAAATTGCTGGTTCCATGTTCCCACGGTTCCAGAGCTGTGGATTTATTGAATGGCTGTAAGTATATAAGAAGCTTAGCGAGGCAGATGCTTAATAATGTTGGACTCCTAATTTGACTTATCGCTGTTCTCCAACACGTCCAGAGTGTTCACACTGCACCAGCAGACTCACGCTGCGCAAGTGAAACTCAGTTTGGAAAGTTCGAAATCTCCGCTCAGGTATCGATCAGCGACTCCATCCGTCGAGGCTGAACGAATACTGAGAAGCCATCGTCCCCTGACTGAACCTCAAATGACATTACAGACTGAGTGGCCCAGTGACTAATTTTAATTTGAACCAGTCGTTTCTAACTTTCAGAACACAGAGCAGGTTGAATCTGAACTTTCATTTCCAGTTTAAATGCTTATTCAACCCTTGTACCATATACGATCTAATGTCAGAGACACACAACCTCATGTATTGTGATACGTTCTAACCATGAACCACAATCTGAGTCTCACCTGAGCAATCATCGCCCGTAGGCTTGTGCTTTAAATATAGCATCAGAGCTGCACGTCAACAGAAGCCTCCTTTCCTGTTTAGACAAATTGGTGCTTGCTCTCTTAGCAGCATTAATCATGCATTAATGTCATTTACTTTTAGCATCAGGTGCCTCAGGACTGAGCCCACGTCTACGTTCAACCGCATCCATAATCAAGAACTCATGAATAAGCATAGGACCTTCTGATTATACCTCTGAAGGCGTAAACAAGTATAATTAATGCTGCGATTATCAACTTTAGACGAATTAGTTGCATTTGATGTGTGAACATTTGAGGAGCTCCCTTCAGTTTAAAAGCTTGTTGAGAAACTCTGTGAAGCTGCTTCCTGTGTTTCTCCAGCAGCAGCATGGGTCAGTAGACAGGCTCCTGTTGAAGTGGTGACACATTCAGAACCATTACTATTCAACTGAAGTGAACTAAAATCACTTCAGTCCTTCACTCACAACTAGAGTGAGTTCTGTTGAAGGCTGTGATTCGTACAACGTGCCACATATTCAGATTTAACAAATGTCTGAATGAAAATACTGTGAGAGTTGTGAGCTGTTTAAATTCTAAATGCAGCTTCATCGATGGCCTTCACACAGACCCTGAGTTTTTGAACTGAAGAGGTTTTGATTGTATGCAGCATGTGAATACTGTGGCAGAACGAAGAGCAACATACAAGTATTGCTCACCTGCCCTGACTCACATATGAACTTAGTGACATCTCATTCCTAATCCATTGGGTTCACTGTGACGTGGGTCCACCCTTAGCAGCTAGAACAGCTTCAGCTCTTCTGGGAAGGTTGTCCACAAGGTTTAGGGGTGTTTATGGGAATTGTTTCATTCTTCCAGAAGCGCATTTGTGAAGTCACACACTGATGTTGGAGGAGCAGGCCTGACTCTCAGTCTCTAATTCATCCCATCTATCAGGTTGAGGTCAGTCAAGGTCATCCACACCAGACTCTGTCATCCATGTCTCTATCGACCTTGCTTTGTGCACTGATTCCCATTATTTGGATGCGTGAGCGAATACTTTTGGCAACATTGTATATATCAGTGTATATATCTTGTATATGGATGTACACCTGGAATATAAGAGGCCCGTGGTCAATCGGCCAGGACACAGGACATACATGTATATATTATTCCTCCAGCCTAGTTGAAACCTAATTGTCTGAGGAACAACTAAAGCAGAGCTGATGCTCCTCAGGCATGTTGATGTCTGAGGAGGAACAGGTCTGTTCTGAGACGCTCAATCACTTGAGCATGAGAGCTTGTTCCGGGCAAACAAAGCTGATTTCATGGTACGGCCTCGAGTGGCTCCTTGAAGGTTACTGCTAATTGGGGCTATTTATCAACACACTCCAGCCAGTAGTGACAAGTACATGCTCTTTTCCTGTTTCTCATTACCATTATCTGTAATGAGGAGAGAATGTATCTCTGCATTTACATACAAGGGCAGCCTGGGAGGAGAGGAAACGAGCTGCTCGAGACCAGAATAAAGAATCTTCCAGGTGAACTGAGATGATCTGAGTTCTCCCCAAAACGTTTCCCTCATCACTGAATCAAGTCCTATAAGTGAAAATATTCCATTAATCTATTAAAAAAAGCACATTATTATTTACTTATGGAAATATTAGAACGAACAACTTCCTTTCTAAGTATCCTGTTTTGAGATTAGCACTAAAGCAAAGACCTGAGCTGCACTTGTAAAGTACTTCTTGCTGTAAGGCCTAATTTCCAGGACTAGTAATATTTGGCAGGTGATTTAATTAATTACATTTAATTAGATTCTATTTGTGTTTATTGATGCAGTATTGAACAAGACTCTCAGGCCACGGTGGTGTGGCTCTACTCCAGTGCAGGTGTGTGCCACGGAAATCCAGCGCAGGTTTGGTGGTTTAAAGGAATGCGAGAGTTCTATCGTTTGGCAAAAACTCGACTTAATTAGATTCAAGTTTGATTAATTGTCTTGCTGTCGGACATTATTCGCAAATCAATGTTAAATTTCAGAATAAATATTTTGGTTCCACTGCAAATCATCATGAAGAGAAGTAGTAACAAGCGATTTATCATCCTCCTCATTTCCTCTAAATTAACAGGTGGGTTTATTAAACCATATTAAAATCACTCTTTTGAAAAAGCAAAACCTTGCCTGTAGCACCGGCTCTTCACTGTTTCTGAAGACCGACCCTGTCAGAACAGTTAAATAAAACAAAGTGAGCTTTTGTTTTGTGGGGCTGAAGCTGCGCTGACCCTGTGCTACTGTAGAATCACAGAGCTGAACAGAGACCCGCTGTGATAGGAGCAGGATTTGTGCAGGAACAGACGTCCTTATCTGGTAATTACGAGTACAATACTTTCACATTTCATTCCGCTTGGTACCTGCTATCAGAGCTGAAACAAATAAAGGTGGCATCTCTTCTCGAATCTGAATGTGACATGCAGCCTGCGCTGGCGGCGACACGGGAAGTGTCAGAGGACGAGCAGGATGGAATCTCTCAGCGCAGGATTATTCCAGCTCCTTTCTTTGCTCAGAGATTACCGGTGCCAGGTTGATTTAATCATCCACATTAACGCAGCTAATTAAAATTTCTTTGCCCGTGTTGGTGAGCAGGCCTTCAGAATAGAATTACCTTGAGATACTGTTTGTCCTCCGGCCCATTGGTATGCGGAGACGGCGCCGCTCTCCAGCACGCTTGACAAGTCTTATCTCCAGCAGTCATCCACAGGTGTTCCCTGTCACAGGAGCGTGATCAAAATGCTGCGCAGACGCTGGGCTGCAGCCAAAACGCCGTGTACCCGCCAGATTAGAGGGAGGTCGCCGGGTCCCTGGAAGGAAAGCTCGGCCCTGTGCATCTTCACTCTTTATAATGGTAATGGTGACCAGCAGCTACAAGCTGCAAACAGCTCACTCTGTCCATTTTAAAAGCTGCAGGAGCCTTCCTCCGAATTTACGTTGACAATAACGTACTTTAGGATGAAACGTGTAATAAAGGCCTGTTGTAGAGATGAGGTTGTGGAATCGATTGCAAATTCCGTCCGCATTACAGATACAAGTGTATTATCACAGTGTTGTGATACCTGCGAGCTCTCATCCTGAGTCCGTGTTCGCCTCTCGACTGTACCAGCCACCTGCTGACAGGATGCGCTGACGGAGGAAGAGTGTGGAGTAGCTCTAGTTGGAATGAGTTGCTATTTCAGCACCTCCCTGGCAGTTTGACGTGGATTTTCTCCTGCTGTGTGTGCACTACAGAGAAGGTCTGACTTGACAGAGGAAATCCACTTTTTGGACAGTTCGTTATGTGTGGGACTGCAATGCGGCGCCGCAGCCACGGAGTTCACACCGCTTTAAAACAAATTACAGCTTCACTGTTGCAGGCTTCTGGTCGAACCTTCTGAGGTTTACAGCTGTACAACATGATTAGTGATGATCTAATCTCACCCTTTAATACCACACGGGAAATGTGTGATGACAGACCGGACTCGCGGTTTCTCCTCTGACCCTGCGTCTCGCTCTGTAACCTTGATTTAGCAGATGTTGGTGAGATTTCTGATCTTGGATTGGACGCTTGTTAATTCATCCAGTTTCATTTCCAGACAGAGACTAAAACGAGTATTGGCGCCAGCGACGGTCAGTCTGACGGTGAACCTATGGCGCCATCGCAACTTTCCCGTTAGTGTTATCAGTGGAGTGATCGCTCTGTGAAGACAGTCTAATAGGGGGAAGCAGGTTGGAGCGTGATGCGCACAGCTTATGGCCGTCTAAGGAAATGGCCTCGTCCACTGGATGTAATTTCCTCGCTGCACTGTGTCGCACAGCATTTGGTGTCAGGCTGTTTGTTAAGTTAAATGAAACTTAAAGGGAAAAGAAATCACTGCTGAAATTACTGGCGAGCTTTGCAAGACTCTGACTCAGTTTAAATCTCCAGGTTGCTGTCAGGTAAGTTATTATATAAAGCTACAAGAAGGTGACTTGAAGACGAACTAACTGGACTCTACACACAACACAGTGCTGGGCTGGTGTATGATGTCCATCCATTTGCTGCTTTCTTGGTCTAACGTGTTCGTTTTTGTCACTTGGCATCATGACCTCAAATTACATTTTGCAATACTTCTGTCCATGGTTGTGTTTAAAGTTGTGCCTCAACATCTACACAAGTTAATTAGTATAAACATTATAATCTGATGCCTTGAAGTAAAAGACGAGGCGCAGCGAGTGGGGAATGACGTCTGCTTTAATGGAACGTCCCTCTGTGCTTTAGATGTTTAGATGCTTTTCTCTGTGTCCAGTGAGTCATGGTTTTTCAGACAATAGCTTCACCACCAATCAAACCCTGAAACTGCTTTCGGGCATTTTGACTTAAATGTTTTTGGCTCGTTCTTGACTTGGGTTCATAGCGTGAGAAGAATGAGCGTTATTTCCTAAAACACCCTTTGGTTATTCCATTTGTCAGGCTTTCAGCTGCATGCTGGAAATGTTGTTGAGCTCTGTTTGATCCAGCAGCCAGCTGGTAGACACCGACAAAGGACTGCTGAAGCTGATTACCTTCAAACTGGCACGTCAAGCCGGAGCCTCCAAATCAGAGAAAATACATTTCATCGTGGGGTACATCAGAAGTCGCTAAAGATGTGTTATCAGACAGAATAAAACACTTTCAGCTCTGTTGTGTATCTTTAAAGTTGAAAGATTAGCAGCTTTTTCTTCAATAATAGGCATATGGCTCCTGGAGGTCCTTGGAGTTTTTATCTCTGATAAAGGTATAAAATGCTTCTGGCTGACTGTGAATCTGAGATAGAAAATAAAAGAGAAAACAGTTTAATAGGCCATTTTTCTTTGCTTTCTTGATGTGTCCTTGTAAAGAGACTATTAAGTTGTCTTCTGAGACAAATTACAAAACTGATAAACTGGGCATGTTTGTTGATCTGACTGATCTCAGTGATGCATAAAGGAACTCAGGAGGCCTGAGGTTTGTGCGTAATAGCTAAACAAGCATCAGATAACATCACATGCTGCCATTAAGGTGAGATGGATCTATCACTGAAAGGTTGAGCTGCCTCTGCGTCCTCCCTTCACACTAGAGAGGGTGAGTGTAAAGAATCAGCCGAAGAAAGAGTCAAACGCTTATAGTAAATATATCATCCTGGAAAAGCGTCTATAATTTTAAAAAAAGGTCCTAAGCTCTCATCATTTCCTCCAGAATAAAGCTGAGGTTTAATAATCAGTCATTTGGCTTCTCACCCTGAGACGTGCCGTGACTTCCTGGTTCTAGGATGTTCATATATATATATGGATGCGTCACTGTGCGTCTAAAGCTGAAACGTTGACTGAGACTGGACTAAAGGCAGCCATTTTGTGACTGTGTTGTGTTTTCTCCAGCAGCCATTTTGTGATTGCTGCCTATTCAAACTTGTCAATGTTCTTAGAGGACGTTGCAGTAAGACTCACAGCGTATTGTCTCCGTCATGGCCGCCACCATCGAGTTCATCAGTCTCCCCCAGCTCTCCACCTGCTGGAATCTAAACCTACCTTTGGCATAGGAGTTCGAACACATGTAGCACCAGAGATAAACAAAGTAAAGACTCTTGGGTGAAGGTTAGTTTTGTTAAAACTAACATTAAGGAAATGCAACTGCAGAAAGTGAGCGAGGCCCTGAATCCTGAAGCAGCGTAGAACCTGAGCTCAGCAGCAGACAACAGCAATAATCTGCTGAATCTTTGTCTGCGTTTTCTCTGCTTTGATCTCGGCATTAGAGTTGCGACACAACGAGACAAACAGCATGTGGCAGCACTTTCTTACGACAGTCAGACCACTGCTCTCCACCACAGACGACCTACAATGATGTTTACTTTAAGTCAGATAAGAAGAAGCAAATTCATTTCTTTGAGTGGTCTCTTCAATGTTTCTCATGAATATTTTAGATGTCATCATTAGATTTGGTAGAGATCCTAATGCAACACCTACGTAGGAGAAACCTGGTTTCAAATCAAAGCGTCATGATTCAGCAGTACTTTCTGATTTGGGCAGATGTTCATCGTCCCTCTCTTTCAGCTCTGTTTCCACCTGTGCTCCAGCTTCCTGTTGAGGCGGATCACTATCACGTGTCTTTCATCTTTGGCTCTAATCCCCTTCATTGAAGTCACCTGTGTGCTCACAGCGATGCCTCGCGACTCTCTGCCCTGACTCTGACGCGACCCCTCTCCGTTCTGTAAGTAAAGGTTTTATTATTGAAACTTAAACTGTGCTGTGTTGTCTTTGATATGAATGTATGTGATGTGTAATAGATTTTTGCTTGGATGCCATAACTCTGCAAATAATTCAATCGTTCATGTAAACCTCACAATAATGAGGTTAATTTGTTGAGTAGGTTGTCAAACAGGTTTAGTCAAATTATAAAATGTCTGCCAAAGTAACCAGCATAAAGCAAAACCACTGGGATCAGATAGATTTTCAGCAGTGCATGCAGTTTATATACATTGTAGTGAGACTACGAAGTTCAAAGGCCATGATTGTGTATTTCCGCGTGACTCGAACCCAGCGAACACTACAGGTAGTGACAGTAACTAGCAACTCCCCCAGCACCGCTCTAGCTAATTAGCATTTTAAAATCAGATTACAGTGCAGACAACCGTGAGATAAGAGCAATGCGGACGCAAATGCAAAGACCTTATCCAGACACAGATCACATGTTAATGCCTGGTGGTAATGGGCCCTCTGTGTTGATACTGAATCTAAATATCCCAAATTAGATTAAAGCCATTAGATCCGAGATCTAATGGATGTTTGTAATGGACGTCTTCAGATAGTGGGTTTAGTGAAGAGGAAACGATCCCTTCAGCGGATGATGAAGGTGGATGTGCTGCAGCACTCCGTCACTGTCATGTGTGGTTACTGTGATGTCTGTCACATAAAACCACTCTATTACTGTTTGTCATCATGTCAGCGCCTCAGCTTTCAGGGAATGGAGTGCGGATCAGTGTATCGCTGCCTCTAAACGCATGCTGCCGCTGATGGAGCGATGATACCTGGTTGATCGCTATCACGGAAAAACAACAGACGGAGAGCAGGCGCAAAATGGAAACAAATGATGCAGCGTGGAGACGCTCTCACGTGATCGCGGCTGTCGCAGAGAGCAAATATTAGCAGAAATATCAAATGCAGTGCGTCTAACAGGATGCAGGCGTCTGGACCTGTCCATGTCCACGTGGAGGCTAATTTCAAAATCGGCACGGTGGTGTTTAAAGTTGCAAACCGCGGCCGTCGACGGAGCCCTGGGCAGCCATGCAGGCGAAGGCACCGGGCTGCTGGATTACTTGTGACATTTTGGGGCTATTGTTTTCACAGCTCGTGAGGTACCTAAATCAAGTTTCGACATTTCACACCTGTAGCCGCGGCGAAACGCGCCCTTGATGCGTTTGCTACGAGTCGCAGAGCAGTGCGGTGTGTACTGGAGCGAGCGCTAGACAGAAAGCGAGGGATTAAATAACAAATAAAAGGTCCTCTGGTGAACTTCTCTGCCAATGCGGGATCAGGAAGGAATGATAATGTGTTAGAAGCTGTTTTCGCTGGTGCTGACTCAGAGGTCGGACTTAAGTTAATGTACAAGGCAAAGGGCTGCTTACTTATCTGAACTACACACTGTGAAATGTGGACGGTATGTAGGTCACTGAACCGGGCAAAGCGGCTCATAATTCAATAAATTCTATCTACGCTTTGATATGTTAGATAAAACAAGAGAAAGGCATCTTTTTATCAGATGATCTGTGTGATATCATCTTTATTTCTCAAAATGTATTGTTTTACTCCATGTTCCTCATTCGTTTATCTGTTAAAATGTACCCAGTCAGTGTTAATCTTAAAGTTGCTGCTTTTCTCCAGGAAGGCAGGCGGTGTTAGTTTTATGAGTTTGTACTTAAGTACGTAAATGAGATTATTCTCTAGTCAGGACAGAAGACGCAGTAACTGGCCTGTCCAATACAACACAACACACACTTCCAGTATGAGTGTCCTCTGAGTAACAGATGCTTTGTTGCATCTTCATCAGCATCACTGAATAAATCTGTGGCCCAGAAAATAAACTAGACTTGGTAAATTACAACAAAATGGATGAGGAGGAATCAAGTGATACAGCAGAGCTTGTGGGGGAAAAAACAGTGCGGCCTTACACCATCAGCGAAGCAGGTGATGATCTAAAGATGCTCTGGTAATTAGAACGAGCACTTGGCATCATGCAAGTCATCCTCAGCCAGCACGGCTCCCACTCCGTACTGGGCAACAACTGAAAAGATCTTGATTTGCAGCAAGAGCCCAAGCACTCAACGCTGAAGTAGAAGAAGGAAGTAGCTGTTGGAGTCCTGTTAGTCAGTCACCAGAGCTGAACCCCGTCAGGCTGGTGTGAGAGAAGCCCAACCAGCGCAGCCACCACCTGAGTATCAGTGCTTTCAATGCAAATTTGATTCGATCAGTATTCTATGGTCTCACATGCTTAAAGATTTGATTCAATAAAAGCCTAAATGTTTAGTGTCCAGCACTTTAGAGTCTAAGTGCTTTGTTTAAATTTCACTTGCAAATGTGGTTTCGCCATCATCCAAAAAAAAAGAGAGAGAAGTTTTTTCTCATTCACATTCAACTTTTTGAAAACATCTTTAAAAGCTGTCACAGGCTCATGTCCTGATTTAAAACAGGTTCATTTCTCAGACTTGAATTCAGTCGTTAATGTAAAACTGATTAAGTGCAGCACTGACAGGAGCTAACTGAAAGCAGGGGTAATGATGCGAGTCCATTTCTAATGGAAGTCTAATATGTCAATTTAAACCTCCTTAACGCCTTGTTCTGTTTATGCTAAACACAGCGAAAGCAACCCTCACTCTGTAAACTCACAAACTAGACCGAGCCCTTTGACCCGTGGACGACAGAGTCCACACTGAAGAAGAATGAAGAGGCCCCAAGTCCTGGGGTCGAACCTCTTTATTCTCACTCTGAAATGACGCCCACCTCGACAGGCTGTGCTTCAACTTCACGCTTTGATTGGCCTGCGAGCGGCTGCCACCGTTCTCACTCTCGCTGATAGAAACATCCTCAGACAAGTCGTACACTTGCATGTAATTACCTGTGAGAGGATCTCGGTCTCACTCAGAACCAGCTTACTCGTTACGGGATTTTGCGGCTGTGTAAGGTAAAGGATTAGATCACATTCAATTCCTCCCACCGTGATGATTTGCAAGTCAAATGAATGTGAAAGGCGTGCGTGGAGCTGGAGCTGTGCGTTGACTCATTTGTCAGATTAATGCAGTGTATTGTGGTCTTAGCGCTGGCTCAGCGTTGGCATATTTAAGTGCACAGGAGCTAATTGCTAGAAATAAAGAAAGAGAAACTTATAGGCGTGCGTTAAACGTATGAGTCTGTAATTGTCCTTCAAGGTGCTTCGTGCTGTAGTTAATGACTGGTGTGGTGGCGGCAGGGGGGCTCCGAGATCTACAGCCTGCTTTGAACCAGAGCAGGACTTACTATAGCGCTAAATAACAAATTAGCTGTCATAAAATATGCTAATGACTCTGTCCGTATTGTCTGAGCCAGATGTTTTCTTGCCAAAATGAAGTGCGCAACAGAAAGATGAGGACAGCGGCAGGATTCTCACCACAGATGTGCGATTCAGCCTCGCGTCGATGCCAAACAGTTCACAGCAGCTCATCACGACGATTGTGCAGGTTTCCCCTGCGCGAATATCAAGGCTAACCTCAAAAAAGCTCCAGTAGCTGTCAGCCGGCAACATCTGCTGCTGTTACACTTAGACCCGCTTAATCCTGATGCTGGGCTAATAAGTTAATGACATCACTTGGTTAACGTGTGCATATGGCTTCCTGTGAAGGACAAAATGATTAACAGCAGCTGGTGTGATTTCACGTTGGCCCCATTACTGCTTCAGTTCTGGCACTGAGCAACGCAGCAAGCTGGTGTTTTCAGTGGATGCAGGGAGTGAACGGCTCGGCCTCCAGCCGCTGTGGCACCGCGACGCAGAGGCCGAAGATGCGCCTGTGCAGGGGTTACATCATATCTTTGTTTGTCCCATTAGTTAAAATGTGCTCTGAACCAATTTGTGTGTGGATTCAGACAATTCTAAGCTGTTTGAAGACTCAATGTGCTAAAACCTACAGGTTTATTTTGTTTAACTCACGTCTGCGTTCTGTCTTATCACGGTTTGTTTATTTTGACGTGTTTGGTTCACACCACAGACCATTAACGCCGGTGTTCTTTTAGTGAAGGAGCCAAAAACCGAACCATACGCTATGAATGGAGTTGTTGGATCATGTGTATATTCTAATGTTGGTTGGTTCACCCAGAACATGCTGCAGGGTGATTGACAGATCAGCGTGGAGACCCCTAGGTCTCATGGGAAACTTTGGGTATGGGCTAAACAAGAGGCCAGAGCTACACAACGGCACCGTGGACTTGTTTCACCTCTCACAGGCTTCACTGGGTCTCCCAGGTCTTGATGTGAGTCTAGTCGGTGTTTGCCTCTGCCTGAGTCATCACAAACAAATAGAATTATATTGGAAATGATAATAATGGTGTTGTCAAATGGCTAAACTCCACTTTAGCGCCAGGCGTTTGGATGTGGCTGTTGGATGGATGGCTGGCACGCAGACATGCCCAGCAGCCCGTCAGCACCTTTAGCTCTGTTCAGGCACGTCGTCATGATACGACAACGAGATCCGTAGGCTTTTACTTGCGTGTCATGTGAGAGATCCTGCGCTGGAGGCCCTGCTGGCTCACCGTGACTGGGTGATGGTGTTTTGTGCACATCGAGACACAACCTGGCACGACGGCGCGGCACATCTCATTTCACTGAAACAACAGGCTGCATCTGCGACGGGAGCCTGGAGGCCCAGGGCATCGCCGTAATGACGCAGCCAAAGCAAATGAAAAATGAAAAGCACCTTTCTCTGTTTTTCTTCCCTCTCGCCGAGACTGATGTCGCACACATGATTGACTCGCCGAGCGAATGATTCGCAGCACAAACTATCAGCTCAGACGCTGAAACACCATGCATTTTGCATTTGTATTGCACCGCTACACACTGCTTGAGAGGTGTGTTTTTTTTCTTCTTCTTCCCAAAATAGAAGAGATGAACAGCAGCAATGTTTGCCGTCCTGGAAATGCGCTCCCTTCGGAATCCCCAACATGAGACAAACAAACATCCTCACCACAATACATTAGCTATTCATTCACATTTGCATGGTTATGTCGGGCGCTGCCAACTCAGTCTCTGTGCAATGCTAATCAATTCCTGCAGCAGCTGGATAAGACCACTGCACCCTCCCTTTGAGCGAGAGCCAACACTAATATGAATGACTCATTTGCAATGTAAAACAAGATCAATTAGTAATCCAGCATGGAGGGCGCATGCAAACCACCCCTTAACCTAAAATATGAAAACAGACTGCTGCTGTGTTTTAGCTCTAACGGGATTACGCAGGTCTGCATGGGCTACCGTGAAGTTGTGGACGGAATCTCCTTCCCTGTAAGCAAAACAATGGAGTCAAACCATTTTTCAGTGCCATCGTAGACCTTTACTTTCATTGCTTTATTGAGGGCACAGCAATTGTGCAGAATTCGAATGATTCTGAAAGCACTGTGACCTTCGCACCCCCCAATTAAAAAGCGCCACAATGCTGGGCCCTCGTCTGCTTTTATCTGCGCGTCCCTCGTTCTCCCCCTCTCCTCCAAGCGCCGCCATCAAGTGAAAGCAACCAAGAGATTGCTGCATAATTCAAGATGTTGGGGTTAAAGACCTCATTTGGGGGAAGCTGCATCTCTTATCCCAGTTTCCTACTTTACCCCCTGCTGGTTCACTTAGACTCGTGGATGTCAGGAGTGTGTAATTATCTTGTTACGGCACTGAAAGGACTTTGGTGTCCCGTGATCAAAGTGTGTATGATTGGAGGGAATGAGAGTCACATCTGTAAGCTCTGCAGAAGCTGGAGCGGGACTTTAATGGGTAGAGGGTGACCTTGGGGTGAAACTTTCCTCCTCCTTTCTCTTCTTCCCAATCACTTCTGGTCCACCCTCTTCAGCATTTGTTATTCCAGCCACCCTGCTCGGTTCTCTCACCTCTTGTCAATAGAGAGAAATGGAAAGTAGAGAGACAGAAACAAAACCATTTTACAGACATCATAATGACCAAAGATACCAGTTTGTTGCTGTCTGGTAAAGCTGTCATTTGCCTACATGCACCAGGCAGAGATCATATGGTCTGGAATGGAACAATTTTCCAGTCCCGATTTGGACGTAATTATGAGCTTTAGCTCGAGATACGAGAACATTTTACACCCATTCTGTTTTATTTCCAGCTGCTGTTCTGCAAGTCATAATTAGATTACAGTGGTGCCCGCGTCTCGCTAGTGCTGCTGAGGAGCACTGACTCAGCATGAGTCCGCTCAACGTGAAAAGGAGGAATCCCTCCTTGCCTGCTTATCAGCTGAAAGAACACTGCCTCCCACCCAGTCATCCAGGACAGGCGCCACTGTGAAGGAGAAGCTCTTGACAGGGACAAACGAGTCTCCTCACAGCGGCTGCAAGATCAAATTAACTACAGACAATAAGCTGTCAGGTGGGAGACGGTCGTGCACGTCGAACAGTAAACCTGGGTTTCGGTGAATTGTTTTGATAAGGCCAGTCAGGACTAAAGTTTGACGACCACGTAACGGAGCAGTAACGGTGAAGACCCTCCTCTCATCAAACACAAATCCACCAACTTATGCTGTAGCTTGGTCCAGGAAACCGTGTGAAAGTCTAACACGCGATCGCGTGACCTCTACCTGAGCATCCTGATGGAAATGTGACCAGTTCAGCACAAACTATGAAATGGTTACGTACGTGGTTCAGAGCTGGTTCTATAGGATATGAGTGGCTAGTTGTTGTGACTCTGTAATGCTTTCAGTTTTCAAATGCAGCCCCTCAACTGAGACGCAGCAGGTACATTTGCACCAGAAGAAGGTTTAGGACCCCTTCAGAGTCTGTGACCCTGAGGCAGTTTCCTAGGCTTGTTTTTTTTAATTAATTTACTTACTAATGACAGTTTATAGCCAGTATTTACCGGGTTCATATGAAACACAGCCAGGCTTCTATGGTCTTCATGAGTCAAGGAGAGACGTTACAAATGAAACGCTTTACTTTAGAGAATCCCAACAGCTGCTCGCATGTTAACTGATTGTGCTCAGTGAACATGTTACCTATACCAGCATGACCGGGACCATGAAGCTAGCAGTGAATCACAGACGGAGAGAGAGGGGGAATCAGACCATCAAAGGCTCACCTCAGCCCCCGTCACTCTGCTTTGAGGAACAGCTTCTGGATCCTTCTCCACTGATGTAAAGTGAGCAGAGGAGCCCTGCTGTGAAGCCATCACATAGGTGTCACAGATGCTGACATGGCTGGATGTGTGGCGCGCTGCCATGTCAGCGAGGGTTCAAAAGCTCCTTCACATCCAGCTACGTCTGGGCGCTGCACTTATCTCTTCCCTGTTAAATACAGTTGAATGTGATAAGCACTGTTTCCACAGACTCGTTTGATGTTTGCGTTTCAAAAGCCAGCAGAACATGTGTGGCGGCGCGTGGAGTATGTGCTACGGTCGCTGGTGGTAATATATGGAAATCGTCTCTCAGGAGCATTTTGTTTGCTGCATAAGCAAAAAAAAAGTAGAACCAATTTACT
The DNA here is from genome assembly GCA_030770545.1 of Macropodus opercularis. Classification (NCBI taxonomy): domain Eukaryota; kingdom Metazoa; phylum Chordata; class Actinopteri; order Anabantiformes; family Osphronemidae; genus Macropodus; species Macropodus opercularis. The sequence continues at coordinate 6,104,756 of CM061090.1, read as the reverse complement.
GCCCTCGTGTTGGTTTAAACGAGAAAGAGAAAATGACACAAGTCTCACCGTTAAATGGCTTTTAGTTGGCTGAAACCTGGCTGGGAGCTAATTGGAGCTTATGGCACCATCCTCCACGTACACTACCTAACCACCAGTCCAGCAACAGCAGACCAGGGATGAAAGGCTCCTGTCACTGTGCCGGCACAATGTTGAGCCATTCTACTGAAAAAAGCACAACTGAGGGGGAAACGGTGGCTCTGGTGCAGACGTGACCAGCCCTGAACCCTGAGGGAGCTGTCCTGCTTATTTTACAGCTAACCCTGATTACCTGGATCAGGTGTGCTCAGCCAATGAGAAGCCATCTCATTGGATGGTTGGTAAACGAGCAGAACTATGGCCCTCAAGGACCAGAGTTTGCTCCCCTGTGGTCTGTTGTAACTTTTATTATCAGGTTGTTTCTCTGTGAGCTCCAAATTGTTAGTATTGCTGCTGGTGCTGAGTTCAGGTCTGTCGTTATTCTTATATTTCTTTTTTCTCTCTGTCATTATTTCTAGTCATAAGTTGTAATGATCGGCAGCTTTACTTCCGGGTTTGGTGTTTTATTTTGAAATATTTCCTGTTTTGTATTTTCAGTTAGCTTGGATCATTATCATTGTTGCTATCACCTGTGTTTTGTGTCTCCTGCTCCAGTATTTAAACCCTCCTCTGTTCCTGCCACATGCTCGGATCGTCGCTGTTTCTTGCCATGTCTGTTCCGCTTGTTTTGTTTTTATGGCCAGGAAGTCAGGCTGTCGACCCAGAGTTCTGTTCTGTCTGAGTACTTGAGACTATGCCATAGTATTGAATTCAAGTCATGCGATCTGACTTGGAGTTAAGTCAAGAGTCAGTTCTAGCCACAGTCCTGGTCCAAGTCATCAATTTTGTATGATGAATGTCACGTCACGTCAGGACTCGTTTTAGTCTTGCATGTAAGGACTGTCACCATTTTTCTCATGTGGCAATGGGAACCTTGATGTTTGGAAAAGAAATGAAAAATCACTAATTTGATTAATGGACTTTATTTCCTGGAACCTTGTCCCTTGTGTCGTAAAAACCGTTTCGGAGCCATTTGCGTCACGGAAGCGTGTGCGACCCATCTTGGTCTGTTGATTTTGCCTCTACCTGCTTCCCACCCGATGATGGCTGACATCGGTTCCAACAACCCTGCGACCTTTAACAGGACAGCACTTGAGCGCTGGATGTCATTTCTGTCTAGACTAATGAAAAGCACACAATGTTGTTGAATTCCATCCAAACTGAAATTGCTTTGATGATCAAATTTTCCGATCGGTTTTCTGTTCGGGGCAAACGTGTCCATACTATAGCTTCACCGATATTTAGTCAGTACAAATAGTTTAATGCCTTGTGAATCAACAGCCTCATAGATCATGTGTAAATCAGCAAATCTTTAGTGAATCTGCTTGAATTGTGAACGGGCAGAGCAGGCTGTAGCATGTGTTAATTGTACCGCACTATCTCCCATTACTCTGAGCTTCGCCACCCTTCTCAGCTCATCTATAATTCAGCGCCAGTGCACTCCTTGACACAGTGCAATTAATTAGTCTTTTTGTTCATTAAAGGCACAGCTTTTAGAAGACCATCATGTTTTATTTTCGCTTTAATTACTTTGTGCTCTGGCAGCCTTCTTTTTCCAAGATGTATCGCAGGCAGACCACTCTCCAATTAGAAGAATCTCCTTGTTTATCCAGCAGGACGACCAAACGTCAGCTGTGTCTTTGAGAGGTTGGGAAATGCGACTAACAAGTTCCTGTTGCGTTTGACGCAGTGACTCTGGACACGATCTTCAGTTGCTCTGGTCAGCTGGTTCGTCTCTGAGCCTTTTGGTTTTGGTGATGTCAGGTGATGATGATGTTTGCTTCAAACTTTTCATTTAAAGGGAGACTTCTTTAAACCTTTTCCTGCGATGTAAAGCCGTTTAGAAGAATCAACACTATGACAGGTTTTCCCATCAACCCTGCAGGGGTCGGGGCTGATGAACAGACTGATGCGTTAACTCTTGTCACTCTCTCCTCTGGTCTTTTATTGCTTGACGTTAACATAGCTGCTTTTTATCTCTGTACGCTTCTCCCTTCAATGGAAACACTGAAGAGGAATCTCTACACCACCGGTATTTTTATCTGTATATATTTCAGCTTCTACGTACATATTTTCAGCTGAAATATTCACCTTATTGCCTCTCTCGAGGCTTAAATTGTAGCCCCTGGAGCCCTACATCTGTGATTCAGTTTCAGCAGCGGGTTGGCAGCCAGTTGCAGCAGCTCCCCTTCCCTGGGTTGTTAAGTTTTGGTGCCTGTTTTTGCCAACTTTATTTTCGAGCGTTTTCTGATGTGATGAGAGGATGTGAACTTAGTGCGATCTTTCTGACTCCAGGGTTTGTGTAGGGGACGTTTGATTTCTCTTTCGGGAGGTTGGTGTTTCCATGGATACAGCATTGTACCCAACAGCCATTATCCCTGCCATCAGCTATTAGCCCCGCAAAACACAGGCCAGGCAGGAGATCTGAAATCCACTAGAAGCGGAGGGGGGTGAGGTGCAGGGCTGCTGCGAGGCTCTGAGGAGAAGTATCCCCCTCAGGGGATCAATAAGGTGTTATCAATTTCCATCTAAAGGCCAGATGCAGACTTTGGGGTAGTGGTCTGCACACAGGCAAAGCCGTGACAAAATGTCCTTGATAATTACAGCTAGAATGACACTGGATGGTTATATTACTCAAGCATCTGTGAGATGGGATTATTGTGCTTTCTCAAGAAACTTAAGGGACAGATTTGACAGTTTTTAAAACGCACATTTGGTAAATATCAATTTTACTGGAAAAGAGTTCAGGACAAAAGGAAGAAAAAAAAAAGTTCTGTAGACTGATGCAAATTGTTTCTTATCGCAGGACCTTTGATTTGCTGGCAGCAGTAGTTGCTGGTCAGTTACTGATTCTGGCAACTAGACGACGTTCTGTGGCTTTTTGTCAATCACAGACTGAGTATTTAATATGACTTATTATTTTGTAATCCTGGCACTTCACCAGGCAGAGAGAGGACGCTGCAGGAGCTGTGTGCTTCTTGCCTGGTGTCACACGCCGTGTAAATGCCAACTCTCGCCCTCATTAACTGTAAGTGACACAAACATTAGCAGTGAAAGTGTTCAGGTGTTTACTGGCGCCAGGACTCCTCTTCTCTGCAATGCTTTTAATTATTTGTGCAGTCATTAAATGTTGATGAACTTCCACGGGGGAGACCCAGCGGCCATGTTTGACACGTCCCCATGGAACCGCAAGGAAGACAACAAACCACCGAAACCTGGAAACAGATAAGGGGGATTCACACCAACCACAAAGCAACAGCACCCAGCGAACTTGTCCTGTGTGTGTCTGTGAGAAACGTACATGTCATCTGGTCTACACTTCGACCGTTATTACGTTTTACTAACCTAAAAGCTGTGGAGGTAAAGCAGTCACTGATCAATAAGAGGTTCAGTTTTCAGCTCTTCGTGGCATAAGTCAAAATGTCCTTGGGCACAACACTGAAGCCTCAGTTCCCCACAATGAGCCTTCATGATGTGTCACATTAGGGATTTACAGTATTTATCCAGACGATGAGCAGAGACTGATGGAGTTTTGCTTAAATTGTCTTCTTTCTTTCCCGTTTTACGTTCGGCTCTGTCAGACTGTTTGTGCTTTTATACTGTATTTATTCTAGTGTCTCCGAGGCTTGTGTTGAGTCTTCACGTTTTCTCAGTTTACAGTAGTTAATTTCTTCACCAGAAAACATGAACCATTTCAACTCATTTCCAGTAAACAACTTAAGTCTAGTGCTCCAATATGTTGAAAAATTAAACAGAATTCTTCCACTTAGTCAACCAATGATAGGTTCTGTTTTTGTCCGTGTTGTTTTCCTGTTGGTGACTTAATGACAGGACACTCCTACATAAGTAAATCTCAGGCAGCGGGATCAAAGCGGCTCCATCAGTCACACTCCTCTGAAGCTGTGAAAGACACAATTAAAAGCGAGCAAAGTTTCGGCCTTTATGCCGTCTCTCTGAGGCGTGTGTTTATCTCCCCTCCCTCTCGTGTCACCGGATGCTCTGCCTCTGATCTGCTGTTTAATACGACACTGCGTGGTGTCGATCCTGTGAAAGAGAACGAGACGACAGCGAGAGACACATCTGGTCAGCTGCAGTGTTGCGCCTCCCTCAGGACCTCCCACAAGCGTCTCCCCCAACTCACACTGCTTTTAATTAGACAGGTGGCTGGAGAGCCTCATTTGCAGGATACTTTTTGCAAAATAACTCTTTTGATCCTCGATGGCCTGTGACATCAAGACACAGCTTCAAATCAGGTAGAAATTGGAAGACTCGGCTCCTAATTTCTGGCTGTGGCACAGTGTCAAAGGGATTGTTAAATTAATCCCTCAATACGAATTAAACTCGCACCAACTCTCATTTAGCTCTAAGTCTTTAACTCGTGTGAATGTTGTCATTATACGTTTCTGATTTTCAGATAAAGCAAAGCATCACATTAGAGCCTTGTCTGCGTCCATTAGTATGCAACGTACACCGTCAGCCTCGTATCAGTCCAGCCAAGCCGTACACCCCGACACAAGGCCACAGTCAGACTGAATAATAATCACGCTCTCTGGCAGCAGGGGCTTTAAAATGCAAAGAGGGCACAATGAAGGTGTAATGCCATGCAAACACACATTCGCCTTCGCTGGGCTCGTTGCACCACCTGTGATACATACAGGATATCGAAGATGATACTTGTCGTGCATATGAATGTAACCATTTATGTTATGTGTGCAGAATTCATGCTGCGGATCCTCATCAATTAACTCGCTGCACATACTAAACAGGTAACGGATAAGTGTGATGTTAAAATGCGTTTTCCTAAATCACAACCCGGATGCAGGAGTGAAAAGAAACGCGCTGTCGCCACAAAGTGCCAAATGACAGGTTGTTTTATTTAAAATGTTTTTAAAGGCCAGAAGAGGTGAAAGTATTCAGTAAAGCGCAAGCTGTGAGAAAACCTTTATATATAACTGTAGTGTGTATATATAGAGTATGAGCCCTAAATCCTGTTCGTCAGTGATCCAGTGTGTGTCTTCGCCGCACAGTGATGGATGCTTTCTGGTTCTGGCTGCTGCAGCACTTTGTTTGGTACAAACAGATCTGGGAAGGGAACATGAAGGACAGACACGGGAAATCCTGCCACCTGCACAAACTTCATCATCAAAATAGAAATTTACCCCAAGTCAACATGTAAAAGTACCAAAAATAAATAGGTAAATAACGCGTTTCCAGCATTAGGGCTGTGTTCTGGTTTCCGTCAGCAGTGCTTCACCTTCATGAGATAAAAAAACAGCTCGCTTTGTCCATTTTGCTCTTATCGTTTGCACTGAAAGCCTGGTCCCATGTTGGTCTACCTGAGGTCAGTCTGTCAGCACAGAGCTGCAGCCGTTAGTCAGTCGGCATCTGGAGCGAAAGCCACATAAACGCCGTCTTCTCTAAGAATCACTTCGCTGCATTCTGCCTTAGAAGTCCAGCGAGGGAGCAGAGATGGGTTGGAAAACGGCAAATGAACAGCATTTCTTCCCGCAGACGTGTGGCTGACTTAAGCTCAATCAATCAGTGTTGTCTGGGACTTTAAGCTCCTGCTACTGCAGTTATATCACTAATCCGGAGTTACAAGGGCTGCTGCATTAAGATGAATCTGCTGAAAATTGGATGTTGCAGGGAACAATGTTATCCCTGCTCCCGGGTTAGATTGCTTCTCAACTGTTCCTCATTAGGGGACAATCGCTTCGGGTGTCAGACTGGACAATTGTGTTAAGACTGGAGAATCCACGGGGCCGACATTAGAGGCTGTTCACTCACTAACTGTCTGAAAGCATATTAGCGGCAGACAGGCACAGCAGCCTGGAAGGAGCTAAAAGCAGCAGACAGGTGACTGTTTACTTCCTCTTAGAACCATGTGTGACTTCCTTTACAGAACTCATTTAATGGGTAGATGGCGATGGAGACTAAATTCCTCAGTAACTTTAAATGAGCGGAAAAGTTCTGGCAATGAAATAAGTAAAGTGCTGCATCCAGAAAGTTCAGATCACTGATAACTGTGCAATCAGTGAGTGACCTACCGCAGACAACCGTCATGTCTGACTCGTGCCCCATTTAAACTGTTTGTGGTGAACACGCACAACTGGAAAAGTTGTCCAGTTGTTAGCCCAGAATCGCTGGTTTGGTCCCCGATCATCATTTATTGCTTTACTTGCTGCTCCAGACTGGTTTCATTTTATTCAGGATCATGTAAAGCCGGACTTAGTTAAACTTACGTCCAAGGCTGTAGGATTCTCCTTGTGTTTGTCTTCTTGTCTCAGATCCTTTGAACTAATGAGCCAACTAATAGCTTTGAAAACCCTCTGCAGTTACCTCCTACTGGCTAATGATGTTTTCCGTAAGCAGATGTGACTGTGACAAACCATGCCATGTTTTTCTGAGGAGTACAACCACACAAACCACAGCTGGGTTTATGTTGTGTTGTTACAGGCTTAGGCTGTTAGAACGTTTTCAGATGATGCTAACATGGACATTATGGAGGAAGAGAAAGGATCAGGAAATCTCAAAAGCTACGTAGCCCTCTGTGCCTGAAGCCAAAGCTTATTAAGGAGACCAGCACATGTTCGGGTCAGTTCAGTTGTCAGGGTCTTCCTCCTCTATGACAGCTCTGCAGTCGGAAATAAAAAAACGAACTGGCCAAAAATGGGACATTTGTTCAGTTTGAGGCCACAGGGTGTAACCTCCACGACTGAAAACACACTCGCTGCCGCTGGAGGCAGGCGCTGCTCAGACCCTGCTGGCTACAGTAAACAGAGGAGGAACACGTGGACTGGGCAGAGCAAACGGGTCAACTGGAAACCATTGTGAAAAGCACAACAGAAACGTACACGTGTCCAACTAACCCATGAAGGGGGCGGTCGCCCACCCTGAGCCTGGTTCTTCACTCCACTGTGTCTTGGTCAGTGAGATAAGTCGGTGACCCTGGAGAGTAGAAAACTAGATTCCTGACTCGAGTCCTAGTCACGACTCGACCACTCACCTCTACTTCTTTCTGCTATACAGACGCACAAGTGAGAAACTTTCGCACTTTTGTCTTTTACTTGAACATTTGCTTTGCTACTAAAGAGTCAAAACTCCACTTTATGTCCAAACAAGTCTGGCGTATTTAAAATATGAATGAAATTACTACGGCTGCGTTAAAAGGAAACCCATGTTATCGCTCAGCAGACGGCGAAAGCTTTAAAACCTGTGGAGTCGCACACTGCGCCGAACACGGTGAACCTTCAAACTGCAGAGGGGGGTACATTTAGAAATGTTCCAGCAGGTAATACACATGATATCAAACAGGTGTGGTACAAGAAAATGTCCTGGAATATCAGCTGAGCAGATAGAGGAGCAGTGAAAACAGCCTTTGAATGATTAAGCGGACGTTGGCGTTCGCGCGCCCACTTCTTCACCTCCCCCAACAGTCGGGCTTATCTGCCGCTCGCTTGTAGTGGAAGGCTTCAGCAAGTTTGGGAGGAAAGTGGGGCAGGTAGACTTACAAAAGCCCATCTCGTTCTTTATATAGTACACAGCCCGTCCAGAATATAGATCAGGTTGCGGCACGGTATCTACTCCTCAGTGTTCTGTCCTTGAGAAGGAAAAAGAGACGCGAGTATCTCTTCCGTGGTGGACTGCTGGAGAACTTGGTCCATCTACGGAGCGATGGGAACATTTCTGATAGCATTGATTGGGTGCAGACAGAGGAAACTGAATAGCACTTGGCACGTACAGTGGCTCCTCAGGCTGCAGGAGCACGTCCTTGAAATATTACTTTTGCCCTCTTTTGTCACGGGTTGGACATAGTTTCCTTTAACTTGATTTCTTGTATGGTCGTCCTCGCTTCTTACGTTCTGTTTAGGTCGCTTCATTCTTGCACTGACTTTAAACTGAGAAATCAACATATTGGACATAACGTCTCTGACCTCAACAGTTGGTATTGTAATAAACGTTAGGGACAAAATATGGAGATTTGAGAGGCTGAGCATTAGAGAAGTGCAGATTCTCAGTGTAACTTTAACTTTACTGATTAATTAATAAATAATTAATTAATTACAGCTATTTCCCAACAACGAGGCAGAAATACTGTCTGACAGGTTGGGTCAAAATATTATTTGTTCTATGTCTAGAACTGACAACTGACGGCGCTGCCGGAGCTCAGGGCCCTCACAGACCGAACTGGGTCTTTTATGTAGCAAGCTGGAAATAACACAGGTTACGGTTTGTTGATGCAGGCGTCTACAGAGTGCATCCATTTCCATACAGCGTTATAGGATTAATATCTCTCAGCTCCAACCACAGAGGATTAAGGAGCTTTACCTGATACGACTGTGTGATGTTACTGTTGGTAAGATCTCTCTGACATTTGATAGAGGTCACTGTGAAGACTCTCACTGACCAGGTCACGTTGAGTCATGACAACTGGACTCAAATACTGAAACCACAGATTTCTGTTTTTCTATATCTTGGTGCGTCTGATTTTGGTTTTGCGTTGTCCCTTCCTATATTGTAAACACTGAAGAGTGTCAGCCTTGTTTTTAGGAAGAGCTTTGAGCACAAGTTGAACCATCCGATTGCAACAAGGTTTTTATTGATTCGCCTCATCAGACTTTACATGAGCTTTAACCACTTTTGACAGCTCCTCATCGGTTCTCGTCTGTGTAGTAAGACTGTAGAGCTGGTACAGAAATGATTCCCTGACCTTAATAAAGCAGCAGCTGTTCCCTTTCTCTCTTTGGCTGTTGAGCACTTTCTTCTTCCTGCGCTCTCTGTGTCCTGAGGTCAGCTTTGGCTCGGACACAGATAAGGGGAGAGGTCTGTGAGAGGGCCCGATAACAGCACAGCCGCGTTATCGTCCATGTTAAAACCCCTCACCTTGTTAGCATGTTAAATGATGGATCGTCCTCTTGGACTATAAGGGGCCGACATGGAAACCCTGCAGCCCGGTGATATATTACCCCGTCTTTATCTCCCCGACTGATTATTCCTCCTCTATCATAAAAGCTAACTGTGAGTGGGGATGAATTGCCTTGTAATGTGGCCTAGAATTACTTGATTATACTCAGGTTCATTTTTACCTTGTTAGAATTACGTTCTTCACATTTCTGCAGCGAAGGCAGGACATGCTCCTCTTTCCACTGTATGACCCTGTTGTCCAGTTGTCTACCTTTGGTCGACTGGGTATTAAATATTAACAGTCAACACCTGTAACAGCATAACTGAGAAAGCCAGAACAGAAGGGACCACTGAAGCCATCTATCAGAGCATTATTAGCACTAATCGCTCTCACAGTGAACTACTGCTCTAATTACAGGACATATTTTACATGTGGTGATGTTGGGATGGAAGTGACAGTACTGCCTCTTATTACCATCATTAATAATCACAGCTGGACTGTCACTCTGTAAAAAAAATCTGATGTCTGACCTCCAGCTGGGAGTCACAGCTGAGAGCTTACGTCTCGAGTTCATCTCTCACATCAATGTTACGTCATCACTAGATGTCTAAACTGAATTGGGATTAGTATTTTCACATGATCAAACCCATCATAACATTATGAGCACCTGCCTAATATTGTGCTGTTCGTGCTCCACTAGTCCCCTCAGCACCTCAAACCATTTCTGAACTATTTTCCTTCGTGGCAGGAAGCATCTTCCTGCTAAAACAGGCCACAAACATCAGGGAATTTCCATGAGAAGACACGGACACGGTCTGCAGCAGTGCTTCGGTAGGTGATACATGGCAAATCAGCGTCCACATGGATGAGTGGAGCCATGAACGCTGCCCAAAGCGTCACCCTGCCTTCGCTGGTTTGCCTTTTCGCCATCGTACAACCAGCATGAACTTCTTCAGCATCTACAGCACAGCAGCTCATCTGTCGGATCAGACCACACAGCCCAGCCTTCGCTCCCCACTGTTCGTCTTGGATGTGATTTTTAGGAAAACCCTAGAAGAGCTGTGGGAAACGTTCTGTCCCAGTTCTCCAGCAATCCCAACTGGGCCATTGTCAAACTCCTTAAACTCATTTTTCCTGCTTCTAACACATCAGCTCTGAGGTCAAAATGTTCAGTTACTGCTTGAAATCTCCTCCTACTGGCAGGAGCCACGATGAAGAGATGATGTGTGTTATTCACTTCACCTGTTCTCTGAACGCTATGCCTGGTCGGTGAACATAAATGAACGCAGTCTGCATCTGTCCACAGGGGTCTGCACTCCAACGTCCCTCCCTGCCTCATAAACACCTGCACCTTTCACGTTGCCCCTGCCTGCCGACACATTTATTATTCTGTCATCTTGAAGCTCATGGCAAGGGTGAAATCCCAAGTCAGGCACTGAGGGAGTGAAAGCTGGGTCGATGAAACCATCTGATAAATTGATAAGGAAGGAAATAAAGCAGCGTTATGGATTAGACTGACCCGGTTCTTACTGCAGACACTGGATGCTCTTGATGTGAGTTTAATATTGGACGTGGTTTTGGTCCCATGTACTAGAACCAACATGACTGTACAGTTTATAAATAATAATAGTGTTTGATCTGTGGGATAGTTGGAGACTGACTGGATGCTGCAGAGGAGCAGAGTCAGGACTGTGTCACTGGTTTAAATTAACAGTGTGATCAGAGTCACTGAGACGAGCAGACAGCAAACATCAACTACTCACCAGCTGTAAAACCTTGTAAGACATTTGGTTTATTACTGCAAACGACGCACAATGACCCTCATCTCCGCTCAACCAAATCTTGTCTCACAGTATGTTCAGAATAGTTAAAGAAAACGATTCTGCATGTTGCCTTTCACCAAAATCACAGACTGTCAAACGCTGACCTGATAAATTTGTCCGCGTGTCATCGTGACGCCTCACAGAGCTCTAGAGAAAGACTGAACCCAAACCATGCCCAGCAATATCCTGGCTGAACCAAATCCAAAGTCTGTTATATTTTATGATTTATTTTCTCATCTTTTTTTTTTTTTTATTGGCACTTAAAGACGAAGCATTGATTAATGTGGTCCAGACTCACTCAAACAGGATATTTAGACTCCACAGGGTTTGGTTCAACCATAAGGTGGTGATCACGCTCCGAAAAACTGAAAGAAGAAATGTTGGGCTCGGTTGTCTTATCAGTTTTTTAAATGTTGAGTGTTATTTATAAAGTAGATTATGATGAATCACATTGTAGATGAAGAAACCGCTCACTTTCATTGTACAACCGATCAGTTGCAATATAATAATTATCATTATATCAATTATGCACACCTTCAGTCATTTATCAGGAGTTTTACATGAAAGCGTATTTCCTAAGCTTTTAATCCAGCTGCTGTGCGGCGTGAAGCCTCCTTTTTAAAGTGGAGCAGGTGAAACGGAGATAAGACGCTCTGCAGATTATTTTAGGTTGGATAAAACATCCAGGGGGAAAAGTACCTTTGCAAGGTTTCCATTTATTTATTTTCATTCCCACGCATCCAGCGAGAGACGATAATGTACATGCGACGTTAACGCAGGCTGAGGCACATGAGATAAACAGAAGTACAGGCAAGAGAAAATGACTCTGTTACTGGGCCCTGAACGGAGCCGTGGGGGGCGCTGACAGCTGGGGCGCCTGCCGTCTGTGCGTTTTCCCATCTCGCGGTTGCCACGGCGCTGGCAGCTCCTCCAAGCCTGCATCACGTCGTTGTGTTAACACAACTTTACACGGGGCTTGTGTCCCTCCGCTGACAGTGACGAGAAACAAGCAGCCGTGTCTGTCTGCAGAGGGCGGATACCACCGCCACCGGTGTGTGTGTGTGTGTGTGTGTGTGTGTGTGTACAGTAGGGCCAAATGTGAAGCCGTGGCTCTAAATCACCTCCAATAAAAACAAGCAAGGAGGAATCGGCAGAATTATTCATGGCTACTCTTGTCTCATTCCACCGAGAGATGACAGCAGGAGGCAGCAGCGACAGACACGGGGCCACGCTGCATTTCTGAGATGAGAAAATAAACTGAATCAATATCCCCACTGTTGATGCCATGTGGCAGAGATTGATGCTCTGCTGGCGCGTATAAAATATGCATGCCCTTCAAATTCCGAAAATATTGTTTTTGTGGAACCAACGCGTTAGGCTGCAGCAAACTTTTAGATTGTGTTACAGGCAGCTAAGAATACACTCACTCACGCTCTGCGCTGATCGGTATCTGAAACCCAGGCTGCCGTCCGTCACTGAAGCCGCTGTCTAATGATTGCTTCATCAATACAAGCCAGTAGTTCCCAGAATATCACGAGATGCTGTAGGTAAAGGTTTACGTGAGACGTGACGTGAAGCTGCGGTGCTGGGTTCTGCAGGCGAGCCCTCAGTCCTGAACACCATCAGGTTGGTAAACGACAGTTCAGTGGTGGTTTAAGTTGGGCTAAATATCTGCCAGCGTCCTCCTCAGGTTTCTGTTATGATGAGCCTGTACAGTAACTCAGCGAGAGCCACTGATCACATAAAAAACGATGGTGTTTTTACGAGGACCCAGAGGTGTCGACTGTTTGCCAAGTCCCAAAGTCTCCCTTCAGAGATTTGTGTTTTCAGCCAATGGTCAGAGGCGGCTTCCAGTGGAATGTGAGCCAGTGTAAAAATAAAACTCAAACACTATTATATTACTATGTATGGTCGTGTCAGAGCAAACTGCCATGTGAGGCTGGGAATAAAATGAGTTGTGGGGCCTTGGTGACCCCCCCCCATACTTCACTTCTTAGATGAGTATTCAGCTACATTCTCTGCTTCACACAGCAGCTGAATTAAAATCTGCCCAGAGACTGAAACCAGTGTTAAAACACTGCAGGATCCCAGTTTGATCTCTGTTCATTTGTGGTAAATTTGCTTTAGCAAATTAACTGGAGGTTGACTTGCTAGTTCATTGTGCTCTATTTTCTAAACGGGCCAGTTCTGATGCTACTGTGCAAGCGTCCAGCCCAGAGTGAGGCCTGACGACCTCTGATCAGCTGGAGCACGTCTGGATCATCAATGTTTCATCATTCAGCGGATTTCCATTTTCAAGTCATGCTCTCGGTTTTCATCCGGACTTGGTGATGTCTGGATCAGGCTCTTCTCTTCCTCTTTGCTCCTCTGTCTTCCCTGTTTTTTGTAGTGTTCTTAAATGCGTGCGACAAGTTGACATTATTCCTCGTACAGTGTACGGTAATGAAGAAGCTCAACACAGTGTCGTACAACCCCAGCACTAAATAACGATTTGGTGGTGTAATAGAGCAGCACACGCATAGAAATGCTCGATGGCGCGGAACCATAAATCAGGCTTTACTCCACAGATTGATTTGGTAAAATGCCAAGATCAAAGAAATCTGACATGGAAGAATAATCACCTTTAAAAAACGGTCTCAAGGATTGTTTTTAAGTCATTTAATACAGTTGTTTGATGGGTTTTATGTCACTGGTTTCCAACTATTTTATCATTGTTTCCCAAATGATTGCTTGTTGTGTTTAAAGGTAGGGATTTCAAGCACTTTTTCAAATGAATAACAAACATTGTCGTCATAATGGGAGATTAATTATAAACCTCTTCTGGAAATGGCCTGACGTCACAGCTCTTTTAATGGGAATAAATCAATTCTGGCAAACACTAAGCAGATCCAATTGAACTTAATTGGGCTCCATAAATTGGGTTCATTTGTGAGTGGAGTGCAGAATGATGCACGCAGTTTGATTTAAGAAAACATTGGAGGGCAATTTTAGGATAATTTGAATGTGATTGTTGGCAGGCAGAGATAATAAAATATTTCTGACATTTAAATCTGTGTCAGCTCAGCTTAATTAGTTCGCATTGTCTGGACGTTGCCAGGCAACGGAGATTGCTCGGAGACAGGCTGACCTTTGACCAGCAGAAGCTGATCGGGAGCTGAAGTCAGGGCGGCCCAGGGAGAAGTGAGTGATGAGATCAACGCATCAACAGGAGGAAACTGAGACGGGCGGCTGGGGCGGAAACAGCCTCCAAAGCCATTTGTGGCATTTTGATTTTTATTTGTCACGAAAAGTTGACCTTATTTTCTTCAGATTAGTCACAAGCGGCCGGCAGAAAGCAGGCCGACAGTGGAGCAACAGCTGGGCCGACAAGAATACTAAGGACATGAAAACTTAATTTGGGCTGTAAAAGCTGCAAATCACAGACCTCTGTCTTCATGAAGGACACAGTTGAGCCTCACTGATGATTTATGCCCCTTTACACAAGACGCTGGGGTGCAGAGTGGCGGCGCAGGCTGGGTTTGTCCCTGCACTTCACCACCAGGACACCGTTGGAATATCTGCAGGACATTTAATCTGCAGGAAGCCGACTGCACTTAGGGAGAAGTAACAGGGAGTGTGACGCACCTGTAGATGTGGACCGAGGACCGGACTCACACCGACGTTAAAGGTTCCATAGACGTGTATTTACGGTTTACAGCCACATGATTTAATCTCTGCATAAATATTTATCTGCCACATGATCCTGATGCTACCGTAGAAGTTCTAGCTGCAGGCTTTTTATGGAAATAAGGCCGGTGACGGGCGGATCAGCAGCGCCGGTGACAAAATAGCTGGCGGCAGCAGATTTTTTCCCTCAGTGCAGAAGTGACAGGATGACGTTCGTTGAAGGTGCTAACTGTTCACTTTAAAAACACTGTCACATTAATTATGGCACAGCTGCATAATTAGTATCAACATTTAGATCAGCATGTTTCACAAGCGCCTGTGACAGAGGTTCGACTGAGAAGCCAACTATGATGCCTTTCAGTTTCCTTCCTACCTTGATTAGGGTCTTTGCTAAACAGTCAAAAGATGAAGCGGGAGAACCTGGATGGGCTTTTCCTTCTACAATATAACAGAACAGAACTGTCCTGTCAGAGCATCTCAAGCACATCACATCTGCTGTGATCAAAACATCACCTCATGATTCAAGAACGTTGACTTTAAGTGGTTCCCAGTAAGGACGGTTGTTTTACTGCGGCTCCTACATTCTCCCTCACACTCATAAAGTAACTTACTGTGTTTTCTGCGCTGTCATGTAACATCACGCTGCATTTTCAGGCTGTTTGACAGGTGTCACTTTCTCCGCGTTTTTTTCAGTTTTAGCAAACGTGTAGCCGGCAGATTAAACTGACACTCTGACGAGGATCAGCCCCAGACAGACAACACACACGGTGCTGTAATCTAAGAGCGTCGCGAAGGACCTGGCGCAGTTCACGGAAAAACCTGCTGCAAAAGCCTAATCCTAGAAAGAAATGCAACCAGGCCTCGTTTTTCGTAAACTTGCACAAACTTGTTTTACGGAAACCCAAAGAGTTTTAAACCGACCTCACCCAACCAGAAAGCGTTTTCCTCCAGCCATCAGGTGTCGAAGAGCTGTCATACACAGACGCTGTGGAGGCGACTGTAGGAGAATGAATTATCAGTTTGACAGAGTAAACACAGCAGCGTGTAAAGCTCAGAGACTGGAGTTGTTTGGATTCTAATCCATCACGCTGTAACATAAGGAAGGTGTCACATTAATTCAGCGGCCCAAACATGGCATTTCCACTATTTTATCTCAATTTGACAAAAGCCCAGCCATGCCAGTGACATTTCTACCAGAGATGGAGTTTTCCAATTAGTCTCTGCAGGTAACCGTCGACTCCAACCTTCATTTATCTCGTAATCGCTTTTTAAATAAGATTTGGGCTAAAACCTTTCAGAGGCGCACGGACTGGGCCGCTGCTGGCCCACTGGCTCATGCTCACCAGCTACTCCCGCTTATGGCCCTGCCTGCGGTAGAGGGAGCGTTGTCGGGTATCGCCTCCGTGTTTGCTCGTGTTCCCTCGGTCAGGGCTGAGAGGAGCTGAGCGACTCGGGGGACGGAGGCATTGCGTGAGTTAATCTTTCAAGTCCGACAAATTAAGAGCAAACCGCCAGATGTCAAGTCCAAGCAGACACAAGGGTGTGAGGGAACTGACTCCACGCTGTGGGGGAGAGGCACATTCTTTGCGAGGCCATAACTATAATAATAATAATAATTTTTACCTCTGTCTGCTTTACGGGCTGGGAAGACTAGTGTTACACGTCAGTGAAGATAAGAAATGTATCTCACGCTTCTGATGCAGACACGTCACCTGCAGGTATTTAGTTTTAGGAATAGCCACCACGTCGTTGTTAGATGTGTCACAGGTTGCAATAAATCCCATCAGGAGCATGTCGGAGGTATCGCATGTTTTCCGAGGCAGTTTAATTCAAACAGATAAAATCCAAACTCAATTTTCCAGTTTTTCACTTTTCCATAGAATGAATATATTTCACGTGCCTTCACAGACAGTGACACAAACACTTTCACTGTGGATTCGTCACTAACTCACAGCAGCTTCGGTCCTGTCACTGTATAAAATGAGTTCTAGAAGAGAGCGTCACATTTTAAGTTAGAAGTCAAACAAATTGACTGTAAGGAATAAGAAGATGGATTCAAATCAAGACCAAACACGATCAAAGGAGCCACACAAACACTGAACACAGCGAATAAAACAACGTCCTGTGGAAAAAGGAGAAAAAACTGAACTGAGCTACATGCACAGAACAAGTTAGTGAAGGAAAAGTGGGACAATCATTGTCCGACAAAATCAGTTACAGCAGTTATTGATGACAGATTCAGTCTAAAGTGGATATTTTTAATGAACAGAAAAGAGAATGAAAAAAAAGAAGGGAATAAAAGGCCCCTTTCAAGGAAAAAACTCTAAGGACTTGGAGCAAAGACGTTACTTCCATGATTTCTACTGCTGGGTCCTTTTACTGGATAATATTGTATAAATATTTATCACAAGACACCAAAAGATATTTAAATGTGTATTCATAGCGTGGTCTTTCAGATTGTTATTACACATGAGCATTACGCTCTAAATAATATTTGAGTTGTGACTTTAAACTCAGAATAGTGAAAATGTCCATAAGGTTCTTTTTCATCTTTTTTAAGCTAATTTTTTCCCGTCATGTATGTACGTACCTTAATACCTTTTTTTCTATATATTTATTTTAAATATTCTGTTTTACCAACCAAACAGAGACTCATTACATATGTGTTGGAGAATGAAGTGAGTTCACACATGAAGCTTTTTTATGTATGGATGTGGTGAATTTAGGAGATTTCAGGTTACGACTGCTAAATGCTATAGTCGCTGACTCCCAGTGAGCAACATGTGACTGAGCTAAGGGGATTTTCTTCCTTTCAGGGTGAAGATATCAATCATTTAGCCGTGAAAAGAGGGCAGAGAGAGAGAGAGAGAGCACCTCAGGCTGAGGGCGCTCTGAGGATTCAGCTTTTCTTCTGTCAGGACGCTCGGTCGTTACTGAGAGACGAAAATACTTTGCAACAAAAAATAAAAGCAATAGGCCAGAGCAGGGAAAGCGGAGGATCTAATGTGGAAGATTTGACAGCAGCTCCACAATACCAGCAGCAGCACCCAGGGACCCTGCATGAACACAAGATCAAACACACTTGGTAAATAGAGTGGAGCTGGGAGATTAGCCTCCTGGTCAACTGTAGCACAGAGAGTTTAATCTGAGCCCTGGATGTATGGCGTTAATCTCCTGAAAGATCTAATGAAGTGTAGGCAGCTCCGTCAGGAGGAGGAGCCGCAGAACAACAGCGTAATATGGGCGTAACAGCTGAGCAGTGACTTCTCTGTCTGCAGACTCAAAGCTCACTGACTTTCCTCACGCTCAGAAATCACCACAATGCCAATTCAGTCTCACTCCGCATATGTGAGAGCTGGACACACATGTTCAAAAATACAGGAGCGTCTGTACCAAACCGAACCATTTATCAGACGCCCCTCAGTTGAAGCTCAGCAGCTCAGTTAATCCACTGAAGGCCTTTGTTTGGAGGTCAGCACACCTCAAATTTCGACATGGAGTAAACAAATTGAATCGAGGAAGACGTTCATGCGATGCTACGTACAATAGGTAAAAGCAGAACAAATAAATGCAGAACTAATCAGCATTTGCAGATAATTAATCATAAGCCAAATTAAAATTCTGAACACACTATGGTGCTACATGAAAAGTCGGATGCTCACCAAAGTAACCACTGATGTTGTACCATGGCTGCTTTGTTTAGAGCTTCATGTCTCAACAGTGAGGAGACAAAGCTGAAAGAAAAGTGTGTCGCCCTACTGTATGTGCCAAATATAAATGCAACAATGTGTCACCTCATGGAGGCGAAAGAGAAAAAATAAACGTTTTCAAGGTCATCGCAACAAACAGTGAGCAAGACGCTACAAGATGAAACTGTAAGATCAGTCAAAGCTGGGAGGAAACTGATTTTCAGCCTGAGAGAGCGTCAGTCAGAAAGAGGACAGAAGCGAAATGTCCACAGAGCAACAAATATTCAACAGCAAAGGAAAATACAGATATGGAACATTTAGTTCCAGGCAGCTGTTTTGAAAATTCAGGCATAGGTGATACACTACAAAGTATTTAGAGTTTACTTTCATCCGATGTCCATCTGCACATCAGACTTGTTTATTCTGACTTGAATACGTAATCGTCTTTATTCTTTTCAACATAATCCATCTGAGAAGTGCCCACTGCACCTGTGCTACCGTTTTGATTGACAGCTGCAGCGTTCTAAGGTAAAAAAAACCCAACAGGCGTCCAGCGTCGCGGCCTGACTGCACGCGCCCAGCTTTCACACCTTCTAGTCCACTTCAGATGCAGCTGAGGCCTCATTTAGACCGTGTGAAAGCTGTCAATCAAACTGCTGTCAGGACAGAATTGCCACACAAGGACTGCTGGGAAAACGGGTCCAGGTCTGTAGTCAATGATCTGCAGTAACATCATAAGCTGTAGCGGAGACGTACAGGAATCTGATGTTGCTGCTTTCAGCTGACGTTCACTACCAGCCTGCGTCATCAGTACTGAGCTTCAACCTATTACTTCCCTGGCATCGACTCTCAGACGATGATCGGTACATAAATCACTTGATTTGTCTCTAATCAAAACAATCAACACCAGTGTGTTTTATTTAGTGTGTTTAATTATCCAGTTGTAGCCGGTTGATCTACGCCTGTGCATCCAGCGCAGCGTCCATCTCATTTCTACGTAGAAGTAAAGATGTCATTACAACGACAAACTATGCTACATATGTAGAATATAATGTGTCAACAGTATAATACCAAGGCCATTTAGTAACCATGGTAACGGTACGTTTGTCACCATGAACATTTCACTGTGTGTGTGTGCGTGTGTGTGTAGTTTCTCAGTTTCTGTAAGAAGGGAGTGAAATGCTGCAACCGCTCAGCAACTGCGCTCAGCGTCTGTTATCAGTCATCAAGTTCAGTGTTCTGGACGAATATTGTTGGTAATTAAGCGGTGACACCAGGACTTGTAGTATAATTCAGTCTTCTGTTTGTATATGATTTCACATGACGCCGGCTTGTCGACGCCGTCATATTCCTTTAGAGCTGTCAAAGTCAGAGCAGGAAGTTTGTATAAGCTGAGCTGCGTCGCTCCTGCAGAGTCGACCTGTTACACTCGGGGTGATGAGAGTATTGCACTATGCAAACACATCCGCAGCCTAAATAAGTTAACAACCTGCTCCTCTGTCACCAGTCGCAGCTGATGACACGCCAGGCAACTGCTCTGGCAGAGAACTACATCTGTGTGTGCACGTGTGTGTGTTTCAGGGCTGTTATATATGACTTTAAACGCTTGTTTGAAGGTTAAGGTCAGAGCAAAATTGATATTAGCTTAGCAGTTATTCATTGACATGCGATTGTACCTTATGATGAGTCCAACTATAACTGGCAGGACGTCTCTCAGCTTATAACAATTCACATACATTTAAATCCATAGGTGGAAGATGGTTCTGGGCTCTGGGATGGTTCACGGTTCTTTTCTCGGACAGCAGGGGGCGCGTTACGTCTCACTCACAATGAGCAGTGGTGAGAGTAGAGGAGCGAGGCTCAGATTAGCATATGGG
Organism: Macropodus opercularis; assembly: GCA_030770545.1. Lineage (NCBI taxonomy): Eukaryota > Metazoa > Chordata > Actinopteri > Anabantiformes > Osphronemidae > Macropodus > Macropodus opercularis. The sequence goes on along the minus strand of CM061090.1, from coordinate 6,084,679 downwards.
AATTAATAAAGACTGCAAAAAATGAAGATGCAACAATGCCATTAAATAATGAATTCATCATAGAATAGAAAATATTTAATATTCAATTTAAAAAAAGTGAAAAACAATTGAAATGAAAATCCTGTCATTGTAAATATTTGGGTAAAAAGAAATACAATCATTTAAACCAGAACATTAATTTCTTGAAATGTCTGCTCAGCAAAATTGCAACATCCATAGGAAGCAACTGTAACTAAACATCTTTAAATGAACATCTTTGCTTCCACACAAACTATTAATTAATAAGTCACATTTGAAAAATGACATTTTGCTTTATAGCAAATCATCATAAATGAAAATCATCCATTTTGAAAGTTGTAGGAGAAAAGCAAAGAGTCCATCTTGAATCAAACAGTGTCTTAACCTGTGAAACCACAGCAGGAAGAAGTTTTATCAGCGCTGGAGCTGGACTCATTCTCAGGGGCTGCTTTACACTGACTTGACATGCGCTGCAGCTAAAGATAACACATAATCAACTCGCTCCAACACAGACCACGGGTCAGAGCAATTTCTCCTTTTGCTGGATTTCACTCCCAAAAAATGCAACAACTCAAACTGAGGGAAATCAGTACATTTAAATTTATAAGAACTGACGTTTTAGATTAAAGCTGACGATTCGCCTTCATTCATCCTGCTGCCGTGACGCAGGTGATGTTGTCTGACAACACAAAGCAAGTAAAGCAGCAGAGAAGTAAAGTGTCTACTCGTGTAGGACAGTATTTCCCTTTATGCTGTGAGGAGCCACAGATCATGTTGACTTCAAACTTCAGAGTCTAGTTGTAACAAACAACAAATCAATGAATTGATGCATCCTCATAATTATCATTTCCATCATTTCATTTCCATCACTAACATTCATCTGATCTGACATGTTAGACATGTCTAATAGCAGCTCTCACTCAGAGACCGATCCCTGTCACAGAACAACTGACACTATCAGCAAAGAGCGATATAATACAGAAGAAGCGCATAATAAAAACGCATAATTAAATGACCAGTGTGTGCGTATTCACGGTGGAGCCTCCCATTCTTCCATGACGGCTCTGTTCCAAGGCAGCATGTGTAATGAGGTTGTTCACTGCTTGGTTATAGCAGGAAATGCAGACAAACAAAGCTGCTGAAATTCTCCGTCACCGACATTCACCACAGAGACGAGGAAACGGGCTTCGTAATCCAGTTAATCGATTCATGCTGGACTGTGATTAGACCATTTCTGCAGCCATTAACCCGAACCTCTGGGGCGTCCACATTGTACCGCAGATTTATGATTATTACAATGATATTTCAGCCATGCTTATTACAATACAAATGAAGGGGTCTGTCCAGAGCGACGCAGAGCAGGGAACTGAAGGTCTGGGCAATCAAGTCAACTAGAGCTACAGTAATGTGCACGTTGTAGCTTTAATTGCAGCTTTTGAGGACGCGTACGTACTTAAAGGTCCTGAGGAAGCAGGTGACGTGATGGAGGCGGTGCATGTTAGCGAGCGACCAACACAGGGCTGCAGCGTTAGATGTCTGCTTGTTAATGTCCCACATCAGCCGTAGAGCTCGTAACGAGCAGGTACCCCAGCAGGAGTAAAGCTGGAATATCTCTTATTGGACGGCGAAGCGCATGAGTCACCTAAAAGCAACAAGCTGTTTCTGCTTTCAAGATGAATCTGCAGCTCACAGAGAGCAGCCAATCAGAGAGGGGCTTCATCTGCCCCATTTTCTTGTATCTGGTCGTTCCCCCGTCTGAGAGACGGAACGGCAGAAAACAAGGAGCTCTAATGAGTGTGCATTCATTTCCTCCCCCGCACATTTTCCATACATTCATCGCGTTTGGACTCAGCGTGACCTCTGGCTGTTTGAGATTCATCATCGAGCAGTCGTGCCATTTAGCAGCACATAATATCACCACGATATTTTAGTTGAATAACTTCTCCCCTTGTTTAATGATTAAAACAAATAGTTCCACTAAATGGACTGTTTCAGTGCCTTCCCTCTCTCCCCAGCGCATCTGCTGGCAAACGATAATGTGGGCTGTGAAAATGTGCCATCTTCTATTTATAGGCTGCAGCCCAATAACTTGTGTCTGACATTTCTTGCAGAAGTATCTTTGTCACTTCACTGCTCAGACGGGACGCGAGACCTCGGTGCCGATCGCTCACATAAGCTACCTAGGTTCATAAAAATAACATCCGTCGTCATAATCATGTATGCTGCTAGTGTGGCTAAAGTAATGGATGGGACGCAATCTATTATTCTCATCTGGTGGCCACAGGTGCAATAAAACACAGAGTCTTCAATTATTTCAAATGATCGTGTTGTTCCTGATGCATTATTTTATATATGCGGGTGCATTATGCAGTGGTGGGAATCATACGTACTCGTCCTTATCATAGCTGCACGAAGTTCAAGCATCCCATCAATTACTTTTACATTTTCAGCATCGTGCAATAACATTCTGTGAAGAGTGCAGCTGTTTTTAGTAGAAGGATCAGAGAGCAGGTTTAAGGTTAGACAACTTAAACCGTGGACTACAAGCACCTCCACCGAGCAGATCCTCAGGTCTTCAGCCAGTCTGCTGGTGAACAGACGCGTCTGGCTGACCTTTCAAACGATGGGTGTAACCGACGTGTTTTTCACCGCAGCTGAAATGACCAACATAACAGCAGCTCATCGTATGGGATGGATTAGAAAGTAGGAAATTAGTTCAACAAGCTCAGTGTAGTCGTCCAACAAGAGTCTTTTACAGTGAAATGAAAATCCTTCCAAAGTCAGCGAAGGAGAACTGAACACAATGTGTGTTTATCCTGAAGCTTTCAGTCCTTTTAAGTGACAGACAATATAAGGAAGTGACAGAATGACACTTTTCCTCCCCTTTCAAAATGCATAACTGATGATGACAGGGTATGATATTATTGTAGCACTGGTCATTTGCATCTCACTGTGTGAAATGAACTCATTTCATGGTCTGCTGGGTGGTTCGGGGGACCCACAAATAAGTAAGAATTGCCACTTGCTCAGGACGGTAGGGGCCCCGAGCGCTGCTGAGATGAGGGGTTTGGGGAAATGTGGAAATCAAGCCTGTGTAATGCCCAGGCCCTGCACACATTAGTGCTTTACTCCACATGCAGGGGAAGGGGATGGATCATTTCCCGAGGCGTTTAGCCCGGAGGAGGCAGCTCTCCTGTCTCCGACGTCAGTCCCAACCTCCAGGACTGAGCCTCTGTGAACTGCAGCCAAGGCTCCTACATTTCTATAAGCGAAGGTCATTTGAGCTGCTGTTTTTAGCATCCACCATCAATAAACCATTGCATATTAATCAGAGACATTATTATAATTACTGCAGACAAATGAGGCCATCACTGAAGAGACTGGCAGCCTGTGCTAGATTTTACACTGATAATGCAGCAGATTAAAAGGACATATGGACACAAAGCAGTTTTTACTGTAATAAGCTAAAGTGCTGCTCTAAGCAGCTACTACTGCGGCTAAAGCCAAGTCCGACAGCGCCGCTACCCGGACCCACAGGCCCGAGAGGTTGCCAGGATCTCTGCGCCGGGTTCAGTGAGTTTCGTTGCATAACGCGTCAACCTAAGGCTTGATGCATGTGTTCATACATTTCTCCCTCTGACTGTGTCAGTCATCTGGCTGCATGAGTCATTTGTTACATGTAGTCAGTTAGGACTAGTATGAAATGTGGCTTCGCCCTGAGTGCAGAACTGGCTAAATAGACTGAGCTGGAGCGTTTTGACGTCTGGCACTAAGGATTTGAGGATTTGTTGTTACTCTGTGAAGTTTGGTAATATTTTAATGTTGACTTCAAAGAATGTTGTGATTTTCTGAAATTTAAATATGTTTCATCTAGAAGCCAGCAGCTTCCAACATTACACTTACCTCAGTATATTTGTATTTAGTGTAGTTAAATGAAAGAAACGATCCACATAGTTTAAAACCTCAGTCAGACTCTCTACCAAACAGCTCTTCTGTTTACATTTACATGCAGCACAAGCAGTTGTTGGCGCTGGGCTGATGATGGTGCTGGCTTTTAATGATCTTTGTTAGTTTTGGCCTTTAGCTTAACACCTAAAAATTAGGTTAACGTTAAAGTTATTTGTTTGGTAACTTTTTACAGTAGCTAACATCCTTATGTCACATTTCAATGCAAAACTGTTTATTAAATTGTCCCAGACTTGTTTTTAGTTTAGGAAAGTTCTGGTGGCTGTGTTACGTTGACATCTGCAGCTAGACGTCGTCAAAGCGCAGGACACTGCTCCCGTTTTCTTCTTGCTGCCACTGGGGATCTTGGATCACATCCCCTGTGCTTGGACAGCTGGTCTGGTTCAGTCCACGACTACATGTCAGGCAGTAACCGGACTCAAATCGTTTCTGCCTTCTCCATTGTTACTTTTCGACTTCGTAAGCACTCTGCTCTTGGCCTGAGGTGGCGGCATGTGCTCTCCTTCAAGGCACATCAGCTGCACGAGTCAGCTTTGTTGTATGAGCCGAGCTGCCCTTGTCACACTGCTCATATCCCCTGGTTTTCACTGTGCTCACTCATTTGTGAACGTGCCCAGTCTGAAACAGAGCCGCATCTCTCTAAGCAGCTACTGGGCAAGAGGAGGACAAGAGGAGCTGGAGACTGCAGAGCCTCCCTGTGGGCGACAAGGTGAAGTAGTGGGTGCTTCAGACGGGCAGGAGTGGAGCCGACAGGGCAACTTGTGCAGCAGTCACTTTTAATCAGTCGGCCCTACAACAAATCATGGGTTGGGTCCAAAAATGGGTCGGTAGTCTATTTTAGGAAACCAGACCAAAATATATTTCTATAAGTCCCAAGTCAGTGGAGATATAATTTATTCCTCGAATCATTAAGCCTGAGGCCAAACTGAAAAGCTTAACGTCTAATAAATATCTCATTTAGGCCCGAGGCTGAAAAGGTTTAAGACCTTATCTCAGTGATGCTCAGTGTCCCAAAATCCCTATTGAGTTTGATTTATCAAAGCTTTCTGCAAGGCGAGATGCTGGATAGATGTTAGTAAACCTCCGGGGTCACATTCTTCGCTATACTTTCCACACTGCACTTCCTCTGTAGGTTAACCTCCTACGCGTAAAGGTGATGCCTTCATCGCCCGTTTCACGCAAGACTTATGCAAGTGCTGGGTCATCAGTGCTGCAGAGCCGCAGACGCCGTGAGGGGCCAATAACCGAAGCTATTTTGGTTGCGAGGCACCTTTTGCCGCAGTGTCTGTTCTGCTGGGAGCTGTGAGAAGTCAACTGGCAGTGGTTGCAGCCCACAAAGTCACGAAGTTGTGATCGCTTCCATCTGGTATCTAACGCGCGTCTCAAGGTGAAGCAGAGGTCACCTGGGTCTCTTCTTTTGATCCGTCCTCTATCATCTATTGCTTTACCCCATCAGCTCACCAACATTTACGGTGAGAAGAAGCATGTGATTGACAGAGACTCTCAATCGGAAACATTCTATCACATTCGACCCTGATCTGCACATTGTTGACGATGCTATGATTCGCATGTTAAACTGGTTTGTGCGTGAAGCTGTCGTGAGTATTGCAGGTGCTTGACTCAACTACTGACCAGCCTACGTCGCCACGTTCAACAGAAACTCAGCTTTTCTCTCTCGCCTTTATGCTCATGTCAATAAAATTAATTCAGCGTTTATTCACGTCTGGCGTATTGATTAATAACAGAGGAATCCGATTTATGGCGTCAGTTAACATCTGGTGACACAGAGTTGAGAATAAACCCGGTAAGTGAAGGTGACGTCTTTGCACAGCGTCTCCTCTCTCCTCCGTATCTGCCCTCCTGTCTCGTCTGCATTCAATATTTTAGCTCAATATTGGCAGTGCAATCAAAATATGCTTGTTGTAACCGAACAGAGAGTCTTATCAAGCAAACACACGCGCGAAGCTGATGAAATTGTTATTGAGCGTCAGCCGAGACCCACAGCGGAGAATGATTCAGTAGGTGACAGACCCTGTGCAGGAACAAGGCACGAGCCGGATCGTCGGTAGGTTAAAACACTGTGTTCAAACTGCTTCACCTTTCACCGGATAACAATCTGAACCAAGGAGGCGGCAACACATCCAGCACCAGGCTCTAAACCAGTGTTTCACCTTGTTTCCTTGAAAGACTTAATCAAGTCACTGGAGTTTTCAGACACCAAAACCTCGGCCTGATCATCAGGTTCCTCTTTCGCCTGGTTTGTGAGTTGGGCAGTTTTGGGCTTTTTCTGTCTCTCTTGGCTTTTTGGACATGGACATTGTTAAAGAGACTCTTGTCTTGCCTGGGACAGGTTTCGTGTGTTTTCATTTTGTGTTACCTCTCCTGCCCGTCCACTAAGCACTTACCTTAGTCACCACATTGTGGTTCTTGGTTTGCTGCTGTCTTGTGAGCTCTAATCCCCACCACCTCCGTTCTGCTCCACTTGTCTTCCATCCCGTCCTGCCTCCCCAGGTGTAGCGTTACGACACCCTTTAGATACCTACCATTGTTTTTGCTTTGGTTTCATGAAGACTTATTTCCCATCTCTAGTTATTTAGAGGAGGCCTCCCCTTCCTATTGAACAAGCAGAGGTGTGAGTCTGCAGCAGGAAGTGAGAGCAGGGATGAGACTGGAAGGACAGGTAGAGTGATGAAACTATGAGCAGCGTGTGGCTGTGAATGCTGGCCTCTGGTCGGATGGTGCTCTTAGTTATGAAAACAATCTTGTGACTTCATTAAATGTCCTTCGATTGATATTTGCTGCTGCATTTCAGTTGAATGCAAACATAATATCTAGGCCACACTACATATAGAAACAGAACGTCCAAAGCCTCCAGCATGAGCTGTGTGTTTCGCTTCAACAGCTCTATTGGACGTCTTCACTGACACGAGGGAAACAATAGCAGCTACCTGTTAAGGCCGAGATAAGTCTGGTGAGAAACGTCACCCCTGGTGGCGTTCACTTGAAACCTGCCCTTAAGTAATTGCCATAATGTCCAGCTCCTGCGCTCTTTGGGCTTTGATCTCTGTGAATATTGATTGAGGCCAGATAATAAAAATGCTGGCCGCAAACTGTGTATGAAAGACTTTATGAAAAACGTTGACAGCAGCCTCTAGCTCATAATTCAGCCTGAGCAGGTGTGCAGCCATTATGAATTTCTCATTATGACAAATAGAAGTACACTTGAAATAGGAGCACCGGTGCACAATTATACATTAGCAGGAAAAAATATCTCCCCAATGGATTTATGTAACCAAAATACAGCTGAGAGAGACAGCGGGAGAGAGAGTGAACTCCGTTCGCTCTGTAAAAACAAGAGCGAATCGTGTTTAGACTCTCAGCATTGTTTTTTACATGAACCTATCTTCTGTGAGACACTTAGTGAACTCGACATTCATTTTCTCTTTTATCTTTTCGGCTTTTTCCCTCACCTGTTATCTCCTTTCTTTTCCTCTCCACGTATTCCCCTCCTCGCTTTTCTCTCCCCTATTCTGTTGCTTTGCCTTTCTTCACTTGCTGTCACCCCCCCGCTCACCGTAATAGAGTAAGTGGCCCATATAAACCTGTCTGCAGCTCCCTGGGGTGCTGCTGCTGCATTAGGCTTTGGGTGATGGTTTCTGCATTTTCTCTCTGTTTTTCAGCCTGACTTCTAATGTCTATTCCAGGATACAACTCCCTCAGCTCCCCATGGATGCGCACGTTAAACTATCGGCGAGGTGGAGACCAGAAAAAACAGGTCTTTTTAGCCTCTCTGAGACAGTCCAATATCTGCTCAGTGTTGCAGAGGGAGAAAAATCTTTCTTTACAGTTTATTAAATCCTTGTTTTCATCCTTTCAGGGTGATCAGAACCTCTACTGACAGTAGAATCTTTGAAGAGAGTTTTGCTGTTGGGGTTGTGCGTGTGTTGAGAGGTGGAGGTGGGAACTGGGCGGCGGAGGGGAGGGAGGGGGGGACGTCAGCATCAGCAGCTCAGTAAGTTCACAGCTGCTTCGTCAGCGAATTTGTTCAAGTGGAGGACACAAGAGTTATGTATCTGCAAAGTGAGGAGGACTGCAAACACACACATCTACAGTGCGTTCACACGGTTGTCTTTGTATCCTTATGGGGGGTTTGGACGCTGGGAGCAGCCCAGACGTTTACCTTCAGACGCAGTCATGTGTCCACCACAGTTGACAGTCATGCTGACCCTCGTGCGTGTTTCTATCTGCTGCACATTGTCTTCACTCTCTGCTTAATGAATCTGGCCCCTTTGACAGGTTCCTTTGTGAGGAGATTATCAGTTTTACTTTGGCATCACAGTGGATTTAGTCTAATGATGACCCACACTGTGAAGTGGATGCATGACATTGAAGTGAGAATGCACAGTCCTGAGTGATTCTGTTAACTGCGCAGGCTTTTAAGGTTTCCCACTGACTGTGAAACAAGTGACCCGTGCAACAGCAGCCACCAGTTCAGTAATAATGTGACAAGTAGCAGCCGTGAGCGGTGCCAGCAGTGGCTCCGGTTTCCAGAAAAATGTAGCTTTATGTAAATGGAGGTAATTATTTTGTCTAAATCCCGTCCCCGTGTTCCTCATCTCATCCGCACTAACTTGGGAAATATACAAAGTGTAACGTGAAACCAAGGAAAAGCTGTTTTTGTGCAGATTGCTTAAGCTGTAAATAGACTGTAGTGTGCTGTCAGTTGTGTTATGTTAAAGCAGATTAAAAGAGATCAAAAATAGAAGCATTTTGAAAGAGGCTGTGCGAGAACAAAGGGATCGAAATGAGGAGACAGAGAGTGACAGAGCGCGGGTAGATAAATAGATTTCCTCACTGATTAATTATGCAGGTGGCAATTTTCTGACACGAAGCCTCCGAGTTTGGGGGGAAGCGACAGAAGTGGAGCTTATTCCGCTCCCTCTCCACCTCCCTCTGCCTTTCTCTCACATGTCTTTATCTCCTTCTTCTCCTCTTGGCTTCATTTACTCCCCGCGGTTCACCTGAGATTGATGCTCCTCTCCTCTGATTGTGGTAATTACTCCTGTCCTGCTGCTGCAATGCATTATACACAACACACTTCCATGCGTAGAGGGGAGCAAGGCCAGATTGTTATTCATTGGCCTCTTGATTCATGCTGGGAGACGCTTAAACCAGACAGTGGATGACTTGGAGTATTTAGCACCGCTAGCTGACGATTGATGCGTCGAGGTTGATGTTTAGCGATACCTTGATGTTTGTGTCAGCAACGACTGATGCAGATAAAATCCCCCACTTCACTATGAAGTGAGACCTTCCTCGCTGTCACATGTCAAGCGGTGAATGACTGCTGGCTGTGTTTGTCACGTTTAACTTGACGTTTTCTAATTCGCAGCAAATTAATCGCACTGAGAAGTTTTTGTCTCCAGCTTGTGCCCATCGCCCATCGTCACAGTGCTTACGTCCACGGATGTCTTCCCCCTAGAAACTGAGATGTCCTGCAGTCTGACACTAGGACTGTAATAGAACCTCGTTTACAGTAGCTTTAAGTAAGTGATCGCTGTGGCTTGATTGTATGTGAAACATGAGACGAAGTTACACTAAGACGAGAGACAGTGGCTGCTTTATAAAGCTGCTGCACTTAGCTGAATACAGCTTTATAAAGTTGCCTGTTCTGACCTAAAGTATTTCTATGGGTGGAGGAAAAGCAATAAATCGATGGTCAAGACACCGAACAAACCATTGGCTGAAACGACGTGAACCTGAAACTGAAAGATGTAAATTCTGTTGGTTAAGAATCTCAGGCATCTGCTGCACAGTAGGTCAGGTTATCAGGAAGCTGAGTCGGGGCAACTGGATTTCTTTCTTGTTAACTTGAAACATTTTTACAAATCATCCAGGTAATATCTTCAGTTTGAGGAGGTGTACTGGGGTTGGAGAAGACAGGTTTGTGCTCCAGGGTGGTTTTGCTTCACACCTGTCAATTTAGGCTTGTTAGGTGCACTGAGAAACACTGAGAGCTGGTAGAATATAATAGTTACAATTTCTACAACCACCCGGTAGATACATGATTTGCGAGTCTAAATGGCTGGTTTCAAGAAGACTGATTCCTTAAAAGAGGGGTTGAAGAATCAATCTGCGTTCAAGTGGAACATCTTTCACTCCACAGAAGAAGACGATCCCCAGGAAGCTTAAGAACATTGTACACATGCACGATGGACGCCAATATCGTCTTTGTTGGTCTTTCTGCACACGGGAACTTGGAGCCAGTGAAGCAAAAAGCATAGTTATAAGTTATATTCCCCAAAATATTGAATGTTGAATGACCACAGTAAACTTAAAAGCTTAAGACTTAAGCAAACTCTCAGGAATATCAGCCATATACAGAATTATTGAACCGTAATAACGTACTCTACCTGTGTAAACACCGATGGCATTTAAATTACATAAACACGACAAATTAAAAACATAGCAGCATATCTGCATGGGCTGACCCTGGAACAGTTTGTGCAGAACCCTTCCTCACTGTCTCTATCCTGGTCACACTCTCACTTTCTGCTGCATTGCAGTTTACAAAGATCATTATCAGCACATTTAAGACAATTAATGTATGCATTCATCTCTGGGGCGAGAGCTGGAGGTCGCTAATTATCATCGCTTTCACTCTTTTGTTGCTTTGTAGAGGAGACGAGCTGCGAGTCGGGGGTTTCGACGAAGCTGGAGCGTTTACACAGTCTATGCACAGGACCTCTCCTGGTGAGAAGACCAGCATCAGGGCTTAACCATGTTTTTGATGCCTCCATCACCTCGGCTGGTGTAATTAATCTGGCCTCTTACTTGCTGAAGAATTCAGAGCAAATGAATGTATTACCGCTGTAATCGTCAAGTGGTGAGCGAGCCCTGCGCTGCTGGGGGGCCTAGTGGTGACACACTAAACCAAGATCTAAGCTCCGAGCTCGTTGTCGCCTTCATCTGGGCCAAGAAGTGGCACTAAAATATCTCCAGCGCCAGCGATGGTAGTTTGTGTTGGACGCCTGAAGGGAAAGTCCCAGAGCTAGAAATCCACAAACCATAGGAAGCAGCAGTTAGACAGACAGTTTATTGCTGCTACTACTCAAGTCGTAAATATCTCTCTGGTCTATATCTTTTGTAACCTGCTGAACTTAGTAATTGGCCCAAAAGCTGCATGTTGACAGGAGATTTGACACCAGACGGCCTTACAGTGGCGCCTAGCGTGTCCCAGGCCGAACTTAGTTCCCTACTGGAACAAAAGAACGTTCTTGTAGCAGCATGCTAGTGTTGGCTGAGTAGCTTTGTCCACAGCATCCAGCTGGGGTTGACGCAAAATTTCATTTAGTTGGAAGAACAGGAAGCTTTATGCTCCATGGGTATTAGAAAACAACAATCGTTCCATGAAGAAGGAAGCGTATCCAAATGCTGCTCGGCTGAATAGATTTAGTCTGCAAACAGAAACATATAGTAGAGCTTCCAGAATCTTCCACTAACTGTGTTTTGATCAAAGTCTGTTTGTTTGTTGACTGACAGCTGAAATAATAACATCCACCTGATAGAATCCTCCTAAATCAAATCGTACTTCACAGAACCCCTGTAATAAACACCAACTTCACGGTCTGATTATAGTTCAAAGCTTTTAACAGTGCATGTTTGTCAGTCTCCATGGCAACAGCTGATGTTTCCTGTGAGCGTGTTTCTAATTTATGTCAGGTTTATGATTTGAGAAGTCCGTCAGACACAGAAACATATATTGAAGCTGAAAATAAAGTGGCGATAAGGTTCTCCTATGCAATCAAGAAACAAACTAACCTCAAATTTGTCATTGTTATTATGGTTTGTTGGTGAGTTCACACAAACGCTGATAAAAAACGGTGTAGTGTTTGAATATGATAATTATGAAGCAGTAGATGTAGGCACTGAAAAGACACTACACAAACGTTTAAAGTGGTAAAGTGTGCGTTTCTGTCAGCTTTACTTATCATGATTCTACATGAACACACCTTAAGGCCAGATCGCACCGATGTACACATGTTTATTCATACAGTTTAGGACCATATGCAGGTGTCTAATGAACAAGAAGAAAGAAATCCTGTGTGTTGAGTTTGACAGAACAACATGTTTGTAACAGTGTCAAGGACGTGGGAAAAAAAATACAGTGGAACCCACATTTCCAGCCTTGCAGATGGTCTGAGGCGAGTCTGGCCCCTCACTGACCGGGAGCTAAAGGAATTTATGTCAAGGGCACCTTAGTGCAGCATGAGTTGTCTGTTCCAGCGGTTTGTCTCATTGTCAGGGAAGATGTCTGGTTTTTACAAACAACTTCTGAGTGATTGTGTAGGATTTATAAAAACCTGACAAGACAGTGGGTGTTTGCTTGATGTTAATGTTAACATTGATTCATAAAATCTGTCAGAGTTCATTAGCATATCTGTTGAGTGTGAACTGTATTTGATGCGCTGAATAAACGTGGCTTAATCCGGTGACTGGCAGTGGATGTGGGCTGACCTCACATGCCCTCGTTCGTCAGCTCAGAGGAGGACGCAGCTTTGTGGAGCGGGCTACTTTCACATTCACCTCCACCTGCTCCTCATAGTGATACAAGCCCTGAGAGCTTCTACATACAGGAGGAAGGAAAGATGATCAATGTGAGCTTCTAATCCAACTTTCTATAATGGCATTAGAGGCATAATTAAAAAGAAGATTAATGGCATCTTTAAATGTGACCTACACCGAGAGCAGAGCGTGGGGGAGTTTCTGTAAACACTGGGCTGGTCAAAGTTACGCTATATTTGGTGCAGGGTAACGCTCAGGCTTGTAATTAATGGAGAGCGATTTATTTGCATGTGACCTTGATGTTAACTAGAGACATGTTTCCCTGTGAGGGGTGAAATATGTGATGACGCTCGGATTCGACCTCTCTGACCACCTGCCGTGATGAATAATCATTTCACGCCACAGCACTGTCACGGGTGCTTCATGCATTCATACATATTCAGATGTGTGTTATTTTAACAAACAGCTCATTAGAGAGCGACGCTCGGACAGAGTGATGCACCGACATGACGCGAAATAAATGATGAGCGGATCGAGGAGTGATTCATGAGGCAGGTGAGTCAGGACGAATACGAGTGATTTGTTCAGACGAATAGCACACTGGCGAAATCAGTAGAAAGAAGAGGAGCCATGCACGCGCACATGCACGCACGCACAGACACACACACGCACACACACATACTGCTCTGCATATGCATCTGTTAAGTAGCCCATTGCATTAATTCTGCAGTTTACAAAATGATTTATAGAAACAATATCTTCAGCTGCTTGTCTGGCTGGTTCAACATGTACCATGCAGCTGCAGGCCAGCATCATCCAGAGGGTCTCGGCCTGTTTAATGGATTGTACTTGTGTTTTTTCTATGGCTTCATTCATCTAATGTTTTATATACAGCCCCTAGGGTCCTCCACAGGTGTGGGACTCCACGATTATATAAAACTGACCAACCAATCGGGTCATTTTGCCCTTTCTCATTGGTGATGGCTCCTGCTTGTCCGTAAATGAATGCGTGGCTGCCGGCAGCTGGAGTTTACCCACGTTAGCTGTTGTACTGCAGGCTTGGAATACATCTCTCACCTCCCATGCAGCCATTTTTATATTCACTGGTGTAAATCTGTCAGCGAATCGCTGAGCTAACGGCTCACGCGAAGAGAGAGACCCCACACTTAATATTCAGGCCCGTAAATAAAATCTCGGTTGCCACTTTTATGTGAGCTCAAGAGGCCAAACTGGAGACGTGTCGATGATGGATCCATGACTTTGGTTAATACTGAGACTCTCTGGCCTATTGTATCATGAATATATTCATTACTGAGGAGAATTGTCTTGGTCAGACATAATTCATGTGCAGGCGGACGTGTTGTGTCCTTGTGTTTTGTCCAAGTAGGTGTTAAAACTCACTCCTACTGCTGTAAGATGCTCTGTTCCAAAATAAGAGAGATGACAACAACTATAATTAACAATAAATCTTTAAAAAGTTCAACAGTACTGTATTTGTATTAAAATAAGAGAGAGGGGGAGAATAAGAAAGCAAATTAAATTATATCATGAATTAACGATAAAGAACAAGGGTCACGGGGCGTTTTAATGCAATAGGTCTGATGACAGTCTATGCATATAAATGTTGTTAGAGGGATATAAATATAAAAATATATTAAAAAGTCAGAGTTCCCATGTTGCACTTCTGTAAAATGTTATGAGGCGTTCAGAGGCAGTAAACTAAATTAAAACAAACACGAGGTCTGTGTCAGCTTTAACACTGAAATATGTGAATGATATTTTAATGAGAAAACAAAACATGAAATTAAATGGAGGGTGTTTTCTATAATATACACAGAGGTAAGAGACTATAGAGGGTTTTAATAAAATACGTGGAAAAGTTGTTGTTTGTACACTGGGAGATTTATTTGACATATTTCAGTAGTTACACAATGTATTCTATTAAAATGCTCATCAAAGTCAAGGGGTCATGGAAAAGTATTAACAATGCATCAAAGCTGCAGCGTGAATGAGCCTGAGAACACAAACAAGAATGAGAGACGCGGTGAATCAGAATTTATCCTTCAGGTTAATTAGTAGCCTTAGAAGAATCGTTTACTAATCATTGGTTCTAGAAGAGTAGAATTGTTTAAAAGCAGTAGAATCGCTGTACAGTCCATGTTTTAATGTCTGACCCTGGTTCTTTCCTCGCCTTCAGTGCGACAGAGTCAGCACCGAGATGCTGTGGCTGTCCTCAGAAATTAGGGACATCTGCTCACCTAAACTCGCACACTTTTCTGCTCGGCTGAATTTAAGTGAGCGCATTTTCTGCACCCGATGGCCAAGAGCCAGCGGAAACCGACACAGCACCTGTTCCGGCAATCAGCGCTTAGTGCTGTAAACAAGCAGCTCCAGCCAAATAACAACAGGCATGCAGCAGCGCTAATGGGCTCATGGTACAGTGGCAATCAGGGGCAGCATCATCGCTGTCAGGCACAATTCTTATCCGCGACATCTGCCTCGCCTGCGACACAATATCACCTGGAGACAGCGAGCTGCAGCTCATTTCACTATAGGCAGGAAGAGAGGGAGGAACCCAGGGAGATAATAATGAGTCGGGTCACCAGTAAATATACTGTAGGTCTATTTCCCAGCCTTCCCTCAACACAACACGAGCTGAATCCCATAATAAGTTCATTTCCGTAATGAAACACTAAATGCTTGTGTTGGGAGAATGATGCCAGACATCACGGCCTTTGTCTCTGCTCCAGCGCAGGAGTCTCCTCATGTGTGTTTTCCTGCTCCCGATGTGAAGCCAGTAAAAACAAGATTAATGTCTCACACTGGCGGGTCGAGGACGAAGGAGGCGGGCGGAGAGCTGAGCCACGTCTCCCTCCGGCAGGGAAGGGTTCACAACCACACGCAGCACAAGTCTGTGTTTAACTCGAAAATAGTTGTCTTACGGATTTTATCTATAGAAATGAGACAGATTTAGGTGTGACCCTACAAATAAAAAGGAACTTGAGAGTTTAGACTGAAATCCTGCAGCCATTCTCGCTAATTGTCTCTCTGTGTTGCAGTTGAAGACCAGATGGTCACATCCACAGTCAGTAAAAATCAATATGCTCTATTTACAGTGACAATGATGAAACAGAGCGAAGCAGCAACATCTCACATTTTAGGAGCTGGGCCAAGAATGTTTTTATCTAACTACTTGAAGAGTGTGAGGGTTCATAGAGTGTCACAGCGGGAAATAAACAGAGTCTCACACATGAAGGGAGCAGTTAGAATTAAGTGGGTTTCTTCCATGACTGTCAGGGTGATTCTCAGTTAAGTTCTGGTTGCTGGTGATCGCACCCTGTGGGTTAAGCCTCCAATCTTCATGTTTACACACCGACCATGAGGTGTGTTGAACCCGCGGACGGTAGATAAACGCTGTGTGTTCCCGCCACACGTCTTCCTCGCATGACGCTGCCGTCCCCCCCTCGCTTTTACCTCCAGCCTAATGCTTCCATTTCATGGCCGTTTACCTCTGCCCATGTGCTTCCAGTGAGTCATTAACTGCAGATTTCTGTGGAGTCACAATGGAGTTATCCTCAGGGGAGCACATGATACTTCAAACACAACAAAGTGGCACCACACAGCGGCACCAGCAGCTGCCCCAGCATTTGGCGGCACGAAGCCGGCTATCAGGCCCAGTGAGAGCCGTAAGTGCGCGCGTCTTGTTGCTCAGCCAGCAGCAGCAGATTGGAAGTAGTGACCGTTTATGAAGCCAGTCATTTATTTCTGAGTGTCTGCATGGACCTGCCTCAGACGGATGAGCAGTGATGTTTAGTGTGTTTGTTTCCCGGGATTGGAGGGAGTAGACCCCGAACCCACCCAACGGATTACTGAGGTCAAACGTGCCTTTACCTCAACAGCTTAATCATAATAATATGAATGTGATGATGGACAGGTCAAGATAACGTTTGTCTGCATTAGTTATCTTCACACTAAAGGTAAAACAAGTCACTTCATGACTCTGTGCATTGTTTCTATCCATTGTTATGTTTAGATGTATTATTGATATTCTCCCAGTCTTTACACATCTGTATATGTGCAGCACACGTGCACTGGCAGACTTATTAGTGGAATGCATCCCCATCATAGCATGAACTGATCCATCTGCTGTTTGTGCTGTTTTCAGCTCATGAGC
Organism: Macropodus opercularis; assembly: GCA_030770545.1. Lineage (NCBI taxonomy): Eukaryota > Metazoa > Chordata > Actinopteri > Anabantiformes > Osphronemidae > Macropodus > Macropodus opercularis. The sequence goes on along the minus strand of CM061090.1, from coordinate 6,067,956 downwards.
ACTTTTCCAGGACTTGTTAATTACACTGAAAGCAGCAGCAGCAGCTTTAAATCTCACGTGGGACATGTCGTACAGTTGAATTCACATTCAGTTTTAAAGAGACCTGAACTGGTGAAGACTGCCTTCGCTCAGTTCAGAGTCTCAGCTGCTCCCGTGGCTGCTGCTGCTTCTGCTGCCGCTTTGTGTCCAGACGACCTCTGAGCTTCCTGCCAAACAGAGAAAACTGCCACAGCTTTCAAAGACAGAATGTGGGACAACTTCAAAACATAAAATGTGCCGAATGTTTACGTCTCAAAGTAGTTTAATCAGAAGTTAAAATGGTTCTGATTGCATTTAATTAGTCATGCTCTCAATGCGAATCTTCTTTTATATCTGATCTGATAATTCTGATTATTTCATAATCACGATCTAAATCAATCAGAGCTGCATCTGAGGAAAGTCTACACGCTGATCATACTGATGAATTAAAAATGAAATGACTTTTAGTATAGTATATACAAACAAACCAGCTGTTTTGGAAACAAGGCTGTTGGTTGCACAATGTTTCCCAAGCGTCCGTCTACATGTCATGTTAATAAACGTTAGATGTGAATATATTGCTACAAACTACTACCAAGCATCACATTGTTCTATAAAGTTGATACTTAATTAATGAAACTGAAAATTGTTTCACTTGCTCGTTTATTCGTCAGGGACTTCAAATATTAAAACGTTACATCAGCAGACGTCACAGACATTCATTTCATGTGTTTATTAGTTTTCTGTGTCAGGTTTCGAATGTTTTCACAGTCACTACTGTGCCTTGAAACATCAGTACTTTTTTAATAGTTGTAAAAGGTTTTATATATATGATTTCTGACAAAGAAATGAGAAACAAAGAAACTGTAAGTACACGTAGAACCAGGACAATTTGACAACATAACAGATAATCATCTATGTCCTCTATGTTTTAAGTAGAGACAAACAATAATGTAAAGTTGGAGGAAGCACCTTACTGTATGGCATGTTCTCCAGACTTTCCTAAATGTTAATCATCCTACCAATAAATCAAATTCTAATGTTTGCATCGCATAACAGAAGTGATCATTTTAGTTTTTACCTATAAACACACAATTTTTTACAGTTTGGCTTTAACATAATCCGTGAAGCTTTACTGCCGCGACCTGCTGTCTGACCTACAGATGGAAGTAGATGAGCATGCAGCAAGGTTGTGACTACCGCATAGCTACTATGTCTACCAGCAGGTGGCGCTAGGCTGTATTTGTCCAAAACAAACAAAGTGTTGGCTAACAGCCGTGCTCTTTACAGACCCTCACTCACCCCAGTGACCTCCTGCAAACTCTCTTCTCCTCTTGGATTTGCCTTGAGAAAAACTGCAAAAACACACAGACTTGTACAATTTCCTGAGTACAGTATAAAATTAGCTTGGCTGCAGACAGGGGTAATAAACATTATTAATGGCCTGACGCTCCTCACAGAGACAGAAGCCTGCAATTGTCAGACTGTCAAAGCCTTTTATTGTGAGGCTTTTCAAAGCTGCCTGAGCCTGTGTGTTACACTGGACCCGCTACAGACATGCAGTTGACTTTGTGGAGTGGAGTTAACAGTGAATGAGACCAGCAGCTTTAATCTTGAGTGTGTTTCTTTCCCCACCGCAGCTCATTTGATGGACTCAATTCAGTGAACTCTCCAGGCAAACAACAAAGCTCACAGAGGCGACAGCCTGAATGATGTAGCCATTCACTTGATTGCATCAATAGACAGCAGAGCACAATTTTCAATCCTCGCTCCTTCAGTACAAAATGAAACCATTAGCCGGCGTTAGCCCTTTGTCCAAAGCTGTAATCTAAAGGACAGAACGCGGTGATAGTGGTGATTACATCTGGAGCATTTCTCACATGACCTAACCTCATTTAAGACTAAGTGGGAGTTTTAACAGCGTGTCATGTGCAGCCTGAGGGGCAATCACTGGTGACACAGTCAGCTTTGAGCTCTAACGACAACTTTCTGCAGCTCAAACACTGTTCACGCACATGTATGAAAGAAAACAGGTCCTGACTATAACTGTCATCCGTGTCAACGACTGAACACGGACTGATTTAATAACTGCCTTAATTTGTTGGCAAGTCAAAAACTAAATTCACGATGACCAGGTGTTATAAGTTGTATTTATTGTAACACATGCTGTAAACTGTACACGTGGAAGATTGTGAAGTCCCCATTTAAAACTCACTAAACGGTCAAATTCTATGTGAACCGATCAATTGCCTGCACCCACCAGTGGTTTGGGTTTAGCCCTTATTTTGAAATCAGTTTCCCGTCTTCCCTTGGTTATTGCCTCTAGTTTCCTCCTGCTAATCATCCTGATGGCTGACTTGTCTCCGTCTCTCTCTATAAAGCTTCCTTATGTCTATGCTTGTCTTTCCAGATTGTCTGGTCGTGATTCTCCAACCTGCGTTTGTTCTTCCTGCCTCCAGTTTTTTTTCAAACTACTTTACTTGCAGTTGTTTTCGTTGAATACCTTCAACTGAGTCTTCTGTCTGGGGGAGTTTTCCTTCTCTCTAAACTTCTGACAGTCTCTCCTTGTAAACTGTGACATCCCATGTGACATGCAGGTCTCTGTTAAGATAAAACTGTACACAAGCCTTGCATGATTATCCCCCTGTACCCAGTCTTTTTTCAGTGAGCCACCACTGAGAGTGAGAGTCCTTTCTATCAAATGAACTCGTGCAAACCTGCATGACTGCTTTGAACAGAGGTCAGAAAACGGTGACATCCCCAACGACGGAGGACAGGAACCATTTTCCGAGCTGTGAGGTGAGGTAGAACAGGTAATGGAACCAGAATGTGATGGACTGTCCACCTCTCCAGGATGTAGTACCGCACAACGACAGCTGGGATTGGCTCCGGCTCCTCTGAGACCTTTTCGTAGGATAATTGCTTCACGTAATGGATGGATGATGGCTGTGGGTGCATGGTCTTGATGTTGTGTTGCTTTTTTGTAAGCAGCTAAGTAATGGACATGCATCTAGAAACAGGTTTAAACAGGGAAACAGAATTACACCTGTACTACGTACGAATGCATCCACAGGTGAAGCGTTGTGCCATTTCCTGTTGTAATGTCCCATCACCCCTACTCTCTGCGAAATAATCAGGACGGATGGCAAACTTCCAGAGCAGAGTCACGACTCAGCACAAGTCGCATTCTAAATTTACCCCGCGAGTCCTTGAGTTGTTTGAATGTGCGTGCGTTGTCTGTGCTGTGGAGGTGGACCGCAGAGCCATCAGGCTTTCACAATGGCTCTAAAGAATACCTGCTGATGGTGATTCACTGCGTTCAGCCTTTCATCAGCTGCACAGCTTTAATCGCTTGAAAAGTGCTTTTCCAAACACAGGAGAAGACAAACACATCTTTGCATCAGGTCTCACACAAAAACACAAACTGGCTAAAATGAATGAATGTGGGTTCTTTTAAAGGTGTGGACCCTAATTCAACATCTAAACACATCATCAGTTCCATCAGTTATTGTCAATTATCCAATCAGTCTCCAAAACTTCCTGCATCTGCATCTGTTGTCACGACAACTAAACCAGCTGCTTCAGTTGCTAATGGCAAGATTCAGGGACTAATGACAGATATACTGAAGGAGAACTGACTACTTAATAAAGTTACAGCGCATGTGCTGTGTATAAAAATTCTAACATCTCTCAGAGAGATTTCTATCGATCCTGCCGCTGCGTGATGGCCAAAGCGTTTCATTACTTTCAAAGAAGAGCAGCTACTGCATCTGACACTGTGTGATCAGTGTGTGGCTGTGTCTGAAAGCAGCAGTGATCAGGACAAATGTACAACAGCCCCATTATGAGGACGTTTAAGGATCGTGATGCTGAAGCCTGAAGCCAGAGAAAGACTAAGACTAAGCGAGATTTTAATGCAAATAATGGAAATATTCAAATCAGCTCATAAATGTGCACTTCAACCCTCTCCTGCCTGTGGTTGGCTGCAAAGGGTCAACATGTGCTTCTCTTCCATTTTATTACTTTATTGAACACACAGATGCAGAAAGATGAAGTAGACACTAGACATGGTTGTCTGGACTCAGCGTGTCTTCCCCCAACCACACAGACAACACAACAGTAGCGAGTGCAAAGCAGAAAAATGCACTTAAGATTTTAATTGTTCATCTTTTTGTTTATGTGTCTGTCGTTGCTTGTTCTGCATCGTAGAACACTTTGCTGCAGCATTAGTCCGTCATCCCTGTCGACCTCGGGCCCAGAGAAAAACAAGCTCCTGCTCTCAGGAGCAGATGAGTGTGTGCAGCCGCGCTGTGTAATGTTCAGCATGATGAAATCTTGCTCGCAGAGGGTCAGGGCAGAGCATTACTCACAGGTGAGGGTACGTCTGGCTGTTTAGATAATGTGCCCTCGTATGTTCCTCTCGCTGATAACTGTGTCTTCTTGGAGGATCCCTGCATTTACCGAGGTGAGCCCATGTTAAACAACACAGCACACAGGACCCCATTACTGCCGCTGACCACTTTACGCTGAATTGCTCGGCACAGAGCAATATCAAGCAATCGCCTGCATCGTCCCTCCACCACACACACACACACAGACACGCACACACAGACACGCACGCTGCCTGTAGCTTTGTTCCTTTTTGTCTTTTTCATGCACATCTATCAGGACGACTCCTGAACAGAGCTACTGTCGTATGAAAGAAATAACAATTCATCACTTCAGAATGATTTTACATTTTGCCAACACTGAACAACCTTCTGCATTTTACATCTGTTGTCTGCCAGGGACTGTGGGACAGCTACGATGCGCTGAATGAGCCGTTTCAGGCACGCTTGACACCCTTGAGGTATTCTGACTTCTGTTATCATTAATATTCCACAGAGACGGTTTGGGATGAAAAGATGTTTTTTGTTTGGTTATTGTGCGCATGCAGATTAAAACAGCAACAAAGATCAGTTACTCATCGCGTTTCGTTTAGCAAATGATGAACGAATGGAATCATTTTATTCTGGCTCAATAAGAACAGTACAGTGGAGGATGAAGGTAGATTTCATCCTTTATTCTGAGACAAAGACAAAGCAACTATTAGTTCCTCATTAGTTGCCTCTTTTATTTCTGTGTGGCCTCGCGAGGTAAAGCTGTGCGTGAGCCGCCAGTAAAAACGAGAGAGACAAACAACAAGCTGATGTCAAAGAAACAGAACTGAAATGTGAAAATGAAGATGCTGTTCTGTAGCTAATCATTGTCATTGTTGAGATGCATGTTTTAAGGCGTGTGGTGCTGCAGTTGCTAGTGCAGCGCAGCGCGAAGCTCTGACTGACGCCCTGACGTCTGACAAACGATGTGTCACCGCAGATGAGTGGCAGGATGCGTAGATATATGAACCCTGGGATGATGACACTATTGTCTCTGTGTCATGTGGTTGTCTGGGTTGCTTGGCCTCCTCTTCATTTAAACGCTGACTGATGACCCATCAGACTCGCTGAAGATGTCACAGGAACTTTTATTACATGAAAAGACCGGAGGAATTCACCAGCTGATTCTGGTTGCGTTTTAAAGACCACTTGGTTGATGTAGTCATAAATTCAGCTTCAATCACGGGTCACTGGTTTCCCTCCACGTCTCCTTTGCTCTGCGATTCACAGTCATTAATTTAATTAGTGCTGACAGGAGGTGACTGTCGAGCAGTGCGTGAATGCTACAGGTGAGGTTTGCACTGTCTATTCAAAGGAACTCAACACGTAACGACAGAAGTCCAAACATAATGCGTAAATCGTTTTTAAAAACCAAATCCTCACCGGCTCTGCTTACCACAGACGGAGAGGTTCTGTGGTAGCAAACTACTACAGTATTTACAGAGTCATTGGATTTTGTTGTGCGTTTGCACTCTAGTTGCACTTATTTTAAGCCACTGAGAGTGATTCACATCCTGCTGCACTATACTGACTGATGTGTTTATTTGTTTTTTCTGGTGTCGCTAAGGGCTCAGTAGAAATTAATTATGAGGATTAATATTGGAGGCTGTAAATTGGCTTAACGTGCCATAAATAATAATGAACAGGTAGAAGGTCACTTCCGGCGTTTGCTTTAAAATCCCTTTCTGTGGTTTCGTGAGAAGTTAATGATAATTAGATACATTTAATAGTCTTAAATCCTTGTAGTATCACATCAGCCTTTGAGCCCCTCCCAGCTCGTACCTGTGTTCACCGTGTATCTTACCTTCATATTGATTGATTCTCATTTTAACCTGACAAGGTTTTTAAAGACATGGTTTTAAGTTTTAGCGACCGCAACTTCGCGTAGCGCTGAACCGAGGGAAATGGACGAGGCCGCCTCCTGCACTGACGGTGCAGCTGCCTATCAAACCCACAGAGAAGCTGCGACCTTGAACAACCTTGTTTCTGGACGCTGGCCCTCCGTTGAGGAGGGTAAACAAGGCGATGCAGCCAGAATCTGAATGCCCCACTGTACGCATCTCACACTGATAACACTGTTTACATGTTTAATCATGTTGCAGAATTAATCTCCCACAGGTGAATGCCGGATTCATTATCTCTTAACTTAATGCCAAATATCTGAACGGTAACATTTAGATGAAATGTCTCTGGAGCTCTTTTATTCTTTTCCCCTTTAAGACATTTCTGTGTTTGAATCATGATTTCAGGCTCTGCTGGGTCAGGCTATCATTAATCTTCATTTCAGCGCTCTGGGATTTGTTGTGACGGTCCCCTCTGATTTCACTCCCCTCATCCTCTGTTGAAAATGTAGCCAGCAACACAGCTGACTGTAAACTTAACGGCAAAAAATAGACCCTGGGCGATAAGCATGTGAAGGCATGGGAAATGAGAGGTGGGAGTTTCGATTCTTTGAATTAGAAAATGGATGAGACAAATATTCACAACGCTTAAGACACTCATATTGCACGGAGGCTATTTTCCCCATAGATTCATGGATAATTACGTGCCCACTGGAGATGTAAAAAGCTTACATGAGAGGGAATGTAATGAAGGGGGATATAAAAGAAGTCATCAAAAGGAATACTTAAAATGGGACCTACAGGAATCAAAAGATTTGCCGGGGAAAATCGAGTGCAGCAACCGAAGCGTCCCTCAGGTTGTCGTGTTCTCGCTTAAACTCTTTCTCTTATTTTGGTGGATCGGTTTCCTTAATCAGTTTTATGAACTCACCAGGTGGGCGAGCACAGTTGAAATGTGACTTCAGGGGCACAACCACACACTGCAGTTTGTTAAAATAGCTCTGCAACAAGCGTGTCCTTCACCGAGCTTTAAAGGACGACGTGCATGCTCGACTGTGGGTCTGAATCATGACATCAGCAACTTTCAGATCTCTCCAGCACAATGAACGAGTTCATCTGTAAAGTTTGTGCCAAGATTAAATGAAAAAGCAAGAGGATTAACAGAGAACATAATGACTAAAGCCTAAAAAGTAGTTTAGTTTAATCAGAAACAGCTATATTAAAGTGTTTACTTTATAAATTGCCTTGGGATATTTTTTGTTGTAATTTGGTGAAATAAATTAAATTAAACTGAACTGAATAGATGAGATAATAAATTAATCGGAACCACCTTTTCTATACACTGGTTTGCTGAGGGACCTGGGTTTTTACTACAGGATGAGGCTGAAGAAGGTTGAGGTTGAGGGCGTCGTCGTCGGCGTCTTCTTCTTCTTCTGTCTTTTAGTGTTTATTATTAGTTGGCAAACAACAGTATGGTGCATCACCGCCACCATATACGTTCGCATTTACACTCACACCCGCTTGTTTGCTTGCCTCCCCTCCTGAACACACAGATGGTCTCTTCCACTTCCTGGTCACTGTTTTGAATCCTTTCCAGCAGGCGCCATCTTTTAGCCAGGAAGAAAAATGAGCAGGACATGGAGACAAACAAAAGGTGAGCAGACACAGTTTAAGACAGAATGTGAACCAAAACACTTCAGTTGAGTCGATAAACCACCAGAACAAAAAGGTGCTGAGACATAAAAGACTGTGTCACCATTGTACGAGTTGGTTTACTGGTAAAATGTTTTAAGACGAGCTAATGATTGATATCACATCACACAACATCATTTTATTGTAAATGCCACATGTTTCTGATTTGTCCTCTTTGTATTCACCTTCATTAACACACACAGTCTGCGATATCACACCACTATCAGCTGATGAAGACCATGGGATGTGGCTGAAGGTCCTGGAGGACAGTGAGGTAACTTGAAATCCTACATGTGGTCTGATTAGAGAGCGACCGTTTGTACAGCACAGTTGGTGACTGAAGGGCTTTGAGAACCTTGCATCCATGTCACACAGCAGAGAAACACTGCAGTGCTTCTCCACCTGGGCTGTGTTTGTCGAGCGCCTCCCCCAGTGGTGCCTTCACATCTGTTCTTGATGTTGGCTGTTATTCAGACTGTATTTGCTCCACATAGAGTAAATGTGAAGTGAACACCATCTGTCTTCAGGACACCTACTTCCACCAGTTGGATGAATTATACTTCAGACGGAAGACAATATGTGAATACATGAATAAATTTAATAGAGCTGAAACGATGAAGTGCTCCGTCAAAGCCATGCAGTGATGATTCTGCTCTGCATCTAAAGCACCAGCATTTAACCACCGGTGCATCGAAAGGAATCCACAACGTTTCACTCAAGTGTGTTTAACTAATTTTGAGCGAGTCTGCTTAGAGTATACTGTACAGTCTGAATGTGAATTACATGCATGTGCTGAAGTGAAGTTTTCCCAGTAGATTATCTGTTGCAATGAATAATCAGCCACGTGCGCCGCTGTGCCATTACCTTCTGCCTGTGGCATCGATGTATCGAGCCGAGTGCCTTGACCTGGGCTGAGGCTCCAAATTGAGCCATCATCAGTTTCTGAGGCCGATCCTGCTCAGGCATCAATAATTTACGCTGATTACACAATGATTTTGGGAACAAGTGGTGTATTGATAAACACGTCCCAGCAGCAGAGGTAAATGCCGAATGTCCTTGTACCAGCTGTCGTCTCTTCTCCTGCTTTAAGGGAAACAGGAAGTGCAGCTTCTTCCAGCGTTTGAATTTTAACCTGACTGGTTTACAGAAATGTGGAAAACACCCAGCGCAGACGAATGTGCTCCCTCAGGGAAGATATAATATAAAATCCGCATTCAAATGAGCTGTTTGGCTAAATCTAATGATGCAGGGCTTCAGCGTGTTGAGTTGGTGCCAAATTCTCAGCCCCTCTGAGAACATAAAGGTGACCTTTGCGTTGTGGGCTGCACACCACCCAGTCACAGCTGTTCACACAGCTGCATTACCAGCGGAGAAACCTAGAGAGACACGTTTTAATTAAAACTGCATTACCCACAAACCCCATAAAACTGTGTTGACCATATTTCTACATACTGTAGGTTTTGGCAAATATCACCCTGATATGAGTGAAATGCATCAGGTCTACTGTTGCATTACACAAACCGCATGGGGTACGGTTAGAGCACAGCCTGGTGATTCATGACAGCGGTGCATTAAGGGTCTGAATAAAACAAATGCTTGTGGAAGCTTTTTAAAGACGTCTCCCCCACCGTGTCACAGCCATCCCTGCATAAACCCACCTCAGAGTCCACCGACGATCACAGCGGCATTTTAATTTGTCCCCTCGATATCTTATTTGTCAGGGAGGGACCCTGGAGGGGCCCCGGTCCAAACAGCCGTGCGGCTTTATTGAACCAGCCTAAGATCACATAAAGGGCTCAGTATTGATGCAGACAGGGCGGAGGGCTGCTGCAGAAGTGAAAGCTTAGCTGGAGGAAGACAGAGAAGGATGAAGAGGACAGGGACGAAGGATCCCGAGCACAAGCTGTGCTGTGGGGAAGCATGAGACAGAGTAGAACAAATGTCTAAATGCAATCAGGATTTGGTACAGTGTGTACAGTAGAGCACATCCCACACACTCAGATGAAACCCTTTTTGACTAAATCAAACCCTGCTTTTATCAATCGATGCTGCAGGTGATTGGGGTGAGTGACCTCTACAAAGACCACATAGAAGAAGTCTCTGCTTATTTCTGTTAACTTTATTGTCACCATGTTCTCAGTCTGTTGTTTTGGGTTTAGGGTCAGAGGATGCACAGACGCTCGCGTGAGATTTCTTTTCACATGAATGAAAACTGGAATAGTCACATTAGACACAGTTGGCTCCAAGTCTCTGTGATGTCTGTGGAGAAACTAGGTTGCTATCGTTACTGGTTCCTTTTTTTGTTTGTATTTTTGAAAATCAAAAAATTGAAAGTAACATTTCCACTAACGCACAAGATGGAAACTCCAAACTTAATAAGACCAATTCATACAAAGTTCAGATTCTCAGTTTCTACCTTCTGCTGAATTGTTTGTGATTGAACCACTGTTCTATATTATAGAATAACAGGAATGCAATTGTCCCATGTCAAGTAAATCTTGTGATACAGTTTAAACGCGTCATCAATGCAAACTAGATAACACAAAGTATTTTACTATTCGCCGTCTGATTTATACCTTTGAAAGACAACGTGCAGGTTTGATCCGTCAGTCTCTAATTGCTTAGTTGAGCCATGTGCTATAGGCTGACAGCCATTAGGATGGACAGGTTGCTGAGTCGCTGCCTTTCTAAATCACCCAGGTGAAGCCTGGGCGTCAGTTTCATTTTATAGGACAGATACATCAGTTTGAGCAGGTGGAGACCCATCAAAGTTCTGACAGATGAGCCCGAGCAGCCAAAGCGCTGACTGCAGCTTGACAAGGGGAGATACCTGCTCACGAGCTGTGGCACAGCAGCCTGACATTTAATATCTCCTCGCACAACTTATCCCCAAACTTCATCTGCAAAACTTGCTCACACACATCAACAGACAAAACCCATAATGGTGCAATTTCGAATGATTCATTTCTTTCACATTAATTATCTCTTATTCACCAGCCCTAAACTACAAAGAGGGAGAGAAACCACTTTCTCAGATCCTGCAGTGGCACAAAGTGTTTCTTTTGTTGTGAATGGAATTTTAAATGATTTAGTAGCACTCACCCCAACTCCCAACAAAACCTCAGCTCGCTCGGGCTGCAGAATTACGACGTGAAACTTTTTATTTAAAGCGTTGTGTAACACGTGACCCAGTTGGGTCAGAGTGGCGTCAAAACAAATCAGATTTTGCACGATTAGAACATGTTGAGTGTGGCTTCGCTTCAGAGCTGCAGGCGGCAGGTTTTACAGCTTGAACCCTGAAAAGTTGCCATAGTTAACGTCCTGAGTGTCATCAGTCCCTTGGAAAGAAAGTCACTGTTGAAATAATGACTTGCTGTATTATTTCAGAACATGTGGTTCAGTGGGACGGACTAACTCAGTGATTTGATATCGTCAGAGAAGGTTACATAAATGCGTGTGAGCACAGCTCTCAGACGGGGGAGTGTACCTTTGTGAAGTACCGATTGTGCTATCGGCGGCTCTGATCCATTGCCCCTGAGTGCTAAAACAATTAGCAGGCTGTGAGAGCAGTACAATGGCATCAGTGATCAACAGCATCCTCCAATCACTGCTGATTTCAATCATGCAAATTCCCTCAAATTACTCGGAAACCGCAGAGGCTTGTTGTCATCCATGTTGCGGTTGCTGATGCCGGAGTCCTTGCTTTCGCTTTGAGGAGTTTAGTTTTTACTTTTAGTCTGAAATAGGTTTTTGGCTTGTTAATCATGCTCGTTCCTGAATTTAATACTATTTCAATACAATACTATTACAGTGTTTGTAAAAATACCGCGTGAACTCTCAGTCGTCACTGCCTGTGAATCACTGTCACTAATCATCCCAAGGACACGGAGACTATTATTCCACTGCTCCTCTTCCTTTCCATTAGAGATAAGTCACCCACTCGGTGCCAGAGCGATCCTACACCTGTATGAAGATATTATATTTTAGTCCTAACAAGATGCATTCAGACTTTTATGCATCCCCTCCTCTGTGGGAGGAGGACACTAGTTTGAAATACTCATTGACAAAGCAAATCAATATCTAATTACAAGCTGCACATTATGGTGCTTCGGCAGGGGAATGGGGAGAGGCCTTCCCTTCCTCCTTAAACCAAGGGCTCAATAACACCTTGCAGATTATTTCTTCACCCATCATTTGCATGCTGCCCCAGTAATGGCCCCGCACTTGGAGAATCTATTACCATTTTTTGACTTAAAGTCAGCACTTTCCGCAGGACGGACATTTGTCTTGCTGCGGTCTATCACTCAGCCTAAGCTGCATTCGATTTACACCATAAAAAGCTAATAACGTCGCTGCTGAAGGTATGTTTGTCTTGCAAAAATTTAAGTGCCGTTTTCTGGCCCCGATTGTTTGTGACGCGAATTACAATGAACCGATCCACAATTACAGTCAGCGTAAAGAATTCATACGTTCTAATCCATTAAACGCTGCAGGTCCAAGAACACATTTCACTTCTGTCTTTACAGAGTCATCTTAAGGTTTTTTAAAGTGTGAGGCGATGAGCTGAACAGAATTCAAATGGCCTCCAAATGGACTAACCAGAGGGTGATGAGTGTAGCTGCAGAGGGTGGTGGCTGTCAGTCATCGGGGTCTTACTAATAGGTCAGATCAGCTTGTTCGATGGGTAAGGCTTCAGTTCATTTAAGTAGAACTGTCTGCCTCCAAGAACCAGATGTGTGATCTCGACCCGCTTTGAATTGATGCATGTGACAAGAAAACAAACCAGGATTCTCAAGACCAAAGTCATCAGCAGTTTTAGACTCAAAGAAAAGGTGTCTATTAAGAAGCTTTGCAGGGGAAGACTGTTTAAACCCCACCATGGAATGGACAGGACTCAGGCCTTTCCCTCAAAGACACAGCTACACACACACACACACACACACGTTTTACCAGCGGCTGCAGAATTCATTGGATCACTCATCTGACCACACAGCGTTATAACGGCTTTATCAACTACCATCACTGGACCTAAAAACGTTTGACTGACCTTACAATAAAATGTCCAGTATGAGCTGCATGAAGAGCCCCTGAACTCTGATGGCTGCTGCTGCAGTCCCTGGAAGTTCTTCACGTAGGGAAGCTGGGAAATGTAGCATCAATAAGAGGACAGACCGAGCTCTATCCAAAAGTTGAGCAAACGATGTCACCATATGGGATTTCAAATTAAATATAGATTAGTTTCCAAAAAACTTATTGGCTGGAACAATAAAACGAGAGAAAGACCAAAGAAAGCGCCAAAGCACAGTTTATAAATCTTGACAATGCGAATGATAAATCCTTCGCAGCTGATTGAACAACAGCCAAAGGTCATTGAAAGCCTCAGCTGAGTAGCAGCACAGGGGACAGACACATGCATTTCCAATAAGTCACCGCTGTCAATAGCGAGGGTACGTGAAGTTCAGTCTTTGTTGGCGATTAAGCTGGGTACAGTCATGTTTGGACGGCTCCATCTATCAAGCACTAAAAGTGAAGCAGATGTACTTTGGGTCATCCCTCTCTTTGTCACTGCGTGAGAGCTGGCGAGCGCCACATAAATCTTCCCCCCGTTTGCCAAAGAAAATGACCTCGATGCTTTACAATGATCTCAGAGCAACAGACCATTGTTTTGATATTCATGAATTAATGATTAAGCTTTATCTGATCGTGAATGTTTACAGACACTCTCCACTCAGTGACACGACCAAGCAGCAATAAAATCTGTATCTGAGCAGACGTCAAGATGTAGCAAACGCGTGTTGTGGACTCAGATTTCAAAGAGAGAGAGAGAGAGAGAAAGAAAATGGAAAATTACAAAATATTCAAGGAGCACAATTCTGGATGATTACAGAATTGGCAGGTTCATTGTGATGATGAGGGATGATGATACTGTAGGTTACAAAAGGAAGCGCAAATGAGTCGTGACTCATTTGTGCCAAACTTTGAGAGAACCATCAGTTCTAAAGAGGCACAATTGGCACTTTTTTTTTTTATACCTACAGTTCATAATAAAAGATGATATGAAAAGATTCAAGGACTCCAGAGAAATTTCTGTGTGTAAACACCAGAGGTGGGAATCGCTGGTGGATGTGGAAAACGCTTTCCACACAACAAGTTCCACAATCTGCGATGGCATAAGGCAGCTGGGTCTTCAATTATTTCTTCTCCCTTCCAGCCTCTTCATTTAATGACTGCGTTCGAGACCCTTCCTTTAGTTGGATCCACAGAGCCGGTATCGCCTACGTGCATGGAGATCAATCAAAGAGTAACAGAAAAACCATCAAGTTATCATTTGGTCCAGTTTTGTTTCTTCTCTCTGCATTTACGTTTGTTGTGTTGCATCGCACTGGTTAATGTTGAACCTAATAACAGCTAAATTACATAATTGGGTAAACAAAGTTGCACTGACGACCCCTCCTGCTCTTATTCGCCGCCTCGGGTTCCACCACTGACCTTGTTATCAGGACGTCTCCTTCACAGGAGGATGCGTGAAGGATCGTTCTTCTAGTCGGCGTTCACAGCTCCGCACAGAACTCCGACAGAAGAGCTGGAACCCTTTTGTGTTGTTGTTTTGTGTTTCTTCACTGGAGAGATGCACCATTAAAGCGAGATGGGCTCATTCAGATCACTCAGCCTTGGGTGTGAATTTATTCATTTGCAGCAATTAAGTCCAAATCTTTAAACATGTCCAGGACTTCACGGCTCATTTTTAAGCAGAGGTTTGGTGTAATCTTTAAAGGACCACAAGTGTGTGCGTGTGTGTGTGTAAAGATTAAGTTTGTACAAACTAAACACTTGAGCGTGGACTCACATACTAATTTTGCCACCATCTAAGCTCTCCCTTGACATTTGCTTACGGAGGATGTGCTTGATTTCTACATTTCTTTAAAAGACATTTCAGCTGGATTATTCATAGCTTGTGAAATGTCATTTAGGTGCAGCAGACCCTGTGGGAAGACGTAGTTGTGTTTGTTTGCGTGGCTGGAGCAGCACAGCTGTTGATCACAGACAGAGCATAATTAACATTATAGAAAAGTCCATGTCTCTCCTAAAGCGTATGCGTTTGGTTCCGTCCATTCAAAGAGCGATTAATCCTAGAGGCAAACAGCTTAGTGTTATTGGAAGCCCCATTAAAACAGCCTTGCTAACAGACACATCACAATGATGTTGGGAGGCTGTTTTCAAGGACAAATGCTTCAGCTGGTGCTGTGACAACGGAGGAACAGTCAAGTAAATAGTTGTCGGACCTTTTTTTTTTTTGCACTCTCATGTTTTTGAATGTATTTTTGAGCTGGGATAAAGTGGGATTGAGCTGCTGCTGGAGGCGTCCGTGCTCCATATGCAGAGGGGTCAGTCACAATCTGGGGAGGGGGAAAAAAAAGCTCTGTTCAATCTTTCCCACTAAATTACCTCAGCAGATATCAAACAGGGTCCTTCACTCCTGCTGAATGATAATTGTAGCAGGCTGCCAAGACCAATACTGGGGGGTCATCAGTGGCAGATAGGCTGGATGCCGTGAAGAAATGATCGCTGCCTGCTCCCTCTCTGCTGCGCTTCCTCCCTTTGCTTTGCTTTTCAGGCACAAGGCCTGGAAGGCAGCGCGGTAATATCCATCCATCCTAAAGACTCACAGGTGAGAATGATCAGTGGCCTAATTAATCTCTCAGCGTGTTGCATGTTTAGTTCCACTTCACACAGACGCATTATGTGTTTGACCGACAGTACTGTAGGTTTTGACCTGATGCTGACACAGAAAACATCAGATGAGTTAACATCAGAAAAATCAGAAACTCACAGTTGATGCGATTTGAAAGGTTGTAAGATTTGTTCGTCAGAGTCGATGTAGGAGTAGTTTTAGTTTGACTTTCTGCCACATTCGTGACCCTGAGTGGACGTCAGTGGAGATGAGGGTAAAGAGCTCAACGTTTCAGTCGGATTTTCTCTGTGACCAGTCGTGAGCAGTTGTCATCGCAGCTGATATTAAAATAGAAATGATGATATAGATGAATGTCTCTGTAAGTCAGAGCCTTCAACGGATCCCCAGAAACTTCTCCACCTTTGTAGTCCGTCTCGATTTGCATGCCGCTCACTCACTCACATTTTAGATTACACCTTTGTCCATATTTGGCCAACTTTAAGTTGAGCTGACAGAATGAAGAGAGACTCTCATTCTGACCATATAATAGGAAGAGACCCGTTCTAAAAGCCAAAATGAATCCGCCATCGACCGGTCGCACATTAGCACTCATATATTCATTACCGTAACCAAGCCTGAGAGCCGGTGTCCAAACCTGTTACAGATGCAATTTATACACATCAGTTGTTCTCCAAGCTGGTCAATGGAGACTCAGGTTCACCTTGTGACATGTAAATGAGGGTCCTTCGGCGCCGCGAGACAGGCATGGCTAAACGAGCCTTATGATTTTCCATCACTGCACCGACTGACAGTCAATAGAGGAACCTCGTGGCCTCTGCTGCTAGAAACTCATTACAGCTCCACCGAGACCGCGCGCTATTGATACAGCACCCACAGGGCCGCTCTAATTATCGTTTTTTGGAGCCGTGCTGTTGATGCTGCAGTTTCCATTTGTCGTTAAATATATTGACGAGCGCATCCAGAGTTTGTCATTTTTGCCTCTTTGTTTTGTCTGTAATTTCACTGAGTTGCCGGACAATTTAGGAAATACTTACCCATATTTGCTTTCGGTGAACACATTGCTAATCAATAGCAGTTCCTGTGTTCTTCAACAGCTAAACAGCAGCCAGACCGGCTTAGTTTAGGGAAACACCTGCGCTGGCTGACTGCGCTGCCAGAGCACTGATCCAGCAAGTTACAGGGGTGGAAATCGGTGCTTTAGGGGAACGAGCAAGAAGTGCTGCTGTGGGATGAAGTCAGGGTCCAGAGACTCATCAATGTTTAATGCATCTAAAATGACTGGATGTTGTGTAAAGAAAACCAATATTTCAATTACCGTTCGAGCCTCCGACTGCTGAACACCATGAAAACGTGACTCTGTGCAGTACGGCTGCTCTAAACTCTGCTCTGTTCATCAGCCGACATTCACCGAGCTTGTGAAAGGAAAGGCCTGAGTAAATGAGCGGAGGAGCACAATGAAGGCACACGCTTCCTCACAGGTGCGCTGTGCGGCCCATACGATCGGGCAATTAACACCCAGCCGCGCTCTGTGGCGGGTACAAGAAGCTGAGCAGGCCCAGGTAATTCTGAATCAGGTGAATCTGAAATAGTAACAGATGAGAAGATGCGCTGTAAGAGTCTGGTCACAAAACTGCTCAGCTGCCAAAAAATCGTAGTTGTGCTTCTCCCTTTCTCTTTGAATCTTCGCATCATCCTCGAAAGCTTGAGGCTTCACTGTTACTAGTCCTCATAACAGTTCAGGTCATTTCTCTGTCCTCCTTCCACTCACCTTAACCACCGGAGGCAGACGTCCGCCCACCCAGAGCCTGGTTCTGCTCCAGCTTCCTTGCGTTCAACTCAAAGTTTTTCCTCTTCACTCTCACATAGTGAAAGATTGCTGTGTGATTCTGGCTTAACATTAGAGTTTAAAGGGCTTTGGGTGATGTTTGCCCTGATTTGTTTGACTATAAATAAACTATAATGCAACCACACAAGAGCCTCATTATCTGATCCCCTGTGAGTCAGAGTGGACATCAGAAGAAGGAATTTCAACAATGTCCGTGTCAGCAAGTACAAGAAAGAAATTACATCCAAGTTCCATTCAGACTGTAGTCCACAAAGGCAGTTTTAAGTATTGAAAGCATGGTGCTGGTCTGTAGAGCTGTGGAGAAGTGATGCTCACATGAGTCAAGTACGAGCAGAGTCATATCTGGAGGTTGAGTCATTGCAACTACACTTTGTCTGATCGAAGCGTCTCACTGTTCGTCCAAGTAGCTTCTTCAGTCAGAGGAAACGTAGTTGGTCACCTCAGCTTCGTCCTTGACTGTGGTTTCATTTCTCACCTGACCTGAGTGGGCTCGTGAGGAGGCCGCTGCAACGAGTGCCAGTTGTTAGGATGTGACAGGCCTGGGCACGAACGAAAGGGCAGCGTGGAGAATTAGAGGCAGCTTGTGTACGAGACCTTCACCTCTGTTGAGGAAGAGATTTTTATTTATTTTTTTGGCGATTTTCCACTCTCTCCAAAATGTGAGAGTGCTGTCCTCCAACCAGTGTCTCTCAGGTGAAGGTACACTCCTGCTGGTCCGTGGGCTGTGGGGAACTACATGTATATAATAATTATTGCATCTTATACACAGTTATTATTCCACTGGCTAACGCTAGCAGCAGCGCTTTCACGAGCTGCGACCGATGCATCACTTGCCTGGGTGGCATTTATTCTGTGCATTGTAGGATAGATTAGTTTTCAAGCGCTTTTAAGCCGTCTGTCCGAACCCATCTGGCACAACAGCGGCATAATAACAACGTTGGCTCACTGTGTAATTCAGCGGGTGGATCGGCTCGGCCCAGCACCGTCGCCTGTTTAGCATAAACTATGCAGATTCTTTTATTGTAAATGTTTGGTCATTAACACGCTGGAGTGTCCTTGACTTTAATCGTTATGTTGATTGATTGTGACAAATATTAATTATCCAGCAGCTTCCTCCTGACGCTCTACTGTACAGTAGTGATGCTGACGGGTGTGTGTGTAATGCTTCTTTATTTAGGTTTTGTAGACGTGCTTTTCTTTATGTTTCTGGCTTTATGTTCACGTCCAAGCAAAGATGTTACATGTTTAACAGTAGCTCAGCAGCAACGCTGACAAC
This sequence comes from Macropodus opercularis, assembly GCA_030770545.1. NCBI lineage: Eukaryota > Metazoa > Chordata > Actinopteri > Anabantiformes > Osphronemidae > Macropodus > Macropodus opercularis. The sequence continues at coordinate 6,049,172 of CM061090.1, read as the reverse complement.
ACCCCACCCACTCCACCGCTAGGAACTAATCCTCAGAGTAAACAGCTCTCGACCAGCCTGAACACCCGCGTTTACTATCTGCAATGAAGAAACGGAAGTGGATTAGGTGACACACCGAACAAATAAGCGTCTGACGCTGAGTCGATTCAGATTAGCTCCAGCCTGGGAATCACATCTGCTCTTGATCCAATCGATTTGATTTCTAATTAAGTTTGAAGGGGAAGACGTGTGCGACTCCATGGCCACATCACACGACACCTGACCTGAGATAAAGCCGAACGCGCACCTTCTCCCGTTCTCTCAGTGGGTGGAGTGAGTGTGGGATCTCCACCTTGACACCTTAGTGTCAGCTTCATTGGACCACCTCATCATCAATAATACAAGGAGCTAATGACTTCTACTTGGGACACATAAGCCTCAATCCATGTTCCGCTCACGCTAACTTGCTGTTATTTAATTCAAACCCCAACACACCTCAGCGTCTGCTATAGAATATTTTCCGCTGTGAAACTAAGAGCCTACTGATTCCCCGCTAAGTCACTATTTGCCTTTCATCTGTACTTCTCCGCTGTTTCCCCAAGGCCTCCCTCCTCTTTCACACCTATAAAATATTGATCTTTAAATATTTATCCTGCAAACATCCACAGGACCTGACCTGTATTCTCACTGTGTGTGAAATGTTCACCTTTTCTAAATAATTGAAGGCAGCATCTGTGTTTCAGCACGTTTGTGACTCTTCCTGGGAGGCGCCGGCTGAGCCACGAGATCGTGTTTTACTGTAACAATGAAGCATCAGCGAATTTTTGACTGTGACAAAGCAGCGTGAGAGTTTTAATTGGGTCCTAGAACCAGAGGCTTAGAGTGTTGCAGCTATGAAGAGGTTGACATTGTAGCACACGGGATACTGAAGGGTTTATTTGGGGGAATATGGCTGGGGACGGAGTCTACATGCTGATGTGTGACCCCCATCGGTCCCTCATCAGTGGGAGTCACATTGATCCACCAGCTGTTCCAGCAGCAGGTTAAGACGTGGTAATCCCCCCACCAGCTCCACAGTCACAGCAAAGGTCGCTGTCGCAGCAAATCCTGGTAAAACTGGAGGATCCTCAGGATTCCTGCTGTCAGTTCCCTCCTTATACGGCAAAGCAACGCTGTGCTGTATAAATTACTAAAACACAACACGGGTGGGAAAGAGCTTGTGAGCTGAGTCAGAGAGAACGGTGAGATCAGACAGAGGTGTTCAATGCATTCAGATAGTCCTTCACTTATTCATCCTTATTTAACATCTTATTTGCTGCAAATGTACACATGAAGCTAAATGTAAATCTTTTTTTTTATAATAATAGCAAAAATGCAAATGACGGTTTGAAGCACAGAACCCAAACCTGGAGCCCAGCTGTCACCTCTGGGAACAATAAAGGCCACGTAGCTCATTTTGGTGGAGGCAGTGCTCTCTAACACTGACACACGATAACCAGACAACGGATATTTTTATTTTAATTTGCTTGTGCTCAATTTAGCTAAGGGAAATTTTTTATTGTTGTCAATTAACTACAGTGAGTTTTCTGTTTAAGAAGTGCTCACCTCTGATTACGACTGCACCAAAAACATATTCAAAACAAGCTCATTTTAAATAAATTTCAATAAAATATTTAGTATACATAAGTCTATATCTTTAGCAACTTTACTGATATAAGTTTATATCTGTGACTGTGGTTGCTTATGTTAGCTGAAGAGGGAAAAAACGACTCTTAACTAAACATCTGCTCAGAGGAGATGTTGCTAAAATCCAGATGCAGAATTATCAACCACCGCTTGTCTTTGTCTGCCTGACACTGGAAAAAATGGTTTGATTCAGTCATGAAACTTTGAGGAAATCAAGGGGTCTATGTACAGTTGTGCTGTTTAGCACCATGGACAGTTCCCCCAAACCAAGGACAGTTAATCCAGTAAAAGAAATTATGACATAACCTCAAAGAATAATCTGTCAAATGTAACTGAACGTGTCCAGAGAGTCATTGAGTCTTTAGTGAGTGGAGCACGAACTTCAGCGCAGTCGTACAGTTAGTTGAAAACAAGGTTTAATTTTCACTCTACAAAGTCCTGAACATAAGGAACCTCTGATCTGTTTCTGGAGTAAGAAAAATATTTCTTGGAACAACAAATATCAACCCAACGACAATCCCACACTCAGTTACAGTCTGTGCGTCACAGTGACGATGGTGATGGTCGTTCTATTAATGTTTTCACCCTGGTCTCCAGATCACACGGAGACGGAACTGAGAGCTGCTGCTCTGCCACGTGATGCTGATTGTTCTCCATTAGACCCGATTTGGTTACTAATCAAATGATTTTCATGGACGGCGCTGAATGAAGTAAAATGAAATCTTAAAAGGTCTTGGTTCGCCTGTTTTTGTTTGGCTTTAGATGATGAAAGCGCATAACACAAAGAGCAATTAAGCAGCAAAAATGCTACTGAACCTGTATTAATTATTGTACCTGCAGGACATGAACACGTGTGGGACGTCAGGGTTTCTGACTTCTCTAATGGTTGTGTGGTCGGCACACAAATGCAACCTAAAAATAACGTCCGCTGCCTTTTTCTCTGTGTCATTACTGAACCACAGTAGATAAGGAATCTTCCAACATCTTTTAATGGCCTTCGCATTAATACCACACATTCAAGTTTGGGGGGGTCTCCTCCCTCCTCTCCTGCTTGGCTTTCAGTGATCTGGTATTGAACGTGGAGGGATTGTCACTGATGCATTAACTGTGTATGGTGAATGTGAGCCACTAATTAATTTCGTTATTAGCTGTGTAGCTGCCGTTGTGACGTGCGGTGGAGGGAGCATAGTGACTCTTTGCTGGGTTTGGACCTTTAAACACAAATTCACTTATAGCTTCTCTCGGTTCATGTTCAGGTAACGGTTTTGACTTTGAGCTGCTTCTTTTTAAGGTCAACATGTGTGAAAGTGAAGTCTGTGCACCAACTCCTGCCCCGACTTCCCCTACATGCATATTAGCTCTTATTTATAGCCCTTCTCAGAGTCACTCGACTGTGGACAAGAAATATATTCCATTATAGATGCCGGGGCTCGGCTGCATACTGCCTCTCCATTACTGTACGTGCCCTTGTGTGTGCCAGCACGTCTCGCTTTATGAGTGTCAGAGGCAGCTAATGGATACATGAGCTGATATCAGGGTCTCTGTAGACATCATCGTACGTGGAGCTGCCCTGAGCTCCCTGAAGGGTAGGAAAATAACTGGCCAAGACACAGCTACAGCATCAGCTAGCAAGAGACCCGGTCCTCACAAGATTATTCTGACCCCTCGTCGGTGGGTGGATGGCTGAAGGTGGTCAGGGAAGTGTCCAAGTGGGGACACAACCATATTAGTGCCTCTGCTCAGTCGGGTCATTTCCACCGCAGGCCACAGTTTGAAGGGAAATAGAAGGTGGTCAGCTCCCTCATTTCATTCAAATCAAAACCTTGGACCCCTCAGCAGCACCAAACGATGTCTCGCCTGAGGCTCAGAGGTGTCCAGAAATGGTTCTGTCATCAACAATTTGGAGCTCGAGGCGAAAAGAAGGACTTCACCTTCTGAGTTAAGACTGTTTTACACCAATTAAAGTTGCAAGGAAAAGTATGCGAACCCTTTGGTATGACATGGATTTCTGCATAAAATGTGTTCTTCATCTAAGTCACAATATCTTCATCTAAGTCACAACAATAGACAAACACAGTCTGTTTAAACTAACACTGCGCCAACATTATATGTTTTCATGTTTTTATTGAACATAACATGTAAACATTCTCAGAGCAGGGTGGAAAAACTATGTGAACCTTTGGCCTTAATAACTGGTTGACCCTCCTTTGACAGCAATAGCCTCAAGCAAACGTTTCCTGTAGTTGCAGATCAGACCTGCACAACGGTCTGGAGGAATATTGGACCATTCCTTTTTACAAAACTGTGTCAGTGCAGCAATTTTTGGGGATTTTTTTGAGGTCTGGTGTGAATCGCTCTCTTGAGGTGATGCCACAGCATCTCAGTCGTCCTGTAGTTGATTTACTTCTGTGCTTTGGGTCGTTGTCTTGTTGCATCACCATCCTCTGTGGAGCTTTTGGAGTTGGTCTAAATGTCTTGATAAACTTGATTGGGAGGGTGACACATGACTCAGTAGCGCTCAACGCTGCTGTGCTCTGAAAACAACCATTACCCTGGACCAGGTTGTCTGCATCCTGCTTTCTTCAAAACAAACCAAAAAAATGGCTCAACCTTTGTCTGTCCAGAGGTTGAGCCAGATGCCAAAACTCAACGTGCTTGTTTATCCCTCTGTGGATATGATCTCTGGTCTCAACCTCAGTTCAATACGTTGCCCACAGAGGTGGACGTGTACAGTTAGTGGGCACCAGGGTGCTGCTACCAAACCATGTCATTCTGTTTGTACTGTTACATACTTTCTCAAAGTGAGGAAAGTTTAGACAACGCTACAAATGATGAAATTCTTTCAAAGGTGCTGTACAGTAAGTGACAGTAAAAATTCAAGACCTTGAAATTCTGAATAAGTCTGCTGCATTTGGGTCATTGGTCAATGATTTCTGTTATAGAAGAAGGATTAAAAAGAGTCTTTGGTCTGTTAAATTTAACTGCTTTTGTACAACAGCATAAAGAAGAAGTCGGTGTGTAGCTGTTTGGCTTTAGCAAAGAGTTCAGTAACTTGGTAGCGTTTCTTACCTGTTTCTCCATCTGTTCACACATTTCAACTAAATAGTCTGTTGTTTTCAGGTGTGGAGGTTCGGGCGTCTTGTCTGGAGATGGCGTTTAAGTTTACGTGGAACCATGTTGGACAACCTTCCTCCACTCACCAGTCATAGTGAAGTTGGCTCCAGTGGTTCCTCAGTAAAGATAATTTTCAGTTCACCTTGTTTGCTTTGACTTGACGATCTCTCACCGCACACTGGTTGGAAAACACTGTTCTTGAGTGAAAGAGTTCCAGCTTGATGTCTGGTTGCAGTGGTGGCCTGTTAAATGACAGAGCTCCTGAGTCCATGTGGTTGTATTTGTTATGGTAACATGACCGCTTGAAAGTGTTGAGGACAAAATGTCCAACTGTGCACTTGAGATACCTGCTTATTACAAATTACAACACAAACTCTTTTCTTTGTATCATGTCAGATAAAAAAAAAGCTTCCAGGGAACTGACAGATCAGTTTAGAAAACAGCTCCACCTTTATGGAAGCCAAGAAACTCAGTAGTTGCTTTTGACTGTAAGCACTTGAAGAATACCAGAAAAGTTGAAGTAGCACCTCTAAGATCAGGTCAAACCAGAATTCAAATAACAAAAGTCAGTTTTTCTAGACCGATGTGAGTTTTGCAGCTGATGTTGCTGTTGAAGGAAGCTCGTCGTCGTTGACCTGCTACCGTTTACATGTCGATGCTGCAAAGCGACTGACAATCCAGTCAGTCCGGTCTGTACTGAATAATTGTTTGGATGTTTTACTCGGAGCTGCTGGGTCTCGTTGGCTGGCTGCCACTGAAACGGCGACACAGGTGTCACATCGGCCACTTCAAGGGCGGGATCACCAAGAGTCATTTAAATTAATGAGCGTGTCACACCAGGAGAGCTGCCTGTGTCTGACAGTGACCACGTCTGACACCTCTGTGTGTGCGCGAGTGTGTGTGTCCGTGCTGGGTTTTGTGCCGTGCGCTTCTGAAGGGAGGCTTTCCAGCAAAAAGGTCAAGGCAGATGATGGGGAAGATGAAATAAGGAAGGGCTCCCAGCCGGGAAGTGACAAGTCGTAAAGACAAGGAGAAGGAGGTCGGACTCGGCGCCTGCCCCTCCTCACTCCTTCATCCATCCTTCCATCACACACTCGCACTTCGTTCCCCTTCGGCAATTGCCAATTATCAGATATGCTGACTTGGTTCTGTTCACCTAAAACTGTCAGCTGCTGCAGACGGCTGCTTAACTGGCCTTTTTATCCAGCGTGGTCGGTCCTGCAAGCTCCAAGTAGAGACGTTTTTAGTAATTAACACTGAAAATATCCATTACTAACAATGATGCTATTTTAGTTTGGTGATTCTTAACTTTATTGTTTTATTTTTGAATATTCAGCATGAGGTCATTCCACAGCTCCAGGTGTGTGCTACCTCCACCAGGCAGCGATTGTGTCTCTACAGACATACTGAGGTTGATTTGCTTTGACATTTCATCGTGGTCCTGCTGCATCACCCTGCACCAGCTTCTACCTTTAAACCCCTGAAGGTCCACATGTAGCAAGAGCCTCAGATGGTTACGATCCTTCAACTGTACTTCACTGCTGCCATGATGTTTTGGCTTTAGTAGAGCTACATAATCATACACTTCACTTACCTGCCACTGAAACCTCAGCAGCACAAACCCATGAAAGACCTACATTTATTTCTCTCTAGATGATTTCGACGTTTTTGTTGCGGTCTGCGTCTGGATTAAACACTCACCTTGAGCTTTTCCTTTCGATCTGATCTGATGTCAGATGAGCAACCGTGCTGCTCACAGCTCATCCAGATCAGCAGCTTCTCATCTCATCAACAGTGTTTTCATGCACTGACAAATTAAATAGAAATATCTGTTCATAGAACTAAAATCAAGTCACTGGTAAGACTCGATGTGCTATCACATAAAACGTCATGTCTGAATGGTTTATCATCCCGTTCTGTGTTTAAAATGCGTTTGGTGAAACTATTCTGCATTTATGAATTCTCCTCAAGATCCCAGACAAATCATCTGTGACATTATTTCCCCCAGCCATGAAACCACAAATGGGAACGGCCTTAAAACGAGAATAAACATTTATTTTCTTTCCACGCTGTGAAAGTCTTTTCTCTAGACGTCACAGCGTTGGTGTCATGAATGTGTAATTCACCTTCCAGTAGCCATTTTTAATGGATATCACTTCGTCACAGTGATATGATAACGTATGATTATGAAGGTCTGTTCGTAGTTTTGCATGGTGGTCTAGTGGTAAAAGCTGACGTCATGATCTGTGTCGTTCCTTTCCTCTCCCATGATTGGTCAAGGCCCTGATGCAAGCCCCTCCCCTTCATAGCTGCTGCCACTCTTCATTAACACTACTATGGCTACTATCACCTGGTCCAGGATGATTCCTACTTGTTTATCTTGTCGAGTCTTGTTGTTCACTGAAGCTCGGACTGTTAAGCATGAACACCTGTCTGACCCTGGGCCTGATCCCCAGTCAGTCGTCAGTTCACTGTGAGCTGTGGACGTGACATCTGTTAGTATAATTCTCTTCTTTTGTAAGAGGAAACCTGGTTTTGGTTTTTCTCTTCAGAAAGCAGTTATTTAGGAAAAGTTAAAAAAAAATTAGGAAAGTTTTCAGCTCTGAAGGAGGAGCTCATAACATCGCTGCTGTTATGAGACCTCAACAGACCAAAACATTAGGAGCATGTCTGATGCAGTGGAATCTGGCAGGTCTGTCCTCTCCAAGTCAGGAAGGACCTTCTGTCTCTACAGCCTTGCCTTGCTTTCAAAGTCCACATTGGGGAACGGATCACATCACTTCTCTGATCCATGGGACAACCAGCGTTCAGATCATTCCAGTGCCTGGACCAGACTGTGGTTGTTGTTGTGTTGTTAATGGCGGCGTTGCGTTGGCCGTACTAACTAGACACTTGTGTCTCTGGGTGCAGTCATGGGGTCAGTCACTGGAGTCCTGAACGCGTCCGGACTAAAAACAGGTGAGTTCACATTGCTCCTGGTCTTACCGAGTTACTGCAGGTGTTTACTCCACTGTGTTTCAGAGACGCATGGCAGAAGTCACTGTAGCGTTTCGTGCACAGACCGGTTTGCTGTCTGGCTCTTTAAGGGAATTCGAGTGTATTAGCTTCATTCGCTAACATCTGCTTTACCTCTGCATCACACTCAGAGGATGAGCAGCGTGCAGGTGTGTGTTTGCTGATGCACACGGACGGTGAGTTACCGTCCACTCGAGTGCTACTCTGTTGTCACAGCAACAAACACTGAGACTTTGCGTACAACGCACTGCAGATACGCGCCGACGGAGACGGAGACGGACCTTTGACACGCACGTTCCCTCTCCTGTACTCTTTGCTGTGGAGTGGATTATATTAGCCACCTGTTGCTGCCTGGCATATTGACAGTGCCTCCCAGTGAAGCAGCTTCTCATACAAAGACGCGGCCCTGTCACCTGGACGACTGAGGAGAAATGAAAACCAAGCAGATTGTTTCAGAAGATCAATCATCCAGTCTGCTGCTGTGTTTATTCAGCTCACAGTTTACTCACGGTAAATCAGAAAGTAACCGATCAGACGACAGATGCCACCGAGTGTTAATTATCGCTGGCGTATTGATGGTGACACCAGGCTGTGATAATCATCATCCTAGCAAAGGAAAACCAAAAACATCCATAGGCAGACATGATGACACCGTCCAGATCTCTCCTATTCCTGTGCTCTGTAATTATGTCTTCATGTATTAAATATTATTATTCTGTGGCCGAGGCTGTTAGGCTCTGCTTTCTGAGGGAGGATGACAGGTGGAGTAATTAAAGCGACTACGCTTCAGACAGCTCATCCTGAAGGCTGCGTTACAACTCCAACTGTAGGCTTATTATTCCTGCTGCGTGAAGGCACAGCCCGATCCGCCAGGCTCCCAGTGGGACGTTTACAAGCTGCCCTCAGACGACACAGCAGCCGATGCAACCCGCCGATGGCTGAGCCCACCGGATCGATGCCTGATCGGTGGGTTGGATTGGTTTCAGCGATGAGTGGCAGCTCATCTGTTTGTGTTCCAGCCTGCAGGGTGAGTTAGCTGGTGGCCCTGTCGTCGTGTCCCCAGATTTGGCGTTGGTGGTCCCACTGCATTGCTGCTGAATGACTGGCACCTACATGTGGGTGTTCAACTTCTTTTTTTAAAAAATCCTGTCAGGCAGACGGCAGCAACCCCGATCCAGCCTCGCAGAACCTGCCAGCTCACCACTGATACTATGAATCTCATTTTATACTTGTATTTACAAATTCTGCCTGGAAGTTTTGTGAATCAGAATTATATATGGTTGAACCACAGTAGTTCAGTTTGGACATGGCTGCAGATGAGGTGGACAAACTAGACGTCAATGTCGTTGCGTAGAATAAATTAATAGATTATTAAATTAGCTCCATATTGTTTTGTTTCCTGTTTTTATGTCTTGTGCAGGTCAAGTCAAGTTAGTTAACCATCCTTTGTACCTTGATGCCTCTTGGTTAATGTGGTTTCGTGGAAGAGGCTTCCTGTGCTGCCTGAGTCATCACACTCATCATGTGGTGTTTTAAGCAAATAGCACAAACTGCAGCCGCTCGATTTTCCTCTAACCTGTGGGAGCAGAGTAAAAATGAAGCAAACACCAAAAGGAGCAGAGTCTGAGCCACTGGACCTAACTGAGTTGTCTTTAATAGGACTGTTGCATGTGGGGATAATGTCAGGCCTGTGTGTGCCTCTGAGCCATTGACTCTGACAGCCTCAGTGCCCTGATAGCTGACCTTTCAAAGAGCTCTGCATCACCTCCTCTTTAATTGTCGGGGTGAACTTTGAGCCGATTCATTATTCCGGCACCTCAGATGTGTGAAGCAGCACATCTTCACACACGACCACACGCTACAGTATGTGCCGTGTTTAGAGACATGGGTCAGAACTGCTCCTTTGTTTTGTTGTGTTTTTCCTGCGTTTCATGTCATATAGTTGACGTCTGTCACTGTGTTGACCACGGTTTGGTCAAGCTGAAGACCCCTTTGGAATTAAGGCAGACCAGTAAACCACGCTCACGGCACAGTTACAGTAAACCATCCCTGCAGGGCTGGATCATGCTAATTGATCGCTGACGACCACTTCCTGTTACACACGCGACGTTGCTCCCTTTCTCCTTCAGGAACTGCCTCCTTGTTGTGCTGTAGACTGGTCCACAGTTGACCTTTAGCAGCGTCTTGGCAGAACAACCATATTTCTCAGCGTGTGAACAATCAGATTGAGATTCTGCTGTGGGTGGCTCACACTCGCCTGCATAGGTCATCTTCAAACAGACCTTTATGGAAAGTCTGGATGGACCTGATCCTCTGTGGGCGCGGTGAAGGATTTCCAGGCTTCTGGCGTGTCTGTGAGTTTGGCCCAGCTACAGGTGCTTCTTTTAGTTACGACTCCTCGACCTCCAGTGATAACTAGACAAAACATAAATAAATACTATAACGACTTCAATGAATGAATAAATGACATCTTTACCAATACATTTTTTTCTTCAGCTTCACTATAATCAGATTCTGCTGCTACTGTAGTTGTCGAAGCTGCAAATCGTGTTTTTATTAATGCGCACACTGAACAACCGACGTGAACTAAGCCGACGTGATGCTGAAGAGGCTTTGTATCGATTTTAGATGCCGCTATTCTCTCAGCATTTTCTCTCCATGTTTCTCTGTCTCTTTATGTCGCCCCTGTGGGTATTTAGCAGCGGAGAGCCGAGCTGCTTTGCCCTGTAAACAGAGCGTCAAGGTCGTTGTTGGCTGTGGGAAATGTGAACTAGTGAAGCTCCTGCAGGTGGAGCACTGTGAACCGCAACAAGCTCCAGCAGCCATTTGAACGCATTCATAATAATCCATAAAGGGACGCTTCCCATTGACATCAATACAATGAAACATTATTTTACGCCTCCTTCCAGTTTACAGATAAACTATTCTCAAACTAAATTGCCTTGACTAATTTAAATGGCTTCACTGTGAAATGTTGACACAGGTTAATTTGGTCCAGAGTTTGGTGCCTTCTCCATTTTATGTCCGCACTTAGTTTTAAAGTGCTGGAAGCGTGAGTTTTCATTCTGCGCTCTTATCTGAGCTCAGCCTGGAAAATGAGTTGACACACAGGACACAATAACTGAGCTTCTCTTAGTTTGAATTAAAGGAGACAAGAGAGAAAAGTAGGGACTGAAGCATTAGTTTCCACATGAATCCAGCTCATAGAAACTGAAACCACTAAAGTGGACGAACCTGCTGTAGTCAGAATAACCTGCTGTCGTACCTTTAGTGTCATTCTCAGTCTGACGGTGGCGGCTGCGCTTGATCATCCCAGAGCAACAACATAAATGCTTCTCGCCAGCTTCACCAGTTGCAGCTGGCGCTCAGAGGGCTGTCTCAGGTTCAGCTGGTCTGGGTGTTTCCCTAAATGGAAGCTGTAGTAATTGGTTGGAAGTGGAGAAGGAACCGAGGAAGGTTTCCAGGCTGAGGCTGCTCAGATCTACTATAACACGTATTCCTGTGTCATAGACTGGATGGTTGTGTGGATTCAGAATGGCTCTGTTCAGATCGAGTCATCCTGTGTGGTCACATCAGGCATCAGGAGGCATCAGGAGGCCCCACACAGCCGCCACATCAGGCTCAGAGAGGTTCTGTGTTGTTGTTGTTTTTGGTTCTGGGCAAAGATACAACAAAAATATCCTTAAAATGTGTTTTAACATTTTCAAACTGTGATGAAAAACTGTCCCTTTTTTATCGTTCGGCTTTTAATACTTCCATTTTTGCTTCGGCAGGAGGTGTGTACTGTTGTATGACCTTTAGTTGGCCCGTTATTGCATCTCCCACGTCTGCCTCCCTCATGGCTCCTGCCTGTTTTTATCCTAGTGCTCCAGTGGAGGCGGTGTCTTGTGAGGACAGTTGGAAAGTGCTTCCTTGATCCCTTTGTATATCTGATGTTTGCATCACCTTGTCTTCAACATTATGATCAAAGATCACCTGTTTGTCGCTAACGTGCTGTCGTTTCTCCGGCCTCCGTCGAACCATATCTTTGATCTCCGCTCTAAAAACTTCACAGTGATGAACCTTTGTGGGGAGTTTGGGCCTGGCTTTGATGTCAGGCCTCTTTGAATGTGCAGACCCTCTGTGTTGGCTACACGAGTGGGTTAATAACATACATTGATCCAGCCTCTGTGTCCTCTGGTGTACTACAGCTCTATAGATCTCTATGTTACCTCCTCTATCCTTATGCTGCAGCCCTGTTAGTCTCAGCAGAAGATGAAGAGTGACTCCAGTCAAGTTTACAGTCAACAGTTGAGTAGGCTGATTTCTGTGCCGAGTAACCGGGTTATTAATGGGCTTTATGAAAGATGAGGCGGGGGAACTACAGAGTCTACAGTCTCTTAGTCAGCTGACCTCTGACTAGCTTTGGCGATCTGTGCTACCCTTTCCTGCCCTTTAGCCCAATCCCTTGATGCCATATTTCGTTTGTTTTGCGTGAGGAGGCAGCACCTCAGAGTGAGGCTGACCCTTCATCTTCTGCTCGGGTCAGTCCAACAGCCCCCGTGTCAGTGGGTGTTCACTCTGCGCTGCCAGTGTAAAAGCACGTGTGTGTTTTTACACTGTTGCTTCGGCAGGGGAGGCGTTGATTAGCGCTATCTACTGTAGCAATTAGCACATGAGCCGAGCTGTTAATTGCTCTGCTTTTGGCCGGAGTCAGCTTCGTCCCTGCGCCTCTTCCGAGCCAGTGACTGTGTGTTGGCTGATGCGTTTCCACGTATGATCTTTTAATTTCTGTTACTACTGTCCGTTTGGGCTCATTGCTTCATGTGGGAAACGCTCGCACATATGAGACGCTGACTCTTCCTCTACATGTTGCTCTGGCCTGGACTCTCCTCCTCTGCTCATCAGGGAGGCAGGCCTCCTTCCTTCCAACACTCACATCGGTCATTACGTGTTGGCTCACGACCTTCCAGCACTGCTTCGGTCGTCTGCTTGCGTACGTCCCTTGTTGGTTCTCCTGGATTCTGACCTGGCCCTGCCTGCCGCCTCTTCAGATCAGTTAACCAGCCCAGTGTCTGAACGTCGTTTGTCTCACGCACGGACCTGGTCTTTGTCCTTGATCTGGCTTCTTCAGACAGCCTTTGTGCACTGATATCGATCTTTTACTGGACTTACTAACTGCGGCTGTGCCTGCCTGCCTGCTGATGTCATTATTTTAGAAATCATGTCGTAGATTTGTGAGGTGCTTTGTTCAAAACTCAAACTTTAGCTAAACTGCTGCTTTTGACTTTGTTGTTGCCATCGTTACACGTTACATTTAGTTGGTTGGTGCGAGAACCAGCTGTGGTCTGTAACACAGCTGCTTGCATCCTGCACTAAATGTATGATTACTGTTCTTTTACTAATCTCATATCTTGGTATTTGTTTCGCTGAAATATATTTAATCAGCGTGGTTATGTGTGTGTGTGTGTGATGCTGGTTTGGACCATCTGCTAAGTCACCGTCCACAGGTGTGTGTTGTAATTAGCTCCTCTAAGCACAGACATGACAAACACAGCAGCCATTACAGGGCTGATCCACTCAGGTGTGAACGGCCACCACATTATGACCACCTGGTGCCATGGAGTGGGGCTAGTGGTGGGAAGGTTGAGGCGTCCGTGCTGGTCGTCCACCACTCTTCCACTAATGCTCCCTGTCTTCCCACTCTGGTCGTGACATGGGTCAAACTCCTCCAGCTTGTCAGTCGCGTATGGGCGTAACTTACTGTATATCGATTTCTTGAGCAGCTTATCGTGAAGAAACTTGAATAGCTTTCAACACTAAATATTCTACGTATGTATTTGTTTATTTTGACGCCTGTTTTCTCATTAAAGTCACTGCTACACTCTGAAATTGGATTATCGTGGTATTTGCGTGACTCTAACTACAGCAGTGTAACAGTGGCAGAAACCAAGTCGACTTATAGGATCAACAACTTAGCAAATTTCACAGCCAACTGAAAGAAAAAAAAAAATCTACCAGCACGGCTTCTGGTGTGATAAGACGCATTCTGTCACTTTCTTCCGAGCTGTGAGAAAACAGAAAAACACAAAAGCTCAGTGTGCTGCAGTGCCATTAATAAAAGCTAAAACACGAACCGCTTAATGATTCAGACCGGGTGGATTCGAACCATCCAGAACATCCAGCGTTTCCAGAGCCAGGTCTACTAACAGCTAAGGTTTGGTTAAACACATCTGACCCAGGATCATCAGAGGACGAGGCAGCTGTAGGTGGAAAACGAGCAGGACAGAGCTCCAGCAGATCCCAGCATTTCCACTGAATATGTCCTTAAAGTAGGACTATGTGTCCTCCTACTGAACCCACATTCAGCTTAAGGTACAGGATTGACTGCAGGCTTTGCTTCAGGCTGACTACACATGTTTAATTTAATTTCATATTTTCATATATTCATATCCAGCGATAAACAGCTGATAACCATGTTTTCTGTAAGATAACCAGTAAGACGCTGCAATAACAACAAGCTAAGAGACGCACTTGACTTGAAGTGTTGCCGATGCTGGATTATAGACCACAGCAGGCATAATTATTATGCAGTATGTGCAGCGAGCTATAGGAAGACACAGAAAGAATTGTTTAACCGCGATGGCAGAGATGTGATTTCTGTCCTGTGCTGTGAAACCGAACCACAACACTTTCTTTAAACCGGACCCCTTTTGCTTTTCCCCAAACCCGACCAGCTGTAATGAAGGACATTTTTTTGATAAATGCCTGAAGCGGGTCCAGTAGCAACATTTTACATATTATACATAAAACAACAGGTGAATCTAGTTAGTTTAGCATAAATTCAGCCATTTATTGCAAGTTCTTTAGCAGAGGGCTCCTCGCTACAAGTGGCCCCCAGCTAATTCACACTTTGTCAGCGCAATTGTTTAAAGCTTTACTTTCAACTGGAAGCTGAACTGCAGCTATTTTTAACAGACTCATTGTCTCTGCTCAGAATCAAATTTTCTTCTTTTCCTGTAACGCATTCATTAGAATGATGTGCTGTTTTGATTAAGCTGTGGTTTGTGCCTTTTATGTTTTATTGTGCCTCCTCCCCTCCTGCTGTAGATGTTTAGGCGGCGCCCACGCTGACAGGGCTACATCTGTGTCTGCACAGAGAGAATCCAGCAGTATTAAAACAACCTGCAGGGGAGGATGACCATGATTAAATTTGTTAGTCCAACACAGACCCTTTGCATTTTGTGAGTAACCCAATTTTGGCTGAGTCTGCCGGGGCCAGTGAAAACACTGCTCCCTGTGCTGCTGCCGTGCAGCCAGCCGCCATAAATCATCGGTGCTGTTTCATCTGGCGACGGAGCAGCAGGGCAGAATATCGGCCGCCGCTGACCCCCATGTCCTACATGCTATGGTTTCCATCAGAGGGAGACACACTCCCTCCTCTGTTTTCCTACACTCTATATATAGAGCTGGTGTTGTATCTGTAACAATGTGTTAGCTGCTGGCAGCGAAGGTGAACATGGACATGAACAGCCGCTGTCAAACTTCCAAGGCAGTGTTTAGAGAAAGAGGCGGAACAGAGCTGCTGCTCATTTCAAGTAAAGATAAACAAAATCAAATATGCAGTTACTGATATGCGGGTACAGTTATTTTTGGGGAGCTTTTGTCTATGTCCATCTACCGAATCCTGTTTATGTTAGAATAACAACTGTTTGCAAATTCATTTGTTCGTAGTTGCACAACACAACTAGAAATAAACACATGTAGAAACTGAACAGTTAAGTAATTCTAACTCGATTTGCAGCTGTATGAGTGTAACCCAATAAATTAGTGCAATAAATACTTAATGATAAAATAAAATAATGGAGAAAAACCCGATCGCAGAACTGAGAGGTTGAACTGTTCTGCTGCTGAGATCAGTCATCTGATCTCAGAGTTGCGAGCTCGTAACTCCGTCACATGTGGTGTAGGCAGAGCGGCCTCCTCGGCCACGTGGCACTGACGAATACGTGGAGATTCGCAGTGGCCACCAGAAAATGCGCTAAGCTACAACCTCACATTTGAAGGCAGATTTCTTGGTGGGTTTTGTGGTGATGGATGAGGTTGGACGCTGTGGCGGATCAAGTCGCTGGCTTCTAAGCTGCAGGCCTGAAATAATGACGTTAAAGAAATACTTCAGTCCCGTCATTTCAGTACAGATGTGCCTGTTCTGCTAGACGAGGGGTGGTTTGGCAGGACGGCAGTGCGTTCACATTCAGCAGCGTAATTACCCTGAATTCCTCCTACGACCTGGAGCTGACTTTCTCATTTGTTCCTTCCTTCTTTGCTCCCCCGGCTCACAAACATTTTAATTGAACTTCATCACTTTGGTCTTGTGACGAGACAGAAGGAAAACAAAGAGAAACGAGGACATTAGAGGAACCCAGCTGCTCCCTTCAGATGCCCTCAGCTCCCAGCATTAGTCTCTGTGGAATCACCAGCGTCTGGCTGGCCTGTCCATTACACACAAATGAAGCCCTTACAGGAATGGATCAAAGTCCAATTCGAGTGCAGTGAAATGTTGAACATATTTTCCAGGGATGAATTGCTAGCGCAGAGCATCTGTCTGCATGCACCTTCAGCAGAATCATCTCATGACTCGCACTCCTACATCTGTCTCCACCGATCGCAGACGTCCTGCACAGTGAAGGTGTTTGTGTGCTGTGAAGGGTGAAATGTCTGCTGTCCCTCCTGACGCTGGGCCTTGTGATCTGTCACTGTCACTGTTTGTCCCAAAGATCCACCACAGCAGACGAAACAATGGTGCGATTGTTGCAGTGTTGGAGGTTGGCCAACGGAACATCTGACTCTTCTAGTGTTGGAACCTCATTGTCTGAATTCAGTTAACGAGCATGAGCGTGAACCTTTACTGTTTAGACTGAGCGCTACTGTTGTTGAAATCCAGTGGAGATGCTCCTCTTTCATATATTAAACGTATTTAATAAAACTGCTCTGGTAACTGATTCGAGGAAATGCATGCGATCTTCAATCGGTCCTGTTTGCTCAGAACTGAAACCTGCCCCAGATTGATCCACGACGGGCACAGCAGCAGGTGTAGCTCACGGTAGTGTTGGTGGCCGTGGTCTGTGTCTGAGGCTCGGGGCTCAGTTCTGCTCTGGGACACGGTACCATGCTAATCCTGCTCTGCATAAACCTTTTATTTCATTAAGGTTGTGCAGCCATTATTAGAAACTGCGTGGATGCGTGGTGCGGCGGGCCATTCAGCTGGCACGAGTCCCATGATCCTTCGCTGCCATCGCCTCTGAGCTCCTCGTTTGCTCAAACGACCAGTGATATAAACCTCCAGAGGTCGCGTACCTCGTGCTAAAACTGATTGGAAATCTGAGACTGAATGTAAGCCGAAGAGAATATTTCCTAAAATAAAAGTTGTAAGGATAACTGGAGGCCATTTCTGCTGCCTTCCCTCTTAACTGCATATATATTGACTCTGAAGATTTTATATTCATCCATTATGGCTGCAGCCACCCAGGGAAGAGAAAGCAATCAACTTGCTTTGCTGCTGAGGTATTTACCTGCATCTTAATTCACGTTGGGGGAACGCGCTGGAGGTTTTCAGATGCAGCTGGTCGCAGCAGGTGTTCACGTGCCGCTCCCAGCACAGAGAAACACCTCGGCCCCCTCCCTGTCGCGCTGCAAACCACACACAACCTTCATCTCTGCCCACTCCTATTTTCTGCGCCACCTTGTCACCGCGGCGATCGATATGCCTCGGTAATGGCTGACTGGAGAGCGGTGCACTTGAATGACAGTTCTGGGACCACAGTTGAGTGATGGGGCGCTGTTGCCAGCTTAATTAACTTCCAGTCGAGTCTCCAGTATTCGCGTTCAGCACCCCTCCACCCGCCCCCCACCTCCAGTCCCCCACCCTCACATCCAAACTATTACCCTAAGCATAAACAACATGCCAATTAAAATCCTGCCTGCGCGTTGACTCTGCTTTGTTTGCGCACAAGCCTCGAAATAAATATTCAGCTCAATATCTATAAGGCTTGTTTACTGGATTATGTTCTATGGATCAAACAGTTCTGGTAATGAAATAAAGTTTTTGCCAGCTCATGAAAAATAATTTTACACATCAGCCTTTACTCATGGGGGAGCTTTGCAAATGTCACAGGAGACGATATTGAGACATACATTGCGCTTCAGTAACTGCAGATTACTATTAAGGATTTCAATTTTCCCCCTGTCACTTCAGTTTTAAGTCAAAAGCTAATTTGCTTGGCTCGTTCTAACGTGGATCAATAGAATGAATAGTGAGACGGGAGGTAAGGTGGTGCTAGTGGTGGGGAGGGTGATTTGAAAACACTTTTACTGACTACAGGATGCTTAGTCGGGATGAAAGTGTCAGGGGAGGCTGTGTCACCGTGGCAGCAGCGCTCCTTGCTATTCAGCGCAGAACCACGTCTTTGCAGAACCCAACAGCAATTCTCCAAGGCGCCAACAGTCAGAGAATTTAGCTTAGCTGGCAGGGCCCAAACAGTTTGCAGATGCTATCCGAGGTTTCAAAAGTTTTCTAGTGAAGCTTGCCCAGTATTGATCGAGCTGAACTCTGTAGGGTCCATAGAGCTGCATCTCTCCAGTTTATCTATATCCTTTGAAAATGGCCTTATGGTTGCATCATGGGAAAGCTGAAACACAACACGAGACCTTCCCACGCGACTTAAATTTAAAGTTAAACTGCTGCACAATGGAGAAAAACAACTAGTCATAAATGTCTGTCAATTTTTTCTTAGTCGAGGAGCAAGAAGGAACCAACCCAGCATTAGGCAGATGCTCATGATGTTGAGCATGACGCCTGATCAGTGAACCGTTGTGTTTAAAAGGACGTGGTTGTCAAGGTACAGCAGGCCTCCAGCTGGGCTAATTCTACAAAACATACCTGACCCTCTTCTTTCTGCATCTGCACATTGTGCTCTATGATTTGGAAGTTTTGGTTAAGATACACAAATGTTATCCTGCAGTCCAGTCCTGGTTGGTTGGGCAGTGAGGGCTGACATCCAATCAGATCGGCACACAATCATTCATTCAAAGCCATTTAAGCAACCGAGTTTTTTTTCTCTTTTTTTTTTTAGAAAATACTGTGATATTTTATTAAAAATGTTGCAGAAAAAGTTTATACAGGTGTCCAGCCAGAAATATCTCTATTATCGCTTAAGGCAAAACTGCAAACAAACATAAGACAAATTAAGGATTTTAAAACTCTACATTAAAACCCTTTGTTATCATGACTGGTTTTGAGACCAAATGGCCAGTATATATGTTTTTAAACAATTTACAAATGTAGCTTAAAATCTTCTGGGTGTTCTTCCATTTTTTGTAATAGGATGCAAAACAGAAGGAGAATTAATGGTTACTTTTGTTGAAATTTTATAGTAATATTAATATTTACACTCATTCACTTGCTTTTGTAACCCAAAATATCACAAGCCTGGCACAATACTTTACATATTGCTAGCATATGACAATTTGAAATATCTAACATATATTTCTTTACAAACATATCCAACTAATATTGATACAAAAAAATCTGCCTCTTTTATTTCTAAATAATACATTGCTGGTCACATCGTAAGCTCGGGCAGTGCTGAGATCGCAAGACAGAAAAAAGCCCACAAAGAAAACTACTGGGAGCAAACGGGATGACAGCAGGTGATGAGATCCAGTCAGTCCTCAGGAGACGTGTCTGAAAATGGAGTTTTCCTGGACATGCAATGTCTAAACAGTGGACACAAAGCAACACACAAGACAGTACTGGATGTGATGGCCGGCAGACGCACCATGTGCCGCTCTCCAAGGACGGGCTCACGCTCTGTGACGAGTGAAACGATTAGAAAAAGAACTGAAACGTGTCGAAATATATTTACATGCACCTCAACGAAAAGCACAAACAGAAAAAGAAATCTCAGCCAAAATAAACGTGATAAAAGGAGCTCTTTGAATATAACTTTTTCTTTTTTCAGTTTCCACACACAACTATATACCATTTTTCTTTTTTCCGGTTTTTTACAAAGTTTTCATAAATACATTTCAGGCTGGGGTGTAGTTGTGCCCGAGTCTGGTGTCTGATGCACGAAGACCACGAAAATATGATGTTCCAGTCGTACAATTGTTGCCTCTGAACAACTGTTGCCTCAGTCTTCCTACTGTAGTTATGGCACAAAGGCCTCTGAAAGGCTTCTTTGTCACAGAAACTGTCCGCGCGTCCCTGTAAGAACATTAACAGTCATCCCCTGGTTGCCATTTCTTTTGGTAAAACTCCACGAAGCTTGGATCCAAATAAAGTTATTACTATAGTAACATTCACTTTGAATATTTTCATGAGGCATGATAGCAAAATAACATCTGAGACTTTATAGTGTGTGCTTCACACAGTCAGTCGCTCGTGGCCTCGTGTCCAGCGGCTGATGCAGAAGGAGCCCAGCAGAGCTATACCCGTGTGGTGGAGTGGCCGTGGGGCAGGTTGCTACTGTTCTGGCTGCCACCAAAAGTGTTGAAGTTGTGCAGAGGCTGCATGCCAGCCAGGGAGTTGGGGATCATGGTGATGGTGCTGGGGGTCATCAGCGGGATGTCGTCGGGCGACCTGCGCAGGGTGAGGGTGTAGTCGGGCGGGCAGGTGAGGCGCAGCGTGTCGTGGGTCTGCAGCGACTCGCACTCGTGGTGGTGCTCGTGCTCCAGCTGCTGCTGCTTCATCTGCAGCGACATCAGCTCCTCGCTCTGCAGATGAGCCACGTCGTTGGCGGCGGAGGGCGCGCCGCCCGGCGCGGAGTTGCGCTGCGGCGTCGGCACGCGCCGGTTGGACTCGTGCCGCCGTTTGTCCTTCTTGTAGTAGAGCGCGGCGAACGCCAGGATGTTCAGGAAGAGCAGCGAGGCCCCGACCGCGATGGTGACGCTCAGCTCGGTGGAGTAGTCCCGCTTGGTCTCGATCACCACGGACGACTCGTCGCTCAAGTCGCCGCTCTTGCGCTGGTCCGTGGCCTGCTTGGTGTTGGCGGGCGGGACGCCCGGGTGGCGCGTCGTGGAGGGCCAGTTGTTTTTGCCAGGGAAGCGCTTGGTGTAGGGGTAGGGGGTGGTGTCCTGCGGGGGGATCTTGGTCGTAGTGGAGACGTATTGAAAGATCTCGTTGATGTTGTGTAGGTGTGGAACTAGCTCCAACCAGAACGCCACCTTGGTGGCTCGGTAGTGGTCTCGGACCCGAGGTTTGAGGCCGATGTGCAGGTAGAGCTGGTCTTTAGGGTTGTATTTGGTCCAGGCTACCTCCTCAAACCGGTTGGGCTTCGTGTGGATGAACTTCGTGTCCTGTGGAACTGGCTGGTTCGGGTC
The DNA here is from genome assembly GCA_030770545.1 of Macropodus opercularis. NCBI lineage: Eukaryota > Metazoa > Chordata > Actinopteri > Anabantiformes > Osphronemidae > Macropodus > Macropodus opercularis. The sequence goes on along the minus strand of CM061090.1, from coordinate 6,028,019 downwards.
CCTGAAGGAGGAAAACAGGACATAGATCAGACATGGATCTGTCTCATCCAGGGTCCACGTGAGACAGACTGATCCACAGTCAGGCTTTAACCCCATGTAAAAGAACAGAAGTTAAAATAGTACCTCGACCTTTTTCACTATGTAAAATATAACAACCATATTAAGACATGTGGCTATAAACCGTCTCCTCCCTCTGATCGTTTCAAAGCAGCGGCGTTAACTGTCCATTCGATTCACTTAGCTCTAATTTGTGACACTTCCACATGAGTCATTCCTGAAAAAAGTTGAAGCGTTTCTCCTATTTTCTGCTCCCCTGTTCAAAGCTAATGCGTTTTGAGGTGACTCACAATGTGAACGCACAAGCTGACAAAATGTTCTGTGTCCTCTTACACCAGTGACACGTTTCCAGGGCTGTTGCCACATTTTCTTAATAGTTCGGAATATAGCTGCCTCTCGAGCGGCTTTGTGGGAGTCATGGCATTAACTTCAGCGAGACAAGGAGCAGTGAAGGCAACCGCCTCAAACATTGTGTTATATACTGTGTGTAAGGCCTCATCCTGTCCCAACAGCAAACACAACCAGTCCAGCAAACTCCTGGACTGGTTATAGAGTATTGTAAATGTGTGTGTGTACATATATACAATACTGGACGTATACACGAGAAGTAAATGTATGACAACATAAGACAAACTAATGTAAAAATAACAAAAAACGTTATAATTAACATAAAGTCAAAGCTTAAATCGGTCAAATCAATAGCAGATATTCCAAGATTGAGTGTTTTGGGTCAAACCGGTGGCTCTTCATCCCCCATTGCTCAGAGCCGCATCGACTCGGAGGAAGCGGCTCCGCCATGACTCCTGCAGTCTTGTCTGGCAGTGTTGGTTCGAATCAGCTTCAACCAGTCACAAAAGAGAAGCTCGTCCAACAGCAGCAAAAGAGACAAAGCGGAGCCGCTGGTTGCGAGACAAAGTAATCTCTGTTTCTGGAAAGTCTCTACTCATCATGCAGCACAAAGGGGACAAAGAGGGAAATAAACCTGCCGACCCATCGACAGACCTTCACACAGCCTCCGATTTATTTATTATTAATTTACTGCTTTAAATGGCCTCCATGGATCCTTATGTTGTTCTTTGCAATGTGTCCTATTTTTATCATATTACTGTATAATCAGTCTGACAACTACATAAATTGTTGGCCACCTGGGCTGAATGGACATTTTTAACTTTCCAAACCTTTATGCAAGTGTGTCAGTGCATAACTGTTCTAATGAGCAACAGCGCTACACATGATATACACTGTACATATTTTTCTTCATGTGAACTTAAGTTGTGCAGTGATTTAGTTCAAAGCTGTTCTACAGTTAATTCTTACCAAAAGTCCCCTTATGAGTTTTCCTTTTTGTTTTTCTCCCGCCACTTGTGAAGAATTAAATTAGTCAGGAGAAGTTCTCTAAATGTGCGCTCGTCCTCTGGGAAAGTTTCTGCATTAGGGAACCGACATGTTTTTATTTGCTACAACTTGAAATCTTTTTGGTTCACTAAAACATAGAGGGGATGTTTGTTTTCACAGTTGGTTGCGCTAGGAACCCGGGAAATACGTCCAGTAATTAAACCTGTTGTGATTTTCATGCGTGTGAGAGCTGAATGCAAATGCTTAAGAAAAAGTCTCGACTCATTTTCGATGGTGTAACATACAATATATGTGTAATTAATCACGTCCCACTGTCTCACTGCAGGTTCCTGTCTCTCTGATGTGTCTGCGTACGTAGGTGACAGAATGACTTCACCCCAGTCGCAGACGCTCTGGTCCTCACCATCATCTACCTCGTGTCTTGTCCTGAGTTCTGCCGTGTCCCACATACAGTGCTGGCATCAGGTAAACCTCTAGTTCTTCTGATCGTCACTACTTCAAAACCTCTGTCCTGTCATCGTTGTTCATGTCGCCCTTGCCTCTAATTGAAAAGATGGCATCCTTGTCACAGTATAGGAGCCAGGACTGGTTGAAACCATTACCCAGAATGCACTGTGGTGCCAGTGCCTCTCTCATTCTCGGTAGCCAAGGTTCCTTTCGCACCTCAGGCTCGTGGTCTAACTCTCCCTGAAGGTGGAGCCGTCAACCTGACTCCTTGCTCCCACTCAGTGCTGGTGTGAGCTTGATAGCGTCGGTGACTCGACACCTTGCTTGTCTGCTTATCAGGTATAAAAGGCTTAAGCACCAGTGAACAGTTAATTGTTGCTCTTATGCTGATGTAATCAAATGCGCTTCATCCTTAAGGCCAAAACAATCACACAGCACGAATAAAAGCCAAATTATACCAACGTGAAACGCTCAACCCTGCAGAGAACCCGCAGTATTTCTTCCACTGTGCTGTCTCGTTGTTGTGTTGACCCGATATGTTACGAGCGACACCTGTGTCCTGCCCAGCGAGGGTCTGTCGTTAGAACCTCTGGGCTCTGCCACTGTGCAAGCACCGGCCTCCAACTGCTCGTTCCATATGGGACCGTACGTAAGGCTCCGCTGGCATGTGGCGGGGTTTCACTTAAGGTCTGCCATCACAGTGTTAACATATGCTGGAACAAATGCCACTTCACTGCGAGTGAATTAACTAAGAGGAAAAACAACAGCGCTCCAGGCTTTTCATGCTCATTCAGCTGTAAAATACATGTTTTGCTTTGTTTCCATCAACGCCCAACGTGCTGGTAATAACAGCGCACGTTGCTATAGGTTGGAGTGAAATGTGTTCCCCGTCCGCTTGAAAATGCGCCGCAGCGGAGCAGATGCTTTCACGTACCTGGATAAGCTGCAATGTATTCAATGCTACTCTGCTTCGCCTGAGACCAGCGCAGCTTTAACGCAGCCTGGCTATATATGGCTTATTAACTAAAACAGGTTAGAGACGCGCTTCTCAATATTAGTTTAACCTTTAGGCTTGATTCCAGAGTCCAAGTCTTTGTTTTCTGGCTCCAGCGTGACCCGTACGAGGACTAAGATGATGAGTAAGTGATATTCTTCGGTCTGGGCGATATCGGTGGCTCGTCTCTAGCTCGTTGTTCTCTGAGGTATATCTTCTGTGCCGACACCTCCAGCTGTCATAAACATCTGCTGTGCCACATCAAGGATTCTGCTTATTTGATTCAGCCGATAAAATCATTTCTGTTAAATCAGTCATCACCTCCTCCAGCAGAGAGACTTAGATTAACAGGCCACTGAGTTCACTAGATGATTCACTGATAGGTGATGATGAATGATAAATGCAGTTCTTATTCCATATCTATGTCATTTTAAAGGTACACCTTTCAAATCGCAGGAAGTAATTTGTGTGTTTGAATACACAAATCTGTTTGTACCATTTTACAGTATTGTTTACTCATGACAAAGTCGGGATTAGATTCAAATTAAATGTTGCATTTTAACTGTTCAGTTGGTGAATTCAAGCTTGACAGCGGGAACAAATTAAGAAACGTTGCCTGGAAGGAGGAGGATGAAAACATGGGAGGTCAGAGCGACTGGCTGCAAAACACTGGTCAGACTAAGCCATGAGGCAGATGTCTCCATCCAGAGAGGAGAGAGGTGCAGGCAGTGTATGGGCCAAGAAGGAAAGATTTGCTGAAGAAGGCAGAAGCAGCAGAGGATGGGATGGAGCACTTGGCTGCTCAGAGTGCACGGCTTCAAGTACACTTTGGAGCCAAATGATGGGTGAACTTCTAACTCGTTCCATATTGGCCTTGGGTGGAATGAAAGGGAGCCCTTTAACAGCAGGTTTGGACTGGAGAGACTCAAGTGGAGATGTCCTGCAGCAGAGGACCAGCACTGGCACTCGCTGCTTGGGGAAAGAGCTGCACTCTGCTCCAGTGCGCTCAGCTGCAGTGTTGCCCGCTAACTCAGCTCTGCTCAGATCAGTCAGGTCTGCAGATGTACACAGATACGACCAGGCGTGAACGTCGATTTGCTCTTTGATTCCCTGCTGCTGTGAGCGTGCGAACAGAAAGCGTGTCCTCGGACGTTATCCGTCCATGAGAACCTCAGCTTCAGAGCCTGTGTGTTAGTTGTTATTCAGCCAGTTTGAGTTGTTGCCGTTAGTGACTCTGAATGTACTGGAACGGCTCATTTACATGTTTTAAAAACTGGCTTTACAGATTTCATTGGTCTTGTGCTGGAAATCGATTTGTTTTGTTAAAAATCAAGTTGTTGGAATAATTTCCTACAAATCTTTGCACTGTGTTTGAAATCTGTCCTCACTGTCACTGTTCCATCCACCTCACGATGAGACATAATAGCGGCAACACAGCCGTACTCAGTCTGCACGTAATCACAGTGGCGTTCAATCTTCTCATTCTCTCAGGGACAGTTTCAAAACATCAGTCTGCTGTGATTCACAATGGCAGACTTTGCGCAGACTTGTTGAAAAATGGCCACACTTCCAGTGATGAATTTGCCATCAGACGCTGCTTTATTGGAAACGCAGCGAGTGAGGAGTTCTCCCAAAGTCTCTGAAGGCAGCCCCGTCCCCTGCTGATCCAGCATCAGTTGGGTGGGGCCAAACACAACGCTACAGCCTGTGAAGCTGATCAACACTTTATTTATTCACCTTAAAGTGAATTTTCAGTACGACTGGCTGCAAAGACCCTGATATCTAATCTCAAGGTGCGTGAAACAAAAACGTGATCCAAATATAAACAGCAACAAATCCTCTCATCACATCCAGCCGCGCTGCAGCACCAGGGAGGATTTGACTTGTTTTATTAACCTCTGCTTAATCTCTTTGACTCACGAGTTAATCATTAGAACACTAACAAAACTTTCTGTTGATACCCTGCCCCGAATCTATCTTTGAAGGATCAAATATTTATTCTCTGAAGGCTTTATACGTCATTGGAATAGTAAGATTAAATAGAGAGCAGCATTCAGTCAGTCTCGCCGTCTCTTTATTTAAAGGCTTATGGCATCGCCACTACATGCTAGGCATACCTTTAAAAGATTTTAACTGGCGAGACAGATGTTTTCAGAGATGAAAGCTGCTCCAGTCAACCTCTGGGTAGGGACATGACCAACACATCTTTTTAAAGGAGCAGATTATGAATGTTTATTGTGAAAGACGCCGTGTAAGAGCTGAACTGATATGTGCTTGAATTATATGTTGAGGAATGAAAGAAGGAAGATAATGCTAAGGTTTGTGTAAGTCTGCCAGAGGAGATTCTCACACAAATGCGTGGCTGTTGAATATAAATAAAGGGAGAAGGCAGACTGGATGACTTACCCTGTTTTGGCGAAGTTAGTCCAGTAGGTCATCACGACGGCGCTCAGCATCACGTCGTTCTTGGAGAAGTTGCAGTTGAAGAGCTCCGTGGGGCCGATCATAGGGATTCCAAACACGTACGGTACTTCATCGCCGTGGGCCGAGTCGGCCCAGCTGGGCTTCATGTCGCTCTGACAGTGGTGGTAAAATGCGTAGAAGTAGGTGGGTGAGCCGTACTGGGCGTGGAGGTCGGCTGTGGCGACTGCTGGTGCCACCCACTGGTGATCGGTGAACAGAGCCACCAGGGTCTTGCGCCGGGTCTCTGGGTTCTCCTTATCTGCCCAGTCTGTGTACATGAACTTGATGGTCTCGCGCAGCGTGTCCTTGCCCTCTGGGTAGCCATAGAGGTGGTCCACGAAGTCCGAGACAGCAAAGTCAAAATCATTAGCAGACACCCCGTCCTCACTGTCAACTATGCCGTCTACGAACTTGAACCCCTCCCCTTGGTTGACCCCCAGCATGATGTCGTAGTTGAGGAACTCTCCTTGCTCCATGAGGATCTGAGGATCATCCGGGATCACATCACCATCAATCACCGGCCCGAAGGCGATGTGGTACTTGGCGGGAGTGATGTACTGCTCGATCAGCTCCTTGTAGTTCTTGTTCTGCAGACAAGCCACCAGGTCGATGGTGTCCAGCATGTTGCAGCCCACCTTTTCAGCCAGGGCTCGCGTGTACTTGGCAGGCTGGTAGTTGACCGCCCAGCTGGACAGCGCGGTGCCACTCTGGATGATGGCTTTCTGGAACAGATCTGACATTGGAGCCGGTATCAGTGAAACATACACACAGGCAGGCAGAGATACTGATTCATGTTAGAGGCAGCAAAATATTAGTGTTGGTTAAGGGCTTGGAAATAAATGAGGTCTTTGCTTCCAGTGGTTCTAGTTTGTGGAGTACATGTTAACGAGGTACAACACGTCCCTCTGTTCTCCCTGTATTAATACCGTTTTCTTAAGCTTGTGCAAATACCGAACATGAATGCCAACACCTCAGAACACGCTCAGTGTGCTAATGCTTACAGTGATCTATCTGAAGCCGGCGGCTCAGAACGCTGGAACCAGAGCAGTAGACGGACAGAGTGGCGTCGCTGGAGAGACGCTTTGCTCCACCTTAGCTCACAGTAACCTGCAACATACCTGATCCCCGCTACAGAGCAGGTTTCACCCGCTGCATTGTTCTAACAAATCAGATGAATGCACCACTTCAATTGTTTTCTATAATAGTCTAATTTTCAAATATGATTAAGGGAAGTCAAGCCAAACAGTGCATTTCTAAGCTCGATCCCTTTTCACGGCAGCATAGAAACTATTTCAAGGCAAATAAAGGAATGATTCAGAATATTGACGCCGCATCTTTGTGTCCCTAATGGACAAACCGGAACATAAAAGATATTTGTTGTTTATATAACAGCAACACCTTAGGCAGTTTCCACATCTCCGAATATTGGTAGCACAGACTGCCAATCAGTAAGTAGGCCACAATACACTAGGAACGCTGGAGTTCTGTGTGTTTTGTTTCAGAGCTATTTTTACTCACGCAAACACGCTGTGGTAGTGACTCAACCGGGCCGACTTGAAAAGTATGTTTGGAGCACAAAGACGGTTTGGTTAGCCGTGCGCTAGCCTCATCCATTCCCACTGCTAATCTGGAGCATCAGTTCCACCAGATATTAACAGATATTAACTTCAAAATTAGGCAAACACAACAAACGAAAGTCTGCTATGACCTTGGTGTGACGACAAGGTTCCGTTGCCTCTGTGTTTACAGCCTTTCATTGCCTGGCAGAGCACGTAGTGTTTGCCGACTCTCTCAGTCTTGATTGTTGCCCATCGAAACATGAAGACTTGTATCTAAATGTAAAGTAAGCCATTGCTATTCCCTCAAGTACAGTACAAGATGAAGAAAAATGAAACAGAGTTAATAACGGCTATAAAGAGCAAAAGAGCACATGGAAAGTCTCCCTCACTGAACGCCTGTACGGTGAACTCAGTGGACTTTACCGGCAAGATAAAAAAGGTAGAGTTTATACGAAGGTGCATTTATCACGAAGCCTGTATTTGTCCCACACGGAGAGAAAAATGGCCTGGGAATTGCTGCAACGCTATTTGAGATCCAATCCTCCCAATGCTGCTCTTTTTCTGACAGGTGGGTCAGAGCATTTCTCTCACCTCTCGTATTTGTGTCGGAGAAAGCTGCTCATTTATGTAACCCAGGAGCTCAGTGCCAGCCAGAAATAAAAAGTGATATTTTGGCTCGTCCATCTGAATTTCCCATTAGTAACACTTAAAATGAAGGAAATGCAGGAAGTGTTCGAAATATTTAAACTAACCCTACGTATGTGCAAAATGTAATCAGTATTAGCAACGTGGCAGAATGTCAGCAGCTTTAATTCACCGCCGGAATAACTGAGCAGTTTTCAGCGACCTGCATCTACTACTGTGAAAAGCACTAACCTCTGCGTCCATGGCTTCTGTTCATGGAACATGTAGGTAACTTTTCTAACAACTAACAATTCCTTTCACCTGTGTTGAGCAGCAAGCACATCTCTTATCTCAGGCCTTTATTCACATCTTTACATCGCTGGTTGTTTTCTGATTGAATTTGGCTCAGACATCTCTTACGTTCACTAGTTTCTTTCTACTGTACAATCTATAAAGTGACAGGATATGCAAAGAGCAGGTGGGAACCGGTCTAAGCATTTCACATGCACAGTTTGTCGGTGAAGCTGGGCTTGTCTTCACTGAAGCCCGGGATGAGTCCAGGTGGAAACAGTTTGATGTTCAGCCCAGAAGAACAGGAAGTTTAACTTCAGACACCGCTTCCTAAGATCAGATGTGAAACTGAAACTAGACTTGATCTGCACGTTCCTAATTGACTCACAGCTGATAAGCGTACAGTGAAGAATGAATCTCTTAAAGGTTGGGAGCCTGTGGCCCCTCTCGTGTGTCTCATACCTTCTGAGTAATGCGAGAGCGTGAGCAGGCTGACGCACGATGCTCCGGCACCCGAGCCAAAAATGGTCACTCTCTTCGGGTCTCCTTTGAAGGCCTGGATGTTTTCTTTGATCCACCTGAGAGCTTGAATTTGATCCAGCAGCCCGTAGTTGCCCTTGGCTGCCTGGTCTCCTGTGCTTAGAAACCCTGGGTTGATGAAAACAAAAAACAGACAATCAGATTTCAGCCTTTCCTCTGAAGGGCTGTTGGCATTGATTTAATGCAGACTGAGCCAGAAAAGTCAGGATTTCACTTTGAATCCATGAAGTGAAGGCAGAGTTCATCAGCGTTTGGGTAAATTGGTCAAATTAAGAAGGGATCATGGCTCTTATCGCTACTCATTGGGTCGATCTTCATCCTTACATAAACGCCAGGGTCTAAAAGATTAAGTTTTCCTTAATTTGTGCTTAGATTCTCTGAGATGCTATTTGTGCGTTTTTGTGACTGTTATAATGTCAGATGCGACATCCCAGTGTCCAGCAGCTTCATATTAGTGAAGGTTGTTGGGATTGGCAGGCAGACGGGAGCCAAAGCCGACAATCTTTGTGTCTGCTGTTAGTTAATTGGCTTTTTTGTCTATTCCAGTTGTTGATAGTGTGAAATATTTGAAAGACACTCAAATAAACAAAATTAAATTAAGTCAAATTGGTATGTTGTTCACAACAAAAGCAATGATTTCAGATATCTGAAAAAAACATTAGACATTTTGATTCAATTATAACAGATTTAAAAACATTTACAGCAGAAAAAGATTCACAAATCACTTCCAGCCCTTAATATTTAAATACTTTCAAGAGTCTTTCAAAGATTCTTCCTCCTCCTCCTTCTTGTGATCACTGAATCAGAGACTAGCAGTGCTTTTACTACTTTACCGTCACATGACTTTGTTGTCGACTGTTCCAGGTTGTTTGTGATCAAACTGGGAATCGTGTGGCAAAGCATCTCATTACCACCACTTCTAAGCCTCGTGTGCCACTTTAATGCCGACATGAAGAAATACAGAAGAAGGTGAATCCATTTAAATCAGGACAATGAGGAGAACATCAGCCTGTTTGTAAAGCATCGAGTGCTGCTGTCTTGAGTGCCAGCACACAATTAGTCAAGTATGCAAGGCCTTTGAATTGAATTTCACCTGAGGCTCCAGAACTGGTCGACCAATCCTGGTGCCTTCCAGACCGACCCTGCTGGCAGCGAGCTCCACATCCCAAACTTGTTGACAAATTAGCAAATGTGCCTAAACCCATTAAAGGGCTTTCTAAATGCTGCCACTGGGGGGAAGCGGTGGCTCCTCCGTGCCAGGACCCAGAGCTCAGTGGCCAAGCCTGGCAGCGACAGTCTGTCCCCGCGAGCGGCCCAAGACGGAGGCAGAGTAAATGACAAATGGGATGAGGACCGCTGGGTAGGAAAGGAGGAAAAAGAGGAGAGGTAGCCTGTGGCTCTTTGATAGAGAGCAGATCCGGTTTGTCATGGTGAGGTGGAGGGGATGATAGAGGGAGGGTGGAGGGCAGGGGTGGGGGAGGATTACAAGGCCTCTGGCAGCCTCACGCTGCCTGTAGGATGACCACTAGCTCTGGCTCTGCTCGCCCCACTCCTCTCCACCTTTGGTCCCCACACCCCGACCGCCTCCGTCTCTCTCATTTTTCTTTCATTTCCCTTTTTCTGTCCCCTCTCATCCTTCACCACAAAGGCGCCGAAGAGAGAAGCATGCCTACCAGGCGCTCCCGAGGATGTGTGAAGATTAGTCAAAGCTTCATTTCAAAGCACTGTGTCCCCAAAATAGACTGCATACATAACTAAGCCCATCGCCGGGAGATACGTTATGGACAATGTCTGACAGACCGATTATCAGAAACTAAAGAGACTGAAAACATAAAATAATAGGAAATATACACACGTGAAAGTACACGACGGACAGAAGTAAAACGATTATAACATTCAACTCTGTAAGGAGAGTTAGAGTAAAAGAACAAGAATACATTAATTCATTCGTTGTTTTTCTATGTTAAAACATCACGGAATTTATGTAGAAAGATGACACAATCACATCTTTCATAGTAAATCTGGATCTTTCGTTTCTACATTTCAAACCCTTTCTAAAAAAATGATTTTTACTGCTGTAGAACTTCTAGTAGAAATCATCACTTTTATGTTTCATGTTTTATAGGTATAACTTCTCACAGATGTCTTCAACAAATTCAAAACGACCCTTAAAAATAGGGAAGTCAGAATGTATGCCCTGACAAATGGATGTGAGCACAGTGTGAGATGTGAAATGAATCAAATATAGCTTCAAATTAAAAACAACATTTTACGCTCACTGTGTTTTTCAGGGAGTCAGGGGAGGAGAGAAGAGCAATTATGTGTCCAGTTCAACAGCGATAGTGTAGAGGGCCTTTAGTAATAGAGACGCAATGACTGCCCAGTTTATTAAATGCACCTGCACAGTCTCAACCAGTCCAATGCAGCAATACTGCCATTAAATCTAATTACAATTAGAAACATCAGTAGATCGTACAGGTCACAAACTGATCTGTAAGCTAGACACACTGTGAACAGTAACCGTTACACAGATTTGTCAAAAGTAAACTGTTTCTATTTCATTTTAAATATCAGTGCATTGCTCAGTGTTCTGTAAATTGGCACCAGAGGTGTTTGGCATTTACGTCTGGTCTGGAAAAGTGAGATTTGAAAGGCTTAAGACACAATATGTCAAAGCCGCTACGCAGTATTTTTTGCTCAGTAACATATTGAGAATCCCATTGTTGTTTCCAGATAAGGCTTTTTTTTCTGCTGTGCTGTTAGTGACACTGTGATCTCTCTCTGAGCCCAGAGGAAGCCCTTCATCATCAGCAGCACTCCCGCCACTCTGGGGGAAAGCATTAATCCATTCCCTCCCCTATTTGTATTAATGCCGCCTTGACAGGGGCTGGGAGCTTAATGTAGGTCAGTCACAACAAAGCTCAGAGTGGACACAACGGCAAGATTTAAATAGCACAGAGACAGGAGGTCTAATGAGCCTCCACACGTGCGCTTGGGTTAACATGCGGATTTAGGTTTTAGAGTCCAATAACAAAACAAACGCGAGCTCTAGTTACTGTTTTTCTGTACTTCTAATTTGCTGCTGCGAATAGATGTTGAAGATGAAATAGTGCCAGAAATCAATACTGGCCCCGTCAATAACTCTTCTAATCACCGCATGTGACACATGCAGCATTTTTGGATGCCTCCCTATTATCTGGACATCCTGATCTCTGGCTCTTTGATTTCTGGCTCTTCTTCCATAATTGCATACCTCTGAGACACCCCTTTTGTTTGCTATTGATATATTTTTGGAATCGCGCCCCTGTTAAACTGCCATCACCTCGTGAAAACACTATATTTTAGAGTGAGGTATTGATCAGCGTTTGTAGAGCTGTGCACTTCCTGTTCGTCTTCACGCATTGAAATGACATCTTTTCTACTAACAATCTGAGTTATACCAAGTCAACATCAGAGTCAAAACTGCAAATAGGCCAAAATACATCTGGTCAGATGTAACAAGTCAATGAAATGTTGGCATATTGAAAACGCAGATTTCCACCCGTGTCCAAATGCGAGTGAGTCAGGTGCAGCTGTCCTGGATTCGTCTGCTGGAAATATGAGTTTTAAAATGCAAACATTCTGCGGCTCCTGAAAATACCAGGAGTCTTCTCTAAATGCCACAACATGTCATTGTGCTCGGTTTATTGTTCAAAAGTAACATCGGACGGAACGGACGCTGACCCGGCTGAATGCCAAGCGCTTGAGCCTTGAGCACAAGCTGTTCACGGGCTGCAGAGCCGCATGAGTCAACGCATGTGTTTAATTTCATTACATCAATCGCTGGGGAAGGAGAAACGTCTGTTTACACCGGTTTGTGAGATCTGGGCTTTGTTGCGTCGTTCATCTCTGCTGAGAAGCTGTCGTGGCACTTTTCTGATCCCTGATCAGTCCACGCGCTGATCCGAGTGTTGGCTCATCTGTGTTCGGTTGTGTGTTATCTGTTGTGACGCAGAAAAGCAGCAACTGTAAATGTTCTAATCAAACAGATCAAGTGCATGAGTCATTGTTCCTCTTGTGTTGTTACTGAGCAGGAGCCAAGAGACAGCAGGACAGAGCACTGAAATCAAGTCTAGTTTTCAAATTACTGATAAGTAGTCCCACAGACACCTACATACCACTGTGAGAGGTTGCACAGATGAGCCGATTTGTAGTAGGTCGTCAAACTTCAGCATGTTTCTTTGTATTTATTTGTCAAAATAACTACAGTTACTCAAGTGCTCAAAAGTCTGTGGACGTGTGTTTCCAGCTGTAAGTTTTAGACTTTGATACAACCTTGGCTACTTTTATGGGGTCATGGACTCACTTTTGATTTGAGACATTATCAACTGGGCATAAAAGCTCAAACTAATGTTCTGCATGTCGACACACACACACACACACAGAGTCAAATAATTACAGTAGCTATAAATGGAGCGACCAAAATCCTTGTTGTTGTAGGATCTTGGTCTCGTTATCATGACAAAATCTGGAAATAATGTGCACGTCTTTACTTCATCTATAATTTTATTACAACAGGGAGGAAAGGGTCCTGTGTGGAGGCAGAGCGCTGCCAACATGACAGTAATAGTAGTTAATTGTGCTCCCTGTCCAGAGGATAATCTCTCTCACGGCTCCCAGATGAAATGTTAATTATCACAAGAGAGGGAGAGGACGGGATGGGAACGGTTCGGGATAAGCTCCACAAGGTCAGCAGAGCTCAGCCGCATTCAAGCCTCCTGTGAGACATGAAGTCGCCCACCTGGACAGGTCGGCCCGCCTTCAAGCTCTGTCAGCTTAGGACAGGCAGGAAAGGGGCGTGTCCTCGCCGACGGGTCGGACCCGCTGTTAAGCAGAACCTCCCCCGTTTGACAGAGCAGCAGCGACACAAACACACCACGACGCTGGCGGCGCGGACAATGAGTCAGGCTCACAATGACAGGATGTAATGATAATGACTGAAAAAGACAAACACGGGCATTTCTCTGCAGCTTCTCCACTTTTTGTAGCTAAGCTGCAGATTAGCTGTGCTGCGCCGCCATCCATCACGCTCAACAACACATAGTCTGCACTTTTGTCTTGCTGTGACTTTATTACGCAGCTAATTACCAGTTTAATGGTACTGCTTTAACTTTTTCCATTACTGCGGACTGTTACTTACTTCTGGTGGGAGTGAGGAGGTACAATAAAGCTCAGGGAGTGGGAGGGAACGGAATGTGCTCGCCGAACATTCACTGCTGGCAGAATGCAGCGGCCATGTAATGAGTGGGAACGGCCGCAGCCTCATGAAGTCATATTTAGAAGAATGGAAGCATTTTGTCTCTTTCTGAGCAAATGAATATGAAGGTTTGACTGGCACACGTTTGCACAGAAGGCATTTAGGTAAAGCAATGAAAACATCTGGGGGAATATGAATCCATGAAGGTGAGCATAACAGATTCATCCTTTGAAAGGAAGAACACTTGACTAGACTAGTGCACGGCGCGCTGTGAGATCTCCTCCTTTGAAAGTCCATTATCACATGTTATCCCTCAATTTCTGCACTTTGACGCCTCAGAGACATTTTCTAAGGACTTAACTGTTGTCAGATCGATGAGAGTGAGACCAAAGAGCTGGTGATGAAAGTGCAGGGAAACGCTCCGCGGCTAGAAGAGGGGAAACATCCAGGCAGTTCAAATGTACAGTATCAATACCTCAATGTTTACACCAACAGCAAGTACAACACAGGGCAGCCAGCTCCACCTGCTGAGGAGGACTATGGTCTGAATAGTCTGAACAGAGACCAGCTCAGTCCTCACGCTCCCTGGACTCTGTGGGAGGGATGGACAATGACCAGACCGGTGGCTTTTCGTTGCCTGATTCCTCCTGGCCACATGACAAACACTGGAACCCAGTAGCTAGTGCCACCATGTTTTTGCAAATGTGCCTTGCGTGGTCACCACTGACTGGTCCAGGACTGCGACCAGGCTCACGTCTCATATGAGCAAGCAGCAGCCTGGAGGAGCCTTAAATTCATTTTAACGTGAAGGCACCATGAAGTTGAGAAACGCTCTCCCTAAAGCAGAACCGCAGGAAACACAGACATTTGAAATGGATGAAGTTACTTGTTACAGTAGCCTCAGCAATGAAAGCTCCAGCCTGACGTGAGCTGTTTTAATGCCAGTTTGACAACAATGAAAGCTGCTTTAAAATAGTCGCCGCTGATGCTTTGACGTGTTGTGAGCTTCGTTGGCTTTAATGGTGACAGAGAAAAGGTAAAATTATCTTTAAGGTCGCCTCAGGTCAAGTTTTAATAGCACAACAAACAGGCAGCTAACAATAGCCTGAGACGTGGAGCCTGGAGTCACTGATCAACGCGGCTCCTCGTCCTCAGTTTAATTATTTGGAGATGTTTTTAGAACAGGTGAGTGATGCACATCTGTTGTCCGGGTTTTCTCCTTTTCAGCGACGCGGCCTTTGATGAAATGTGACTCTCTCAGAATAACGAGGCAGACGTCTTCTCCTCGCTGGTGTTGGCTTTGACAGTGAGAGAAGTCTGCTCCACGGCATCAAAGGGAACAGCAGCGGGTTCATTTGCTCATCTGGAACGAGCCAGATGGGCACAAATACAGGGGCCTACGTGGGTATTCTGTATCTGTACACTGTGACTAAATCACAGTCTGCTGGTGTGAGGCCCGCTTTTACATCAGCCACTAACAGCAATCTCACATTCAGATGAGACGGAGCTGGGTACGCCGCGTTCTCAGCAAGTGTAAGGTAGAGTCTGGGACGAGGGTTTATGAAACAGACGCTGAGTTGAAGTAAACTTCAGATGCCGCTTGTTGTCAGTGTATCTGAACCAACCAACCAAGCCAAAGAATAAATGCACTGATGTTTGCAAGGAGCTATTCAGGTTCGATGTAATGAGAAGTCTGAGAAGAAAGCATTATGTAGATCAGTGTTTGATCTAACGTGTGTAAAAAGTTACATTTCAGTTTATTAAGCCTGATCTTCACCCAGTGCTGTCAAAACCTATAATGTTCCACTGAATGTCCTGCAAGATATCAGATATTTACCGAAAGCAAAGCAGAACAGAAGCCATTTGTAGATTTGGCTCCTAGTGAGCACACGTGGTACTTTTAATCACGTATAGACACAGGAAGGTGAATTATAGGGTTTGGTTCCTATTGTCAGTGTTGTTGGACTTTCCAGTGATTTTACAGAACAGAACTCACTGCGTCATATTTCATATTATTACTATCAAGAAAGCTGCAGCCTGGTCCACAGAAAAACACCCAGCATGAGAGAACCCACTGTGCTGAACAAAGCTCTCCCAGACACACGGCACAAATTGAAAAATACAGTTTAGCGGAGTCCAGACTCGTGTGAAAAATGTTCCCAACACTGTTTTAAAAGAGAGAGCGACGGCAGAGGACCTTCAGGGAACAGAGAACCTGTTTGTTACTCTATGCAGGTCTTTGGGTATAAATTGTTAAAATCAGCGTAAAAGTCTCTGTGTTCTCCCTTTTAGTGCACTGTATCATCTGGATCTAGATACACTGGGCTGTATTGCATCCAGTGCACTTCCCAAAACATCATTCTGACAGAAACCACACTGCTGTGTACCAGAGCAGTGGTGTTAATGTGGTCCAGCCCCGCGGAGCACAACCAAATCTGAGAACCTCCAGAAATGTTCACCGACAGCCGGGAGGATGCAGATGTGGCTTCAGTGCCTTTGATTAAAGTCTAACTAAAGACAGGGGGCGTGTTGGGGATGGACACGGGAATATCCTGCTGCAGTGAACACGTCTCATCCGTGGAAAAGCGCGATTGGTTCCACGTCCGCTGAGCCGGGGCGCTACCCCGTGGTCCACCGGCGTATGTTCATTAAATTCTGCGGAGCTAATTAGAATCTATTTGACATCCGCGGGGAGACATTTGCACAGCTTGCAGAACTGCACAAACAATTCAGGGGCACAAGCAGCCGTGCACACTGCAGGCATCCCAAACGTTACAGCACGCAAAGTATCGTACGGTAAGTAAATAGAGTCCGTGAATTTAGTCGACTTGAAATGTCTCATTAGCCACAGCTGTGCACTTCTGGCTATCAGCCTCCTTACGCCCCACAGCCAGTGTGCATCTCTGCTCATTTGTTCTCTGGCTGCTGACTCACCTACTCAGTCAAGGACTAACACAATGTTGAATTGTTCACTGAAGCACCTCATGACCTCCCTGATTTGCGCTGTGCACAGTCATTTGCTTTTCTTAATTCTAATGTTTGTTTGCATATTTTAGCCCTTTACATAACAAAACTAACAACACACGACTCATTGGAGGCTTTGTTAACTATATTTAAATAAAGATAAAAATTACATCTAATTACCACGGCTCAGCTGACATCCCATGTGCCTTTGGGGCTCGCGATGGTTGGTAGCTCCAGGGGCACTTGCCCAATTTGCCTGACTGGTAATTTAGTATCGCTAAGAGCAACTGCAGCTGAATTAAGAACAACAACAATAAAAATAAATTCCTTTTCTCGTTAATGAATTGAAAAAAAAACAACATTGGTATACCTTGACTTAAAAAATAAATCTGCATTTAATAAACATGAGATTAAACAATTACTGAAAAAATTTTATTTAGATTCCTTCGTTTAACTAAATAAAAAGCTTGTTGAGATTCTAAAGCTACTTTTTAACTGAACTAATCTTTAACTAATCTTTTTTTAACTGTCGTTATTAAAAATAAAAAGCAGCAAAACAAATCCAGTGAATCAAAGTTTCCCAGAAGCTGTGTCCTCTCTACGTCCTCCCAGAATTCTTTTCTCCTCCGGTACAGTTTGTGTAGAAGTTCGTTCCGAGCAGTGGCAGTAAATCTGTGTGTCGCATCACATATGGAAGCAAAAACAGCAAATGCATTTCTATTAATGCTCGTTAATGCTGCCGTTTAGGTTCGTTACACGGTTCTGTACTGAACACTGACTGCTCTCCCAGTATAATTCTGTTTCTGATTCACATGGGCCTTTATTTTCTAAGAACCTCGTTGAGGCGATTCTGTTCTACGACTGAGTTAAATCTTATCCCAGGTTGCTGTGACACTGTTTTCCAAAAGCACCAGAGTGACGCTTATTCCTACTGCGGGGCCAGATGCGAATCCTGCAGCTCAGCGTCCGTGTTAGAAAACACTAACCTGGAAGAATCACCTTGAAAACAACAACTTGTTTGGTCACATTTCAGCTTGGAGTGTGATGGCGAGCTCCTGAGGCGGGTGACTGTCAGACTGTTTGTCACTTCATAAATGTCAGCGGCGCAGTCGGACTGCGACCATGTGTCAGTACGAGTCAGGGCTACTTCCTGTGTGTCCTTCCTGGGCTGCGGCGGCTCAGACACTGACATCATTAAAGCCTGTATCATCACAGTCCGTCCACGTGACTGCACACAGAAGAGAGCGACAGGCCTGATGTCGCATCTGACAAAGTTTCTCCAAACAGCCACCCACGTGAAAAAAACAAGCCTAGAGGGCGAGTTTCCCTCCCAAATATTGCATCTTTCCTCTGACTTTCTTTGCCTTCGTGCGACTGAGCAGAGTGGGGATGTCAGACCCCTCTTAGTTTTCCAAATTGCTCCCGAAACCTAGTCAGTCGTGGCAGATCTGCATTCGGCAGAGGACGGAATGAGGGCACACGGAGAGGAATACGTTTCTGAAATGAAACATGTAGATGTTTCTTTGCATGATGGCCCCCGGGAAACAGGTTTTTTAAAGAGGGTGAAGGAGTCACTTAGTCGATGCGGCGGATAAAAGGCGACCTTCAGGCTGTTCACACAAGGACGAGGAGGCGATTTCCACTGATTTGAT
The DNA here is from genome assembly GCA_030770545.1 of Macropodus opercularis. NCBI lineage: Eukaryota > Metazoa > Chordata > Actinopteri > Anabantiformes > Osphronemidae > Macropodus > Macropodus opercularis. Next base: position 6,009,836 of record CM061090.1, on the reverse strand, counting down.
TATTTCTGCGCTGATGTAGGTGGACGTTTCATGTGTAAAGAAGCTCCTTTGATGCAAATGAAGCGATGGCAAAAATGAGAATTCAAATCAGGCCGGACTGAACACGCAGCATCAGAGAGAGGAAGTAACATTTACTCTGGTAGGAACATTTAGATTTTCTCATTTTGTGTAAAATTTAAAGCTGCTTATGAAAGGAGTCGGCCATATTTATACAGGAACCCAGGAGGGACAAACCAAACCCTGGGATCATTTACGAGAAAAACAAAATGCAAATACTCCCTCCTTACGTAACCTAGTTGCAATAATGACGACTATAAATCACATTTGCAGCTGCAGTTTAGATGTATAGAAACATTACATTTAGCCACGGCTGCACTTTTTCTTCCCACTCTCCTTATTCATGTTTTGTTGAAGTTTCTTATTTTGGTTTCCTTTCTGCCTTTACTGTGAAACCCTGGAACCTGGCCCACCGTTGTTTTTCCTCTTTCTTTGTCTCTCCTCCCACGTTTTTACCCTTGTTCCTTCCCTTTTTCCACTTTTACTGTAAGCCTATTGATACTTTGTTCAGATTTGGTAAAAATAGTTCTTGTGCACCACGTTCCTCCGACTCGAGGGGAGAAAAGAGACTCGGAGTGACGCTGGCCCTCGCCGGGAGGCTTAACAAGCTTTCCTCTCTGACCCCAGCTGAGCCCGACTCCTCCTCGGACTCCTGCCAGCGATCGCATGCATATTGCAGGAGTGTGTGATGTGTGACAGAGCTGTCATAGGTGTAAGCATGTGTGCGGCAAATCCAGCCACTGTGGTGAGCAGCGCTGGGAGGACAGGTGGGACGGAGGGAAGTAAAAGAAGGGGCAGGAGGGAGGAGAGGGAGCAGGGGGATCGCCGTCGGAGTGACAGCTCATCCAGGTGGGAGACAGCAGGATGACAGTGATGGAGGAGACTCTGTCATCATGTCCCTACAGTCGCTGCTATTCTTTGCTTTGTGCACAGGGACTATAGTGCTAAAAACACAGGTGTGTGGAGCATGTGATGCAGTGAGTACACGGTGCTGCACTGCGTGGCTGGACCCATACTACAGCACACAGGCTGGATCTGGGTCACAAGGCAGTAAATCCCCTTGTTCATCAGCTGCCATTAAACACACACACACACAGGCATGGCCGTCACCTCACCACACACCATCTGGCCTCCAAAAGCCGGGTTTCCAAATCCATCAGGGTGCAGGAGGTCAGCGTCAGCAGGGCTGCCAGACGCAGCAACCCAGCAGCTGACGAAGTCCACGGCTCTGCTACCAGAACAGCTCAGCCCAGGAACCAGCTGCACGGCTACGCTCAGCTCCTGTGAAGCTCACGCCGTCACCTCCCGAGACGCCAACGACTGCAGTCTGCTCTTTGTTCCACTAAATGAACTTAGCGGTGGCAGGGCCTGGTGCCGTCCTGTCACCACAGCTGCTAGACGAGCCTGTTGCTCTGCGCTGCATCTATGTGAAAACTTGAGTTTCTGTGCTGCGGTTGCATAACTATCATGAGATCTACTGCTCTTAATCTTTCCCGTCCCACATCCTCAGTATTTATGTGTTTCCTCGGCATGACTGATCTTCCATAGAGGAATGCCTGAACTGTCAGCCTTACCATTTTTGGCCACATTGCAGTTAAATACTGCTGAGCAGATTGGCCAACTGATGCAAGCGACCATAAAAAGGAGAACAAACAGAGGCAGACCAGGGGGATAACACAGGAGGAGGAAAAGAAATACTTTATGAGTTCAGATGAAAATGATCCAGAGGAAACAGGAAGTGATGAGTGATGAGTTGAATCTAAGGTCTGGTTTTTTTGTCCACTCAGCGCTAAACTCCAACATAAAACGCTTCGGCCAGTGTCATCTTCATCCCAACTACATAGAATCAATCATGACGGATGAGGCTCCCGACCTTCACTGAACTAGAACCCAACCAAGCGGTTCTGATTCGGTCTGGAGCGTCCAAATCAAACTATGTTGTTTTTTTTTGGGGGGGGGGGATTCTCTAAAATAAACAGTCAATAGATGTGATTACACCTCAGATCGACTCCTGATGCTGCTGATGACAGAGCGGTCGTTGTCTTGCTCCGACTCACTGACTGGCTCCGTTCCAGCACCTCAGCCATGGCGCCAGCTCAACGGGAGCCGGCCACAGACAGAGAAAAATTACATAAGGAATCAATACGAGGCAAACATACAGTACGGGCACGTTAACTCTGTCACTAATCCAGTTTGTCAGGAGAGCAGCGGCTCCTGCAGGGAAGCTGACAGGGATGTGACTGCCTCCCCCCTCGACTCCCTCCCCCTCCCCTGAGGAGCTAAGTGTGAAATCAATGGTTTATTATAGGAGTATGTACATGTTGAAATACTGTATTCACTACAGCAACCTGCTCTTTAAATACGGGTGAGCATTGCACTTTTAAAGACACAGTGTTGTCATAGCAACCTTTGACGAGACAGCATGTGGAAGTGCTCTCTAATAGTAACTGCTTTGTGTTTTTACCCAAGTTCTTCTGGATGTTTGTGCCATTAACAATAAAGTTTGTCTGAGAACAGGCAGAAAGTCAAGCATCACTGAACGTTTGGTCTTAACCTGTTGTAATGAACGTTGAGCATAATCAACATTAGACAAGTCGTTTTTTGAAAGCAGAGCTAGTAACAGCTGATCCTTAGGCCCAGCTCCATCCCATGAATATACATTCAGGAGACACTACTGCCAGCTGAGTTGAATCTAGGTGCGAATGCACCAAAACCGAGCGATTTGCCTCCACGCCACACGCTCTGAAACCTAATTCGCGGCTGATGCCTTAACCCTTCCATCCAGTTGGGCTCCGCTGCGCTTCGTTGAGTGATGCGCTCTCATACTGGATCTTGGTGCCCGGAGGAGATCACCTGTCACACCTCTGCGGTTCAAGCCACTCAGGTGTGATAATTGCAGTGTCAGCCAGTAGCACTGAGGGAAAATGCACATCAGACAGTCCGGCTAAAGGAAGCTAACCATCAGCGTAGCCTGTCATCATCAGGATAACCACCTCTTACTAGTGAGTGGCCAAAGAACCAGCAGCCTGACAACCTTTGGGAAGGAGGCTACAGTGGGTTAATGGGAGACCGTGGTCCTGCATCCTGTTACCAACCACTTCTCTAACCTTTATGAAACAGTTTAAGGTTTCTAAGCCATAGCTTCAGTTCCATTTTACTGCACTAGATAAATGAATCGTACATAACATCATTCCGATGAACCGATGATCGTCCCAATCTCTACTATTTCTTATATAATCCCACTTTTGCGCACAGTCTCTGAAGACGCCCTAAAGTCATAGAACCACAGTTACATTAATAACTTACTGAGTCTTGTAATTAGAAAGGAGCTGAGGAGTGACTGAGTTGTACATTAGCTGTGCTTTGTGTCTCACTGGCAGATGGTTTGTCTGCAGTGCATGAAAAAAAAAAAACACTTTTTTAAACTGAAGTCTCTTTATTTTCTTAGACTGCAAATATGTGTTGAACAAATTAGCATGTGAGCCGACGAATAAAGGTCACAGTGAGCGTAGAGGAAAGCAGGAACATTAGAGGCTGGAGAACCTGGGTGATGTGAGTGGAGGAGCTCCGTATTCATACGCGTTCATTAGAATTCAGATGGGTTAATTAGGGAGAGGAGCCGCAGCAGCCGCCTCCATGCTGCAGTCTTCAGAACATCAAAGCAGCGTTGCCCCGTTTGGTGGTCGGCCATCTCACTCTTCTCTTTCTCTGCCCTCAAGTTGTTGAGCGACATCGCTCTTTAATCAGCTTTGCATCTTGGGAGCGCTCTGCCCCTCAGATATCATGCAAATGAGCCCACTCCTCTGTGATGGAGGCCTGATGTGTTCTGGTGGTCTGCCGCTGGAATGTTATGTAAGACTGGCTTTGCACAGGCCCGAGCCAAGGCAGAGCTGCTTGTCAAGCGGTCTCACCGGAACAAAAAGTGGACCTCTTAACCCTCGCTTCAGCTCTGGCAACCATCTCGTTGTTTGTGTGGGCTTCCAGATGGATGGCGCTGGAAACGGATCTTTCCTTTTGGGCTCATGAGGTGTCTGTGGGCGCGCTCCCGGGTCACTGAGCGTGTTACTTGTGGCTACATCCACCGCAGCTCGTTCAAAAAGGTGCCGGCGGCTGGTGTCAGAGGGAATCCCAGCTGAACTTGGGAGGTCTGTATCTTTAGCCTGTGACATATATACACTCTGCTTTGGTTCTGTAATCGCTTTAAAATTGCGTTTTATGGAATAAAACAGTGCCTGGAATGCTTGTCAAGCCAATTTACTGCCTCTTATTTTATTATTAAGCACTTAAAAAGATTATTGCTCTGCAGAACATTCACACTCGACGAGCAGTGACCTCTGGGCTCATCTTAGAGGATAAATCCTTTGCAACATTATTTTAACTCCAACAATCCCCATACAGGCATAAAAATAACCTGCTGATATTTTTAACAATGTGTCAGCCACTCCTTGGTATTTCTTTATCATGCCGTGTGAAGAATGACGGCTGTGTGGACACAGCGGTTTGGTACCAAAGACTATTGGGCTCGGAACCAAACAGTCATGGTGCTTACGGTGAAAAGATGAACTGTACGTCTGGGTCACAAGCTTCTGTTTGCTGCAGGAAAGTCGCATGTTGTTGATTCATCCAACCACTTGTCTAGCTCTACTTCCAGCTTTGGCTCATGGTGTTGCATCATTACTGTGGTCTGCTGGCCTCCACCTGCCTCATAAAGAATAGTTTCCTGCCCAGGAATAATACCAGAAAGGAGATGAAGTGAACTAAAATGAGCCTAAGGTTCTGTGTGGGTGTTAACCTTCCTGCTCTTCATATATTTTCATATGCTGTGCTTGTGGCTTATTTCTGCTAAATTTTATTAACTTGATCTCTTTATGTTTACATTTCCCAAGTCTCCTCACCTTCATTGATTCAGGTTCAATTTGAAAAGAATTTAAAATATTTATCATTTTAGGAACCACTTACGTACATAACAGTTAACTAAGTATAAATATTCACTGGTGTTGTTAAATTGGCCTCATATTTCCTAATTCATATTAATCTATACGTAGCTTGTTACGTTTTAATCGTCGCTCTTTAGTGAGTACATGTTTCCCACCAATTATGGGAGGAGGACGACTTCATTCAACTCACACGTGTAATTCATGGATAAAAATAATAAAGCATGAACAGAAATCCTATGTGAGCTTCACCCATATTAGTTTATCTCTGCAGAAATTAGACATTAGATTAGACTTTTTATGTATTTTCAGCTACTTACTGCACAGACATTACTTCACCACTGTTACTGCATAGTTATGTTAGAGACCCCCAAAGTCAAATGCTTTATTGATTCGTTGATTCTAGACTTTATCGATTTGTTCGGGGTTGTCACAGGCTGCAGCGTGTAAATTGTAATTATTTAATCTATACAAATAGAGTAAATGGTTGTAAAAATGCGTCACTGCACTGTAACCTATACCTTATTTAACATAGCTTATTCTGCATTAACAGGTCTTTTACTATTGGTTTGTATAATACGCGGCAGCTGAGTCTTTCTCTCAACTCTGGCACAGTTCATGTTTGACACGACTACAGTTTTATAAAAACCTACAGCTCTGCCATCAAAAGTTGACATTTTACTGTTTATAATTTCCTGTGACTCTGAAACGGTGCCAGGCATCAAAGTCCACAACGGTGGATGCATTACATACGTCTCATATAACATAGCGTAATAGCGAGCACAGTTCACCGGCTGATTATAGGATGACTGGGCAGAGGAAGGAACGTTCGTTAGCCAGATTAGGGAACTGCAGTAATGTGCCGCGACAGCAGCTGCAGCGTTCTACTATGTGCATGCACAGACACCTCTGAGAGACGAACCAGTCGTCTCTTCTCGGACCTGTTTACCGTTTGATGTTCTGGCTTTTCATCGCACCAGTCAGGAAGCAGGTCTGGGATCAGTGACAGCTATGACTGTGCTGATGAATGTGATTTAGAGATAGAACATTAATGAGATGTGCCAGTGTTGGCGATAAGGAGGATGGCAGGTGACAAACGACAACAGGAAAAGCACGGAGGTGCTGGAGCAAACACCCCAGTACTCTAGCGTGTGATGTACAGTATGGCCCCAACTTTAAAGGTCTCTGAGCAGCTTTCGTTACATTGCTACGCTAATCGTGTTATGTGTGAGGCGTTATATTACAGTTTTACACTTACAGAGCGACAGCACTGATTTACCTGCAGCGTCGTAGTAGTTAGAAAACAGTCTGACCTTTATGGAAACAAACACAACAGCGTCTTTATAAAATCGTATATTTTCCTGCTACTTGGAGACATTGTTAACTTGAAAGTGGCAGGAAGTGACTCATGGGCTCCCAAGAGGCAGTGGGACAAATGGACCATGCTGATGTTCGATGAGTGTAGCTGCTAAAGCCAGCGAAGACACCAGCTGCACAATAAACACATCAAGCCTCTGACACGCTGCTGTCAGAGATTAAAAGCTAATGCAGCTATCGTTTCTGTCATCCAGCTCCACTCAGCTGACTCTGATTTGGATGTTTTGGGCATATTCTTTTGTGTTTTGTTTTGTCTAAGTGTCCATTTGGACGAGCTATTTGCTGTTCCCTTTCATTATCCTCCAGACCTGCTGCGCTGCTTTTCAGTTCAGGCAAATTGAGCCCGCCATCTCGCCAAATGTAATTGCTGAAAATCCATTTGCAGTCTGCAATTATCTTGACTTTCCTTTGCTTATGCTTCGTGAGGGGTTGTTGTTGGTGCCAGAGCTGTTGTCTGTCAACCGCGTGAAGGCTGAGGAGATCGAGAACAACATGGCCAGGGATCACGGAGCTTTAATCAGCAACTGACCAGAAAGAAAAATAAAAACACTTTGAATACCCTCCTGATTTGGTCCATCTGATCAGCTGTTGGCCGTGGACATGTGCAGGTTGGAGTCAGCAGGAACGTCCATCTCCTCCCAGGAAAAAACCATTTGGACCATTTTCAAGCCTCTCAAATCCCTGCAGCGCATCTGTTGCGTTTTGTGTCTGATAGTCTGCACAGAGAGCGGCTCCAGCACGGCTAATAAATGCTTTACATCACCTCAGCCTACAATAACTCCTCCAAGACGCATTCTGTTGCAAACCCACATTACATTTCTGTCCCTCCCAGTTATTTGATGCAGCAGAGTGGGGAAAGGCTACACCGCTTCTACATGAATATCAATATTGCTCGGTTTTTGTTTGGAATCACAATGAAGGCTGAGCACAGCGCTGTGACAATGTTGACCTTTAAAAGCCAGGTTTGGTTAGAAAACACGCAGCTTAGGCTTATATAACAGGAAACTTTCCAACAAGTTACCAAAGCAAATGGCGAGAAGTGAGAGTTGGTCCACAGAGGAATGCAGGGCAGCCTGATGCAGCCGTTTTAAAGGAGCTGTTCGACATATAAAGGGTATTTAATGTCGCTTTGTCGTCTCCTCTTCTATGAGCTGAGAATGTCATGAATACGACTTTATCTGGAGAAACCCTGGGAAGAAGGTCAACCAAGACTAAAGCCTCTGTTGGATGAGCAACTAAATGACATAATCTAAACTGAAGTTCTCCCGATGACATCACTGGGAGACAAAGATGTTAATATATGAGTATGATAGACAGATGATGATAAAAGAAGGAAGGATAAAAATGGGTTAGTTATTCAAGGAACTTGCTCATGTTTACCTCAATAACATTTGCAATTTTAGACGAAAAACACACGGAAAGAGACATTGAAGAGACGGTTGTGACATATGGTTCGTATATGGTTCATATTTGGTTGAAAAGCTTCTCTTCACATAAATGATAAAACATCAGCTGCTAGTGTGATCGTCTGCAGGTTTTCACAATGTTAAATTCAATTTTGGAAGACATTTATTTTGCATAGTAGGGGAGCTTTTATTGTTTAATTACTGAGCTTGTTAGTGTTGTAAGAGTTTAATTACTGGGTTTGGTATTTGTATTTTAACATTTTGGATGAAGGCACAGTCGCTCAGTGTGTCAAAAACCAAACGTTCCTAACCCAGTAGTCAGAAGTCAAACGAAGGTGGAGTCGGGCTGATGTCATGGAAGCTGGTGGACACTGCTGATCAGTCACACGCAGAGCACCATTTGTCATGTTAATGACTGTTTTGCCAAAGCAACAGATGACTGTGTGTTCGCGCCCTCGCTCGCCCGCTCTATGCCAAGACGTGAAGCATGTTTTGCAGCACGTCTATTTCTTCTTCTTGCAGCAGTCTGAGCTGCAGCTGCAGCCTCTGCCTTTCTGTGTCATGTCAGAAGCGATCACCTCATCCTCTGACTCATGACTAACGTGGATATCTGCCACTGACGATTGTCGTGAGATGCAGAGACGATGGCACATTTCTCCCTCACTTCTGACATCGTGTCGTCACTCCAGCACCTGGGGGAGGATTTCTGGAGTGGCAATGACTGCCTCCCAGCCACAGCTGTCCTTGCAGAGATGGGGTAGTCATAAAGGAGGAGGAAGAGGAGGCTGAGTACCTGCCCTCTGGCTACTACAGAGGCCACTGACAGACCAGAATAGAATTCAGCAAAGTAGAAATGAAGGAAAACTACAGGAAGATAACAATGAGGATAATAAAAATGAGGATATAGGAGAAATGTTTCACATTTACACTTTAATGCTACTCTGTCTATAAACTTTGTAATATTCACTTAAAGTAGCATTAACACTTTTTGGGCCCTAGGGACAATCAGAACCTGATATGTTTTCAAATCTAGACGCAAAATTCTCATTTCTCACTCCATCTACAGTAGGATCGGATCAAAATTTCTTTCTTTAAGCTCTGCTTTTGGGCTCCACCATACGCCAAAGGAAATGTGTTTCTTTAGCTGCTAAATGCTGAAAGATTAGCAGTTAATGTTTAACTACGTCTACTAGTAGTATGGTAAACACCAAAAACCAGTGTGTCGTGTTGTGTATAGTAGGTATAGCAGGTACAGTAGCTGCTATGGTGGGGTATCTGCACAAGTTACCGCTAAAGCTTGAGCAAGACCGTTCCCTGATGTTTTCCACAAAGGCGTGGGTAAACTGTTTAGCACCACAAACAAAAGTCATCGACTGACACCTGTAAACAAGGATAAGAAAACAGACAAAACAAATCACCGTGACAGGTGCAGCTGTAGTGCTGATAGAACAAACGTGAGGCAGACTGAATAAGCATGGGTAGTGGTAGCTGTGGGTGTGCTCTGCTGCTTGAGTGACTATGTGTGGAAAAAAAAATCCCACCACATGCATTTCTTAGAGAAGATGCCATGAAATCAGACATTTTACGCTGCGATCATACGCAAAAAAAGTGCTAAATGAAGGAGAAACTAGAAAACCGAGCTCCGTCTGTGTCCCTGCCTTTAATACGCAGTGTTTGTCCTCTGTGCACCCGTGCGGTTCCACGGGTTCTATCCTAACCTGAATAATTCTGCGTGGGAGTCACAACGCTGGCACTGAGTGCGTTTAAATCCAGCACTAGAGAAAAAGCTGCACTATTTTTGTAAGCGTCACAAAACCTGTAAAATGTTGAATATTTCCCAGCCTCTTGTTTCTCTTGACATTCTGTTGTATTAAATCTATTGTATTATATATAAAATGCATCTACTGTATAAAGGTCCTGTGGTGCTCTTACTTGTAGTCAATCAATAAAGCGAGTAAAATGGAGGCTGAGCTTGGTTGAAGCTTTTCTTATTTTCTCTCCCAGTTTGCAGCTAATAGAAAGCAGAGCAGCAACACATCTCCATCAGGAAACCATCGCTACTCGACTCACGTCCGGCCACATCGAGCAGCGGGGAGGCTAGAAGCAGAGAAAATGGACAGCACCACGTGCCTCCGACTGCCCAGTGCAGCATAATGAAGCTCGCCGTCACTCTGGCTCATGCAACAGCTTCCTGAGGCCAGGTGGCGCTCAGCGTTAGCCAAGAGACCCCATACTGGCACCTCCAGCACCCCACTGCTGCCCGCTCTGTTGACCCGGTGCATCTCTGGCGCAGGCTGCGACCTGTCGACCCCCACGGAGGTTTAACGTTGTTTATGGCCACGTGATGTACAACGCTGCCACTTCGCTGACAGCATGTGTCGCCCTTTAGGGTCAAGCTTACCTGCGTGTGCCCTAAGATTTGTGCACTGCCTTCCACCTGTCCTGAAGGTGATGCATCACAAATCCCCTACGTTCTTCACTGTTTGAGAGATGACCATAAATATCAGGAGAGGAAGGGTTGGCTCAGATTCAAGAGGCTGTAAAGCCACAATGTGCAAATAAGAAATTAAAAATCATTCCATATGCCATTATGACTTGACTTCTCCTTAAGCAACCTGACCACAGCAGCTTTAATGAAACCTGAGACTTGTACCGTACGTGGCTCAGTTGGCTCGACCTGGGCTTGAACACAGCGTGTAGATGGACTTAAGTGTTATCTTTAATAACTAGAAGGGTTTGATGTGATCACATTGTTATGAAACACAGATTGCAGATAAAGCCTCCTACTCTACCATCCACGTACTTGATCGAATGAGCTTTTCTGACTATGATTCTCTTGTGTGCATGTGCACATCATCACCGTTAATTTAAGTTGTTATGAGGCGTCTTTATTCCTCCTTAACGCAGGGGCGTCGCTATAGTTACAGCCCATTCACATTTTTAGGCAGTCAGATAATGCAGCTATGTCCAGGCCTTCGGCGCATCCCAAGGACACTAAAAGTGCCACTTAGTGTTGTTATGAGATGCATGAGGAGGTCAGATCAGTGAAATCCCACCGATGGCCATACTGGAAGCGTGGAGCTGTGACTTTAGCAGTATACAAAGCTAAAAGGTCAAGTAGGAAGGATTATTGGATGGGTCAACCACATGCATGACTTTCCAAAGGAACGATGGACGTTTGAGTTCTGCCAGTACTGTTTTACTCCAAGGCAAATTGTTTGTGCTTGACACTAAAACTCAGTTGTCTTCTAAGCGTAATCTCGACAAATGAGATGCACAGCAGCTTTATTCCCTTCCCACCGCATCTGGGTTCCCTCTGCTTATGAACACGGAAGCTGTAGAAGTTGCACTTTTACAGTCACGGGCAGTGTAGAGCCCACTGCCCACAGGACGTGTGTAGCCTCGCTGGCCCACCGCGGCTCCAGTAGCTAATACAGCCTGCGCGTTGAAACATTTGAGCATATGATGATCTAAATCCTATTTTTGTTGTTTTGCCTTATCAGACTTTGTTCTAACAAAGACCACACTCCCCCAATCACAACACTCTGCCAACCTGCACCTCTGCTGCTCCTAAGCTGCTCTGTTCTACCAGGACACCAGCAGGATGGTGTCGAGCTCTTCTTGTCAAGTTACAGCGGAAGAGAAAGCAGCTGTACTGCATTGTGTGGTTGAAGGGATCACTGAAGGCTGGCGTGCAGAACAACTGGCTTTACTCAAGTATTGCTTGATTGACCTATTACGATGCCCCTGGGCAGCCTCACTACCCCTGCTGCCCAAACGCATTTAGGATTATGAACCGTCACCAGAGTGAGAGTTCCTGAAGAAAGACACACTCTTTTGAAATGTCACTCATTCTCTCTGATGTTCACAACATGTTACAGAGCCGGTACAGTGTATAAATGAGAAATGGAGTTTGTTCAGTCGGAGCAGAGGATATAAATCACATAATTAGCACAACAAATCCCAGAACCACAGACTGACAGGAACCCAGAGACTGAAGTGTCATCCTAGTGCTACGGTATAGCTCAGGTTGCCTTTGTAGCTTTAACAAAGACACAGCAGATTTCCCTTTGAATCCTACAGAATGCGAATGAACGTGCCGAGCTTCGGTGCATGCTGGGAAGGTTACTGATCTGTTGGTTTTGCTTCTTTAAAACCCTATTTTAAGTCAAGTGACGTTCTGCAGGTCATTCAGTAAATGCATTTCACTTCCAAGGACTTACTGTCATAACAACAATTATTTAAAAAAAATGAGTTGAATTACTGGGAAAAGCTCATTTCAGGGATTGACGGGAATGAAAAAATTACAGCAAGTTACAGTAAACTGGAATTATTAGTATTCATTAATTAGGTTCAGTCCAGGAAACGGGCCTGGGCTCCGAGGGAAAAGCGCCAGGGAGCAGCTGGGCTCTGAGCTTTAATGCGTGTGGGGTAATGAACCCCAGACGACAGCAAAACCAACTTTCTGATGTCTGCTCTGCTGCAGACGACGAAGGCCCGACACCAAACGATGGTCTGGCAACGCGTCAGCACAAAGCAAACGCTAATAATCCTGGACCTGCACAGCTCAGTGCTGTTTGTGGTTCAGTTGCAGGCTTTGTCACTCTCTGTGCACAGATGACGTCCCTGCAGTCACTGCAGCGGCACAGAATTTAATGTGAGCGCGTCGACCGGCTCGACTGCGTGGCAATTAGTGGAGGAGCAACACTCTTGTCTGTCACTTTGAGAATCGGTGTGTTTTACATCAAAATATGCAGCCTAACAAGATCTCCGCTCTTTGTCACTGAAGACTTGTATGTTTCTATCTCACCTTTCTTTTCCGTCGCTGCTTTCTCATCCGCATTCTGTCTGTCGGTCTCATCTCTCTCCTTTTCCTCACCGCAGTGCACACTTTTCCAGAACACCTTTTCCCCCCGGCTCTCAGGCAACTAAATATAGTGACTGGCGCAGACAGCTCGGCCTTATAACAAATGGTAAGCAGAGCAGAGCAGCGGCGGTGGGAGGATGTACTGTGGCTCCACTTCAGCAGACAATGAACCACATGCAAGCAGCCGAGAACCCACATGGTGCAACACATCTGAGTCAAGGCTGCAGAAAACACTGAATATCTATTCCAGTCTAAAACCACAACGTGTTACATACAGAATCTGTGCTGCTGTTAAGTGATGAACGCATGAATACCTCCACACACAAAGTGCTCTTTATTCCTGAGACATTTCATTTGAATATAATGAGAATTCATTTCACGAAAAGGCATAAACTGCACAGAGCAACCAACACTATATCAGGAGAAGTGTTCTGTGGTGTAATACCATAAAATATCTTACGGTCTTGTAAAAATGCCTGAAAGAATTATGGGTACGACAGGAAATGCACAGATTTATGGCTTTAAATGTTACTGTTGTGTTGCCTCTATTCACTGAGGCTGACAGGACTGAGGATCTCCGTCATCTAGCTGAGGTTGTCTGTACGTCCAGACTCTTGTCGTCACCTTAGACTGATGAGGTCACACGGTTGAGTAGTGAAACGGTTCTTCTTAGAGTCATTTTTCCCATCTACTGTACATGATCATAGTGATCCCACATTTCATAACGATGCACTAACCCCAACAGCGTCACTAGCTTGTACCTAGACATGGCGATTGTATTTCTACCTGATTAATGCTGGTCGTTTGCTTGTGCTGAAATGAATTCTCGACTGCACCACATTTACACTGTTCAAAAACATCCAGAGATATTGATGCAAGCGCGGGCTGAGCGTGCGCACATTTTCTCACGAGGGACAATCTTTACAAGAAGGTGAGGCTTCATGAAGTGAAAGTTTCACAACAGGTTGGTATTGTGTCCAATTTAGAGGTTACGGTTAGAATTACAGAGGATTTCAATATAAAGTTTCCAAACTCCTTCCTTCCAGACGTTTGATGTTATCAGCTTTCTCTCAGACTCAGACATTTACTCGGGCAACAGACATTCAGAAGCCAAACCTTTATGTCAAAGGCAAGATAAAGTATCCTTGATTGAACGAGACACTGCTTTCATCCGGCAGACAGGAACAACATAAGATGCACAGCACTGTGGTGAAGATAGCAGATCACACCAGATCCATCTGTGTCGACTTTTTGAGGCCACTCGGTGTTTGATGCTGTAGAACTTATTATTTAAGTTTCAAAAAACACTACAAGTCTAAGCATCATTGTTGGATTTGCATGTGCTTATCTTGCGCTGCACTGGAATACCATCTGAAATAATGAAGGGGAACGCAAATGACCTCCCACGCTACCATTACCAGTAGATCGACGCTGTGAAAAAGCTCGATAGCTAGAGGTAGAAAAGCCCAACACACCAAAAACACAATGTAGACGTAATGTATATGCGTAAATGTTAGCATGAGTGGATGAAGTTGCTTCAGTAAATGTTGTACTGTTTGAAATATGAGGAATCCATCGAACAGACAACAAGTAATTCCAGTTTAATTGAAGGCACCAAAACTTTGAGGTTGTAATCAAAAAGAGCTTAAGAAGGTGTCGACTCTGTGTCCACCCAAACAGCACCGTAAATGTCGTCGCTTTTTCTGCACAAAGCCCAGCCAGTGGGTGAAACACTGGAAGGCAATTAATAATTAAATCAATCACAAAATCAATAGCTCACTTTCGGACTCAATCAACCTTCTCCAAACTAATTAAAGCGCCAGACTGGCGGACTCACCCAGAACTCCGAGCCGGTAGTTGATCGTGATGACGATGACGTTCCCGTAGCTGGCCAGGATGCTGCCATCGATCATGTTGCCAGTTCCTTCCATGTACGAGCCTCCGTGGATGTAGACCATGACAGGCTTTAGGCCGTTTTCGTCATGGATATCTGCAAAATGGAACAGAAAATAAAGATCCAGCGAAAACCTTTGATTTAAAGCCATACTGTACACGGGACGTTAAAATTAAATCATCTATGACCTTGTACTTCCCGCCCTACCTGTTGCGGGTTTTCCCCTTCTGTTGCCCCCCAACTACCAGTGGTTGAACTGCTAACGTTATAAATGACCATATCAAGGCCATACATTCACCTGCAGGAAGCGCAGCCTGCCCCCATGCTATCTCCCCTTTACGATGCATTGTACGTGAATATTATCGGCCCGGAGCAAAACCCAGTCCTGCAGGAAAACATGGCTCGACATCTATTCTCGATGTCGTGATCAACAGCCAAACATTAAATACTGCAGTACCAGTGTGCGCACAACAGGGAAATTACTTTGACCTTTGCTTAATTTAACACTGATCATTTTTACAGTGCAGCCCATAAGAAGGATTGTTGTTATTAGAGATATGGTTTGACATTCTGCCGCAGACCCCAATGAGAATTTCCAGGGCTTTAACCCTGCAATCTCTACATCTGTCTCCTCTCGCACCTGCTCCACTTGTTCTATGTGCAGTGCAGCAATTAGGCCAGATGAATACGTTGTTTATGCAGCTCTCCAGTTGTGATTAAGCTGGGTGATTAGTACATGTGTAGGTGGTGATTATGAATTAAGAGCTGGTCTTTTGCATGAAAGGAGATGGAAAGGTAAGATATAAATCACAGGAACAGGCAGAGTTCACAGTAGCTCACGAGGCAGGAACAGTTCACGAGCTTATCTGTTCTTTAAAAATAAATACACCTCTAGACAGAGTGCTGTTGTCCTCGCGTGACCCGGCGTGTCGAGGTCAACCAGCTTGTGTCCTGATAGTCGAAGAGATTCAAAGCTGGGACATTGTGCTTACTGTAAACTCTGAAATAGCAGTGTCCCCTGCTGAGGTCAGCAGGGGACACTGCTATTTCTGCTGGAAGGCCCAGCAGACCTCTTACTTTGAAACAGACTTGGCTTAGAGACATTTCCCATTTCATGACATTAGTGAAGGCATCTAACTTGTTTATAGATCTCACCTACCGTATAGTTAAAAGGAAATTGTGACAGTGGAATCCAGATGAAGTGTCCTGATCCTTAAAGGGACCATATTCTGTTTTGTGGGGATAATAATGGCCAATATTCAACAATGCACAAAGCTGTAGAACATACGATGAAAATAAACAAAGTATTTCAGTTAAACAACTCTCATTACAGTTATCAGTAAGTGACAGGATCGTCGTAGTACAAGGACGACGAGAGTATGCGAGTGAAAAGAGCAGTGGTTGGTTTTATTGGCCGTAGTTTGGCTGTAGCTGCACTGCTAACATGCCTCTTTCACTTCAAAAGACTGAGTGAGCCCTTCCCCAACCGCAACCCTGGCCCCGAGTCCCACGCTAATGGTGGAAGTTGGAGGGAATCACTACCTCTAATGCTGTCACTATACTAATGGATTCAGCTTTTTGACTGACTGGAAGGATTTTCAGGTTAAACATTGATGTGCCAGGGGCTGACATGCCCATCAATCTGCACATGCAAGCACCAGGAAATAGATGATGACACAAAGCAATCAGAAATTTCATGACTGGTGCTGCTGAAGACATATCAAACAGAATTTATTATGCGCGCTATTAAACGTCTCCTCATCTCCTCTTGCCTTTATTAGTGACCAGATCTAATTTGTTCTTGCTGGAGTGCATTCAGACATCATTTCAGCACCTGGACATATGATTGAAATCACCCGTAACTTCCAGGTGTTATAAAACAAAGTAGTATCTTCAGTGCTGCCAACTGCTGTTTTTCCTCAGTTGTCCTAGGTTGTGGTGAGTTGCAACAACGGTGGTGCAAGTGGAAAGCTGGCTCCACTGCACTGTATATGTTGCACCTCAGTAGACTTGGCAGAAAGCTGCACAGTGAAGCACGCAGGCACAGGCAGGAGGAGTGTATCATCCACCTCCTCTGCAAAAGAAAACAGTGAGGCAAGAGAGTCGAAAGCAACCCACAGTGACAGGTTATTAATCTCTGCTGTGCTCTGAGTGGGAGCCTTGGCTTCGCTAATGTGCCCGCATCTATTTCACAACTCCTCACCTGCGACTGCGCATCGGTGGTGGGGGAGCGATCTAAACAGCGAGCTGAAGAAGCGCCGGGGTCCTGGACCGCCCGGCCAGATTTACCCGAGTTAAACACACAGGCCGGACAACGAGATGGTGTCGGCGGGTTCCTGTTTGTCGTTCGCTTCCACATTTGGACAGGCCCAGCGGAAGAGTGTGGGCGGTGGAAACAACCTTGAAGAGGTGGATGCGCATAAAACAAGAGCAGCGCCATTAAGATGTCATAGTCTCTAACTGATATGCATCTGATAGTCGCTGCAGGCCGCTGCAGACCCAGACAGAACTATTCAGCCGCCTCTCCATCAAACAAACAGGCAAATTGACTGTTACTGCCCATCTCTTTGGGTGTAGTGCAGCAGTGGCGTCAGGCCGGGGGCGGCAGGGGGTCCACTCAGGGCACTTCCATCAACAGAAAGCCCCCCCCCCCGCACATTCAGATCCATGTTTTATGGTTGGTAAAGAACAGGGTGGTCCAGGCGCGTCCCAAGCCCGTCAGCATGAAGTGCACTTAAAACCAAAGAAATCAAACTGCTTCAAGTGCTCTTCTCCCTGCGCTACTATCTTTCTTCTCTCTCCTGGGCCGCGGAGCTGCTCGGGTGACTGTGCAGCAAGTTCGTCCCGGACATTCATCACTGCCACCCCAGCCGGGGGGATAATATATTCCTCCATGGGCTGCGCGGCGTTGCACACATTACTCATCTTTATATGGGGTGAGGCGGCGCGCGGAGGGGGAGAGCGGCGCTGGGAGGGAGGCTTGTTTGACTGGGTCTCTCTGAATTTTCCATTGCTTTCAGCGTTTTCTACTGTTAGCGGGTCGAATAGAAACGCCAGTTAATGGAGGTAATGTAAAGTGCCCCCCCCCCCCACTTCCACCCCCGGCACTTCCATCACCGCCGCCTGTCCCAGCATGCTCTGCACACACGCCCACCAACTTCGCCTTCCGTGCAGCTCTACTGGCTGTGTACAGTAAAGTAATATTTAATAACATCGCATGCTTAGAAATATTATCTTTGTAGGAATAATTTACCCCAGATATTGATCCACATTAAGGCTCCTACTCTGCACCACCAGTATTCATTCATCCACATGAACTTACAGTGGAATGTTAGATTATGAATGATGAGAATAAAGGAATTGAAGACGTTTCATGTCCTACTTTGCATTTGCAAACTTGATCTGTATTAAACATGGCCGTCCGCCAACAAAATGGTAAATGCGAGTACTGCACTATGTGAGTCATTCCTCCACTTCCTGTACTTAAAGCAAAGCATACTGGACTAGACCACTGTCTATCAACAGTGGCTTCTAATTATGATGCTTCTGTACAACCCAGACACATTACTGGACGTTTGAGGGTGTGTAGGAAGATTGTGGTCTGGTTTAAACATGCAACATAATTATTAAACTTCTTGTTTACTTTAAGTACCTTAAGGGTAAAGACTGTGGATTAGGCTCTTCGTTGTGATGGTTAAGGACAAGGTATCGCAATATGCCAGTGTCCCCCTGAAGACAGAAAAAACAGGCGTGTGTGTGAGTTCTTTACATACACTATGAGCAGTAGCCGTTATTTGTATGGGGATATTTACAGTCCACTGATCACCGCAGCCCCTGTGCTTTGAGCTCACCATATGCTCTTTCCAAGGCTTTTTTTTCAAAGGAGGAAAGCAATTACAGTACGGTCTAAAAAGCTATTCTGGTAATACCCTTAACACTTCTTGTTCTAGGGACATGATTGAGTAATTATAACTGGGGCTACATTTGACTGAAATAGTTCTCTTAAGGCGAGCACTTCCTTCCAAAGCTCATTTAACGCCGAAGAGCAAACTTCCAGAAGAAGTGAAGTGGGAGAGTACGGCACAAAGGGTCTGAGAGGTTGACTGCAGTGCTGCGAGGTTTCTCTGCAGCAGTTGTTGAGGTATAGGTGGAACCACAGGGGAGCCACAGGAGTAATTCATTGCCACTGCAGATGTTCAAACAGTCAGCGCACATCGATCCTGCCTGCTCCCCTGAAAACACAGGCGAGCTGAGGTAGCGCCTGAAGACACTCTCTATCCCGAGATCTTTTCTCCTGATGTGCAGGTTTTCCTGTGGTTTCAATATGACACAGCAGAATCTACATCAGGCCTGACATCAGCCGACGCTTAGCCCTTCGAATGGAAGGAGGAAAAAGCTTTAACAGGAAGAAACGTACGATGTCTGAGCTCGCGATGTCTCAGTCAGAGCACGTGCGACAGAATCAAAGACTGTGAGGTTTGCTCCTGTATTACTGTCTTTCATCCACACCTGCCGCGGGCAGATGGTGTGTTTTTTTTTATTCATCTTAACAACAGAACCATCTCCCAATGAGCTGGACCTTCTAATTTGAGGTAAACTATGCTACATCTGCTACATGCAAATCCAATACAAGCTGGCGCTTCCCAAAGCAGCGTGGCGAAGGCCCGGAGGACATGTAAGCTTTTAGAAGATCCCACCGCAGAGCAACAGTAAATAAACTGCTGCTTCCTCAAGAAAGTGAGAGATTGTTTTATATCATCAATCTGGCCTCATTCTACTGTGGGAAAAAAATAAAAATAAATAAAACACAGCTTCATTACACTTATTTGATCTAAACGTAATTTGCCTCCGAAAATAAGAGCATCTGCACGTTCGTCTGTACCAACAGGGACCTCGTCTATTCTACCGTTGTCATGATGGTGAAACCGCGATGAGCTGCAACATTCACACAAAACGTTTTAATGGTGACGTAGGCGTGAGTCACAAGCCGTGACTCAGCAGGTGGTTGTTGAGGCAGGTGTAGACAGCCACACTACTAGAAGCCCATGATGCCACCGTCTAGACACGTGTCCTTTAGGGCAACACTTCCAACATGAGCGCTGGTGAATCCGGTTAGTTTAATCATTCACGTATTGAGTGGAGATCAGTTTCCACGACACTAGTGGAAACACACCCATATCTCAAAGGCCCAGCAGGTAAAGGAAACCAGAACAGTGTTGGGATAAACGTGAACGCAACAAAGTACAAGTAGGCAAATGTTTTCAAGACATTTGTTCATGTATAATGTCTTAAAAGATAAACAGACCCTAAAGTGGCAGCAAATATTACCGTGGCAACACAACGCCAGAGCTAGGATTTAAAGGTACACTGTACGGGGCAAACGTACTCAGGACGCTCCGTTCAGCTTGTGCTTATAATTTGCATTTAATTGCCTGCTGATCTATGACAGCAGCAGCTCATTATAGCGCCGTACTACAGATGAAGCAGTTGGAGATCAGCGCAGGATTTATCTGAGATCACCAAGCTCACAGCAGAAATGATAACGCCACCGCACAGTAAATCACACTAATGAAGTCACAACGAAACATTTTTTTCAACTTCACCGCGGGAATAAAGTTTTTAGTCCTTAAATCATTTCACAGACAGTGTATCTGAACTGAAGCCACTTAGCGACTGGCTTGATCAGCCATTTATTTATTTGTCAGCTTTAGACTCACACCACCACCAGCCTCTGTCCCGCTGTTGTGACTGATCCAAAATAATATGATAATATGTTTATTTCTTAAGGTTCCTATTTAGTTTGTCATTTTCTGTTCATTTGTTTTAATTAAATAGATCAGTGAAGCTGCAGTTCTGTTGACATTAAATTGTCGCTGTCAGCCCCTTAGTCACGTCTCATCAGGGGATTGCCGAGTACTTTATTATGTCTAATGTGCATTTTAATTTGGCAGCACCTGTAATGGTTAGGGATGTACAGACCATGACTTGATGTCCCTCAATGTCTCATGACACAAATAAACTCTGTACTGTTTGTGACAGTAGAGCAGTAGAGCTCGCCGTGGGTCGACCTTGGGCTTTAACTCGAAGCCCACTTCTGCGCGTCTGCATTCCAGGTCGCCGCTGCTTCCAGCTGCGGTGCATTCAGGCGTTAATCTGAGGTTAGGAGCGTTGCTAGAAACCAATTGTAGACTCTTCACCGTATGTGAAGTATGTACGGCTCAAGTGTGGTTATGGAGAGCTCTGTTCGGTCGAGATGCTCTTGTGATCCCCCACCTCAAGCGCCATGATCTCTAGTTCTGTAGAGACAGTGAAAGCAGCAGTTCCTCTACGCTGAACTTCACAGAATCAACCTTGTTTTCCACTCAAGGCTAAGCCTAAGTTGAATGTATGATAACAATAATAATAACAGTGACATAATAATTAGACATTGTGGCCTTTTAAAATAAAGGTAACTCCAAAAATGTCACAGAATTTGTTCTGCAATAAACTGGACTGAGAAAAGAAACAGGACGATAAGACATTTGATGAGATGCTTTTAATTGGTTTAGTTTCTCAAAATATTTTATATTGGTCAGAGACAATTTGTAAACTGTAGGTGTTACATGTTTTTATGGCATCGAGTAAAAAGGCTGTGTTGAGATTTCTGAATATTCCACAGACTTCACATTTGGCAGGAGGATCGGCTGCTTTGATGACTTACTATAGTCATACATTTCACTCTGGAACACAGCTGACCTACACTATGAATGGTCCCTGAATGCCACAAAAACAGTACACGTGGTGTCAGAAGACGAAGTAGCGTGTGGGTGGTATTTTCTACTCAAGTCCAATTTGTGGAGGCCGAACACGAACCCAACCCAACAGCTGTGCTGTACATCACCCAGCGTGACGCTTGAAGCACAGTCTGCTTTAGGAATTCACCTACTGCACCTACAGACAAACTGAAACACGAAGTGAAACTACACTACGTGACACATTTTGTCTCTACAGTCAGTTGGATCTTCTGGCTCCTGGTCTGCACTTGGCGCAGAGCCGCGTGGCTGATGCTAACTCATGCACGAGAACGCAGGCTGAGGATTATGTCAAATATCACTCTTTTGAGCAACGGCCGTAAAAAACTGAACAACTGCCCGTAATAATGTGACTCAGAAATGTCACTGCTTTTTCTGGCACTGTGTGTCTCTCCCCTCGAGGACGAACGATGCCCTTTAACTCAAACGTCTCCTATAGCTTTTCCACCTCCAGTCATCTGCCAGTCCCCGCAGATTACCCAACAGTGAAGACAAACGACCGCACTCTTCGCTTATTATCATGCAGAGTAGCGACGTGTTAATAGAAGAGAGAATAAAAAAACATGTGGCAGAGATTTTCTCAGAGCCACTGATGAACAAATTTCCACTGTCACAACAACATGGGTTAGTGCTCATGCTTCAGCGAGCAATGGAGGAAGAAAAAGGAAATGTAGAAAGGGAGGAGAGGGGCATGAGTGTTTTATAAATTGAATTCATCAGAGGATGTACATGCGGAGCAGGAGTCAGACGACATTTGAGTTTGCAGGTGAGCAAAAGCTGACTGGGACCTCCTTCCTGTTTAGAGGCGCTCTGTCACCTCATGCGAAATCCTCTGATTTACTCCAAAGAGGAAAAAGGTTGACACAAAAAAGGACGAGCTGAGAGGAGTGCACTCAGATGCACTTCAGCTGGAGTAAAAATACAGGAGGGGGAGGAAGAGAAGTCAATGGGATCGATTAAAAAAGAGGTCTGTAGGTTTGCTGTCATGCACAAGTGTCAGGCTTTTATTTTGTTGGTCAAAAAAGGGGGGAAAAGATAGAAAAATACCTTTATTATGGCCACCGTTACTGTCGATAGCCGCGTCTTGTCTGTTTGAGTTGGCCCCTAGTGTTGAGGAGAAAAGTAGGATAAGGGGAAAGATTAAAAAAGAAAAAGGAAAAAAGCTGTTTTAGTTCTTAAAAGAGCATTAAAAGCGTGAGAAGAGCAGGTGGCAACAGCCAAGCAGTGAGCTGAACCCGTGTGCCTTTAACTAACAAGCGGCCCGGCAGCAGCCAGGCACGGCCGGAGCGGTTCCAGCTCCATCGACCGAAACCAATCTGCCGCGCTGGTGCCATCCACACTGTCATTAACCGCGTACAGTCGGCGTGTAGCCGCCAAGCAGGCGTGTCAGTCAGACATCCAGCGCCTGCGGAGCGGCGGCGGCGCTGATCGCTCACAGAACGGACACAGAGAAGCCAAACCATTCTCACAGTTCAACCCAGACACGGAGAGAACGCTGCTGGACCCGCTGAAGGCCAACGCGCTCATGCTGGTTCACCTACCAGCACCACAAACCCAGTCAGTAAGTACAACACACACAAAGAACAGTGTTTTGCGTATGAATGGAACGTCCATCAAAGGCTCAGTCTGCAAGCAGAACGTCACCTCCATCCTCGGGGCCAGAGCTCATGTCAGACTGAGTTCACGTTTCAGCTAGTTTTTGATGCGGGACCTCTGCCTACGCCAGCAGCAGCAGACAAGCTAAGCAACATTTACAGAGACAGCAGCTCACACATGCACCTGTGTGGGTGGGGCTCAGGTTGACTGACAGGTCATTGCACGTCCGCCTGTCACTTCAAGAACTGGCGGCAGGCAGCAGTGTTGGCTTCCAACCTGAGAGTTATTGACTTTTATTGCAGGATCATATGACTCCACTAAGTGCTTCAAACAAACGCTTTGTTTCTTTACGTGTAATGATTCCAAATTCTTTTATGTTTAGCTGCGGCTATAAATGTGGCTGTTAGCTCAGTCTCCAATGGCCACTGCTGTTTAAACAACCAGCAGCTGCTGGGAAATTTCCAGTCACACAAGTTGGCTCCAGTCGAGTTTATTCAACACGGTTAGTGTGTTTCTACAAGTATCAATGACCACAACCCTGGAGTAGCTTTGAACCAGAAATATATACGGCAATACATTCCATTCAGTGGGGCAGCAGAGGAAAATCGGATGGTGTAGCTTGGAGATGAAGGTGCCAGATGGTCTGTAGGACCCGCTGTTGTCACAAATGTCCCAGAATTTAATCAAGTTTCGAGTTTTGACCATGAACATTTTCAATCCCAACATCTTGTCTCAAACAAGACTCTTTTTAATATACTTTTCCTCAGGCACAAATCCAAACGCGTCCTCCCAAGCAGATCACTGTTGATCCTAATGCTCAAATATGTCCATATGCATTGAAATATCAACAATGAGTGTAAAGAAAATTGAATGATTGTGATAATACTATTGCATTTTTTTTCATAAAAGCACAGAGTCTCTATCTTTAAAATGGGAGAAATAATGTGGACTTATTACTGCGAGAGCTGCTTCACTGTAATGAAATCAAACAGACATGATACAAATGAGACTTTCTGCTGAAAAACGAGGCCCATTATCCCAGAAGCCCAACAGTCCTTGAGCTTTTACGCGGCTCCGACTGTATCATCAACTCGTCGGCATTGTGCTCTCACCTCTGTGATGTGTACGGTAGCGTTCACTGATCAGTAAATAGCAGAGAATAGGTCTCAACGTGCTCATAACGTGGCAGCACGGCTGGGCCGCTGCTCAGCGAGAGAGCAAGCTGCACAAACACGGGCTAGTGCCATGTCAGTGTGACGCAGCCGAGCGTGAACGGCCACATCTGCTCAGGCTGGTCACATGCTAACACTGACGCACGCATACGTACGCAGCACGTGTGTCACACTGCACTCAGACAGGTGAAGCGTTTACATGGGCACTGATGGACATTTGACTTGGTGCTAAGTAGTGACATACACAGAAAGAGAAAACAAAGTAAAGAAATGAAACTAATCAGACTTTGCTCTGGAGCAGAAAATGACAACACATGAAACCAGCCCAGACAGAAATGATGGAGCCACTACCTCATATTTTGATGAGCAGCTTTAAGAGGCAATCACTCCGAGTGATGAGCCGCCTTGTTTGGTCCACTCTTGATGAGCAAAATGCTCTGGCTGTCTTTGTTTCTCCACACGGCCTGTTCCAGCTCTCAGCATAGATGTCAAAACGGCGCCACCTTCAGATTTCACAGATGCATCAGTCACCTGCCAAAAAAGCTCCAGTTCCTCCACAAACATCAGGGCTCGTCAGTGTACATTTCATCAAATTCCAGCGTTTAAGTTTTTCTTTAGACACCGACCTCCCACTGACTGATGGTCTGATCAGACATGATGTGGCTTTGCTTTGGACTTGGATCCCTCTGGAAGTTGTCTCTGGCTCGTCATGCATCGTTCACACTGTCCTTGTGTTTCTGTGGGCTTCCAGGGTGGTTGGCTGTGGTTTCATGGACCTTAACGTGTGGTCACAGGTAGATCAAGCTGCTTGGAGATGCTCTTAAAGCCTTTGCCTTTGTTTTGTTTTGTTTTTTCTTGCCTCTGGTTCCTCTGGGCCATGTTCAGCCTGGTGCATTTAAACAGGCTGAATTGAACTGATTACGAGGCTGAAATGTGATGCAATTGTAACAGGAAACACTTGGTCAAAAATTCAGATATTGGTCCGTCATCCAATAAAAATAAGCAGAATAAACGAGAAACAGAAGTGAGAACCAACGTTTCCAACCATTTTCATGTGCACCATGCTACACTCAGGGCTTTACCTGAAGACAAGCTACACCTGCGATGCAGCACAGAGCAAACTGAGAGACTGCAGTCACTTCCTCGTCTGCCTGCCATGTCGCAACCCAGCCTCAAGTCATTTCCTTGCAGCCTCTGTTGAGTATGAGACGCTGTCACAGAGAACGGCAGCTCCTTTCAGATCACTGCTGAAAAGGGCCCAGAAGATCACTGCTCTGGTATTAGTGCAAAGGTCTCACCTAACAGCAGATGGATGGCAGCAGGTTCTCTCTGCTGACAGCCTTAAGGCCTTTGGCTACGGCAGAAGTGTATTTTTAGAAACGCAGCGACTCTAGAGTCAAGCCTCGGTCAAAGGCTTGAAGAAAATGCAAGCTTTCAGCCAGATGTTGTGCATCAGGAAACGGCAAAGACAAACCAGGTCAGACAAGGCTTACAAATGAAAATGTAAGTATGTAATGTGTGTATGATCTCTCTAAACCTCCCATCCATCCCATGGAGTGGAGAAAGAAAGGAACTCAGTCTTTTCTTATCCATACTCTCTCCTCTTGACTCCCCTTCCTGTCGACACCACATCTGAGCTTTAATTTAAACTCTGTGGAAAACTCATCAATAGTTTACTATTTCCATTAGTGGCATATTCCTTGAGTAGCGTCTAGTGATAATTCATGTGCACCTAACATGTCCGGTACATTGGTCCATGTCCTGCCAACAGTATCACTGTAAACGTCCTGAAAATTCCTGCAGGTTTCATCTCGAGCACATGAGCAGCTGAGCTGTGGGCCTATCCCGCTCTCTTCTCCTCCCTGGCCTCTCTGTTGAGCCAGGCTCATTGTGCTGGACCATCTGCCATCCTGGGACCCCTCGCTCATTCTCTCTCCCTCCCGCCGTCTCTCTCTCCATCTCTTGGCTGTCAGTGTCCCTCTGAGAGCATCCTGATCACGGGCTTTGCAGCACAGGACTCTCAGCCTGGTCATTCTCACTCTCTAACTCTCTAACTGTACTACACCTACTGCTATGAAGATCTGAATATTAAAGGCTTGAATCTAGACAAAACCCACTGATAGAGCTCAGTAAAGTATGATTGCTTGCTCTGACTGTCCAAAGCGGTTGCTTAAGTAAAACAGGAATCCACTAAATTAACTTTGCTTCCTGTACCATGGCAGGAGCAGAGTGCAGAACAGATTTGGACTGTAGGCTACACCAAACATAGTGGAAGTGCTGACTTAACACCTTGCAAATTACATAATGAACTGATGTGTTTGGCATAGGGATGCAAGTAAATAAAAAGTGAGCTGCACTGGCCTGGAAAATACAGACTTAGAGCCATTTTTGCTCTCTGTTTACCTTGGTTTGCCTCATTTTATCTTCACCCTGCAAAGTGCTGCAAAGAGTATTTTAATTTAAGGAACAGCTTTTGTCCCGATGCTGCACACAAAGCTGAAAAATGCCTTTTGGTCGCGGAGCTTGGCATAAATCACGGCTGCTGCCGGTAGAGCCTGTGGAGCAGCACACGAAGGGAACCGCAGCTTTAACACGGCGCCGGCTCGTCCGCTTAAGCCGGGCGTCGAGCAGTAAAACAGAACTAATGCGGGAGACGTCGACAATTAAAAAATGAAGACGAGGCAGCTCTGGTATTGTCTCCCACTCTGAGGAAGCCCCTTGAGGAAACATATTCAGTCTGATTAATTCAGCGTGCAGCCGCATGTCACCTCCCCAGCCAGCGAGCTGCTACTGCAGAGGCCGATAAAACCGGCCTTAATACAGTTTTACACACCCTCGCTCCAAACCAGGCTCTTTTCTCTTCCATTCTTCCGTATCCTACTTTCTATGCACACAAATGAAAAGAGCTCTCGGGCATTTGAGCCACAGACAGCACAGCACCTTGTCTGCTCGGCCAATGGACTGAGCAGATAATCTAAACGGCCTTGACAATACAGTCATCTGAGCGTGCTCGGTTCAGGCCGTACTGGATTTCAAATCAGATGACAAAGAACGGGCGTCGCTTAATCTGTCAACCCACTTGAAGTGCAGTAAAACTATAAATCCCTCCCTGATCCTTGGCTGGCAGGATATTTTGACATTACACCGGATTTCTGAAAAGGCCAACTCGGGGGATATAAAGATGATGGGCAGCGAGGGGAGCTCTAACTGGGATAGATATGTCACTACCCGCTGAGCTCAGACTGCACAGACACTTTATTATGACTCTCTTATCCTCACGCTTTTGTTTTTCGTTTTGCAATAATAGGGAATCATGTGCGAGAAAAATGGAGCGCGCTGCATTATCTACATCTCCGAAGCACTGTTTGGTCCATTTACCAACCCAGAGGATGTTGAGCAAGCCTCACATTTCGATTAGTGTGGCGCAGAAACCCTGTAGCACCACTCTGAGTGGTTTGAACGTACAGTGTGAAGCCACCGCTATGTGTTTTTCTACACGTTCGTCTTAACCTCCAGATACACTCAGGCTCCTATTGCTTTCAAAAAATCCATTAAAAATAGCTTTGAGACATGGTGGTGCCTGGATTAATGTGATGTTTTACAATGCCGGGCCTGATGAAACTTTTCAGACCCCGGTAAATGGATAAAGTCTCAGGCGAGTCGAGCAGTACTGTGGCAGGCTGTGATGTGTTTATGTTTACTACAGCATGACATTATGGCAATGCACAAATGTCAGCGGTTATTACAAGGATCAGCGGAGGGGCTGGGCAGTGGGGGCTTGAGGACCAGGGTTGAAGCTCTGAGCCATGTTGCTCATATTTGAGAATTCATGGTTAATATTCGTCCATGTCCACACCGGCCACAGATTCACCCTTTCCATTTGAGGGAAGAATACATGTTTAGAAAAAGGCTGTGAGGTCTTTTGTTTGTTTGTTTATTTGGCCCACATGTCCACTTGGGCTCAAAAATGAACTGATTCAATTTCAGCAGTCAGAGGTCAAAGCTCAGGTCAAAGCCCCTTCTTGTAAATGTACCATTGCCAGAATGCCGGAGAGACATTCCTCAAATGTAGTAAAAGTGTCTACTTGGTGAACGGATTTGATTTTGGTAAAGACCACTGTGACCTTATGCTTGTCCCTCTCTCATCAGCACATTAACCCTTGCAGGGATCATCCACTGGCATGAACATGTGCGTAGACTCCTCCTTGAAATCACATCACGCAGCTGCCTGCCACTTACATTACAAATGGAGATTCATCACATGCGCTTTGTCATTATCCAAGATTCAGCCCTTGCATTGTATCAGTAATGTTCCTTAAGCCTTCGGGGGGTTTGAGTCTTGCGCCTTGGAAGCAGCCAACCATGAGTTTGTCTTCTTTTTTGTTCCACTGGTGACTTTGGGCCTAGTCACAGCCAGATCATGTGGAGTCATAATAAGTCTGCCTGCCTGCTTCTACTGAGCCACAGGCTCCTGAGACAGATCCACCAGAGTGAGTTAAAATCCAAACCACAGTGATTCAACCACAATGTAAAGTAACGATGAACACGAAGCCTTTTAGTAGCAACTCAGGCCCCACAGTGGTGATCAGCTCTTTTAGCCAACAGCACCCCAGCAGCATGATCCAGCACAGCTGACCTCTGCTGTGAGGCTGATGGTGGAAATGCATGAGAAGCAACCCAGGCCCGTGGTAAAGCAGTATTACGTCTAAAAATGAACAAGACAAGCGCCGCTGCAAATTGAATTTTACTGTAGTGTACATAGAGGACTGCTGCTCACTGATTTATGGGAGTACAATCACTTTTTATTTGTAGAGACAGAATCATCTGAGAGATGCTGTTGTGTGTGCCCTGACACAGGATTGAGAGATTATCCCTCTCCTGCACTTTTTAATCTACCATATACTCAAGAGCTCAGGCTAAATTTAGCGCAACGCTGTCAAAGATCTCAGCCAGACACACACATTAATGCTCCACTATCCTTACCGAGGCCGCTGACACTGTCCTGCTTGAACCCCGCGACCTGCAACCACTCCAGGTTCTGTTCAGCGCGCTGGGCTCTTTGCAGGACACACATTATGCTCTGTAAGCGCACGTGGCTGCTGCAGGACCTGGGGAGGGGAGTGGGGGTTAAGTGCTCCACTGGTGACAGCACACACTCCAACTCGCAAGTGCTCAATCACACGCTGAGTGTGAAAAACATGATTATAGATCAGCTTTCAACCACAGAGCACTACAGAAGCGCGTGTTGTGCACTTTTTTTTAAAAAAAATGTTGCGTCAGTCTTGGTTAACGACGTCTTATCAGTCGTAATAAGGAGCAGCAACAAAAGCGTCCTCCCTTTCTGAACCCGTCTTTGTTCACTGATCAAGGGATGTTTGAGGAGCTTCAGGCTAATTACTGCACAAGGAAATGGACTGAATTTCACCATCACGCTCACACTGAGAGCCTATAGGCAGCACCAGTGCATTTTGGAAGGAACGGACAGGAACAGCTGTTAATTCCACGCTAGGTCGAGACTGTATGTATGACATCACCTTTAAATGCCCATGTAGACACAGAGATAATCATATATATACTAAATGTTTGAATTTCACAATTACTCCTACTCACATAATAGGTTATATTCCTGTAGCTTGTGCCCAGACACAGTAAGTGGCAGACAAGAGGTGGATGGATCAACTGATTCACAAAGACAAATTCACTGGCATTCATGCGAGCGTTTGGGCTAAAATGGGTCTTTCTTCAACAGCAGCAGTAAGTGTTTGACTGGAACTCCACAGAAAAAGGAGCAAACACAGCCCCTCTGTCACAACAGTCCCATTGTTCGTTTGGAGCGTCTCTCCTGACTCACACGAGCAGACACAGAAACACTGTGTCACCGATACGACGGTCTGCTGTGGGCATTTTAATCGTTTATTACTTCAGCGTGTGCTTGGAGGAAATTCAGTCGATGCTTTTCTAGCTTGAGAGCCCTACACACAGCGGATCGAGGCACCGCATTAACTGAATCTCCAAAACCCGATGAAGCAGTGAAACAGTATTTTCACATGAAGCAACCCTGCAGAGCAGTTTCTCCACATTTGATAAAATGCCACAGCTATGCGCATCCTGGTGGTTGATCTACCACATATTTACCATTTTATAGCAGCCGTACTGAAGTTTAGTGCTGGATAACACTAACAATGATGTAAATTAACAGTAACTATCCCCCAGTGACAGCAGTCATGCACAATGGGTGAATATGACACGTTCATTAAACCCTGCCTGCTATAAATGACGTCCCTGTGCAACCACACTGCAAGACTGATTACGTAAATGTAGTTATATGCTTCTGTAACTGAAGCTACATAGTTTTAATGGTTTAACGGAGAGTAAGTCGCCAGAAGGTGGTTGGTTGGTGCACGATGCACCAGTTTGACTTCTTAGTTTCTAGTATCTTAGTATGTTCAGGCTAAAAGAAGCTCTTTAAAGTAAGAGAAAGATGAAAGTGAAATTAAATAAATAAAGTTCATGTGCATATGCAGCAAGATTGGATATTGTTGAATAATAATAATAATATTGTACATTAGATACATAGATTAGATCAGATTGGAAAACTTCAGTACACTGTCCACAAATAGTGATAGGTTTGGAATTCCGCTTGTCAACATATGCTTGACATAATCAGGTTGCATACAGACGAACGGACTGGACAAACACAGAGGAGAGCTGACTTACCGTCCTCCGTGGGGACATAGATGTTCAGGTAAAGGCAGTCTTCGCTCTGCTCCTGCACGTACGTCACCAACGTATCCAAGTTGGCGGTGAACCACACAGGGAGCATATCATTGAGTAAAAAGCGGTCCTCTAAGAACTGAGGACAAACCGGTGCAAACTGAGTAGCATTCCTGATTCCCGGCCAGGACATGGGCGGCTCCGGGGGCTGGAACCTGCGCTCCCCTGTTGGGGCCAGCGCGTAAGGGATCCCCAAATACTGCTCCACTGGTCCCAGGATCTCATTGGGTAATGTAACCTTCACTCCGCGCAATTTTCCATAATTGGTAGTGACAACAGGGTGCTGCTGGGCCTGAATGGCAGCCGCACACAATGACGTCAGTCCCATCCACAGCAGAAGGTTGACCTTTGCTGAACAGCGACACATCCACGAAGAGCTTTTGGGCGCTGACATGATCCTGTTGTGGTGAGCCTGAGCCTGGGAGGTCGTGGTTGTGACCCACCTTGGGGTTCTCGGACTCCTCCAAACCTCCACTGAGATGTATCCCACGTCTCAGGCCAGGAGCTGAGAGACGGAGCCCCAGTCAAGAAAAGCAGCTTTCTCAGAGCTCCCCATCCCGAGAGCCTGCAAGGAGACAGACTGCTGCTGTTGCCTGATGTCTTCCCTGGGATGCTCTTTGGTTACCTTCGATCCAGATTGATAGGAAATCCTAAAAGACATAAAAAAGTAAAATGTTGACCAACTGAAGCTTCAAAGGTGATTATATTCATCCATTTATATGGGTAATGCAACAAGTTCAACACCAGAGTTAGCGGCATTCACTACTGGTTTGTTATTAAGTTTCATTTTGTGCTGCTCTGAGGTTGACTCAAAAGACTGGTCAAAGGCCTTGTTTACAATATTGGCACCATGCTGTACGTGAGCTAATACTACTATATATCAGTGTATTTAGGTTTATATACACACATGGACCTGGTCATCCACAAAATACAAAATAGATGTGATATGTCAGACCAGGTCACTTCCACTGCTACAGTTGCTCTTCTCTGGGATCTGGGACCCTGTTGCTCATTAACCCTCCCTGGACCAGTCTGCATAGTGAGGACTGCCCATAACACCTGGTGCTGTGATGATGATCTGACCCAGTCGACCAGCCATCACCATGTGGTGCTTAGATATTTTTCTACACACCATTTTTGAGGGTTTGTAAAACCTAGTTTCAGCTGTAGTGGAGATCTGCTGGTTGAATTATTATGAGTAGGTTCATGCTCAGGCTTCTCTGTGAGAGAGGTCTAGAAATCTCTCTGAAATATAAATCTGCTCATTGGGCTTGAAGGCATCTCATGGACTTTTTATGTCAAACCAAATGACATGCAAGCCCTTAATTCAATTTCCTGTTTGAGCTGATGCCTTTTTCCACTTTCCGCAGGTCCTCTGGATTTTTTTAATATATATATCTTTAAGTGGTTTGGTGGAAAAAATGGTAAGCTTGATTGCTCCAATCTAAGAATGTTGATTAATTGCCCTCTCGCTCACATACCACTGCGTGCAACTCAGAGTCAGACCAAATCAATTATTAAATCTCACGCTGGCCGGCACTGACTCTTTTCTGATGTCAAATATAAATGAAAAGGCTGCATGAATAAATTAGTTCAGTTCTGCTAATAGAGCCGCAGAACATGTCAGTCGCTGCAAGAAAGATAAACTCTAAACACTTTTCCAACAAGGATTAGTGAAAGAGAACAGAAAGGATTCAAGCTGTTTCTGACTGCAGCTGCAAGGCTCATGGTCTTTTTGCCTGGAGACGCATCAGCTTAGGGATGAGGAGATGGCTGCACAGACGTAGCTGAAAATGTGTCTGTGCTGACGAGCAGAGGTTACTAGAGCTGACAGGTTGCCATGTGAAACTTCAAACGCGAGATACAATACTGGTTCTAGGGTTCCCTACTGTCCCTCGGTTCTCAGACATCCTTAAGGACCCACTTGTGGCCTCAGTGTTTATACTGTAGAAGCAAAGTTGATTTCCAGTAAAGCCGATCTGAACTACAGTGTAAATATTGCCACGTAAATGATTATCAAAGCTGGAGAGAGATGTTTTTTAAGGAATTTGTACACAGACAAACAGGAGCTCATCATCAGCAAACAACATCACTCCTGTGTTAAACAAAGTCTATGTACGCCACATGAATCAGTATGTCTCACTGCCCTCTCTTATTCATTGCTCTGCTGAGTTGTTAATTCCATAAAATATATCATAATATGCTGTGTGTTTTATGTTTAACCCAAGTCAGAAAACTGGACACATGGGGGAACTATGTCATTTTAAACCAAACAACATCTTTACTAGTATAGTATCACCTGTGGTTGACTACAGTTGGTTCAACTTTCACTGTGATCTTACAGGATTCCAATGGAGCAGTTCATTAGTAATAAACGTTATACTTCAGCTAAGTTCAGTGTATAATTTCACTGGCTTTTGTAGACTTTGTCCATATTAACAAATAACCTGTAGACTGAGCAGAAATCGTCAGTATGATGCTGTGTCTACACAGTTTGTAAGTAATTCTAAACAATATGTGTTGCTTATCAACTCCTCCCTAATGTGCAGTGTTGGCAGTGAGAGCTGCTCTGTGGTCTGAGCCCACAGGACGTTTCACAGATGAAACAGCTCGGACATGTCCAGCGTTATTGAGAATAAAGGCTATGGGGCTGCAGAGACTCTGGCAAACGTGGTGAGAGTCCACGAAGTCACGCTCTGATATGCTGTTAATGGAGCGGCTCCACAAAGTGTCACCAGCTCTGGGACGGAGTTGTTCATGTATCGATTAAAGCGGCTGTGAAGCTCCTTCACACTGCTGATATTATCCACAGACACAGGAACTGGTGACATTTCACAGAGGATTTGGGGATTTTTAGCTGGTTGAAAAGTACTTCAATACGATGGTGATTTTAATTATTCCTATTATAATTATTCATCAGGCACCATGTACGAAAACTTGAATCTGACTTAAAAAGAGGCAAGCTGGGCTCAACCCAATGATCGGTGTTGGAAAGTAGGAGCTGCCTTAGTCAATATTCAATAACCTGTTGAAGCCTGAAACTTCTTATACATATAAAACAGAAATTAATACTATATTAATTCAGTGAAAATGAAAGATCCCTTTGCATGCCACTTTCCATGACTTCTCCCTGTTTGAGTCTTCTTCTTGCACTTTGGATTAAACTAAAATAAAATGTACTCCATGACAAATCAGAGTCAGGAACTCGGAAGAGAAATGCAGTTGGCAGATTCTGTACAATCTTTCCTGTCTCAGACGCTCAAGCCTGAAGCTCCTTCAGAAGAGTCAAATGTGTCTTTACACCAGTTTCATACAGTTTCCAATGTCTTGTGATAGTGAATTTAACCATGATATTCATAGTGTTGGATGCTTTTGTATTAACGTCTGCTTTGTTCTTTGAAACTTTATTTTGTCATCGCGGTGCAGTTTTTGATCTGAGCGTTGAATCAGTAGAAACCAAGTTAGATTTAGTTTTTTTGATCAGTTTTTGTCCAGCCCATATTGAATCAGTCGGATTCAGTGCTGTAGGAAATTAACAGGTAAAAACTTCCTAAGATGTTGAAGATTTTTAATTGGCCAAGTTTGATTTAAATTAATTAGCACTTTTAATGAACCCCCGTCGTTCTCCCTGCTAGTTCCTTTATTTTTAGCACACGTAATTTTTAAAGTAAGTCCAGGAGCCTTTAATGCTCAAAAACAAAGGTGAAGCAATTGATTGTTGAAGTTTCAGCTGAACTGAGGCCTCTAGAAGGGAAGCTGACTACATATAGAGTGTGGAGAGATTACACTTGTACATCATGTAGATCATTCTGAGATCAGGGACTATGATGGACCTGGAATCTTTGGGTCCCCTTTGTGGTCTGGACGGGCTAAAATCATGAAGGAACATATGAGACCGCTTTTATGCCATTCGTTCATTTAGTTTATGTTGCAAAAATACCCAAACATATTTGTGTGCTAGTTAAAGAGCTGAATGTTTGGACAAAGGGGTTTGGTTCCAAGAGCCAGAGACACAGTAGAGCCTGAAATAGACTAAAACATACATTTGCTCTTTAAACAATCTCCAGCTCATCATCGACAGTAAATTAATATGAGAGGAGTCTTGAACGCACTCACCCAAGAATAGAACAGAACATGATGTATTTACCTCAGCTTCACTACTCCTGTTCTGATTACATTAGACACATTTGCATATGAATGAACAAACTAAAGTCTTTATACCACGAGCTGCCTATGGATTCATTATTTATGTTTATCTTCTCCTGGTAATTATGATGAGACATATTGCATCATCTGACTGCAAGCCAATCAATTACGCTACTAATTATTCCCTACATCATTGCTACATATACATTAGATAACCCAGCAACAGGAGGCGCGTCGCCTCAATCGGGCACTTGTTTGGTGCTCGACTGCACCCACAGGCTGTTCATCTCTTGCTGTTTGCCTATAAATGCGGTTAAATTATAATGAAATTCACTACGATATGGAGACTGCAGCCGCCTCACATGGCAGCACACAACTCATCAAACATTAAACGGGTCGACTGCAGCGACGCTCGGCACAGGTGGCGCCGCCGCTCAGCGTTCAGCGAGGTTTTATGCTTGTAAATGTTTGTGTGATAAATGGACGGTGTGCAGTATTTGCAATAATGTGGCGTTTTATGATAAACTGTCCTTCATGTGGCTCAGGGTGAAGGCAGAGCGCGGCTCTCCTTGGCTGAAGCACACGGGAGATTGGGAGCATTGTTCCCACAGTTAATGATTATATGAAATAAGCCTAATGAATACCAATGAGGCCGCTCGCTGTCATTTGCATTTCAATCACTGTGAAACGATCCTGTCGGAGGCGCCATGTTCCTCCTAAATATAAAATATCACACAGGGTTTGAATCAGCGCGGTTGATAATTAGCAACACTACAAACACACTGGATACGGCAAACGTGCGTTTCCGTACACTGCAGCGGCGTTTTGGTGTCAAAGGTCTCGTTCGGACCACGTGGATCAGATACACCAAGCCGACTTCACATTACTGCCACAGTCAGTAAGATTTAAGATTTGTACTGTAGCATATAAATATGATATAAAAAATAGATCAAAAACTGTGTCACCAAGCTGCAGAACAGACGACTCTGACCC
Organism: Macropodus opercularis; assembly: GCA_030770545.1. Lineage (NCBI taxonomy): Eukaryota > Metazoa > Chordata > Actinopteri > Anabantiformes > Osphronemidae > Macropodus > Macropodus opercularis. Next base: position 5,973,829 of record CM061090.1, on the reverse strand, counting down.
TCCACATCCACATGACCCTCCCTCCACTCTGTTGCTGATACTCCACATCACACTGTTAACTGCAGTAGTTTTTAGGCCAGATCATCTGTAGTGTGACGCATTCAGAGACAATACAGACTGTGCAGAATAGCAAACACCTCCATCAGATCTTGGCTTTTGTTTGTTTGTTTGTTTAGTTTTCGTTTTTTTGAAATCGAGGGCTTTGGAAACACAGATGACCAACTGCAACCCACTCTGCCCCGTTGTTCTCACTTTTTTAGCTGTCAAGTGCTGTAATGTAAAGTGTCCTGGGTCATCTGAGTTGTGAGGCATTCACAGACAGTCCAGACTTTGGGTCATCCCTGTTTCCACAGCTCTCAAATTGCAAAACAACAAAAAAGGTCTGACACAGGAGTGACCGAGCCAGGACTCTAGAGGCACTAGAACCATCCCAGCACCTCCAGCTTCTGACTGACTGAACACACCTGATCCAGGAAGGCGGTAGTGAGCAAGGCAGGGATAAGAAGCAGAAGAGTGGGTCACGAGGACCAGGGTTGGCTACCCCTCAATGTAATGGCTACTACAGCACTGGAATTTCTCTTGGGGGTTAATTAAGTATCTCTCTGTTTATTTAAATACAACAACAACACAAAGCAAAGGCTCAGAGAGTCATCTGGAACTGAGCTTCAATTATTAGTTTGAAAACAACAATTGTGTTTCAGAGGCGCGGCCGGACGCTCGTCTTCCAGCTCACTGACTGAATGTAAAGCCATCTCAGAAGCTTCTGCACTGATGTGAAAGCATCTCTGATGTTCTCTCATTCTCACACATGACAGCTGATGGATACTTGTGGGACTGTGAAACGGGACATGAAGCTTTATTCCCTCCATGAACTGGGGAGCATCTGCAGTTTCTGAATCCCACAATGAAATGCGGCCTGTGCTCACAATGGCAGGCTTTCATTCTCCCTTTGAGCATTGAGAGGAGGCAGAAATACGTTTGCCTTTAGATATGGTCAAATAACACTTACAGTATGTATGAAGCATTCATGTCAAGCAAACCGCAGCCTTTAGAAACATCCATCCTTTATGCATTATCTGCTTATCCTTTACTAGGTAGCTGGAGCTGGAACGTGTCCCAGTTCACAATGGGTAAAACGCACACACAATTTCTCCCTGGAGGCAATTTACGGCCTCCCCTATCCAGCCTGTGTGTGGAACACCCAGAGGGAACGCGAGCAGACAGGGAGAACATGCCGGCCGGTGCTCCAAGTGCTGAGCCTCCCTGCAAGTGGTGCAGCGTTTCCCGCATCTTTTAACGTCCCTTAACATGCGGATTGCGTCTCACTCTCCGCACGCTCGCACATTTATTCCTCCCTGTTCCCAGCAAGGACAAATTAGTTTCAGCAGACATTTGAATACATTTCTAACATCATAATGAGACTGAAATACTGTTTCATTTTCTCCTTGTTAACTTGTCATGTTCATGTAAATCAGGAAGATTCATTGTGTCCTAACTGTGCACTAGTGGCGTGTGTATGCATCACGTCCCCTTTGTGCTATAGCACAGGTTCTATTTCTAATGCAAGAAACTTTACGTTCCTGTAAGTCACCAGTCTGCACCCACAGGACTGGAGGACGTCTAAAACCTCAGACCAATCACTGGGAAGTCAAGCTGAAATCACTTTTAGAGCTAATCATTGTCAAATTGCAACAGCAGGCAGTGAGGAACCAACAAATTAACATGTGAAGCCACGTCTCAATGTCAGCAGCTCAGTAACACAGAGACACATGATGAAATGAAAGCAGTCAGTTCTATGTTGGAAACCTTCAAATTAACCCGTAAAGTGAGTTAATGAAGACCCAAACACTGGACACACAACAGAACCAAGTTACTGTGGACTGCACATCAGTAAAAACACGTTCAAAGACGCACAAATCATCCTCTGCAGCCGGAGGAAACCAGCTTCACGCCGTCCCTGGAGAGAACCCACAGACGTGTTTTAATTCCCTCTTAACTGCTGCCTTAATCTCAGTGACAGAAGTTTGACATACTGCTGTGACATGAAGAAGCAAACACCTGCGTGAACACTGATCGTATGCGCTGTGAAAAGACACCTGCAAGCTTCAGATTCACATGAGACGATCTCACAAGTGCCAGTGTCGCACCAGTGGAGCGCCTCAACTTCTAGTTTCATCAGAAATTGCCCCAAGGAGCCAGGAGGCTGCTGTTCTGCACTTCCTGATGAGGGGGCCCCTCCTCGGTTCAGGCCCCAGCGCCTAGCGAGTCTGTGCTCACCACTCAAACAAACGCTCATGCTTTCAACACCATTACTATCACCTGCCTGAGTAAAAATACTGCTGATGTTCCATCTGACGGACGGCCTGCAGTGGTAATTACAACATCATGGCAGCTAATGCATGGCACCGCGAGCACAGAGCCCGGCACGTTTTCTATTTGTGCTTTTTAGATCTTGCTTCGATTTAGTGACAGTCTGTCATTTGTAAAGTAAATAGCTTCCCTTAGTGTGTTTATAAAAGCCAGCAGAGGCAGCTGGGGTCAGGGTTAACAGCTACACAATCACAAATGAAAAAATGAAGCAGCCACAGCCATTAAAGATTATTCTCCTACAGAAGAATAAAACCAATTTCCTGCACTGGTCCCCTGACGTGATGCTTCCAGGAATCTGTGGCGATATTCAGAACATGCAGCAGGAGAGCGGATTACGGAACGGTGCCCGGCTTTCATTTTGAACAACATGACTTTCATGTCGGATGAGCTGAGCAGGACAATCGCACAAGATTGAAAGACGAAAACGTTTGATTGGACAAATGTTCTTCTAAAAGGAACATGAGTGTTTCACAGGCGTTGAACGTCAACTCGCTGTGAACGACCGGAATCTTCAAACGTTGCCTGTCAGTCACCTTGGTGTGAATTTACCCCCGACTGGTTTCTCTCCCTCGTTGTTTCACACCAGAAGCTCGGCTACACCGGATGGAGACCTGATGCTTTTTGGGAATTCATTTCCTTAGATATTCATTTATCCTTTAATATCCATGGAGCAGGTGAAGCACGCCCAACCTCCCACTCACACCTGCATTAATATTAACGTAGCTTCCATTGTCTGTGACGCTCGGCTCTTTGTCCTCAGGGGCCCTTTTGCAGCAAGTTCAAGAATCTGCATGTGCATGGCAACACACGCAGACACACACCCACCCACAAGGTCAAGCCCGGTTAACACCAGCAGCCACCTGTGTAGCAGAGTCTCCCCGAATGAAAACAAGCTGAAATCACAGCGTTTGCAGCAAAGTCACGCAAAAACCCCACTCAACCCTACACACACCTCCACCTCCTCCACCCCCCCGTTTATTTGACTTTTCCCTCAAAACGCACATCCAGATATCCACACCACCATCTTGTGGCTGCTCGGATAGAGACGCAGGGTGATGCCCGTCTCTGCTGCACTGTGCTCAGACAGACGCAGAAGAGTTGTGGAGAAAAGCAAAATGCAGGTGTGAAATGGGTTTAAACGCTTTGCCAAGTTTGAAGGGAAAGCGCTTTGTGCCGTTGCGTCACGGCCGCCTCTCTTATGGTCCTGGCGCATTAAAGTTAACCGAGCTGTTGCTTTGGCACCGACTTTGGTTAAAGCACGCGTGTATCTGCGTGTGCGCGCAGAGGAATAACGTGATGTGTGATGGATGCCTGGGCCGCCTGTCATCGACATCTTCACTGCTGCCTGTGCAGGCTGCAGTCGTTTTAATCAATGCCTCCTTCATCAGCATGTACAAATGAACAAACCTCATCCGGAGTGGGATCAAAATGCACAGGAATGAGCCTCTGCTGCTGCGGGGGCTTCCATCAAATCCACCGTCCCCATTACGCCCGAATCCTAATGTCTGCGCTAAGTTTGGGCTGTGAAATGACTATGGTCCAGTTATGGTGAGCAGAAAATGTCCCTGGATGATTTCCCTGTGGATTGTGTTCCTCTGCGCGTCCGGACAAGCAGTCGGCGGAGGAGGAGGAGGACGAGAAGGAGGACGAAAAGGAGGGGGTCAGCGCCTGAAAACGCACAGAAATTCTGCCTGTTGTCAGTGAATTCAGCCTGTTTTTCCCCCGCTGGAGGAAAAGCAGCGCATCCATCCGGCAGCGCACTTACCTCAGCCCGTTTCTGCGCCGTCTGATTCTTTTATGTAAGTCCCGACTTCAGGCGAGATCCTCCCCACGTAGTGAGAAAAATAAAACAAAACAAAGTCTAGGTCCACACCGCCGCTCTGCAAATCCAAAGTAAGAAGCGCAGCTCGACAGAAGGCAGACCCAACTGTGCGTCCTCTGTGTGTGTGAGTGTGTGTGTGTGTGTGTGTGTGAGGGGTGAGTGTGTGTGTGTGGTGATGGTGGGGGGGTGGGGGCAGAGATGCGGATTTATCAGCACAGAAGATGTTTCAATGAGTCATTGCAGAGGCACTGGGAACGGTGCTGAATCTAATTGCTCTCGCAGAGAGAGTGTACAGCGAGGACAAGTTAGTGATAGAGAATCCAGCTCTCTCTCTCTCTCTCTCTCCCTCTCTCTCCTCTCTCTCTCTCTCGCCATTGGACTACACCGACCGAAATTTACTAAGCCTGCAGCCAATGGATTGCCGCATTCTCTCCATCACCCTTAACCAGCCGCTGTGTTGTGGCAGAGCTGGGATGGAACATGCAAACAAGGCACCGGCTGCTCTTTCTAACTGGCCTCCTGAGGCTCCCAAGGGCCCCTCAGAGCAAAACCACAGACAAAAGTGGTTTCCGTCAACTGCGAAGTCTTTCCAGGCTTCTCACTGTTTCGTTTAATACGGGTGAAATAACCGACCAGCCACAACATTAAGACCAGAGGAAACATCAACAGATGTCACAACATGTGGCACATTGACACCCAAGAGAGAGATGTGGACTCCACGTAGAAAAACATCTACTTGATAATTCACAGAGCGTTCAGACGTTTGATGAAGGAGGTAAATTACTGAGGTGCCAGTGAAAGTTTATGTGCGTCACACAACACAGAGGCTGTTTGTTTAGTTAGTTTCAAAGTTCCGGCCCAAAGCGAAACTATTACAGAAAACAAAGAAGTGTGTGTTTTACTGTTGATTCCCTTGCACCTGACTCACACATACATATGCATGAAGAAGTGTTTGAGGACATAAGAAACACCAGGGACAGATCTAGGGCTTACGGACACTGCTGGGATTTTGTGGAAGACACAACATCAGTTCAAAGTCAGGTTAATGAGCAATATTCATAAAAGTAACAGGATGATTACAAAAAGTGAGAATTTTGGTTTTTGGGCACCACAACAAGGCTTTTTGTTGTTGGGAGAACAGTTTGTCACAGCAGCTAAAAGCCAACTTCTGTGTTTTTTAATGTAGTATAACCAAAGCTTTACAACGAATCTGAATTTGCCTGAAAATTTACAGTGAAGCTTTAATATGTGTTAAGTTCGCAAGACAGAAAACCAGTAAGTAGATACAAGGTTTGTCTCTTGAGAGTCGTAAGTCGTGTCTGTCACACAGGGATGTAACTACACAGAGTATGATGCACACACAACAAAGATGATACCAAATGATCCAATATTCTGCCCACAGCTGAACATTTGATCAAACCCAGTTCCAACCTCAACATCGTTTCTAAATTTCTGCCCAAACTTGACCCGATCATTTAGACACCAGAAGGTTCCACTGACATAAACGGGTGCGTCCCTCACCTCCAGGCAGCTCGGACGCACCTCTAGATGGAACGCTGGTCATTCAGATGCTCAAAGGTGAACTTGCAAGTGGACATTTAATGTTTCTCACTGAATGGTTATGTAAAAATAAAATAACGTTTTACGCTGCATCCTTGATCTGCTTTCATCTTGCGTAAGCCTGGTCATCTCTTCTGTACAGTTGTGTATAATTCACTTCAGCTCCACATGTTATTCGGTTTATAGAACACAAGGTCGAGCCGATGACCTCTGCTCCCTTTCAACAGGCTACATTTAAATGTAGATAATGATGGAAACGTAGCCTTTAGAGACTCCTCGGGAATAAAACCAGTGTTTCTCATCATCATCATCATGTCGCTGAAGGCAGCCTTACAGTGGAGTCAGAGCCTGAGGACGAGGCGGGCAGAGAGCGGCACAGAAGCCAGGCCTTTCTTTGATATCATCATCATTTATTCCCTCTCTCCACATCATAACCCTCAGCGGTCGGGGGGATCCTCCACGCCTCTGAAGTATATATCAGCTTCATCCAGCGGCTCGGCCCAGATTGACTCTGCGACTGTCATGAGACTGATGAGGGGACGTCACAGCCGCCTGGGTGAAGCGAATCCAATGCTGAGCAGGATTACACTTCCTCCTGCGACCCGTGGCTCCGGACGCACACCGGCTCCCTCCTCCTATGTTAGCATGTGAGCTGTGTGGAGCAGCTGTCACTGATGGTTTCATCATCCAGTCAACAGCCACCGTGATGGTTTCATTGCATCGAGGACGACATCTTTAATTCAAACTATTCTACAACTTTCTACATATACTAAATACATAAATATAGACATTTGTGTTTATCAGGCGATTTATGGAGCATCCACGCAGACAATAAAAGCTACTTAAGGTGAAACCAATCAAAACCTTTCATTTACATACATGACCAGATAGATGTTGTTACAATGTTGCTGTAAAGCTGAAAAACAAATCTGAAGCTGCAGATTCAAACCCATCCTGAGTTTTAGTTTTGTGCTAGAACCCACATTCCCTGCGCGCTCGGCTCCTTCAGCTCTCCCTCCTGGTAACCAGCGCATCTTTTAAGCCCTGTGTTTGTAACACGGAGTTTCCGTAGAAATGCTACAACCAAACAGAGGAAGCCCGATGGCATCGCTGTGGGTCCGTTCCTCAGAGCCACAGCAGACATTAAACAACAGATTTTGCTTTCACACAGTCAGCTGACAGTGAACACAGCCGCATCAGATCTACACAGTGCAGGAACGGAGCTCGGTGTAAATCCAGCAGTGGATATACTGTGTGGGGTTGGATGGAGCATGTGGCCGTGTGCTCTCTTGCAGAATGAAGAGACTGTCAGACCTGTAGACTTACAGCAGCCACCACAAGATGGGGGCAGGAAGTGTGGCGTTGAATACTTCACAGAGGACAAGCACGCGTCTGATGATTTAGACAAACCGTGGCAGTAACTGCATGCAGGGAGACGGGGGAGGGAGGGGGAGGGACCGTCTCTTCCTCTGTGTTTAAGCACAGACGATTCCTGTCGCCTCGGGGTAGCAAACGGATACATAAAGGCAGTAAAGGGACCGCTGAGGCGCGACGATGGGATTCTTCAGGAGCGGCCGGCTCACTGGTGTTGACATGTGAAGACGAGCACGAGGCCTCTTCAGTGGATACTTAGCTCCAAGTGCACTTTGTCTGTCTTTATTGGGTTTCTGACATTCAGTAGTCTCTGTGTTGATGCAATAGAGACCCAGCAGATGGCTTCTTGTAAAGCCATACTCTACAAATCTCCTCCCCAAAAATAACCAAAATGATCAATGCTGGTGTCCTGTCTCCTGCTCGGCGCTGCTGAGACTTCATGAACTGTCACTCGCTGTTACCGCATGTGTTGCAGTCCTACACAGTGCAGTACGTGCTGCAGCAGCAGAAGCAGGATGTTTTCTGCACGTGACTTAGGTTTTCACGGTGCACACTGGAAAATAGGGCCTCCCCAAAAGCCACTGTGTAATTTGAACTCAAGCTTGAATGAAATGTTTCTGGTAACTGTTTATCAGCTCTGCACACCAGCTCGGAGGGATTTAGTCCCTTCCTCCTACAGCACAGCTTCAAGCCGGAGTTGCTTGATTGGTTTTCTTGCATGAACGGCCTGCTTTAGGTGCTTTCTCTGCGTTTCTATAGGATTAAGCTAAAGATTTTGTCCTGGCTGATCCAAAACATGCATTATCTCCTGTTTTAACCATTGTTTGGTGGAACTAACTGTGTTGAGAGTTGTTGTCTTGCTGCATGATCAACGCTGTGGATGGCATTATTGAATGGGTGGATATACTGATATTTTCTGTAATATTTTATTGAAAGACTGAATGAATAATCCTGCCAGTTCACATTTGCCACATTGTATATTGTTTAGGTAATTTTACAATGATACCTTTATGTATCGTCGTTTAGCAGTTGAAAGTTGGATCACAAGCACTGCAGCATTGTTACATCAAAACGAGACATGTCAAGGTTTACAGTATAGTATATTTCATAGCAGTGGTGGCTGTACATTTCCCACCTAAGGCACAGCGAAGGCGCTGCCTCCTCTCAGCGAGTATCCAATCACAGGACGCGTTTTCATGTCCAGCGTGAGGCCTTCTAGCTGCTTCAACTCGTAATCTGATTGGCTGTCGCAACTATCTGTCCAGCGGTATTCATTCTGAAGGCGTCGGGCAGATTTCACACAGCCTGACAACACAAGCTAGTTGAATTCTGATTGGCAAATAACAAACAAAAGCTAGAGGTCGGGGAACAAAGGAGTAGGATGAGGCGGCACCGGACAACAGAAGACTCACTAGCTAATGACAAGACACACAAGGAAGGTATGTATACACATAAACGAAGGTAAACGAAGAGGATCACAATCACACACAACAAGGTAAACCTACATATAATGACACTCACCTCGCCCCCTGGTGGAGGGAGGACCGACTGTCACAGCCATTGCCAAAAACAGTCTGGTTAAAATTAGGAGCTTTGGCCTCAAGATTTGCCTTTGTATTTTCAGTCCAAGGCCGTTCTGGGACAATGTGGTCAGTGTCTCAACTCTACCTAGTTAGTCTCTGCTTCATGGCAGAAGATTGACCTCACAAAGTTCACAAAACAGATTTCTGCTGTAGATCCTCGAGGCAGTGTCTGATTGTCTGAGTGTTTTCATTCAGCCAACGACATTGTTGCTCCGGCAGCCTTCTGGTTTTTTCCAATGGTCTAGAGGAAACAGGGTGAAAGACTACAGACAGAATGTTTAGGAAAGCTAAATGCTTGGATGAAAGGAGGCATTAACATGAGGAAGTTCAAGTAATACAGCGTTTGTGTTGTAAGATGAACTCCGCTGTGTCTGCCCCGTGTCTTAGCCTGTAGAAAACAAGGGGGACACACGCCACATACAGGAGCCAGTTATAGAGCTGATTTTACCGTAACTAGGTCAGCACGTTCCCCACACAGTGTCTGGGTACTTGATTTCAATGAGGAGCCAGCCAAATTATTTCACCACTGGAATAACTGTTATCCGTGGGCACATCTGTTTCTCCGAGTCGGGAATCAACAGGTCGTGCTCTTTGCGGCAGCACTTTTCGTCCTCAGTCAGCTGTGGAGCGAGACGAGTGCACCACCCGTTTTCTGAGGAATGTTATCTTTGAAACCGTCCTGCTGCCCTTCTTTCTCTGCCTCCACCCTTTGTGTCTCCTGAGCCATTTCCATCCCCCTAACTTTCCAGGTGGTTGATTTTTTGGTCCGACTCCGAAGCGAGTGTTTGAAATGATTCATGTAAAAATCAGGTTCGTGTGGAGAGCTGTAGTAAGTCTCAGTGACCCTGGGCGAGTTCAACTCAATTACAAAAACGCACCACTCAACTGGAGGAGCATGGAGCCGTGGACATGCTGTAGATTTTCTGTTCCGAAGCCTCTGCTCACTTAAAACGGCCTCTTTTATAGTTTCATGCAAAATTACATCTTGTAATTTCGCAAATGAGTCAAAAAATGTACAGCAAAAGAATGAGGTTAGAAAGGTCCTGGTTGATTATTTCAGCATGAGGATGTTGATATTGATTGTGCACTAGGAGCTGTATTTAAAAACCTCCACCCCCTTCTCTGATTTAAATGGGCAAAGCCAGCCAACAGCAACATGTAAATATTCTAAACACAAGCCACAGGAGCTGGTACTGCTGGTGGGCAAACAGCAGCAGTCCACCGACTTGTAATTGGTGATTCTGATCCGGAAGTTTCAAGTCTCTACCCAGAGGGGAAGGTCAAACGAATTCACGCTGCTAGATTTATCAAGAGAAATACCCGATTCTGTGCTTATGCGGCCTGGATCCACCGCTTGTGGTCAGACACGTCAAAAACAATAAAACATATTCTACTGTTCGCTTTTCCTTTTCTCTCTATGCTCATTTACTGTAATCTGTTGAATATTTCAGCGGCCTTAACGCCAAACGTTCTCTTGGGTGACGATAGTTCTCACCCAACTAACACGAGTTAGTGGGCAGCTTCACTCTTGTCCTGACAGCAGCTGGGCTTTGATGAACCTCGACTTCTGTGGGTGGGATCTGTGGAGCCCAGTGCTTTTCTTTGGCCTGACAGCTGTTTTCTGTTATCTGACCCACAAACACCAATAATGGTGGTAAGTTTTTTTTTTTTTCATAACTCTTTTTCAAATCTCTGTCTTATCCCTTCCAACCTTGCTATAGATGCTTTGTGAATAATGTTGCACAGTAAACAAACCGACTGTATGAGTTTCCACTGGAAAAACAAGATGATACTATTGGCTCTCGCTGGGCCGCACTGTTGCTGCCTCAGAGGATATTTGCATAGTGTTGAGCCGTTCTCAGCTTTTCCCTGTAGTGTAGCTGGGCTCCCTGGTATCTGTCATGCACTGCAGGGGGTTACTGGACTGCAAAGCCGCTGTTCAGTCAATTAAATTGTGCTACTCTAGTCACTTTCTTCCTCGTGAACCTGGATCATCTAACCTGCCTTCCAAGTTTTTCACATCCAGTCAGGTTTGCTTCATGTTCACGTCAAGTTAGATCCTTGACGACTGGTGTAGCTCAGGAACGTGACGCTGAGTTTGCAGAGTCGCTTCGTACGTGACACGGTTTATCCCACAGTGAGATACTGATAACAATAAACAATGCTAAACACAATGTACAGTCTAGAATCCATCTCATATGACAAATGGCTCCCACTTATTTACACAAAAGGAAAGAAGATTCTCCCATAAACTGAAACCACTTTTGTCTGTTTCTTTGATTTAATAACTACTAAGCATTATAAACTGGAAAAACAAATTGTGGCTGCAATTGGTCATGCTGGTTAAAAGTACTTGATCAAACCGGAGAAGAACAAATGATCCTAGGAGGACATTGGTGTGTTGTCCTGGAGCAGCGTTAAATGTTCATTCAGACTCAAGTCGTAACTCTATGCTTGCGTCGCCACATTTCTAAACCCTGGACAAGCCTCATCTAGTCAGATGATGGGCTGTTGACTGGGTGAGCAGTTTCATTACACACTTAATTCTTTCTCTTGGACAAGATGCAGTTTGACCGTGTGTTACCTCTTTTACTCCGTGGACAATTAGGCGGAGTGATCGGTAGAGGTACGGTAGCTACGGTAAAAGGTAGCAAACCGCTGCTTCAGACCAACGGGACACATCCGTCAATCTCATGGCTAATTATACCGAAAGAGGTGCAGGTGCAGAATAAAGCCAAAGCAACAAGTGAACCAACCATTCAGCCAAGATGTTGACAGTTGCGTGTACCCCTGACAATGCTGCCAGAAGGAAGACAAAGGCATCGAGCTAAGGGGGAATCAGCTGACAAGAACCCGGAGGTGGAGAGGAGGTAGGATGGGTAAAGCGTTTGGGAAAAAAAAAGGTGTAAATGTGAATGATCTGCGGAAGGAGACATGAGCAAATGAGCTGAACACAGGTGAGTTTGATTAGAGGCTGTGGAGCGGATACAAAGAAGTCGCTGTGGTGGTGACATGCACCAGTGTGAAGTGTAGTTAGTGTCTTTACTGGCTTTGCAAGTGAAGCTTACGAAGCAGGAGAAGGTTCCATTAATAAATGTTACACGATTTTAAATTGGCAACTCACTGGTGTGCAGTGGCCCTTGCTTTGCGTTTGACCCTGAGTCATATGTTCTTGACTCTTTCTTCTCTCCTCCTCTTTACTTTGACAACATTTCTTGCATTGATATTTCTGCCCTTCCCTCTCCTTGACCCGCCACTGATCCTTGCTTTTCAAACAGACAACTGCACCTCGCAGACGTCCCGTGTCACCAGTGAGCCTCATGCATTTGGATTGATGTTGCCCACAGTTCGTCCCCGACCTCAGACTGCACAAATTTCCAGGCGAGTCGCTGACCAACTGGGTTTTGATCCAAATTGTAAATGGCAGCTGCCATAGCGAACAGGCAGATGGGCAGATGGAGTGTCATGGATCACAATATGTAGAGGATATCGCGAAGTCTAAGGTGACGCACGTATTGCAGCGCTGCAGCTGGTGTCTGTGCTGTGTTTTAATCAAAGCATGTCGTCAGCGTTAGTGTAATTAGAGAATCTGAGTAGGACACGAGTGTATGTATTGATTTTAGTGCAGCACTTACTCATACGTCCTCCTGTCAGAGTGTTTCCTGTAGCAGCTCCTTTCTGACTGCGTTGTCTGTCTCTACACATGAGCCTCGGTGTCATTTATGTTTTTCTTATTTTTTTGTCTGTGCCACTGCTTTACGTTCATCTGACAATCTGTCAGTGTGTCTAAAAATTCTCGACTGGCTTTAATCTGAAATATCTGGTGAAAAGTTGAACGAGGGCATCGACTGAGAAAAGCCCCAGGAAACACAGGAAGTGACTCAAAAAAAGCATCTTTGCCTTTTCCACCTGAAGTCACATTCTTCAAACCAGACGAGTCTGACTTCACAGCTTAACACGATGTCACATCATGCGTTTATTCAGGGGCAGTAATGTTTAGTTAATAAAGATACAAGGTCTGATTGATTAAATATCTTCATGTAAATCATACAGGACTTGTTTTATGATGTGAATACACACATCAAAGTCTCAATCATCACACTCTGAAACGATGGTTCTGTGTTGTACGAAGTTTGTACGTTATGTAACCATTTCTTTAACAGACAAACTCGGAGGGGATTTGATACTAAGGTGGAAAATGTCAACTTAATGTAACAAAACCAACTTACTTTCAATAAGTTCAAAGACATTTGGCCCAGAGGAACCACTACATGCAGCATTAGTACATGAATTATGTCTGATCGTAATGACAGTAAAGCCTATTAAAAGCAAACAAACACGGCTAACTCCCCATGATTAGACGTGGCGTGACTGCCCAGTGTGCCGAGGAAACCGCCCCACCCCGGGACTCACTGGGATGAGGGAGCAGCTGTTCTTGAAACCCATCTTAAGTCCTCGATCATTCACTACAGAGAACTGAAACAAACTCCAGACCTCAAAGTGGTCTGTGACCTCGACCCGTGAAAAGCAGGCCCTGCCTCGCAGCACTTTGCTGGCTGCAGCCGCTGAGAGCCCATTAGTCCCTGGCAGGTGGTGAGGACGCTGCAGCTCGCACTGCCTGGTTTTAGGAGGTTTGTTTAATCACATAAAATCATAAGCTGTGGGCATTAGTTTGTGTAATCACGCATGTCTCCAGGCTGTGCGAGTCGGCAGAGGGAGGAAACAAACTATGTCAAATGTTCATTATGACTGTGTTAGAGCTTTACAATATCTGTTGGACAATGAGTGGCAGGGTTGGCGGCCACAGTCACAGCTGCCATGTTGGATTAAAATGGATTATTTGTTTGGCAGAATGGTAACCCTGCGTGATTGCTGATTGGCTACAATCCCCCACTGTTTTGATTGGTTGCGGTCAGAAAGGTACGATTGGCTCAGCCGTCGTCTTCCTCGCTCGTGTATATTCTACGCGAGTTTGACTTTAGATGCTTCAGGCTGATTTAAGCCTGAAAGTCAAAGTGTGTGCAGGGGAAATCACACGAGCAGCAGTAACACCCACGAGGACGCGAGCAACACCTGTCTGTTATTCCTCAAGCGAATAACAGTCTCTCCTCTGGTGCCGGCGTTCATCTTTCTGTGTCTGGTGGTATTTACAGATAATACCTGGCAGCATCATCGATAGTCGCCTGTCTGCTCAGTTTCTCAGTTTTCTGCTTGCACGTCCAGTAAAAACACAGTAAAATCACATTGCAAACATGTTTTAATTAACCTGTCGAACACAGTTGGCTCATAACACTAATACAATTAACTGATAATATTGAGTGTAGTTTGTGTAAAAGTTACTTTAACAAAAATGATCCATATTTGTGACTACAAAATGAACCGTCTAGTCCAGTTGCTAGACTAGAGTTTCCCTCTGGCCAAAGTGTCAGATTAGCCATTAGTGATTCATGGTTTTGTTTGAGATTCTTAACTGATGAATTTATATTAAGCTGATATTTAACTACAGCTTTTTTTTTAGCCTTGTACATGTCTAACCTTGTTTAACCAATTAACTTGAGCAAAAGAAAAAAAAAACCTGTGTAAATTTAAAGAATTCCACCGACGTTAACAACAGGAGGTAAAATGGAAATAAAACCGTGTTTGTAGCCTGTTGATCTCTGAGCTTTTGTCAATCGGCAGACTTGGGAAAATTAAACTCAATAAAATGTTGCGTTTTGCATTTCAGCAGTAATTAGTTTCTCACGGTAGCTCATTGTCATATATAGTCGGCACTTGATGTTTCTAGACTTTTGTTTCTTACGTCATCTGTTTGTATTTACATCGCCTAAACGCTAACATAAGCATATTGATGTGAGACCCTCCAGGACCGAACATTTCTGGGGGAAAAAAGACAGACGCTTGTTGCATGACATTTATTTTGTTGTGTGTGTTCTGTTGCAAGAACCTTTGTGGTAGTGATGTTTGTTGCATGTGGTGACAAAAGAATGAATATCTCCGAATGTGGCACATTATGATCTTACTGAAAGCACAGCTTATCGGTACAGAGTCTTATGTTTGGGAAAGGTTTCGGTGACTGGGCTGAAGCCATATAGAATGAACTGTCGATAATTATTTGTAACTGTTGTCGTTATAAAATCAATTTCTGGATGACAAAATATATTATGAAGACAGAAGTTAAAACCACTGTGATGCTTAAATGCCGGTTCGTGCTCAGTTCACTCAGAGCCTGTACTGACCTGGAAAAGTTATTTGCCACAATTGCTTCATTCCCAATTTCTGAATGAACATGTGCATACATATCAAATCTAAACTAAAAAAAAATAGTCCCAGAGCTGAGAAGGAAAACCGTCTTAATTAATTCATTTAGTGAAATGAGTTGTACGAACTGGTTACTTTTTGTGTTTATTTTAGTTTATTTTGTGCCAGAGGTTGCTGCAGGTTTCTTTTCCTAAATCAACAGAAGGAGACTGTTAAAAAATTAACAACAGTGCAAAGAACCTTGATTTTAATAATTGAAAGATCTGTTTCATATGAAGGAGCAGTCAAAGAGTGAAGGGAGATGTTTCCATGAGTAGTTAGCAGTTGGTTAGTTAGTTAGTTAGTTAGTTAGGAGCAAGGTTAGCAAAGAAGCCAGAAAAGCCCAGATACAATATTTTGGAGTCAGCTCCAGTCAACGTTTGTTTGACTTTACTGCACAAAGTGCTTCACAGCAGTCTGAGATGAAAACAGCATTTAAGAAATAATGAATCTGTCTTAAAGATGTTTAAGAAACATCATGTTGATACAGCATCTGAACTCACCAGCTAATGGATCTGAAAAAAATAAAAGGCCTTTTCCCATCATGCCCTGTGTCCAGCCAGACAAACGGCAACGCAAGCTCGTCATTCTGTAATAATAATGACAGATATGATTCATCTCTACTCACAAAACCTGTATGAAGACCAGACCAGTAACATCAGGGGACCTGCTCCTTGGCCACTATCATTACTGGATAACTTTGTTTTTGTTTGAGTGTGTTACGAGGTCTGTACTCGGGCCAAAGAAAAAACAGCTTATGATTTTGTTTGTAACTTTGCATGACCACTAAAAAAAATAATAAATCTAATTTTAGCCTTAACTTTGAAGCTCACAGAGAGGCCGGATCCTCTGGGAGTAGATTCAGGGTCAAGAAAGCGAATTAAGTCAAATCTGAGAGAACTGATGCTTCTGGGAGGAACTCCAGGAATAGTTTCTACAGAGGTTTTACACCCTGAGAGCCTTCTCATTAGCATGAATGATGGAAACTCCTTCTGATTTTACAGTTGGCCTTGCATTCATTTTCACTGCCTCCATGCAAATTCTCCTTCCCACCCCCGCCAAACAGTTTGGAGAGCTTTCCAGGCAGTTATTTAAAAGCAGAAGGGGTCTGCCGGAGGACGACGCCGCTCGGCTCGCAGCGCTGCACTGCTGACCTCCACTGTGGAGCCAGAGAGCACACGAACACATCACTGACACAGATACAACAGAGAGCGGTTCTCCTGCTGAGTATGTGTTTAGCTTTACTAATGTGCTTTCTCCTACGACCAAGGAAGTGAGTCAGCGCAGAGCACACTGGCTTCTATGCAGCGGCTTCTGTTCCTGACTGGGGAAGGCAGCACATACTGTACGAGAGCATGACAGCAACAAGGGTCCACGTCGCTGATGGTGCCTTCACAGATGTGCAAGATGTTCACCGACCACCACACGTTCCACAAATCTCAAGCGTTGACCAGTTTTCCACTTCACAAAGACATTTTCTTCTTGAGCAGATGGTTTCCACTACAGACCATTACGTATATGGTATCAAATTCAAAATCCGCAAATATTTCTGAATTTGTGTCTCTATACAAGTTTGGATGAAGTGCAGGTTTTAAACGTGAACTGACGTTTCTCTCTCACAGCCTTTTGTCCTGTTGACTTGTTCGTGTGACATAAACTTCACTTGCTGCACCAGCCATGAATTTATGTAACGCTACACTCAGGTTACCGGAGCGTATCTCATAGCGGGGCTGGAGCTGATCCGAGCATCGCGTCCGCCTGGACGAGCACACGGCG
Organism: Macropodus opercularis; assembly: GCA_030770545.1. Lineage (NCBI taxonomy): Eukaryota > Metazoa > Chordata > Actinopteri > Anabantiformes > Osphronemidae > Macropodus > Macropodus opercularis. Next base: position 5,957,047 of record CM061090.1, on the reverse strand, counting down.
GACAGTGGCTGGTAGCAAATCTATTAGTCAAAACCCAGCGAGTCCCAACTAACGCTGCGTAGGCACACGGCAACCTGCGTTTCACCCGACTGTGGGTCAGGCCCCAGAACACATAGTTTAATAATAATAACCCACCTGCTCATGTCTGCAGTATTAGTTTATAGCATGTTGCACAGTGGGAGTAATACTTTGGCTGCACATATTATTTTTTAGCCTTTTCACTACAACAGACACCACAAACTTTGAAGGGAATAATTTAGCTATTTTTTGTTGTGGAGGGTCCATTAGTCTCTAGAGATTGTTGCAAGTGGTTCCAGGCTTTTGTTTTTTCCTGATATAAAGTCATAACGGGAAATAGCAGTACATCACTTTTACTGCATGTTTATAAAACTCCAGTCAAACCAAAATAGACGGAGTGATTCCAGGAAAGCGATGCTACAACCATTTAGCTGCTGTATTTTTATTTTATTTTCAGTCTGAGCAAAGTGGAAAAAGATAAAAAAACACTTTTATTTACATTACAGTGAAGAGAGGAACTCGATAGTGTCATTATCATCATTAGGCCTTTTTCTCCCTTTTTGTCCTTAATGGAATGTTGTCAATTTAAAAACTAACTTTTAAAATGTAACATAAACATGATGCTTCCATGTCAGTGTGTTTTTTAACCTTTTTATCTGACCAAACCTGAGCCTGTCAGTCCAGTACAACAGGCCATTAAGTGGCATCTGTACTTGTAAAGAAAGCAGTCATGAACCTGGGACCCCAGTGTTCAGTGTTGTGTGTGTTGTGTGTGTCTGTCTGGTATTGAGACATCTGAAATGTGTGTTTATTAGATGAATTCATGTAATTTATAGTAGGTATAAAATATGGTTTGGAGCGTAAAACATAAACGTCTTGATTTCTCCTGCAGCCACAGTCTGCTCTGTAAATGTTGTTTGTGTCACGGAGGGTGAACGCGTTCAGTCGGCTCGAGGCCAGGATGATCACTCATGCATGTCAGAGGCTGCCCTGCTTGGTTCATCCATCTCACCACCTGGGGAGTCAAGAAAAGAAGACACTGGTCTGTTATAGTAACACCACGTTAAGCAGAAACACGCACAAGAATAAGATGTGATGAGTCCATTTTTAGTTGGCAAAGCGCTGTTAACTTATTGCTGCTTGGCAAAATGGTTCAAATGTGCAGACTGTGTTTTGTCGAATCCATACCCACACAAAAGTGCAATTAAAAAGATTACAATTCTCTTCAGACGCCTCACAAAATCTCTCTACCTAAATTGAGACACATTGTGCAGCTCGCTGGTGTTTCAGCACTGGTACATGTCTGCGGGGTGTATGTGACACACACAGCAAAAGATCCATAGCAAAGACAGTCACATCCACTAAAACTCTTCTCCCAAGGCATGAAGCTGCAGTGGATGTAGAGTTTACAGAGCAGATTTGGGTTCATTCGATTATGATCTCACTGATCAGATGGAACATGAAAAACCTCCTTCAGGAGACTCCTGATGTTTTATGTATCCACAGCCTGTGTTTAGTGCGTAGCTGGGTCCACAGGGACTCATCCAACAAACCAGTTAGGACAACGGGGCCCTGAGACACAGGAGCTCAGTTAAACCTTCAGTTCCACGGCCAGAGCGCTGGTACGTACATTCATCAGCCCCTGATTCTAAACGTGAAAAGCATATCAAGCTAAAATCTGTGGAGCCTCTGTATGAAATATAATCTCAAAGCGAAGCATAATGTGAAGAGCGGAATAAAAGGAGATTTTCTCATTTCCAAAAGTGACTCAAATTTCATCTTTGCTGTCGCCGGATTGAATCAAGCAGTATCAAGATCAGAAAAGGTTTCTGTTTTCTGATTCTTGGGTTCTTCACCGTTCACACTTTGTGGGGGAGTGAGGGAAGAGGCTAATATTAAATCTGGGCTAGGCGTGTAGAAAAGACCGAACGCAACCAGTCGGATGAGACCGAAATTGAACTTTTTGGCGTCAGACTAGACGGAATGTTTGGCACAGTGGGGACAGAAGCGTGACCTCAATCCAATTGAGAGTTTGTGGCTGGACTTAAAAAGAAACTGTTCACTGCCAGGCCTCATACAACCTGACAGAGCCTGAGCAGCTTTGGAAAACAAGGATGTTGGAAAAATGAGTGTCCGATGTTAAAAGCTAATGGAGACTAATGGAGGCGATTACCAAGCTCGTTGTTTGCACTTTTAACACAGCTAAGGAGTAACGCTGTTCTCTGCCTGTCTCTCCTCAGACCTGTTGAATCAGACCACAGAAAATATATCTGATGTCTAAAAATAACAGTAGGCCTGGTGAACATGAAAGAAAAAGAAAAAAGACAAAATCTTTGCACCGTTCGGTTTGTTCACATAATGAGATAATAATGCCGTCACCCCCCGATAGCGGACCGAGCCTCATCAGGAACCGGGGAGCTAATCTTGTGTTTACAGAGCCCAGACTATCCCAGATCAAAACACGCGCTCACAAGTGGAGCGTTTAGCTTCTCGCGGCCGCACAGTCTACAGAAAGCGCTGCCATCTGACACTTTGATCCGCACCTCGCTGGGATTTACCTGACTGTTAGAGCTCGACTGTGTAATGGTTCAAAGCAGCCGGCACTGACCCCATCACCTTCCATAGAAAAGAAATGCACAGACTGGAGGCAGGCTGCTTGGTATTCAGCCGCACTCAGACGGCTTCCTCCTGCTATGGATTCTTTAGCAGCAGCATTTTGGTCTACAAAAATGAATTTCATTAAAGTCACGTGGCTGCTCTGCCGCAGGTTGGATTATTAGTCCATTTATGTTAAGCAGCATTAACTGCACAGAGCGTAAACCTTATGGTACAACGTACAGTCACGAAGCCCTCGTCTACAAAAATCGAATGTTTCTTCTAAACAGCTGAATTACTCTAATGTCAACTTCTGCAGCGATGCCACATCCAAAGAAAAGGTGAAACTGTCTCTTAACCCTTTGCTCTGTACTTTAAACGCCCCATGTTTTAAAAACGTGAAGGGCCTGAGAATCTCTGCATTCTGATGTGAATGCATCCAAATCAGCTGCGGCACATTTCCACAGAGAAACGCTGTTGACTCAGGCCTTTCCTTCCTGTTTGTACAGAGCAATCTGCAGCTAATTTGTCTGTCAGAGACTATTTCTGAGAGCATCCAGGGACTGCCAGCATTACAGAGCTGCATTAACTCATAAACTATCCAATTGTCTCAGTATTCGGAGCAGTAAAGAGCGTCTAATCAGCGACTGCTACTGTATAATGTCTTTATCTATTATCCACCGATTCATGCTGAACAAGCACTCGTCTCCGCTTTGTTAACTCCTCCATTTTTTCTCGTAATTGTTTCATATTTTTAAATATTTAGTGCATTGAATTACCAAACATTACTAATGTAGCTGAATGATGCAGCACAGTCCATGCAGGAACGAATCCTCGAAAGCACGGTCACCACATTCAGTTCAGTTCTATATCCAAAGGCACACGTCCCTCTAAAACTGTTAATTGTTCCAGTCCCGCTAGTGGTAAATTGAACGAGTGACCTTGTGAAGCAAGCTCATTGTTCTACCCCTGTGCGTTTACACGTCATGGAAAGTTTTGAAGACGAGGCCGATCTCAGTAGCAGTAGTAGAGAGAATCTACTTTAGCTCAATGAGAAATCTGAAAACGATATTTAGACATTCACTGATCCTTCAAGATAGAGGAGCCAAAACCTCCCTGACACTTCCGTTAGTCCAGTGAGGCTTCTACCTTTTTGTTGGACTAATGTGACATTTGAAATTCAAAGCAACGTGGTTATGAGTTGCCCGCTGCTTCCTGTGAGAAGCAGATTATAAATTGGTGAAAGAAAAATATCTTTTGGCAGCCATTAAAGGGAAAGCGCTGCAGATGGATTAATAGCTTGAGACAATATTTACATTTTATAAACAACAAGTTTTACTGAAAAGCTCCTCTCTGTGCAATGGACACGTGACACTTAGACCATTTCCTGCTGTGCTCCACTCATCATGATGCCCTGAGACAGAGGACTGGGCTTAAATGTTGCTGCAATTACTGCAAACCCTGTGTTTCCCTAAACTGTTGTCAGCAAATTGGATGGACGCCACCACAAAGTCATTTTCTCAGAGGCATCTTCGTTGCTTGGCTACGATAAATCACTTAAACTCAGCCGCTTTTCAAAGTCTGTGTGTGAACAGAAAGAATGCGAAGACACAAACGTTCTTGCTGTTTACAAGTACGCATTTGGGGTAAAAGGAAGCTCCATTAGGTTGTGAAGGTAATTGTGTTTGTCACCAACATTTTCCGTCATTTCCCTTAGTTTCTACTGATGCCAGAGAAAAGTTTTTTTTCCCTGTTCAGTTTGAGCACAGTGCTCTCCAAGAGAAATGTCAGGGCCCAGTAACATCAATAGTCAAGTTTAATTTTCAGAGTCGACTGACTGTCCCACCGTCCCAGGTCAGAGGTCAGAGGTCACTCTGAACCATAGGCAAGAACAAGTGTTTGGCTGAGCAGATAAAAGCTATTTGACTGATTCCCTTCATGCTAATTATTTGATCACATTTGAACCTGCAAGAAATTCTAATGTTGAATTACATGGGATTTATGTAAACATGCAACTTTCACTGCATGTTCCTCTATGAGAGCAGTACATTAGGTTGTTTTTTCATGTTTTGCCTCCGTGGCTTCAAGCTGAAACACATGTTCTCTGTGTTTACGATCATTTCCAGCGTCAGAACGTGTAATTGCACATTTGTAGTTCCTGAATAAATGCTAGACACGCACTGCTACCTGTGCGACAACACGGGTGTCACCATGTTTTCTAGATTTAAAACAGGAGTTGCCATCCATTGCAGCTCTTTAGAGGAGTCTTCATCTGCAGACAAGATCGCAGAAACATTACAATTAGGCTGATTTATCAAAGCGGCTTCCTCTGAATATGAAAGGTTTTACACTCACCCATACGAATACGCTCCCGTGGAAGATAATGTTGAGATAACATCAGTGATATGCAGCCGGATTCATTTTCAGGATCATCTTGAAATAAGTGAGACATGAGCTTTGGCTCAGCACAGATTAAACAATAAAAGTAATCAATTGCCATAAAAACGTTCTCTTTGTCCACCCAGTAATTTATCAGAAACGATTAGCAGAGACAGCGACAGATTCAGAATTAATACAGTTCTGTTACTGCCCATTGCTGCTGTCAGGTGATAAATAACACCTGCTGAAAGGTCGTTACTTACACGGATGTTAAAGGACACGGCCATTTGTTTCACGCACGTTTTACCCCCTACGCTGCAGTGACACAAATGCCACATGTGGCCACGTTACAGGCCACACTGACGTGGTCTGTTACGAGGCTCCTGAAGCCGACTTCAGTCGTGTGATCCATCACACAGAGCATCTTTGTCCAGGTGACAGTATTGTTTGGGGATTATACAACTAAAGTGAAGAACCCACTGGGATTCCCTACACAACAGATTCTTTGTATTGATTTCAATGATATAGTCAGTGTCAATATATTTGCACCATTGGCTTCAACACATAGTTAATTGATCCCTTGGTTTTTACATTTGCTCCACCAGGTAGTTTCCTTCAACAGGACCAACAGGTTTGAAAACCCTTTTCCATAAATCATCAGACATGTGAAGCTTCATGACAGACAATCGCTCCACAGTCTGCTGCATTTGATCCTGTTACAGTTGGACCCTCCGACCCCTGGCGGGCGCTTGTTCCCCTTTTTCCTTCTATGGTTTTGTTACTTCCTGGTTTCGGTGATTATGGTTTGCACCTGTTTGATTGTATTCAAGCTGCTCGGTGCTGGCGGATCACTGTCTGTCACTGTAGGTTTGTGTTTATGTTTCATTACATCCTGTGGTCAACCTGTTTGCTTGTGCTGTAGAAGCTGTGGGGAGCAGATGAGTGTTCATCCCTCCAACAATCCATGTTTTATAACTATGGGTCCTGCTCTTGTTCATCTTGTTGCCTTTCTACACAGCAGTGGCCACTGGTGACCAATTTATAGTTGCACAAAGGAGGGATGCTGCAGACACACAAGACAGTCACAACTCGGTCTAGGTAGGTGCATGTCATGCAGTCTGCTGGGCTGTGTTTGACAGTGGTTAACTAGGTGTCTGTGCATGTGGTACTGTAGGAAGTGTTTGAGCAGCACAGACAAATTAAAAGAAAACAACAAGCTTTTCATGCTAAGCATAAACAGCCTGGTGCTGGTTTTCTGTCACGCACACATCTGTCCACACGTGGTCTCAGTGCGGTTGTAGAGTCAGTACAAACTCTCAGACCAGCTCTGACCAAACATGCAACACTGAACAGCCTTTAACCCTGAGTACAAACAGGTGAACAGTGTTTTCCATTGGATGGATTCATTTGTTGCAAAGTCCTCAAATCCCTGCACCATCGGTCCCGTCCTGTAGCCACAGAGAGTGTGAGGACACTGAGGAAGAGGATGGGACTTGGTTCATCATCCACAGTAAGTGAGGCTCAGGGCAGAGCATCAGTTGCATTCAGCTGCCCAGCAGATCCCATATGAGGGGCTGCAGCCCTGGCCCAGTTCTCCCCACAGAGAGACCATTTATGGGCCTTGCGAAGGGAAGAGGACATGCATAAAACAAGGCTGCGCCCCTGGGGTTGGTGTGTGGATGGGAAGCATGGGTGCAGAAAATTCACTGACACAGAAAGCCTCTTATAAAACCAGGGAGGGCAAACAGAGAGAAGCAATTCTGGACACACGGAGAGGATGATGGACACGCCAGTGATTGTGAAAGCGGGGTCAGGAGACTTGTGGCAGTGGTTCAGCGAGATAAACGTAACTTTAACTGATTTTAAAGCACAGAAATGTTCACGTCAGACTCGGCACAATCACGGTGGTGTAAAATTTAGTTTAATGACTTCAGCATTACTAGCTTTTATGGTTGTGTTCAGAAGGATCTAGAACCAGTAACTGTAACCTCTCACACTTTATGAAACAACACAAACGTTCTTGAACCGTAACGTTTTTGTTCTTGTAGTCTCGTGTAGGACCCAGAGTTGATGGGACATGAAGCAGTATGGGAAGTATTAAGCCTTCCCTTCAGTTTCTCTGCAGTTTCCCTGACCTTCATCTTTCTGCTGGGCAGGATCACAGAGCAGCCACATCTACTGTACCACAGCTGAGTGCGATCAACGTCTTAGTGAAAATAAAGAACAGTTTGCTGCAGCGCTTGGTGACAAATGCCACAGTCGTTCCTTATAGTTCTGTAGCATATAGTGGCACATTTGTCATTAGCCGCGCCGGGGCTCGTGTGGGGTGAGTGGACTGGCTGTTAGATCCATGGGACGTTTTCTTGGAATGGCTTGATGAGTTCTGGGTTACGATCAATAGGGCCACTGCCTGCCATCCATCTGTAATGCCTCCCCAGCCTCATCCCTCACGTCCAGAGTTCTACATGCTCTCCACTAACTATGCCACATCACCAGACAAGTGCTCTCCATTTAACAGAATCTAGCTTCCCCTCCACCAGGCTGCAGAGGAGGAGGTGGGGTATGCAGAGAGCTTTCTTCATTAGGTAGTCGGGGAATCTTAATCAAAAAGCTATTTTCCCCTTATGCAATTGATTTGTCTCTCTGCGTTCAGATATTAGTGTGAAAATTCCCTCGGATCTGGGTGCCCTGCTTTGGATTACAGGTGATGAGAGAAAATAGAGAATCTAAATCCATAAACAGAGAAACATCCAGACTCTGAGTGAAGTCTGATACGCGGCTTTTTCTACAGGACAAGAAGATTAAACTAAAAGCATCAACAAGTGAAGCCGCGTCGTGGAATAAGCTTATTGATATTCTTTCCGTTTCCGTCATATATTAAATTGATTCCAGGATACAGACAGCGTTTATATGTTTCATCTTCGCTCTGCGCCGCTTTGATGCGGTCGCTTCATTAGGTTTGTATCTCACAAAACTTTTAACTTTGTGCTGAAAAGCCGATACATTGTCCGTCTGTTTTCTTGCAGTTAGGACTCAACATACATGCAAAGATGCACTTTTTATTACAGAAGCACCTTCTTGTCTTCGTTACAAGCCCAGAATAATTTTTGTTTTGCAAACACACCTGCTTGGTCCCTATAAGGGGAAATCGGACACTTACCCAACCCTGGACTACATTTGTGTCTGTATGTTGCTTGCTCTGTTTTATGTTATTTGAGTGTCTAAGATTAACAATAAATAATATTTAATAATAAACATTTAAAAAAAAAAAGTATCTTAGCAGCTCAGAACAGGATCGACATGACGTCATTTCTCAGGAGCGACAGTATATTTTGAGACGGTTGAGGTCTGTGTGTGTGTGTGTGTGTGTGTGTGTGTGTTATGTGTGTGTGTGTGTGTGTGTCCTAAAAAATCTTGTCAGTACGTTTCTGCCATTGCTTTTGTTTATTAGAAATCATATACACATCCAACATCCAAGCACTGAATAAAATATGATGTGATCTGAGGGTGATAAATAATAAGACTCTGTGTGTACAGAGCAGTTAGAATCTGACTGGGTCAGTTACTCGCGAGTCGATGGCGTGTTGAGCTATCAGGACCGTGCTGAAGGAGGTTAAATTAGGTATTGAACCAGCCTCAGGCTAATATCATTCATCGTTTAACTGGGTCTGACAAGTCAGACACAAGGAGATTTAATGACTGTGTAATCTCACAACAGCAGCGAATTATTGATGTAGAGTTAAGCTGTTTGACCAACATGACCTGGACCTACATGGTTATGACACATGATGATGGTAATGTACAACAGATACGTAACAGTCTCGACAAAAACCTTCCAGACCTCATGACTCGTTCTGTGCTAAAGGAACTGATGAATATGTTTATGTGATGGCCACAAGCATGAATAATTGAAAACGTAACGGTTTATTGAATTCTGGGCTGCACAATCAAATCCTAGAGAAAAGTATGAAGGTGTCCATCCATCAAAGGGGATTGTGCTGCGAGACGGTGGCCCTAAACACCATTTCACCAAAGAAAGCCTAAAGCTGCAGAAATAGTAATGCTTTGACACGACTGAGCCAATGTCCTGATATTAATCCTACAGAAACGGAGCGAAGGGACCTGACGCACGCGGCTCATGCAAGGAAGCCAATATGCAGCCGCGTCGTCAGGCGGAACAGACAAAAGGGCTGATGAGCCGTTACCAGAAGCCTTTAGCTGACAGTTTGCTGGGCATAACACCACTTACTGACGGTACAGATCATTAAATTACTACTGAATTTACAATGCAGGTTATGTTTTATTTAAATCCACATTAGCTGTTTTTTGTTCTTGGCATTTTAATACAGTATTTATTCAAGCCTTGGTTAACGTGTAGAGGTTCATTACAACATATAATTAATGGGATTGAATAATTGAAAAGTTGGTTTCATTGTGAGTAGGTCACAAACTAGCTCCATCTTGGGAGTGATTGCAATAATGACTCTGACTGTGAGATAAAAATAGGACCTTGGAAAAACACAATTTTGCTTTAAGGTTGACAGGTTGTTACCAGCTGATTCAGACAGATGGAGGGTTGATTGCTTCTTTACTGTCGGGAGTACAAGTCAGACACACAGTCGAGAAACACCTATAACAAACTTTGAATCATCCATTGCATCCATAAATATGTTGGACTTCATTTCACACATGCACAGAAACAGACCAAGCAGCAACCGGGAGCCTGGATCAGTTAACAGCAGTTATTTACAAACGGTTGTTGACTGGCTGCGGCTACTCAAAGGGAAAAGTGGCTTTTTGAAGTGAAACGTTAAACTTTCCTGCTTAATGTCCCTCTTGGTAAACTGCTCACATGTTAAATGTTCATAACATCATCTTCAGCCCTTTGTGAATTCTTTCCTAAAGCTGAATGCGAAGCGTCGTCCTGCCAGACAAACACAGAGATCGTGTATTTATTAATTTACGCTAATACATCCTGTCTTTTATTCCAATACACTTTCATCACCACAGGATTATGCGCAGCATCAACACTGTCTGTTCTGTAAAACAAAGAAAATGCACACTCAGCACATTTGTTATTGTTAAACCGGTTTTCATTATTCAGCATTTTGTCAGCGTTAAAAGAACAAAGCTCCATAATCAAGTCCTCCGTGTTGCAGAGCTGTAAGGGTATGAAGGAGGGTTTCACTCGAAGGTGCGCTACAGCAGAGTCACCGTTCAGATCTATGGCCGCAAATAAGTGACCCAGATCAGATAGAAATAAAATGGATTTGTTCACACTTATGTGAAAAAGACCTGAGTCGCTCAGGATCATTTTAGCTTAAGGGTTAAATTGTACAGCGTGAGCTGCCAGCTGTGAATAAAATCCTTTCAGCACAGTGATTATCTCAAATGTTAACAGCTATCTGAGCGCTGGCCAAAATTTTGGGGTGACAGTGCTCAGTGAGAGAGCAATCATCCGTCCCTTTTGGCCGAATATCAAGGTGTCCTTGGCCAAGATGCAGAAACCTTGTGTTATATATGTGCAGCCTGACTAATAATAATAATAGATTTTTAGACAATCACAAATCACACCATCACGTCAAAAAAGGCCACCTGGCATCTGTAACACGTGACTAGACAGAATTCCAGGACCCACCTGGGCACACGTACAGTATGTTTGAACTGATGTTCCAGGTTCCAGGTCCAGGTCCAGGGTTGACCTGAGGCCTTGGGTCACTGGACAGACTGGATTTGTGCTGCATCGCCACACATCATAATGCACAGACCCAGGATTCGAGCTGCAGCTCAGCGTGAATTCTTTATGTTGTTGTTGGGAACCTGGCGTGTTTATTCAGATGTTGCTGGTCAGAGGTTATCGTCATTGTGACTTCGTGTTTGTCTCACTCCAGAAATACACTGTACTCTGTTCTTCCAGTGCCGTCACGGTGTGATTTCATGTGAATCACTTTCTCATTGTATCCATTGTTGTTTTTGCACAAGCTGATGTTACAGCGGGAGGATTCTACCTAGCACTACTTGAATCTGCATGGCTTTTAGTGACAGCTCTCATTTCACTTATCTGCTGCGCGGTGTGGAGGCGTGGAGCCGGCGAGCTTGTCGAGCAACTCTTAGCGAAGCGCTAATCACGTACGGTGCTTCACGGCACATTTGCAAATCTACCATTAGCTCATGACTGTAATGAAAATGAATAAAAGCAAATGAGATGATGAGTCAAAACAACTCCAGAGGGCGATGTGAAATGCAAATGAAGGCAAACTTAAGTTGCTGCTGCAGCCTTTGAGCAGCTGCTGACGGGCTCGGCCTCATCGGGCCTGTTGAACGTTTGCTGGGAAAAGACTCATCATCTAACCTTTAACGTCACCTTAGCAACTTCACAACCAACTTATGTAAACAAACCTGCGCGATGTGAAACACATTAGGAATCTAATTACTATTGATCTGATGCCTGTCTTCATCCATTCGGCCAACTCAGCGATTTACAGCTTCACTTCAGTCTGTGATTCCAAACTGCACTTTTGCTAAACCGAGGGAAGTGTAGTTTCTCTTCATCTGAATGTTTCAAACCTCTTTTTGAGGTTGCTGCATTGTTCTACATGTGTAAAGTCTCTCGAAACTCAGTTCCCTCCGCAGTGAAGCCTGTTTAATTCAATCCCACTTCATACAGGAACACTCCACTCAGCTTAAGCGCCGACGGGCTCGCTATCTCCCGCGCACACACGCCAGCGGAGCCGCTCGTTTTTTACCGGTGACGGCAGACAACTTTATCCTCTCCATTACAGATGGGCTGAGGGCACACCGTGACGTTGTGTGAGGTTAAGAGTGGTATCAGTGTGACAGGTGATAAACAATCTATAGAGCAGTTACAAATGATCGCGGTCATTAGGCAGTCAGGGAAAGGCAAGAAGGAGCTGAGAGGGAAGGAGCGAGCTCACACACGGAGCGCTGTTCGAATGCAAGATATTAAAAGCACAAAGCATACGTTCAAAACTGTTTAATGGTACATCTAGGATTGGCTAAATTAGACCTGGGTCTGAGAGATGAGCCCCGAAGTCCTAGACTAGCTAATAACCAGCCATATATAGTTTATGATAAATACCGCTGGTTGCCAGGCAACAGGAACGGAACACAAGCCTCATCAGGAACCCAGGTAAAATTCGACTAAATCTGACGTCACGCTGATCCATCCGGCGCCGTGGCTGGACTCTCCTGACTTCCTGTGGCACCAGAGCCCCAACAGGTTCCTTCCACCATCATCAGCGCAGTTCAAGATCAAATATCATACATCAACATAACTGATCGTTTTAGCTTCGAGAATTAATATTGTAGCGACCCAGCAGGTCGCTGGTGCGTTCGGCCCAGGGGAACGCTGGGTAATGGTTCTGTGTGTGTTTTGCCGGCACCGTGTGGGAGGGTGCTGTGTGTGGCAGTGACACCCCACCGGTGACCGGACATTTGTTGGTGTCCAAAATAAAGCCCAGCTACCTCTGTTGGAGGTAGTTGTTAAAAGGCATAAGTCTGTCTGTGCTTTGTTTGGAGCAGCTCGAGACGCTTGGGGTCGTGCGGTGTATGGGGCACAAGCGTTCTCACATCCCCCTGATGAGCGGTCCGCTCTAGCTTAGCCTGCTAGCACCTGAGCTAGCCGTTAGTTTAGCTGCTGACAGTTAGCCAGGGCTAGTTAGCTTCCGCTCCGAAGCCTCCCGCCGTTACATTGGTGTCAGAAGTGGGATCTAGGCTGTTTAGTAGACGCCGACATGGAGCGAAGCGTAGGCGAAGTAGAGCGAGCCCCCGCACCAGGACTGAGCTGTTTGCGGGAGACAACTATGGGATGAGTTCGTGAGGGACCTCGCTACACAGACCCCCCCCCTCCAACTACACTGCCACGGTAGGACGCTGTGGAACAGCTATGGGACTGGATCTGGACTGTGTCATTGCCGGGCGGCCGTGCAGTGTGCTGGCGACCCAGCCGGTGTCAGTGGACGCCAGCAGCTCAGCCGAGGCCCAGCCGGTGTCAGTGGACGCCAGCAGTCAGCCGGGGCCGTCGAGGGAGCGACAGGGCCAGCGTACGCCAGCAGCTCAGCCGAGGCCGCCGAGAGTGCGACGCAGTCGGTGTCAGTGGACGCCAGCAGTCAGCCGGGGCCGTCGAGGGAGCGATAGGGCCAGCGTACGCCAGCAGCTCAGCCGAGGCCGCCGAGAGAGCGACACAGTCAGTGTCAGTGGACATCAGCAGTTCAGCGGAGGTCGGGGTGGCTGGAGACTTTGTTGTGGGGCTGGAGGGTGACTGAGGGTTGTGGGGACACTTAACCCTCTTGGTGGGGGGCTGTGTAGCGACCCAGCAGGTCGCTGGTGCGTTCGGCCCAGGGGAACGCTGGGTAATGGTTCTGTGTGTGTTTTGCCGGCACCGTGTGGGAGGATGCTGTGTGTGGCAGTGACCCCCCACCGGTGACCGGACATTTGTTGGTGTCCAAAATAAAGCCCAGCTACCTCTGTTGGAGGTAGTTGTTAAAAGGCATAAGTCTGTCTGTGCTTTGTTTGGAGCAGCTCGAGACGCTTGGGGTCGTGCGGTGTATGGGGCACAAGCGTTCTCACATCCCCCTGATGAGCGGTCCGCTCTAGTTTAGCCTGCTAGCACCTGAGCTAGCCGTTAGTTTAGCTGCTGACAGTTAGCCAGGGCTAGTTAGCTTCCGCTCCGAAGCCTCCCGCCGTTACAATATTTATCCAAAACAAGACTTAGTGCATTCAAACGTCTTTCTTAGACTGCGACACATCTTTTCAGGCAGAGCGTGTGTCAGAGTCGGCGCCGCAGCAGGATACCAATTACTGCGTGGCAAAGTGGAGACGAGGCTCAGAATATTACAAGCTGTTTTATGGGTAATGATTATTGGAGAAAATTGCTCCGATTTCCCACGCAGCTCTGTGCCCTGTTTTTAACATCTATCTTCTGCTGTACAAACTTTGCGCTTCATTAATGTGAACGTGTCCTTTCTGTCGGCGACGTGCATGCAGCGTAATGTGCTGTTTGTGGATTCCAGCAGGAGAAACGGGGCCCGAGCACCGAAGCCGTGAGTGCCTGGCAACAGACGTCTTCGCTTCTTCGTTTGTTCACTGAAGCAATCAGCGGCCGCAGGTTTCTATGTTCCCTGACAAGTGCGAGCCGCAGAAAGCTAATGCTGAAACCGTGTAGGGTTAATTGATGCAGTAAAAGGAACCCTGTGTAATGGCTCCGTCACACGGGGCAGAGAGAGGCTTCATTAATAATTTAGAAATTATCGCACGGCAATCTGTGTAGTGGGAACGATTAGGGATGAATGCTGGACGGGGAGACGCGGAATCTGTGGGAGAAGAACTTTTCTATTTTACTGTTGTCCTTTATCTCTAGTTGTCATAGTCAGAATCGTCAAGGCTGAAATGATCACATGCAGGACTTTAACCAACCTACAACCAACAATGTTTATCCTGTCAATTTTCTCATCTAAACTTTAGACTTTAGACTCTAAAGTCACCGTCGCTTTATGATGATGTATATTGAAAATAATAAAGAAAATGTGCACAAATCAACATAAGATGAAAACTATTTACTCTCGTGTAACCACAAATGAGTCATTTGCTTTTCCAGCTCTGTGCGTCATCTCATACAGATGCTTTTGTTTTTCCTGATTTGTGAGAACAGCCTTCGAGGACACTGACGTCTCGACCGGCTGTAAACTTTAAAGCACGCTGCTTAGATCGGTGCACTGCGCTGTAGAGGCAGATGGAAACCTAACGCTCAGAAAAGCATGTGTCCTGGTTTTGGCTGCAGCTACAGTGGAACAATGCAGCAGGGTAAAGTGGCTTAATTAAAATGGATCCTGAACAGGCACAGACCAAACTTGGCCCCTTGTTCCAGATGTATAACTCATGCTCCAGGTGTATAAGTAAACCCAACTATCTCTTTGTGGCTTTGACAGCTTCTGTCTGCCAGTTCAATATGCTGTCTGTGAAGCTCTAAATCACCTCTAGCATCCTTGGCCCCAGGGCCTGACTGAGCACCAGCCAACTCTCTAGCTTCCTAAAATATCTAATATCCTTCTAACATTTATGTTTTTGTTTGAGTGATGAACACCATCTGTTATCTCGCTGCGCTGGAGCCAGTGCAGGCAGACCGGTGGGTTTGAACCCTGGCTGTTAGAACTGCTGTGAAGCAGCGGCGCTAACCACTACACCACCGAGCCACTCGAGGGGGTCTTTCTAACAGCGTTTAGCGGATCTCCGCAGTCAGAGCCATGGATTGGGCTTCTGCTCCCGGAGGTGCGCGCGCTCCGCTCTGCCGACTTCAAGCTCTTGAAGAAAAAAGCAAGTCTAACAATGTACCAAGTGTAAATGTGAAACTTTAATAAAACTTTCAATTAAATATGAGCAGCAGCGGTGAGGGGAATTCAGTCTGAATGGAAAGTCTGGCCAGAAAAGCGGAAGAAGATGGGATGAAGACTGTCACAAGACAGAAGTGGTTTGGTTTCTGATTTATCTCCGCATTATTCCCAAAGACGACCTGTGTTTATTTACCAGGCTGTTAGTACGTAAGGTAGAGCAGCCATGGGCCTCATACAGGGCAGCCAGAAATGGGTTAAGAACAACTAAGAGGCAAGGGGACGCCACAACGCCATCAAACTTCCATTGCTCCCTTTAAAAGACGAAACCTCCAAAAGAACCAGCTTCAGGGAGGGCAGCCATCTGCCTCGACTGGCTGGGTGAGAGAAAAGAGCAAAAGCTGACAAGCATCATCTGGAAACTCAGGAGAGTTGAAACAGCAGAAAAAGTGGCAGATGGGAAAGAAGCTAGCAGACATGTCTACAAGATAAGGAAAGGGGAAAGGGAGGGAATGTGAAGGAGGGGATAACGGAGTGGAGCGCTCCTGCTCCAGCATGAAGGTTATTGAACTTTTTTGGCCGTCACTTTGTTTGTGTGTAGCTGATACCAGCCTCTTCCTTCCCATTTCAATTGCAGTGTGGCTCTTATGGACAGTGTCTGGCTGCAGTGTGACCTTTCCACATTAATTAGTTGAGGGTAGAATTCACGAGTAAAGTCTGGCGACATCCTTCAGGAGCAGCACGGGCCTCGTCTGCGCCAGCTCAAAGTCCGACTTCTCTAAAAAAGACAAGAACCATCTCCGGAAGATGCATCACGAGTTTGTTTGGCTGCGTGGACTCGACATCATCACCTAGAAAGAATAAGTGGCTAACGTGCTCAAATGAGCAGCAGTCTGTACACGCTGACAGTCCATCAGGCTAAAAGAGGCCGGATGCGCTGCATGGAGATGACGCCCTGAATGAGGATGCGTACACACTGATCACTGAGGCAGAAATAAGCAGGAGGCTTCAGGACTCTAAATTCTTCTCGTGTATAGGATGAGGCGCCGGCGCATTTTGCTTGAATTCATCCCATTCAAACTTGTCCTGCTTCCTAATTGAAAGCCCTATCCTCGGGTAGGCATTACATTAATTCTTCCAGACAGAGGCTCTTATCAAAATGCAGCAGGCCTACTCGGGTAAATAAAGGTCTGCTAGGGAGGCGGTTGCAACACTCTCCAGCCAGAGCCATGGCCACATATAAAGAAGATATTAGATCCATTCTAATTATGCTCTTGGATGCGCGGCAACTTGGCCTTCCTCTGTACAGTAGAGGTCAGTGAGAGAGGAGCAGCAGTGATTATGGAATCGATAGCTCTCCAGCGAAGGGCCAACTGACTCTAAAAGGCCAATTATCGCGACAGCTGCCTCAGCAAATACGCAGGATTTCCTACTGCAAACACTGGCAAATACGTCTGAGCGGTAAAAACGAGCGGCGGAGTCGTTCTTGACGCGCTGATACGGATGAGGGTTGGCCATGTTCACGTAGGTGCAGGCTGCACGAAGAACAAGCAAGAACCTACAAACCCGACCAGACGAAAGACCTTCTGATCTTCGGGTTTTAGATTCAACGAGTCACGCTGTCAACATTAATTACGTGTTTTTCACAGCTTGGCGAATTGACAGGAATTAGTCTTTGCCCTCTTTTTGGTTTCTATCAATTCTGTTCCAGACGCCAGTTCAGCCAAATCTAGATCATCATTATTTCTGACACCTTTTAATTATTTTAGCTGAAGTGGTCTTAACGGCTAAAGACAGGCTCCCAAATTAACCTTCTGAGCCACCTGAGTATTTGGCTGCAAGACAAAAAGAAAAGAAAAAAAAGGCAGATGTTTTACCAGCCAAACTAATAAACCCTAAGTTTAAGACAAAAAACTATAAGACAAAAACAGTTCCCAGTTAAAAGCTCATTCAATTTATACTTAAATTAAAATGTACATATCACACGACCAGTCTTGATTTTTCTATCCCCGAAGGCTTTGTTTCCTAAGCTCGGATGACCTGTGCTCTCTATGGTCCCTGAACGCCTCCTGAGAGAGCCTTGGAAATAGACGCTAGGTTACTGTATGGTTAACTTACAACGTGCACACAAAGGCAGCTGACATGTTCACTTACACCGAGAGGAGAGGAAATATCCACCACGACTAGCTACGGGACGAGAATCTGTTGGAATAATGAGCACCTCTCAAACAACGAACAGACAAAGAAAACACAGATTTTTAATCAGCAGGTCTGATGTTATGGTTTAAACACAGCGAGTAAACCATATATGACATGGACTGTTCTGTGCATCGCCCACCCGGTTCAAAACAAAACCAATAAAACGAGTAAGTATGAGAAAACCTAAAGCAAGCAGCCTTAAACCTGGCACCGTTCCTCTGGTTCTGCAGTGTCCACTGGGTCCGACCCGTTTTCATCCATACGTAGTAATACACAGTAACACACTCTCTGCTCTGGCCAGCTTCTCTCCAGGAGGCTTCGCTGCAGGACCTCAGATGAGTCTAATTAATAGGAAGGAAATTAGGAGATACAGGGAATTTTTTCCAGCCTAATTCTCCTGAAGTCTCATTAAAACCCGGTCTGGAAGTGGCCTCTCCTGTAAAAGCGTAAGGGCTCTGTTCTGCTCCAGCTCCCAGAGGCTTTGGCTTGTGGTTTGGTACCAGAGTCTCGGGGTTGGACCGTGGAAACCCTGCAGCAGCCACCCAACAGTGAAAAAGAGAGAAATGTCAGCCTGCTGGGGCCTTGACTTTAATTTGATCCTGTAATATTTCCATTTTGTAGGTCTGCCACATACTGTACCTCCTCAGGGCATGCACACAAGGGATTTGTAATTGGCTGTCATTCCAGCGCTGCCCCGGTCCACTCTATTTAACCAGGGTCCCAGAAAACTCTCAATAAACCTTTCCATGATAACATAACAGCCCGCGGCTGATTTCTGTTACTGATTCAAGTCCAGTTTAAATTAAATGATGAAAATATGCATTTAATCCAATAATCAACACTGAGCCAGAGATCAGTGTGTACCTGGACACATCAGGAGCATTAAACACAGCTTCAGCTGGAGAAGTAGACAATGTGTCGACAGAGAATCATTATTATTACAGTTTATTTTCAGGTGTGTAAATGTTGTAATTATTAAATCAGATTACTATGTGATGTATTTCTCACAAGTTATATAGACACAATTCAAGCAGACCTGCGATGGTGTCGATCGCCGCTAAAGCTCCAGGAGGTTCTAACGTTATGTTACTACAACGTTTTTACTAAAAACAAACCGTTTAACCAAACATTTCACCTTTGAACATAATAATAATATAAATTGGTAAACTGATGAACTGCTTAGCTCTGTAGGTTGGTGCTGACAAAAGCAGCGTGTGAGTCTCATAAATGCTGCAATGCTCACTTTAGCATGAGCTCAACCGATTAGGAGATTATTCCAGAGTGAGACATTCAAGACTGGAATGAAAATGGGGGAAAATAAGCTTTGAAGTTCGGGTCTTCTCCAAATGCAAAAAAAAAAAAAACTGCTTCCAATGTAATCAAACAGTGGGTGGAGCTGAGCAACAGCAGAAGCTCAGTCATTAGCTTGGTGTGACATTCTCCAGCCTGTAATCAACATCTTAACCCCAAAGCAGCAGCAGATACAGTTGGAGAAAAGTGCCACTTAACAATTCATAACCAAACTGGTGCTGCTGCAAACATGCTAATGATAATGATGAGTCTAATTTATAATGTGACTCCATCTCCACCATTAAACGGTGCATCGTTTTTCAGAATATCCCCAACAACTAACATGCCAGATATGGACTGTGTACGTACGGACACAGTAATGAAGCGTATCTGACATTACATTTCAGCAAGTCACCGTTTAAATGAAAGCTTCTGTAATTACATTCTGACTGGTAGGAATCGTTCACAGACGCGTAGGAGAAACTATCTCAAACTATCTTCAATTTAATTTTGCTTGTCTGTAATGTGGCTTCGTGATATCTATAATTACATTCCGACTGGTCTGAATTCAGGTGAAACACATCGCTGATGCACTGGATGAGTCAGGATTCAGTTTTCTTCTTCCACTCACTCTCGTTTTTTCCGGTTCAGTGCGGACGCGCTGTCACTCTGACAGCCGCCTGTTTATCCTGTCGCAACGCGAACCTTCTACATCAAACCGTCATTAAGTCTGAACATGTAAATGATGAGTGTCGGAACGTAACAGCACATCAGAGCATCGTGCTTGTCCTGCTCTGACCGAGGGAGAACCATTTGAAATCTGTTGCCTTGGCTGCATTTTCTTACCAAATCCAGGGAGATAAACTACTAAGGGGTGTCGTAGAAGAACCCACCCGCCCGGACATGACAGCATGTGCCACTACTCTGGGAATGATTAGAGAGTGAGGCCGCCACAGAACTCAGAACTAAGAAGAAACACGTGGAGCAACATGTGAATTTTTACAGATCAAACTGTAATTTGACATTTTACAAGCATCGCCGCTGGGATGTGAGTCACTGATGAGACTCCCCACGGTGACAAAATCAGTGCATTTTAAAGATGCACTTAATATGTTTTAATGAACAAAGGACCAGATTACTGCAACATGAATGTGATTATTTCAGGGTCACCTGGTTTGTAGCTGCTGAACATGGCAGCACTTAGCAGCTAGAGCTGAATATTTCCCTCAGGATAATCCCAGTGAAAATGTGTTTCTGTTTTTGATACGTGCACTGGGGGCAGAACGCCAGCTCTGCTCGCATTCTACACAGGCAGCTTGAAGAGGCGCTAATAGGTTGTTTAGGGCTGCTGACATTTTCTCTTTTCTTTTTGTTTCGCATTTGTCCTAATTTCTCTCTTCACTGCTTTTAAAACAGAAAAAGTGCTGCTAGTGGAATTTGTCTGTTTCTTGTTTGCCAATTGTGTATTGTGAGTTTTCCTCGCAGCAGATCGGTCTCCTGTCCAACTCTGGTTGGCCTCTTAATCCACAGGTAATGTCTGCTTCTGCTCCTCCTGTTTCGCTCTCAGCTTGTTTGTTCTTTTCTCTCTTCGCTGTCACTCTGCTCCTTTTCTGACTCATTTTCACAAAGCTGCACTTTTCCCAGCATGAGCCAGGACACACTTGGTGATCAATCACATTTCCCTACAGAAAGATTTGTGCCCAGCTTGAGTTGCATTAGTCAGAAATCAAAACTTATTTATTGCTTTTTAAACGTCAACATTTACCTTCCACAGATTCACAGTCAGATGAGGTTCTTCGTTCACCTACGGTTGAAAAGCTCATTGCTCATCCAAGTTACGTCATGACAGGCTCTTAAATCTCTTTCCCTGAAGCCATTAGCAGGGCAACCTGGCTTCTACAGACCAATGTCCCAATGCTGTCGCTCAACTTGCAGAACGTACAGTACTGTATGTTCCTCAATTCCTTCCCAGAGACGGCACCAACCCATCTGCTCATATATGTGGATGACACATATGGTTAAGATCCAGAAGATACTTCCTCTAAGTGAGCTTCTCCCAGTACAGCATTCTGAACTAGCTAGAGGACAACAGAACCAGAGCAAGAAGCTGGTTATCACCTGCATGGACCTTTGGAAAACTCTGCAGCTGTACTTCACTACTTCAAACCGCTCGACACACACAGACGCATCCACTTCCCATACGTTGCTGCTTCTCAGTCTTCTACTATTGAAGTGTTTCTTTCTGGACATAACTAAATCACTAAATTACTCCCCCTCCCCGTGATGCTGCTCTCCTCCACTTTACACTTATGGTAAAATTAATTTTCTGCACCAAATTCTCCCTGAAAACATTTTCTTTCCTCAAATTCGTCACTGAACAAACAGTTTTCACTTATTTACATATGAATTCCCCCACAGACTAAAGTACAGCTGCATACAGAAGAGTGGAGTTTCTGAGACAAAGGCTTTCTACTTTATATTTTCCATCCAGCTGGATCCAGAACTAAAAGTTTGAGTTGTAGTTTAAAATGTTGAGTTTTAAATGTTCCAGCTTTTATTGTTGCAGGGACACATGAGATTTGCTTCCATTTACGTCTTTTTTTGTGTCACAAAGTCTGTATAATTTAAATTTAAAGCGTGCACCATGAATGCTGAAGCGTCTCCTCCAGCTCTGGGGAACAGCACGTCGTCTATAGATGAACTGTTTTTAGGTCAGACCCTCCTGCAGAGAGCAGCCTGGTAACGGTGGCCCACACACTAGGACACAGCTGGTTCTGCACCTGCTGACAGATACAGCAAATATACTGGGGTTAATTAGCAGCAAGTGCTCCTCAGTGTCTCTGGACAGGTGGCTCGTCTATCACAGGCCAACGCACAGAGACAGAATCAAACCTAGCCTCAACTCCCCTCAAACCCCAGCCTGTGACCATTATTGTCGATCTGACCACATTTTTCTACAATGCAAATAAAATATGAGTCAGAAAGCTTTTCCTCACACTGTTGCAGAAACTTGTCTGATTCTTGAAGATGTGATGTGTCGTTGCCACACGACTGCACATCAGAATAGTGTCGGCCGTTGTTAATTGTCCTTTCTCTACTGGTTACTGGTTTGTTCATCTTGGTGGCACAAATTGACCCCAAATGTGTGATGCATCATGACACTGCCTCCGCAAAGACCCAACTTCCACTCCTTAACCCTACTGTTGTCATCTTTCACGTCCCAGGAGTCCTGTCCAGCTGTAAGTGAACATTTTCTCCATATTTCTTACACAATGTAAAAGTCTATAAGAAATATGAGAAAATTAAACTGCCACTCCACTTTACAGCCGCCACAAAAGGAGCAAACAGCTGTGGGCATTTAATGTCGTTGGATGGATGTTTGAGCGCTATTGATGTCTTGGCAGGTGACGTCTAAAAGAGAAACACTTAAATCGACCCGGTCAGCCCCCTGAGACCCGACCTGCCGCTCAGTGGCATAACAGAGCTGACAGAGGTCCAACGGGCCCTTCCTGGCCACTCAGCACAGCACTGATGCAACCATTTAAAGGGAGGGACAGAAGCATCCCTCACTGTCCATTAGATCTCAGGAGGCGCCTGGAGCAGGTCATTAAAGACGGCTTTACAACAAGGGTTGTAAATGGAGGGCGCCCTGCTGCTTGGGCAGGAGGAGAATTAGCCATGGGTCAAATGATTTGGAATAAACGCTGCTTTAAATATGGAGGCATTTTAAGCTGTTAGTGGTTTCAGCACGGTGAAATGGATGAGGTATAAAAGTTTTCCTCCCCTTCGCTGAGACATTTCCAAAAAACTGAGGTTTTTAACTCAATTTTAAAGGCTGCGGTGAAGTCAACAGCTTCTCAGGTGAAGTCAGTGGATATTACAGCAGAACAGGCCTCAGTCTGCATGACACACGCTGACCAAACCTGTCTGTATGACAGTATGTTACAGTATGAAGACTGTGGAGCAGCTGAATCCTATGTCAAGAAAGGACGGACAAAAATGACACTGACAGAACAGCAACAGCTAAAGTCCAAATGATTAAAAGTGTTACTAAAACATCAAACTTTAAATGTGTTTGTTTTTGCAAAAAAGTTCAATTGCTCAGTTTGTGAGTTTAGCAGGTAAATGGCAGCTTGCGTGAATTAACAAATGACAGATTTCACTGCTTATTGTATTTTAGAAACAAGCTCCTCAGTAGATCTGTTGTTCTGTGGTAATTTACCAGTATTAGCACAGAAGCTGACACCTGCTACATTGGCATTATCTCAGCATGCGTGTTACCGCTGATGTGACCATTTAAATGGCACCATGCCTTAGTGCAGCCTCGCAGACTTCTGTGATTATTATTTGTTTCCAAGGTTACGGTGCAAAAGGAAAAGCTAGTAACTAATTCATCATCTGCCTGGTTTGGTTTGTGTGCAGGACAAAGTTCAGCTAGCGTTAGAAAGGGGTTAAACTGATTTCATAATCTGATAGAGGATCCTGATGCAGGGGCCTGAACATGCTTAACGTAGGAGCCTGTGCATAATAATCTATGTGTTCATACCTGAGTGAGAAGATCTATAGCTCCATAACACAATGTGTATTTAAAGCAACTACTGATTTCTTCTTATCGTCACCTACACTTGCCAAAAGGCCAAACATGGAATCGGCCTCTCAGCCTCAAAGGAATTTTACAGAAGAGTGGATCTAGAGGAACTGAAGTGAAGATTCAATCAAGATGGTATGAAGACAGCAATGCAGAGCGAGGGTGAAGTTATTAAAGACCAACAGGGAAAATCTCTCCATCTCCCTCAGCAGTTTGGAAAAGACAGCGTTGACTTTGAAAAATGAAAAAGCGTTGTGGCGTCTTCAGTGACTCTCAGTGTGGGAACCCTGACGACGTAGCTATGAACACGCTCACGCTACATCATCCTCGTGCAAAACTGTTCCAGAGAAAAAGCCTAATTAAACTCTGCTCATCCCAGCTGTTTCTTCAACAGAGCGAAGTTACTGGTTCCCAAAGCATTACACATCTGGCACAACACAGCCCTGCACAAAAAACTCATTGTGTGTTGACAATAACATACATATTGTGCCAACAGCAGCTGAAACAATCTTTGACTGGTTTCAGCACCATGGACAGCGCTCTCTGCTCCAGCGGTCGTGCACAACCTCCAGGAAGCATGACATAGATTTTAGACATAGATCAACGGCTCTAATAACATCTACAAACACATTTTACTGAACTTATTTCACCCTTTACTACATCATCCCCTTGAAGTTATGGTAATTTTTAGCTGTATGGATTTATATTTGATTCCTTTTTATTACCAGTCTCCAGGGACTGAAGCTGCATTTTTGTGGAACACTTGTTCCCACACAATTTACTGGCTTTGGTGGAAGCTTTAAGTCCCAGAGTGAAGAGATGAGGATTATCAGTGAGAGATACAGTACAGAGAAACAAAGAAGAGGGAGGTGCTGCTGCTCCTGTAGCGCTTCTCATTGGCTTTCTCAAAAGTCTGTTTTCTCTTTTACGTTCTCTGTGTCTTCCCCCACAGGGAAGAACACCACCAATGTGCCGAAGTGCAATATTGCAATTAAGGCATCTACTCATTCAGCGTCTACTGAGATAGAACTAAATGTCTATTACCTTCCAAGTTTCCACCGGCTGTGTGAGACAAGTGGAAACTAAGGTAGAAGACATATAGATGTGATTAAAAATTAAGTCTAGAATCAGTTTCTACCATAAATTATTCAACGCACCAGTGCAGCCTCAAATTAAACGCATACAGCTGTATTAATGTTTGATGGGCTAATTTTAGTAGAAGAAATAAATACAACTTGGCTCAAGGACAGAAAATAAGACTATAGGATTCTGATGATGGTCACAACATATAACAGAGGGATGTTTAGTACAAAAGAATTGTACCAACTGTACAAGATTTAAAATTGAAAAGTTTCATTATAATCACGTTTGGATGAGCTTGGCAAACACAAGCCCCCCTCACACGTGCACTAAAATCCTGAACCCAGCGTCAACCACATCTGCACAACGTACACAGCTGACAATCTTAACCATGACTTTGTTTCCACAATGCCTGGACTCCCGCAGGGAGTGGATAAGCTGGCTCTGTTAAGCCATGGGAAGCAGCTCGCTGGCATGATCTTTCAAAATTCCTCCACTATAAGACACAAGAGGCCACAGAATGTTGATGCAAATGAACTATCCAAAGGCTAATGCTCCGGCCTTCGAAGTCACCAGATCCCAGCCCAGTAGAACAACTAGACTTTGGACCATGGTACGTTGAAGCTGTTATGGCAGCTCTTTAATAAATATTCCTGAGATCACTCCCATCAGGATAGAAAGGTTTCACCACCTTGTTTGTTTAGACAAGACAATCTAGCATGATATAAGACTCTCAACATACCAAAGGAAAACAAAGTCCTGTTTAATTGCATGAAGCATTATTGGAAAACATGTTAATCTGATATTGTCTGGCCTTAATTGTGTATTAAACCCTTCTTTGCGCTCCATACCGCTACCCAACATCATCCTCGCCATCACCTGCTCCCGTAATCACATTTATTCTCTCATCAGTCGAAGCTGAATAAAACATGAGCTCTATTTGCATCACTGAGGAGGCATCGAGTCTCAGAGCGAGAGCGAGTGTCTGTGACCAATCTCAAAACAGACAAAGTGCTTCTCCCGGTCAGAGGCCGTCGATATTTTCATCTCCATGAAATCCCTTTTGGTTCAAACCGAGGTTGCCCTCTTTGGCAGGAGAATACAAAGCGGCATCCAGCACCAGTCCTTCCATTGGATCTTGGCATTCTTCTGTGCTGTAGTCTTCTTGGCAGTTCAGCCATGGCCTGAGCTTCGGACATATGCAGAATTGAGATATGCTTGCACTTGGTGTCGGGAATAAAGACGTCTATCTAAAGTTCTGTCACCTTAGTGGGAAAGTTGAGCTGTTTTAGCCTTTAAAAGTAAAGAAGGATTTTCTTAAAACTATTAAGATGACAAAGTCAACCTCAGAACCACTGTGGGATACAGATAGAGATGCAGACGTTAGGATTTATTCTACACAAGTCAATTAAAATACTTCAATGAGTGGATTTCCCTGTAGTACAGGAGTGTCTCTATGTTTCATCTGTCATTTCCTTCAGTAAGGTGAGCAAAAATCTGCTTCCCTGCCTGCTCACAGATATGACATTCAGTCGCAGTCTTCAGATACTGCATGTTTAAGAGAAGGCTGAAGGAAATGTGGGTCTGCGTGCGTTATCTGATGAGCTTTTCCATCCTGCTCTCTACATTCTGTTTGGCAGCCCCTTAAGATGGAAAAAGAAAGAAAGAAGAAAGCTTTAATGTTTAAAATGAGGTCATCCGTACACTGCCTCTCCCCGACGTCCACTGTTTTTCAACTTTGCCTGTAGAGGAGCTGCTTGTCTGAGCGCCGATAAAATCCGGATATAAAACCTGACGTTGAAGATGAATGTGTCCCACAGCCACTCTCGCCTATCAGTCACGAGCACAGACGAGGACAGGGGCCTGGGAAACATGTCGGCGAGCTATCTCTGCTGCCGCTCCCCTCCTCCCTCCTTCCCTCTTCACTCACAGGCAGAATTAAAGTTTAAAAAAGGTTTATGGATAAAAGAGAAAAGCGACTGGCAGAGATGGGAAAGAATGCAAATGTTTTGGGGTTTTATTGAAGGGGAAACTGTTTTTAGGGTTTAGCCTCGAGCCCTCTTATGGATTTTATAACAGGTATCTTCAAAGACGCACTGCGTTTGTGAGGGCATCCGGATGACTGACCCACTGTACACGCAAGCGCCAAAGGCCTAAAAGCAGCTGATTTAAGCATGAAGGAAAAAGTCAGTTTGAAATAAACATGTTGCCCTCAGGTGCAAACTTATCTTGAAATGGGGTCAGAGCGAACACAGACGAGAACGACGCTCCGCCATATTCACAAGCTGGTTTTGAAATGCAAAGAGAAAAACGATCTGGAAAGTCTTTAGTGACAGCGTTAGTGTAAAAAGACGCACAGGTCACAGAAACTTTAAGAACCAATACTTCTGTTCTCTGAGCTCCAGCTCACGACAGATAAGAGAACATTGTTCTGTGGTTGAATGTTCAGTACGGAGGGAGCTTCATGGTGGGCCAAATGGAGTTCCCAAGGTTTTCTTTCCCGTTTACCAACTGTGCAGATTTTAGCTGTAGGAGGCTGCAAAGCACAGAGCAGCTGTCCGACAGCTCGGCCCGTCGCGTCTCCTCCAGTCCTCGTCTAGCCGCGCGCTGTCGGACATTCTCTTCATAAAGACTTGAAAGTTGAAATTTCCCACTTAAGCTGGAACACTTCTAATCAGACACAGCTTCAATTTTCACAAGTCTGGGCAAATTAACATCCACTCAAGTCTTTTCAAAGTCTTTCTATGCAATCACAGAGTTGCTGGAACTCTTTATTCTCTAAAAGGACTTTTGGATAAACAGCAGCGATTTTTGAACATTACTGGTTGTAGTTTGTAGCTTCCGCAGGTCCCCAGACAGTTTATTAGTTGAGCTAGTGTGGACTGTAAAACTAAAAAGTTGTTCACTCAACAGCTCTGACTCCAGATCAGTTACTTACTTCACTCGCACCAACAGGCACCAGATAATTATCGAATGCATTTTTTTTAATCCTTTTTGGTAAAACAGAAAGTTTGTGGCTGGTTCAGCTACAACACAACAAAATGAAAGGCAGCAATAAAGCAACCTGAAGCACAAGAACACGCATGAGCTACGAGCTCTGAACATCTGTGTCTGTGTCTGTTAACACAAGAAAAGGTGTTAGAGACATGTTATCTCTGGATCTGGTGTGAATTTTCAGGCAGTCTTCAATTTTAATCTAAATATAAAAACTGACTAACATCATTGTGCGTGAGGGACATATAGCAGAATGACCCACACTCTAGGCCGAGAAACATAAAATTACAGTGCGGTGTGCAAAAAAGTTACACACAAAAAAAAAAAACACCTGAGGAGATTACTCCCATGTGGAGGATGAAAGGCCAGGACAGTATGGAGGGAACGTGGGAGTGAGCACAGTGAAATCCCATTTGAGCAGCCTAAGGGAGCGGCAGAACCCGACTCCAGCGGCTCCTCTGTTAAGCACGAGACGCTGGGCTACGCGTGAACTGCAGAAGGTGAAGGAAGACACGTGCAGGCATGAAAGTGTGAGCACAACTACCTTCCTCTCTGCTGGGTTACAGTGAGGAGAGGTGGTGTACCAGCGTCTTCGGCTTCAATAGGACGACTTTGGCTGATCTGCCACCTACTTTGAGCTCAACGTATTTTAGTATTTCCCTTAAACATGGTTACAGCAAACACAGAAAAATGACCCAGTTGTAGCTAAATGTACATCTTTAAGATCTAACTTAGCGAGAACCTCAGCCAGTAAACCTGAACCCAGAAAATGAAGCGTCTGTCTTTGTTTTTAAATCTTAACATGTCCAAACAATTCACTGAAACAGTGACTTAAATGAAAAACATCAACCTGTAAATGGAGACATTTTGCAGCCTACTCATGACGAACATATTAAGATCTTCAGTGACAGACTTGTTCTTGATCTCTTCTACAGCAACATTCATTGTTTGAGACAAAGGTAAATAACGGACACTTGATAAACATTCAGTTTGTCCAAATTATAAACAGGATAAATCTGTGGTCTCTACCAACTTGCCTCAGACTGAAGATGCTACCTGCACAGGTGGTGAAACGTTTCTATGGAAAGAAGTCAGGACTCAACTTTCAGACGACTTCACCTGGATGACTGAGAATCTCCACAGACATGTGCCTTTTAGAAATGGATGAACATGAAACTTGTGAAAGGTGTTTTCCCACCACATGGTACCCACACAAATCACTTCCACTAGAAAAGACGTTGCTGCTCCTTTTTTTAATCCTCACTGATGTTCGAAGTCCATGTAGTGACCAGTTACCTTGTAAGTAAATGTACAGTAGCGTAAACCAGGCAACAAGTGGTGTGTGTGGTGTGTGTGTGCAGAAGCTATAAATCAGGTGCAGGGGCCCAGGACCATGGGTGAGCAGTAAATCAGAAGCTGAGACGAAATAGGTTGGTATCATCTACCTTCTAATGGACTGAGCTTAAATGATCCAGGTAATCAGCAGTGTATTGGTAGCAAAGGTCTGAAAAGAGTCATGATTGATGATAAACTGGCATGAAATCTAACAGTAGAACAAAATAATGATTAATCTAACTGGAAACTAATAATCACCACCAGAAGAAAACCATCAGTATTCAGCCAGTGCTGTGAGAACTGCAGCAATCAGCCTGTTTTTCCCACTCAGTCACGATTGTTTGCATGATTCAATGAGAATGGAGTCTGAATTATATAGTATGGGTCCACGTTCGGTTCTGGCTCAGTCAAAGGCTGGCAGGCCGAAGAGCTGCGGCTCAAACTCCTCCATGCTCCGGAGTCGCTGCGTGGCCTCCTGGGTGAGGCCGGGGTCCAGGTTGTCATCGGGAACCATCACGACCTGCATCCCTGCGGCCAGCGCCGCCTTCACGCCATTGGGAGCGTCTTCAAACACCAAGCACTGAGAGAAGAAAACACAGCGATATTACCCTCTAAGCCTATTAGCTCTACAGGATTTCACCCCTGCAGACTCTGCACCGCCGAAGCCAGAAACAAACATGGGAACACGAGCGTATCCGTTCCCAAAGTGATGAAGCCGACATTGCTCAGAAGAGACGTTTACCTCTGCCAGGTATCCATTCGGTCCACGGGTTGACGGTACCTTCACTAGCTTGTACGAAATCATTACATGCCTACTTATATAGCGCCCATTCACAACAAGAGGCAGCTCAAGGAACTTAAGGAACACAACCCCACCACGCAGCAGTGGAGAGGAAAACAAAGCAGAACAAGCGGCCATCGGCCTCGACCGGACTGCTGTTGAGTGTTTGTTCACGCGGTCAGAGAATCTGTTCTGAGGTCTTTGATTGTTCTCATGGTGCTGCAGCCCCCAATACTACGCACATGTACATGCGTCATGGATCTGAGCCAGTCGACTGCTGCGCACCCACAAAACCGCTTCCTGTTTGTGGGACATATTTGTGCCTAGTGTTTGCCTGCCAGCAACTGTGGAAAGAATCGACTTTTATTTGGCTTTGGGTTGTTTTGTCCTCATCACACTGTGTACTCGTCTGACCCAAAGTGTCCCTGAATCACAAACAATGTGAGGACACACGCCAGTTTCCACTTGTGCTGCCAAGAAAGAACAAACTAATCTTTTGTACTTCTTCTTTTGTGAGTTTGATCCAAGTTTTCAGAGGTTTGCAAATAGCACAATAATGTTCTGCACTGAAGTCTGACAGAGCTTTTATCTTCTCCCACCTACCTCCCTGCTACAGTACATCTTACCTAACTGACTGTCAGTCACGCACATGAAAGTATGACAACCTTAAATAAATGTTAAAACTCACTTGAGTATTTGTTTGACAAAGCTGAAGTTCAGTCAGAGCAGAAGTTGAATGACTTGTCGCCTTTTCGCCTTTGGGAACAACGCATCATTATGAGCGTTCTGCTAAAACCCACTCAGCACTGATGCACCTGGCACCAGCCTGGCTGATGCAACGCAACGCCTTGATCTGATAGGTCTACGTAACGTCCATCTAACAGAAGCAGGTACCTGTGTTAGTGAGGTGCATAGTTTTTAAACCAGTTCCTAGGCAACCAAAGCACTGTCCTTAAATATTTATCCAAATCATTTACAGATGAAGGACAGTTAGAAGACCAACAGCTGGTCTAGGAGCTTCGCCTGGATCCGTCAATCAATCAGCCCTCGCATCATCACAGTTATCACCAACCACAATCTCTTGTTTGTTGTCTGCCTCTATATTTATCTGTCTGGACAATAAAAGCAACAAAAAAAACCCAAATGTTCCTGATGTTGCTCACAGAGCTGAAAAACGCGCCGTACTCCACATCAACGAAAGCAGCAAAAACACGTCACACTCGCTGAAAGGATTTTCAAAATACCACCTCAGGCTGCTAAAAGGTTCGGCCCGATCAGCACGAGCCTGTTTTACTGGCATATCCTGTTATTATGTCCCACATTCATGAGGTCTGACAGGTGCACATCAGGACCAGAAAATGAAGCAGCAACACAAAGATGGAAACTCAATAGCCCCGTGTTGGGAGAAGAAGATAATTCTGATTATAAGAGAGAGTTTGGATTTTTTACATTATTACGTTGCAGAGCTGCCATTAAAATATAACTACTGTAGTCGCAGTACATTCACAGAAGATTTGACTTTGTTCTAGGTAGAAACACAAGAGCGGAGGAGGATGGTGATAATAACCCTGGAGTGTAAGAAGTCGAGCAGATTTTAGGCAAAACGCGGGTGAAAAGAAACTCCAAGCACTGGTCTGACTGACTGACTGTGTTCACTGCACGTCAGAGTTTAAAACACACCTGTCAGAGCTGGACTTTCAAACATACTTTACACACACTACACCGTCAGGCCCACGTTGAAGCTCACATCTGAATCTATACGAAAGCGTCATGTTCTACATTGCACACGTGTCCGGTTCTGATCGGTTGCTCCAGATGTGGCACAGTAGTCACAGTGTTCCTTCCTCAAATACTGTCAACATGGAGCCTATTGTACTGTAAAGTAAAGTGTCACTGGCTTCAGATGCTGGGCAGAACTTGTAAAATGAGCCAGTTGTCTCTGGGTGTGAAGCTGCCATCTATGGAAATGATGGGAAATGGGTGTGATTTGTGAGGCCGACTGCGCCTCATGCCAAACCAAGTGGAAACATGAAAAGCAGAAGGCTAATTGGCGTCTGAAATCCTGCATATGTTCAACAAAGACGTTCCGATAGGTGCATTAAATTAATATGCCTGAACCTTCACCGAGAGGGTAATCACTTTTTAGGATCCAATAATCAGGAGTGTGCAGACAGACAGAGCAAGAAGAGCGAGTTCAGCGGACGGAGGGAACCGGTCACACCAATTATCCAACAAAACATTCAACGAGACAGAAGCATCGACAATGGGCCTCAAACATCAGCCCAAGAAATTTGCTCTGACAGCTCACGAAATCAAGAAGACTCCTGCACAGAAAAGTGCTGCCATCCGTGCACGTTTTATAAGAACAGTAACACGTTTAACACTTACAGTATAATAAGAATTATTATTATACAAGGCTACATTATGTTTGGACAGTAAAACTCCTGTAACATCACATCACCATGAAACCTGCAGTCAAGTCCTCAGAGGATGTGGCCGACCCCCCAGGATCAGACGGAACAGACCCACCAACAGCAATTAACTGCTTCTTTGTGAATCTAATTAGAAAATCCATTTCATTTTCACAGTGTGATTATTTATAGCGTCTGATTTCACTAAATATGAAATTCATTATCTGTTCTCTTGCTGCAGCAGCACCTCTGCTTCAGAACAGACTTTTTCTTTCACTTGCGATTCCACAGCATCAACTTCTTTAGGTTTCCTTGACTGCAGCCTCGTTTCATGTACTTTCAACTTTCTAAGACGACAGGACTCGTCACTACAGCTGCAAAATGTGCAAACAAATCAGCGGTTTTAATCTGAATACTTGATCAAGACAGAGTAGCTGCAGTGTAGACGGTCGCTGTCTGGTCACGCATTAAGACATTTAGACTTCGCTTCAAATATTAAAATGTTTTTAAGCCAAAAGTTGAAGCTAGGTGAATAAATGCAGATCAACCCTTTCTGCCTCTCACTGCCAGAGTCATTTTTATGCACGTGCAGAGAACTGCTATGATTTAACAGGAGATGACCAACATGCAATGAAGACAACTGACAAGCTACGTTGAATTCGATAAAGGAGTTTGCTCTGCTTTGTTTGCTTGTGTCACAAGATGCCAAACTTATTTATTCACCCTGCTTTTCACATCTTTTTAACAGCAGAATCACTGTGTCTAACAGAGAAGGTGTCAGTCTCCCCTCTGTCCAGAGAGCAGTGAAGGCATGACAACAGCCGTGATTTGATGAAGCTCCTTTCTTCTTCTTCTTCTTCTAGCACAGTGCATCCATTTTTGTGTGTAGAACAGGAAGGATGTCACGCAGCCCCATGAGAATCACTGGGGACAGATTAGAGTCTTGGTCTTTTCCCTATTTGAACATTTCCTCGCATCAAGACCACAAAGAGTTCAAAAAAGACTGGAGAGAGAAGGACGCAGCCAGCAAGACGATCAGCTCACCTTCTAACGCATGAAATATGTAAGAGCAGATGAGGCGCTATGTGGAAATTGGTTTACCTGAAGCGTGGTGATGTGACTTCATTGTGTAAATGCAATTTACAACAAGAACACAAAACTCCTGCTTTGCCCAACATAATGGGCTGCGTTAAAGCCACCTAGTGATAGCAAAGCTAAACCTGTTTAAATCACTGCTGCGGCTTCGGTGTTGACGTACGCTACGCTGTGCCCTGCAACCTGACTCTGAAGTGCCCCGCGTTTCCCTTTTTTCTATTAACAAAGCCGGATGGCGAATTCATTATTGGTTTAGAGCAGCTTTAACATGCAGGATGGGAACAGCACTTCATTGTGAATAGAGGAAACAGCCGCACAATGAGGCTCTAAAAGTCTATAGAAGTCTCATAGAAAGCCTGGAGAACCTTTGTTTCCTTCAACTTTAATACTCAGGTAGAACAAAGAGGCCTCCTCGAGTCTCTTTAAACCCTAATTGACTTCTGTGATGTCACTAAGCTTGAAACTGGAGGATGTTGACAATGACAGCGGAAACACTGAGGGTGCACAACAGAGGGCCTTTGCTAATTCCCTTGATTGGGAGCAATTAAAACTGGTAATTACCCAGCGAGCGAGTGAAATGACCCTTTAATCTGCTTCCAGTGTGCTGTACTGAAATGAAGAGCAGCAGACACAGATGCATGGCAGCTCACGGTGGAGTGATAGCTCAGGCGGATTACACAAGAAACTTATAGGAATTAGAATAAAACGCCTTTGCAGCTGAATGAACACTGTGTCTGAAATACGTACGAAGGGAATAGGAA
Organism: Macropodus opercularis; assembly: GCA_030770545.1. NCBI lineage: Eukaryota > Metazoa > Chordata > Actinopteri > Anabantiformes > Osphronemidae > Macropodus > Macropodus opercularis. The sequence continues at coordinate 5,923,175 of CM061090.1, read as the reverse complement.
TGTGCAACTGCTGACAGGAACAGCGCTAGGGTCCAAATGAACCGTCTCATCAACTGGTTAGCGCCACTGGCTTCTATGGATACCAGTGGTTTGAAATGGTCCACCAGATACGTAATAACCAATTTATTATAGAAAGTAATGTGTCCAAAAGGATGTGTTCAGGCCACATTAATTAAAATTAAAAATGAATTTACTGAAACTCACTTCGTCAGCAGGTGAGAAGAAGTTACGATTCGTTTCCAACCCTCATGACACACATTCAAGAAAACCTGAGAGAAGCACCAGGAAATGAGGAAAATCACAACCGCTGATGAGCCAAGTGAGAACCGTGTCCCCTGACAGTTAAATAACATCTGAAAACATCTGACTTTAAACTGGTGGGATCTCACTGGGGAGCCTGCTGTAACTGACTCAGTTTACAATCTACTGATTTGTTTACTTTCCATTACTCCATTCAAATTAAACCTGCTGTGTTACTGGTTTCTCCAGCCTGAGGATTACAGGCTACAACTCAACCATTTCTGTGTTTCAGTGGGACAAACAAAGATGATTTAAAACTGTCACCGTTTCTTCCAGTGCACTCGGGAAGGGAGACTGAACGGAGGCTGACTAGGAGTGAAACAGTAAAGTACACTCAACCTAAGTATTGACACAGTTCACGCCACGTGATGTAAACTCTCAGTGTAACGATACACATGATCAAAATTCAAAGCTCCAGAAACGTCTGTGCAGAGCAATGATGATGACATTAATGCAAAACAGAACAAGAGCAATTTTATTGTATTACGTTAATGTAAAAATATGTGTTTTCTGACAACATGGTCTAAAGGAAATCAGTCGTTGTTTATGCAGATCAAGGCTGAACTGTGAGAGTGAAACATTATCTTAATGACCTGCATCACATCGTAGTTATATTTAATCGTCATCCTTAAATTACTAAAATAAAAGCAAAAACCTAAAACCCATGAAATAACACTAAAATGCATAAAAATGCAAAACTAAAATGACCTTGGTATGAAGAGGAAAATGGGAAAATAGCACAAGAATGCAAAGATGCAAAATACAGCAACACACGTAAAAATGTCACGTGAACATGAAAAACACTTAGTGATGAATTAATGGAAGCTTAGTTATGAGCAACATGAGGTAAGAAACAACGTTTTGCTGCTTGGCATGTGGCAGAGGCTACTGTGACTAAAGCACAAACAACACACACTTCTTCCCTTTGGATAGCTTCTTATAAAGACAGCACGTGTCAGTGTGTATCGACTTTCCTTCCCTGTGTGTGAACCAGTGAGGAGACGCAGCCTCGGCTCATCCTCCCCTTCAAAAGGTGTCATGGAAGATTTACAGCCTGTCCTCAGGCCTGCACCCAAACACATGCAAGATTGAGCAGCCTGCAAAATCCGGATGCATCAATGGCTCAAAGGGCTTCTGCTGGGTTTCCTTTATTATTCTACATAGCTGCACGATTCCATCTCGTTCTGTGATGATTCGACTCTGAATAAATAATCTGAATATGACTAAGGTTGGGTACCTGAGCCTGTGCAACTGAATGAGTCAAGACAAAAGGGATGTGCGGCGTACACCGAATGTTTGGTGCGTGTGCATGCACACAACTCCCCCATTGTCCTAAACCCAATTGGCTCAGTACCATTCAGCCCCTTTAGAGGAGCGTGTTGTGGTGAGGTGACAGCAGTCGATGCCTGTGTGCTGTGATTTGGACCAAGTCCAAGCCTTGTTTGGCTGCAGACAGCGCTGCTGGCTGTGGACAGCGGTACCATGAGGACACTGACAATGAGCAGCTGCCTGTGAGAGGAACCTGATTGAGCTCTGTACTGCTACATTTCACCTGGGTTCACAGGTGCACATAATCACAAAGACGGTTCCTTTACAGGGAACGATCAGACACAGGGTTCACCCCGAGGGGTCGCATGGTGCCGTGGAATGTGCATCCACTGCACTAACGTTTCATGCAGAGATAAGTCGATGCTCTAATAAGAATAGACAGTCGCTAATAGCTGTAGCTGAACTTCCGTTAGCAGTCCCCTGGAAATCGAATCTCAACAAATTGAAACTTTCATTGCTGTAGAACAGGACAGACGTCCGCTGGATGTCGGCCTTCAACGTCCAACATACATCTCAATACGTTAAGTCTACATTTGCAGCTGACAAATTGCCAATGTCAGTGCATCAGCAAGCTTCTGACTACATGCAGTTAAAAGTGGCACCAAGTGATAGTGGAGACGTAAACATCTCCAGAAGACCAGGCTGCGGGTGGGCGGCCATCTGCCTCAACTGGTTGGGGTGAGCGATGGTGAAGAGAGAAAGGAAGAGCAAAGAGCTTTTTTTTTCTTCTTTATTCCTAATGGTGTCCTGGAGGGAAGACACATTAGACAACTGTAGCAATAAATTGGTTGTGTTATTAGAGCTGCGATGTCCAACGCATGATGAGAAACGTTAACAAGCTGTGTCAAACATGCAATCCAGAGGAAGTTTGTGTAGTGTATATGTGTGAGCATCACGCATGCGTCCGTGTTGTGCATGCAGTGGTGAGTGAATAAGCGACAGTGACAGATTGCCCATCGCATTGTCTAAATGATCCCAGAGCCTCAGGCAGCCTGAGCTAAGAACGTGTAACATTTCATCATCTAAGCTGCAGAGAGCAGAAATGAAGCCAGTGTTGATAATAAACTCTTACACGATGGGCGTTTGCATCATATTTCATACCCACATACACATTAAATCCCACTCTAGTGCTCTACAGCCGCTCTTGCTGTTTTCAAGCAACGCCCTACCCACCGCTGACTATGTGGATCAGGTGTGTCCAGTCGCTCGGAAGCGCTTAAAAGCAAAACAAGCAGAGCAGGTTGTGCAAAGGATCATATTGGCCACCTCTGACCCAAGTGGTCCAAGGCTGATTTGAGGCATTTGCCTCCCTAAGGCAGATATCTAATCATAAGTAACAATGTAGAGGAGAAATGTAATTATCATTTATGGAAGTCTGACCATATTTGACAACTAGCTTGACAAATAAGGAACAGGATACCACCCAAAGGGCATTTAGAAAGATACCTTCAGAAGTAAACCAACCGTGTTTGTGGTAATTGTATTTGCTTCTAGCCTTCCCCTGGTACACAAATCAGGGGAAGGTTGCATGTGACAAACTCTGACACACAAACAAGCTCGCTACCAATCACTGCACTGAGACACTATAACAAGCACGAAAGTGGAAAAAACTGGCTTCGGCAATGATGACTCAAGAAAAACAGAGGCAGGTAAAGAATACATAGACAACACACAAACATTCAGAGCAGAAGGACAAGCAACCTGCAGCCTTTTCTTTTCAGTTGGCATGGTAACCGAGTACGTTTGTTACTTTGGTAATTTATTAATATTTTTAGACGAACTGGACTTTTTCTTCCTGTTCAAGATGAATGTGCAATGTTTTGAAGCTGAGCCTGTAATTCAAAATGTGTGAATGTGCAAAATAATGTTGTTAGGCAGCAAGTGTGAAGTTCAATTTTAAGTATTGTCCAAGTCCATTTATTCTGAAAGTAATCAGCATTGAAAGGTTTGTTTACATGTGTTCAAGTAGGTTTGTGCTGATGAGTCTGGACTGGAATACAAAAAATAATTATAATACAAGAGTTTGTTTAAGATTCATGCTTTAACCAGAAAGTCCTCACTGAATGAAATGTTAGTTTGTAGTATCTGAACTGAACCCTGACCAGCGATGGTTTGCATTTTAACGGGTAAAAGCTCTGGTAACTACTGGCTACAAATGAGAGGCTGCAAGCTGGAAGCTGAGAACATGCAAATACACCCACTTTGCCAAACACGCCTGAGCTAAGTTGCTTTTTGTCACCAAATTATTTTCTGCATTCACACACTTTAATTTCCACTATGCCATCCAGCAGAATGTGTTAGAATTAAAAGCTAATAGCTTATAATTAGCCCCCTTCTTTGCTGTTTTAATGCCTGATTTAATTTGTCAGCCAAAATGTGCTGCAACACATCAGGCGAAGAGCATGCTGGGATGCGACTGCAGTCTGCTTTCGTCTCTCAGTGTGTCAACCGCGCTCTGCTTGTGCAGTGCAGATACGTAGCTTTATTTTCCCATGTTTGTCGAAGATTGTTTTCGTTAACAAGTGCCGTTAGGACAAGGATCAGGCAGGGTGGGCGGCCATCTGCCTCAGATGGTCGAGGTCTAAGTTTCAATTTCGATTTGGTATTTAAACGTTTGTTACGATTATTTTTCATTACTTTATAATCAAAGTTAACTGTGTCTTTTGGAGTCGACTGATGTGACCTTCAGCTAAAAAGACTTTGTAAAACCACTGTGAAGGAAACATTCCCTGACATGTTTACTGACTGACACAATCCCTTCACAGGCACAGCCATTACAGAGCATGTTTTCATTAGGAGATAACTCACCGCTGTGCTGAGTGTAAAGAGATTGCATTTGGCTCAAAGAAAAGCCTGTGGACAGCCCAAAGACTTAATCAAAAGAAAATCACCATTGAGCCAAAGTGAGCGTGTGCAAATCTCATAGCCACCCTGGCTCCCTTCGCTTGTGATCTCAGGAGGACCCCGGAGCCAGCTTAGCTCACCCATTTCAAGTATGTGGCGATAAAACATCCAGCTACAAAAACACAAACATGCAGGAGGGCGGGACCGAGCGTGTGTCCGGATGCGAGTCAAACATCGCTCGCTGCACCAGACAAGAGAGATGCAGATGCTGGGCCGAGAGGTTCTGAATCAACTTGGCTGTCACTGCACTTGAAACCATTCACTAGCCCATAATATTTATACTGTCAGCCTTTATTCCTGAAGCTCAAAGGCTTAGCATCCTAAATATTTTAGGGAGTAGAAAGAAATACAAGTGAGCCTCTCACGCTGAGCACCATTTGCATCCTCTCGGGATTGTTTGAGTGTCTATGGAGCAGATTCAGAGGCACCCACCACACACTTCAAAACTTCTCCAGCTCAACACGCATCTATTCGATGAAGGACCCTGGGCCACGTGTCACCATCAGTCATCAAACTGGAGGAAAAGTCAGCGGCTAAAGCGACGAGTGATTCCCTGTCTGCAGAGCGTAGCTGGGGAAGGCTAAACTTTTGTCTTTCTTTCCTCAATTAGGATTCGAGTGCAGACGGTTTATTATCTGAATCCTTGTGAATCCCTGACGGATTCTGTAGGATGAAAACCAATAAAAGCGAGGGGGTGGAGCAGCTGCTCCATCATAGTTGCTGTGTTGTTGCAGCATCATTATCTTCACATCCAAAGCTGCCGTGACAAAGATGAAGGGAATTCACTGACTTTAACCATCTTTATGTGAGAACTTCTTATTACACTTCCTTATTCTCAGACCAAGGCTTCCTACAGTCACTGCACCTGCAAATGATGTATTCATCTTAATAAATGTGTAATAAGTGGTTAATTACCATTTGATGGTCAACAACTGCCTTTGAGTTTTACTGATTAGACATCCCATAATGTTTTCACGCTCATTTGCTGTCTCTTACTCTCTCTAATCACATCATAGAACCATAGGGACACTCACACAGTATATTACTGAGTTTAACCTATTTACCTAGAGAGGTTGGATCTATTCTATCTATTATGAAGCCCACAGCTGATTGGAAATGCACTGTTTTAAAAGGTGTATTTATATCAGAGGAGTTTGTTTAAGAACAATATTGACATTCTTATAGATCTGTTAAAGCTTCTTCATTTGGTCCATTTTATCAGAACATAAAAGCGATCTAAGAAATAAAAAGGCGCTTTTTTTCACTGATACATCTTTCTCCATCAGACTCTTGCTCAATGATTCACTTTCCCGTCCATCCATCGCTGAGTGACTTATGATTGTAGGACTTAAGCCTAAATTAAGAACAATTTTGTGCCACCTGCTGTTTTTTATGGCCACTGAGCAATAAGCAGAAATTTGTAGTGGAAGTCAGATGATTTTACAGTTACACTGTATTTCCTGTCAGCACAGATAAGCTATTTGGCACAGTGGTGCTCCAAAGCTCTCCAAATAGCTCAAATTGACCGGCTGCCCAGATCTGCCGTGACTAAAATGGATGTAGCATTGTTGTGTGTCATTTCTATTGCATCAAATTGGGTAGAATCTCACTTGAGAATTTTTAGAACAGGTTTAACACCACCGGTGTCAATGGACTGGTTGTTCTAAGGCTGCTTAGTCATCCTAAGACACAGTTCTGCTGGAGTTTTAAAAGTGCGAGATAGTGAAGATGTGTATGTACAATATGTCTCTAAAGGTTGTCTTGATCTTATATTTGCAGATATATTACTAAGCTATGTTGATGAGTGATCCACAGTTGGGAATGAAATAAAGGAGCAGCTGTTCTGAGACAGAGCTTCCTTCACTGTATATTATAATACCTGAGCATCCTCTGTGGCGGGAAACACAGTATTAGGCTGGTCAGAAAGATCAGTAAAGTACATCTAAAGATGTATTTCTGTTTATGAAGGTTGGTGTTGAAGGTGTGTCTCTGGACAGAATGAACCAGAATATGACTTATTTGATTGTTCTGGCTGTTTGCTTTAAAGCAAAGAAACTGGGTAGGTAGCAAACAAAAGAGCTCACTGAGTGATGCCAACACAGGAGAACGGTGCTCTGTTGGTTACATAAGTGTTCTGCTACAGAACTGATTCAGCTGGAGGTAGTTATTTATTTACGTTTGTGAGCTTGTGACATTAGTCTATTTGAAATGAAACAATAAGAGTTCCCCGTTACTGTAGAAGAAGATGGTCCCACATTGGTATGTGGTTAAAACCTGATGTGCTTGACAGGAACCACCTTTAGGAGGTGGGAACGTGACTGGATGTATGGACTCCTCGCCGCTAAAAATTGTTCTGGAACTAAATGACTGCACATTGTTCTGAGCAGCACATGAGCAGCATTTTTTACGCAAAGCTGAGCTGCGTAGCTGAATTTAACCGGCTGAATAAACAACAGTGTCGACCGCCCACTCAGTTCACAGCACAGGTAGACTTCCTTAACAAATGGAAACAAAGCTGCTAATGATGTGTCACAGCAGGAGATTTGAAAAAGTTTGACCCCAGAGGGACACGAGGACAGAAACACGCAAAACTGGTAACTTTTCTGAAACAGGGTTTAAGACTCGATAACTTTCTACATTTCTGCGTCCACTCCCACCGTCTCCCCGAGAAGAGAGTTGTGGCAGTAAAAGCAGATTCCAGGGTCCTAAAAATAGTAGATCAAATGCCTGCTCACCCCTCGCTGTGGCACCCCTCTAGTGTTAGTCTACCTCCAATCACATTTCTAACGTAGACCAGGCGTTGGCAGCTTTTTTGCCCCACTTCCTTGCACTTCTTTGGGTACAGCATTCATTAAACGTATGCAGCCAAGATCACAAAAACGTTTGTGTTTTCTGTTGAGGCATTGAACTGCATATTTTTTGTCATCCATTATGTCTGATTGAATAACTAGCCTTATATCTTAGAGCTGCAGCTTTTCTAACACACCACTCAAAATTCAACTCCTGTGCAGACGAGCTGTCAAAGCCCCATGGGACTCCTGGCAGGCGGACAGGCATGAGCGCTGAAAAGGCCTCGGTTTGTTGGACTGTCCACCCAGGAGTTCAAGTGGAAAGAAAAGCCATTATATCCAAACCAGTGACATCGGAGAAGAAAATTCAAAGGACACTTTGGTGAACATATGCTCCCTTTTCTCCGTCAGGCACATCAGAGGCTCAGTAGAACCACACAACAAATATACAACAAAAACAGAGAAAGCGAGGACTTTACTTGCTACAAAGTAAGCGCAGCAAGAACTTGGAATGAGCACATAATATTCAGTCAGCACTTTCACAAACCTGAACTTTGGCATTTGAAAATGTGGGTCTAGCGGAGAAGATAACGTTGAGCTTGGTTGGTTCTGTCAGCTTTGTAATGGGACAATTTAATGTTCAGTTAGAAAAGTTCATGTCTTAATTGTACCTGATTTGAATATCTGGATTACAAAGCCTTCCCCAGGTGTAACGCCACATCTATGATTAATGACAGGGGGAAGAACTAGCTCTCGCTCGCCTTCCCTATCAGCGAGAGCATGAACCAGCTCGCTTTCATGTTTCATTAATCTTATTCAGGCTGCCGAGAACACCTTTGGTAAAATCTCCTGTCTCATCAACAGTGATACTTTGGCTATTTGAAAAATGTCTGCGCTCTCCACGGAAAAGTGAGCAGAGCTTTCTCTTTCACGTTGGGTCAGCTCAGACAGATCTGTCGACAGCATGTCGCTCACCTATGATGTAAGCAAGCGGCCGTGGTCACAGTGAGGGACACTCTACTCTGAATGTCAAATTAAAGCTCATATTATATTTCACAGTTTTTTTTATCTTCCCACACGTGGTCATTCCTTCACTTTAATGGATTTGCCTTTAACAGATGAGAGTGTTTAAACTGCTTCGAACCCACCACACGTCACATTCTGTTGTCTATTCTGGAACAAGCCTTAAGCCACTTTCAGACATGCACTAGAACAAGTCCAAAACCGAATGAAGAATTCACAGTATTTACAGACAATCTCCTGCTGTGCTACATCTGTAAAAGGGAAACTTCAGACAGTGGCCAGAACCTTGGAGAAAACTGTGTTATTCTCTCCATCTAAACTCATTTTACATCGAGTCTTAGTGCTTGCTCTTCTTAGACAGCACCAGACGTGAGGCTGCTGAGCACACTGGGCTAGAGCCAATTTCTAATTCCATTTGCATGTGATGGATCCACACTGGCACCAAGGCCACGTACACACTTGAGTTCATACTATAACTGGGGATACACACAAAAATCCTATCCACGCAGTAACAGCAGTGAGAAAACGAGCTAATGCGTGCGCCATTTCTCTAAACAACATTACAACAAAATGTGGCACACAAAACATTAAGAATCCAGTTCGACAAAGTATGAAATCAGCAGGTAGTTCATTTTCCAGCACCTGCACAGCAAGTGTTTGGCCTTCACGCCTACACACAGTACAAAGAGAGTCTCTGCAGACGCTCACGGATCAGGAAGAGGATGGAATTTATGTCACAGACAGTGTTGCATTGGCCAAGACATACATACATACATATATATATATATATATATATATATATATATATATATATATATATATATATATATATATATATATGGCATACATATGTATGACGAGTGCCTGCAGAAGCTGGACAGCATAGTCAGAGATGTAACGTCTGATCTGTCTGCTGCTGCAAAGGGCAAATCTGCATACAGATATTTAAGGAGATGTGGTCTCTCAGGGACGATGAAATGTTTTAGAGGGAAATCAAAGATGGCGGAAAAAGTATGTATGTCACCGGAATTGTCATTTTTGTTCATCAGTAAACAGTTGTATTGTACAGCACAGTGCTGCAGGTCTAGTAGGAGTCGTGACATCACAAACACAGCACGTGTGTTCTTTCATCTGTCAACTTGTTGTTATGGTTCCATTTTGTTGAATTGTACTGCAGTGAGCTGTTTTTCCGGTGGATATGGCTGGTTTCAGAGTGTGACGAAGGGAAGACGCTGCAGTTCACACGGGGTCGCTCCAATTATCCAGATGCATTATCGGACATGCGATGCATTAGCATGTCTGAGTCAAATGAACAGAACCATAGCCTGAAGAAATGCCGGCACTAAAATGATACTAGACTTGCTACTTAACTCCTCCACCTCTAACTCAGTAAACACAGTCCCCAAACCCTCAAATTACCAAATGTGTCAGTCTGGGTTTAAGTGTGCTACATCTGCCCAGCTGCCCCTGCTGCTTCTTAAACAAGAGCTTGTTTTTTTATGAGACTCGCATTACAGCAGGAAGAGCCGACGATTGAATGTGTGCATTACCATAGGACTGCTGCTTCTATTTACTTCCTCCTCTCTCCATCTCTGCCTCTGTCTGCTTCCTTCTCCTTCCCCTCTGTCTCGTGTCTCTGCCGCTCACCCCCTCCCTCTCTCCTCTGTCACGGAGTGGGAGCCGGGGAGTGACGCATCATCATTCGTTATTCCACTGAACACTCTGTCGATTCCCCCTCTGAGCCGCAGTTTCATATCTCATCAAGAAAAATGCCTGCCCTAACCGTGGCTGGCTCCAGATTTAAAAAAATAAATAAAATAAAAATCAGGTGTGCTGTGCCACAGGCAGACCTATTTGCAGCAAAAAGCCTTTAAAGTGAGTAGTGAGGAGAGGAGTTAGTGAGAATATATCTATTGGATGCTTCAAATTTCCCTCTTAAATTGCAATGTAAATGTCCAAATGCAGTATGAGGAGAGTCACAAGTCACTTTTTGATCTCTTGGTTTTAATATTATCCAGCAGCCCAACGCTTCCGAGCCAGAACGAGAGCGACTGGGTGTAGTGAAGATTCTGGGTTGTGACATCAAGGACGGCAGATCTGCTGATGTGGGCTAAAGAGGTCTGGTAACAAACGGACACTGAAACGCGACACCAGACTAGAAACAGCCGTGTGTTGGTAGATCAGATTCATATTTATGTTTAAATGTCCATTTGTGGTAAAACACTTCATATTGATGCATTGATTTCATTGCATTTGCAAACAATGTAATAGTTTAATAGGCGAATCATGGAATAGGCCATTTTGTACTTGATCACTGTAATTAAACCACAGCATCGAGTGAATGTTCGCCAGCCCCACTCACTACTATTACTGTACCTAATCAATTCTACGTGCTGTGCACCTTAATATGCCGCATCTACCTATAAAGTAACTAAGCAGGTTCTAAGTTAATGAATTCAAGAGAAGGAATTAACTCATCCTTCATTGAAATGCAGCCGAGCAGTAGTTCTCCTATATTTCGCGGAACGAAGTCAAGAAAAGGGAGGCAACTGCAAATTTGCAATCAATAGGCTGACAGTTTATTTTCATAATTAATCTGTGTTTTAATACATGTATTTTTTAACTATACAGGAATTTACCAACGGTGTCCAAAAACACAGTCCATGTTCTGCTTTCTCCAGCAGCTGACTTGTTAAAGCTACAGTTGGCAGCTCATGCCAGTGCCAGGAGGAGGAAATCAATCTGCTCTTCTACATCTCGCTCTGCACAGCACTTCACTTCATTAGTCATTTAAGATCCCAAAGAGTTGAACACTGTGGCTTTACCTGTCATGTAAATGAGGAGCCTGGTACCACACTGTGACTGCAGCATTCTGGGTTCAGTTCCGTCTGGGGATCTTATTATTCCATCTCTCGTGTCATCAGTCAGGTCTATAGTAGCCCTTAGCTAACGTTGTGTTCCCTGCATGTCTGACTATCCAGCGGTGCACTTCACACGCTACCACGCCGCAACGCAACCATTTCTCTGATCTTCTTGTTTCTGATCTAGACACCTTTTGTTGCCCGACTTGTGTTTCACAACCATCAAGGCATGTTTACGTTGAAACCGACTGCGTTGGGATGAGCAACACTAATAACAGCTGCTTTCATGTTGAAAAGTTCTTTCTACTTTTCTTTTCAGGACTCATGCTACAAGGACAAATTTCCAGCAAAGGAGGCGGCAGGAGGTGGAAGTTGAAGGCAACGCTTAGAAAACGACATAAAGCATTCATGGTCTGTCGTGGAACTGAAGAGACCCATTCATTAGAAAAGCTTTACTTTGGATCTACGTGGTATAAAGATCTTCAGCATTGAAATGCATCTTTGTCATATGTATGCACATATATATATATATATATATATATATATATATACAGCTGATATTGTAAGTTTGCCCACTAACAAAGAAATGATCAGTCTATAATGTCAATGCTAGGTTTAGCAGGAGACACAACAATAACAGAAAATCCGGAAAAAGGCATTTCAAAATAAGTTATGAATTAATTTGCTTTTTCACGAAGGAAATAAGTATTTGATCCCCTATCAGTCAGCAAGATCTCTGGCCCCCAAGTGTATCTTCTACAGGTCACTAGCTGACATTGGGAACCTCTCAGCTCGTTACGTTGCTGAGAAGGTGACAACAGCTGGTGCGATTATTCGCAAATGGAAGAAACATAGATTAACTGCCAGTCTCCCTTGGTCTGGATCTCCATGCAAGATCTCACTTCGTGGAGTTTCAATGATAATGAGAACCATGAGAAATCAGACCAGAACTACTCTGGCGGAATTTGTCAATGATCTCAAGGCAGCTGGGACCATAGTCACCAAAGAAAACTGTTGGTAACACACTATGCCGTGAAAAACTGAAATCCTACTGTGCTCGCAAGGTCCCCCTGCTTAAGAAAGCACATCTACAGGATGTTGGCCACTACCTCTGAGCCACTGCCGCCCCGGCTGAGAGCCTCCTTCCTCCAGTCAGGGCATTGAAAATGGGTTGTGGTTGGGTATTCCAGCATGACAACGATCCCAAAACACGGCCAAGGCAACAAAGGATTGGCTCAAGAAGAAGCATATAGCAAGAAGCATAGCCAACTACAAGAAACATCTGACCTCTGTGACTGCCAACAAACGTTTTGCCACCAAGTACTAAAAGCAACTTTTGCAAAGGGATCAAATACTTATTTCCTTCATGAAAATGCTCATTAATTTAGAACTTATTTTGAAATGCATTTTTTATTTTTTTTGTTATTGTTGTCTCTCGCTGTTCAAATAAACCTGTGTGTGTATTATATATATATATATATATATATATATATGCTTAATGTAGTGTTCCGTGGCTCAGTATTGAACAGGCAAAACTCCTTTAAACTGAACAAAAACATCCATTTCTGTTCCCAAACAGAGCTGCATTGTCTTTAAACACAATGCAGTCAATACGTTTCCAAACCCCCCCGACGAGCACAAAACCCACCACTTTGTCCAGAACCACCTCCATCAATGTTTCAAACAATCCAGGAAGGCCATGCCGTCCATTTTATAGGAGATGTTGATTGTTTAGGGGACGTCTACAAGGAAACAGTGTTCATCATTAAAGCCAAATGAGCCAGGCTTCTATCAGTATCCACGGCAACCAATGTTTCCTGTCTATGATGACAGGTTGCCTCAACTGCTCCCGTTCCTTTCAAGCTGCAAACCAATTCCACCTCATTCATTGTGACTGCTTAATCCTACAGCCATCGGTGTGCATCAACAACCAGTCAACGGAAAAAGGTTGAAGGAGCAGAAAAATACCTGTCAGTCAGCAGTAACGAGGAACTGAAGCCATTACATCACTTCCTGCTTTGGTTAGTGCATAATTTATTGTTATGTCTTTATGGGAGTGAGCATCCGAGGTTTAAATAACCCGTTATCAGTTTTGACTGCAGCACCAGATACTGTCAACTCAGACAGACGTGTATAAGACGAGGGGGAAGTTAAGTTAACATCAACTGACATGTTGTCAAGCTTTTGGCTGTTAATTCTGTGTAACAAACTTGAACAAGGGTTAAATTAGCTTTCGTGTGAACTGTGATCTACTGACTAAGACACCACCCTGTGGCTCAGAGAGTATATGCAGCGTGTTTAGGCTACCTTCAGTTAACTTACCTGGATGGGCGTTAACCTAACACAAAGCCAAGCTCATCATTATTTTCTGTTCACGTTAGAAGACCCGTTGTTTTATACATGTGCTCTTCTGTGCGTGTGTTTTCATGAAAGTAGGTCATGCCTCACACTGTTATTCTGTGTCTTTCACTGAGATATTTGGACTGACTCGACACTGCAAAAGGCTTCCAGAGTGTCTGAAAATATATCTTAAACAGTGCGTGAACCCTGAAAGCTCACCACTTTTGATCAAAGTGCCACAGTAGAAGTGTGTGTCAGCACAGAGAGGCGCTGACATCAGGTCCTGTCTGTATCCCTGCTAATGGAAACACATTAAAAGCAAATAAAAAGCCATTCACTGATATGAAGGCAGCTAAATACGATACAGGACCTAGATTTTATTGCCCACCGTCATGTCCAGAGTTAGTTGGCCCTGTTTCAATTGTCTTAGTTTGTAGAAACATCAAGTAATAATTTAATCAGTGTGTGGCTGAGTGATGGGCAAATACTGTGCCATGATTTAATGCCATGACGATCCTTGTTTGAAGCTCTGAGCCATCTATGGTCATATTTACAATCCATGAGTCTGGTCACTCTTTACTGTGCGCAGACCACATCAAGCCAAGATCAGCCTCACAATTCAAGTAGCTAATACCACACAACGTTCCATCTTGCCATTAATTCATATATGTCTGTTACCATCTTGCAGTTATAGCTTTGCTTTGGAACGAAGCCTTAATTTCCTTCTCATTCACTTAGCTAAAAACAGCTGTTGGTCAGGAAAACCAGGTCTAAAACGGAGTCAATGTGTTGCTGAAGGTTGGGTCTTTCGTGTCGGTCTCAGTTTCAGAGCTGCTAACCTCCGGGTTTGTAGTGAGATAATGACGTGGCTCTATGGTGACTGTCTAAGCCTTGACAGAGAACCTAGGAAAAGACAGAAACCCTGGGCAGTCCAGCTTCCATACCCCCAGAAAGCTCTGTTCCCAAACCTCTGTGAGAAAATCTGTTTCCTGTGATTATGTTTAAATCAATTCCAAACCAGCAACTTCCATCACTTAATCAAATACAGGCTGAGAGCTGCTGCTGAGCAGGGCAGGGAAGCGCCTCGGGGGGAAGCCACAGAGGTATAAATAAAAGATAGAAATACATTTTAAAAATTGGACATAAGTGGACACTACTACATATCCTTTTAAAATCTAATGCAACCCAGCGCAAAAGCTTGGCTATAAATTCCTCCTATAGTGAGACAAATTGTTTTCCAGTTATTATTGGCGAGATGGAAGAGGAAAGGTGACAGCAGTTAGAGAGGAGTAATGAGGCCGCAGCTGTGTGTGAGCTGTAATTCAGCAGGTGGAGATGACTGACAGCTGGTAGTTCATCTGAGATCCTCTCACTGCGCTTCTCACTGCATTAGACACACTCACGCCAGTTTCAAAGATATGACATTTGAAAGGTACATCTAATAATATTTTGAAGTGACTTTGGATAAAAGCAGACATAATTGATTTCTGAAGACCAAAAAAACGTCACCACGTTGTTACAGTAGTCCACCAGGCGACCATCAGGCAGATGGCAGGGTATCACTGAAGGATGTTCAACATCATTGTTCCCCCGACTAAAACCCGCACATCTCACCGAGTGCAGCGAGTAATAGCCCAGGAGGACACAGGCATCCACAGGGTCTACAAATCTAATGTTCCCTGTTGGAATGACGTTGAAGGGGGAACACTGAGGAGTAACGGTGCTGCACAAAGAAAGAAACTACACAACAATGCTCTCTTTAGCCCTTTTGGATAAGCCGGAAGGCTGCTGGAACAATGTACTGTTGACAGACAGGCTCCAAGAATGACTTGAATTAGATGACCTGGAGTCAAAGTCCTGACGTTAATTCTTTAAACATGCTGTCGACGGGCCTGAAGCAGGCGCTTGCCGCAGACAGGCGTCCCTGAGCTGACGCTGTCTGGTAGCAGGAACCGATAAAAACGTCCTTCTAAACTGGTGGACTAATGTAAAGTAGAAGTTCTGCTGTGTGTGTGTGTGTGTGTGTGTGTGTCACTGAGGGATTGGGTTCACATATTTTACACAGACACTGACAACTGGATCCTTTTACAGAACAAAAAGTGAATTAAGCTGTTTTTCTCTCATTTGTTTACGCCTGTTCCCTTCATCGACCTGAGACAGTTTGTTTACAGTCAAGTGACAGCATCCTCTACTGGCTGCAGTGAACAAAGACCAAACAGGTGCAAACAAGCCCCCTGCCCCAGACTCCTCCAAAGGGCTCCAACCGTGACGTTGCCCTAATTCAAAATAAGACGTTACTACAGTAATAATGCACCAGAGGGAATAGAAATGTATTTTTATGCATTTTAAAAAGTGCAAATGTCCAGCTGCTTCTTTAGAAATAGTTCTATGGACCTTATCTGTCGATGAGAAAAATGACTTATTCACATTCAGGCTTGAGGATTTCTGGTGAAATCACTCGATTGTGGGGTTGACCATGATGCATCGTAAATTTAAGTTGCAGTTAGCCAAACAGACACCATCTCCTACAGAAGTATTGAACGGCAAGGACAACACGGTTGATTTTTTTTATGAACTGGGCTTAAGACAGTTAAGAGACAGAGAGAAGTTACTTTAAACCACGCACCATTTACAGATTAACCACCCTGATTACAGTTTAATACGTTTCAGTCCAACCGGTGTAACAGAGCTAGAGAAGATAAACTGAATGACTGCCTGTGTAATGGTGCTGGAAACGTTAAATGAACAAACATGACAAATGTGCAGTGGTCGGTACCTTCTCTGGAGCAGCTGGAGGATGGAATCTGCTGGCACAGACCAGAAAGGAGTCCGGCTGAGGTTTGCCGTTCTTCACCTCGGGATCGTCGCCCAGCACCACGTGGTGGAACAGACTAAAGAAGTCTCTGTGTTGGCTCGTCTTCAGCTGGAACGTCACATCGGCTGAGCTGGTCGCCACTGCGATGGGGACGTCGTGCTTCAGTAGATGGCGCACGAGTTTGTGCACACCTGGTGACACGCAGTACAGTACAAAGTGTGAGTTAAGGTTATAGCTGTACATCAGTTTGATTCCACACAAGTCTAATGTGTTCAATAAAAGCACCGGTGATGTGGAGCTCCTTCGCAGACAGTGAATATGTTTTTATTCTTGTTTTCATTTTCAATAGTAACCAGAGAGAGGAGAAGAGCTGTGGGCGGTTTTTAATCTACAGCTTCAAGGATGACTGTCTATAAAATGTGTAATAAAACCCTCCCTGAAGGAACCGTCCTTTAACTTATCTGAAGAGATGCTGAATACACCTCTGTGTAGCAGGTAAATAGAGCTGCTCCATGGCACCACATCACTATTCTGAACGTTATACAGAGTTAGACAACAAGCCGTACTCTTTTTGGCAGTTTTCATGAATCTCCTCGTTTTCCACTGTGAAAATCACACCATCCATGATTCAATGTGGTAAAGATATTTATGGTGAAACCTCCCAGAGGTGAATACGAACAGATATTATTTATTAATATTTACATTTAAATACATTCCCCATCTCTTTGGGGACGCATTGTGTGAGGTTGCTCAGCTTGAAGAGTGGGCGTGTTTACCTGGCTGTTAGCTTTAGCTCTTTGTCACAGCTGCCTACCAAAACCTCGTTTTAGTGTTTACCTGACAAATGCTGAGCGGCAGCATCTATGCGATGACAAAACAAGGAATGTCTGCATAATGGTTCTGCTTAGCCGACCCAACCATCTTATTCTCGCCTTTGTTCACCGTAACACTAATGAAACTCTGCCCATTATAACACAGTGATAATATAACGTATCATGCAAAGATTGAATTAAGGCACCAGCCGATGGATTTAATGGACCTGCTGAGTCACCAACCTTGTGTAAAGTCCTAATGATCCGATCTGTAAAGTTGCTGATCATCAAACTGATGATACTGTACATTCCCACAAAGTGAAGTAGAGCATTGGAATAAAATATTGACGAGGAATATACTTCCTCGTCAATATTTCATTTGCAAATTCACGTGATTGAATAATTTGGTTACTGCACTATCATCAAATTTTTCATTTCGTGGTAAACTCAGAGAAGCGTGTAACACATGTACTGCGTTGTCTAAATTATTCTTGTTTGATTTGATCATTGCAAACAGGTAAGAATTTCTATGTTTTGCCCAAACTTCCATCAGTAGATGTTAAGTTTTTAAGTGAATACTTCCACATTCTGCTTGTATTGCTTTACAGGGTTCAGTGCTGCATGTAGAGATGATAAGAAATCAAATAATATGCTCTGAGAGGGAGAATGCGCTGCTTGTGGTTTTATATATCTGTAGGTGGTAAATCAACACCTGGCATGAGTTTGGCTGTGGGAAAGATTCTCTCTTGTATTCGCCTGCTCTCGGCGAGGAGCTCCTCAGCTGTCATGGGAAGGTCCAGGGTGTCCCGGATGATCTGGGCAGCATCCAGAGCCTTTTTACCCATCACTGAAGACTTCACATCCCACGTGTACTGCTTTCCAAACCGGTCGCATATTTCCTGGAAGGACACCGTGTAAAGTCGCTCTGTGTCTGAAACCAAAGAATACAAAACGATTCACTTTCAAATGAATGCAGTTCAGACGACATGACTTACATTCATTGCACACCTATAAGATTATCTTAAACTAACTCCAACACCTAACATTTGAAGAAATGAATTCATGAAATTAGAACAACGACTTGGCTGACTAGGACTGTCATCGGGAACTAAGGTCACTCGGACTTTACCCTCGGTATAAAATAAAGTGTCAGGTGACACAAGGCTTTAATTCGGCGCATGTCTGAGCCATAAAGTTCAACCTGACAGTAAAATAAACGCCTTTGACAGCGGGTCGCGTCGTGGCTGCTTAACATCAACCAGGTACGCAGCTAATAAAACAGTAAATATCTCATGTGTGCAGCAGAGACTGGTATTTTAATACATGCCGGTGTTAGCTGTGGGTAACAGCTTAATTAAAGGCCACCAAGTAAACTACAGTGCAACACGTTATTCTAACTAACCGCAAGTTATTCCTGAAGTGCGTGGTTTGTTTACGGAGTTCGGGTTGAGTCTCTGTGACACCATAGCTTTAGCGACCAGCATGAAGCATTAGACAACATCTCAACATATGCACCACAAAACGTTGTAAGACCTAGTAAAAGTCCGTCCATGTCGAAGATAACATGCGACACATGTTTGTAGCTGCTGCTGGACTCGGTCATGTTTGAACCGTGCGTTTACTTCCGCGTTCAACAGGAAGTGAGGATGGACAAAAAGCTACACGGCGAAAAAGGCGCTGCTCGTATCACGTAACGCTCCGGTTACTGTGTTATCATCCTTACAATTGGGTTTTAGTAGACACGACGCAATGGCCCATGGGAAATGTAGTTCTAAAGCATTAGTGGCAGGTTGTAGCAAATAAAGTTCAATGATGTAAGTCTTTATTTAAATGTTAAGTATACGTGCAAAATATAAACGTAAAGAACTGATTCTACTTTTGTGTGTCATGTTTTATTCAACTCTCTTCTTGTCTGAGTGAGGTTCACCCAAACAAAGATACACAATAATACAAAGTTGCATGTTATAGCATCAAAGATGTTGTGATTACGTGATGTCTTTCATAGGTAGGAGTCGGGTGTAGCTAACTGGGATAAGTTCACGTTCACTGTTTTAAAATGGAGATACTGTAAACAAAGAGGTGAAAATCTGACAGATAGTAATAGATCAGCTAAATGAAGGAATAATCCAAAAATAATGAATAAGCAGTGCTCCAGAGAATTATCAGATATTTGAATAGCTGTAGTGGTTTAGTTACATATTCTTAGCCAAAAAAAGAACCTGTCCAAGTAAAGTAATTAACATGTTGTAGGTTGTGTTGCAACTTGTTAATAACAAAGACATATTTTGAAAATGTGAATGAATAGAGAATGTGTGTTTTATTGTCAACAGTTTTAGGTAATAATAATAATAATAATAATAAAGAAATCCTATCTGGCACGTGGGTGCGTCCCACAAGTAGCAGCAGATCTCAAAAACTCTTTGATGCCTGAAAGCTAGTTTGAGTACGTTTCGTATGCCTCCATCAAGAGGGACTTGACAGCATATTAGATGGTAAGGCACCGATAATGAGGTTTTAGTTCATGAAAGCACAACATGCTTTATCTTATCTGGTTCATATCAAATCAGGTGTGGACAAATGCAATATTGAGGAAAACCATAAACACAAAACCACCTGTGCATCTTAGTAGAACAATAGTATAACCTGTGATTTCATATCATGGAAGGTGAATATTTGTGACTGCCTGCACAAACAGCACGTACTGCAGAAGACTTGTCTATCCTGCAGTGATCGCCTGCTCTCGTCACCTTTCCAGCTGGTTAAAAGCTTGAGTCGTTTCAAAGAGTCGCTATCAGATTTATGCACATAGCAAAGCCTTGTTGAATTAAAAAACTGTGATGTTCAATACACTGAACAGCAAACTTCATTTCATTTAGTTAAAATACACTTTCTTACACCTCATTGTACGGAGCGTGTCACTGAGACACAACGCAACAAATTACTGGCAAAAAGCTGTTCGCTGCGATATTACCAGCACCGCCACATTTTTTGGGAATAATTGGAAGCTCCACGTTAACTCGGTTTGTCTTGTTAGCGTGAGAGAGATGTCAAGGGAAACAGAGAACCCTGTAACCTGGATGAGCTAATGAGCCTGTGGATTTCAGGTCTAATTGGGGGACGGTGAGAGTGAAATGGAAGCTTTGAGCCCCATCGAGTGTGCTTCATGCCAAATTGTGTAGTTTAGGGAATTGCTCAGACTGACTGAGAGCCTGGGCTTCGCTGCAGGATCACAGAAGAAAAATGCAATTTCCTGATAAAATATTTAACTTTTTGTTGTCCGCTTGATGTTAACAGCTCTGACGAGATAGAAAAGTCAAGTATTTCTGTTTTGTTCAGGAGAGAAGACAGCATAGAAAAGGAAGGAGAAGAAGTCTGATGATGCCTTCAAACCTACAAATCAATGCACCAACAACAAAAAAGTCAGAGTGGAAGAAGTAACAGGAGATCGCTATGAAGCTAGCCTGGAGCGACACTTTGCTGTCTGACTGAACCAGGGTGTCTGTAGATATAAATAGTGGAGTGGTAGAATCACAGCTAGTTAGTTTTCACATCTCCCTCTGGAGCGTGACGCTCGGATTCAAAGCTTTGTGTTTGGTGCCTGCACTGAGCCAGGAGGATCATTCAGAGTTTCCATTACAGCCCAGACATCAACAGGTAACGGAAACTAGTTTTGGTTTGACGGATTAGTGCCCGATAAAAACAGAACCTTAGGGCTGTCTGTAAAAACACCACTTCCTTATGGGGTCAGTCCAAGTTGGACGAATGTAAGTTTACCAAGTCATAGCTTTAGAATTTACACAAATTCCCTTCAAGTCCTATTAAATGTCACATAGTTGCTGCAAAGTGGATTGTGTGCAGCACCAAACCTTTGGCAACCAATGAGCTAAAACTGCTAATGGATTCATTCAGGTAACATGTAAACATACATTCACCACAATGTTTCGAAGACTCAACACAAACCAATAAATGAAGAACACGACCTTTTTAAGGCAGTGCTGCTGTGTTGATTTCCAATCTCAGTTAAGGTGTGAAAAGACTCACTGAGCTACTAATATGCTCTGTAAATACATTTATGGTAGAGGAGGATCAATAAGTGGTTCTGATGTTATTACTACAGTAGCCATGGCCCAGCTGATGGATCTGGTCTCTGTACAGCCAGACATCCAAGGATGATCATCCTTTACAGCAGACACTGACACACACACACAGGTGATACAGTCATTTGTAATTCTCCTCCAGTTTATCCTTTGATTACCAACCATGACAATACCACAGGAGGGATGGGCCCTAAAGCAATCAACACACACACACACACACACACACACACACACACACACACACACACACACACACACACACACACTGCTATTTACATTGTGATGATAAGCTCGTTAACTCTCTGTGGCTGATCGGTATCGCCCTCAGCTGCAATTCCCCAGCCAACCATTTGTCCTGGGTGAGATATCAGCAATCACCATTTTAAATGAGGAAAGGTGATATGAAATGCTAATTCAGCATCTAAGATCAATACTGTTCACCCAGGGGAGTAAAGTAAAGCTGAGTATCTGCTGTCCTTGAGCACTTGGTGAAAGTCGTTCAATTTCAGGACTAAACACAGAGAAACTAATGTGACTTTTGACTGAACAGAGCTTTTCTGATTCCTGGCAGGTGTGAGCAGGTGAACCTCTCAAAGTGGTGAGTGCAGTGTGTCAGGCTGTAAACAGCACAGAGAATGCTTCAAGTATGCAGCACACTGTAAGTATTGACTCTCAGGGCCAGGACAGAGTTGTGCCTGCTTTGGTGCGACGCCTACAGTGAACACAGCGCGGCCGTATGGATTTCCCATGCGTGTCTGATGTATGTTGACTGAAGTAGGCTGGGCTTCTTTACATTTGCATTCTCCATTGCGGTTTCATTCACTCTGCCTCAAATCGCAAGAGCCGCTGCATCTGCTCCTCATGTTTCCACTGTCAAAGGAGAAATGTCTCCAGAAAACGATTAATTGATGCCAGTGAGCTACAGCTAAAATCTAAAAACTATGGCTGACAAAGCAAAACCATGATCATCTTACATTCAGATTTCATAAGAAGTCAGATGTTTAAATTGCGAACTGTCTTTGTGTCCACTGCGGCACAAATCCATCCTCTGTTGCTGAGTTTCTTCCATTTTTTTTGGACAGTTGCGACTGCATAGACCACGAAGCCCTTTAAGGTAAAATTGTGATTCTGGACTATCTGAATACAACTTGACGGTGATTTAATTTGACTTGATTTGATACACCAGACTCCTCTGGGAGCAGGAACCTCCCTGCCACAAGCCCCGGAACACTGAAATGCCTGCAAGCTGACTCTCCAAACATAGACCCAACCTAGTGTCTCTAACCCCCACAAATATAACAAACGATGCAGGAGGAAGATGGAAGCACGTGCAGTAAAACCTGTAGCGTATACACATTAAAGCACTAGTGCCTTACTTATTTTTATGTGCTTCACAAACTTCACAAACACATTAGTAGAGTAGTTCGACCAAAACGTTCAGTAAGACTTCACGTTTATTTCACAACACAGGCAGGTTAGACTGCGACAGACAGGTGAACAGACAAAATTATTTAATAATAATAATGATGATGACCATGATAATAATAATAATATAAAGACTTTGCTGCAAGTTTGTAAAATGAATCCAAAAGGAAACAGAGAGACAGCCACACATCCATCCATTATTCAAACCGCGACAGTAAAGGCAATGAAATAAATACATACATATGAATAATATACAAAGAATGTTTGTAAACAAGTGTTTATGCAAAGCGATAGATTGGGGTTTGCTTTGTAGAATTAGCTGACGCTCTGACTTTCCGTCTTTCCATTCTTCCATTGTTGGCATTTAATTGAAGCGCTGATGAATGCCTGCGCGCCGAATGCTAAGATTGCTGTGAAACACACTTTAAACTGCACAAACATCCCACTTCGTGCGCTAGACTCGCTGTCTTTAGAACATTTTAATCCACAACTTTTCTACCTTCATTATCTGCGAGCGTCAGCGGCAGCAGCTCTCCCTCACCCGTTCCACTCTGAGCAGCGCAAACAGTAATTAGATTTGATGTGTTTGTGAAATTACATCTTAAGAAAGATATTGTGACACAAGTTCTAAACACTTGTGGCCTGACGAGACCCCAATTTTCAGCAGCTTCGAGTTTGGATAGTGAGATGCATTTAGACACATCAAGTAGGCGCATGGACTCGGTGTGTTTACTGAGGGCACTTTGAAGCCGAGCTCACCCGGTTTGTTGTTTCACCGTTGAGCAGTTAAAAGAAGCATATCAGTTAATTTCATCTCCCTGCAACACAGCTTTTTGTTGTTGATGATGCTCGGTGTTAAACTCACACTTTCAGTCTCTTCATATTAATTTCTCAATTAGCCAACACTGTAAATTATCCAGTTTGGTTTATTGGCTTTGATGGTCAATGCTGCTATTCATTTGTGGTTTTCAATGCTGTTGCTCACCAGCCTCAGAAATAATAACACCACAGGCTAATGTTGTATCGTCTAAGTCTAACACAGCCCTCCAGCCTCACACCCAAATCCCAGGGTTTGGCTCAGGGGCATCTGGACTTTATTATAATCAGCAGTGATTCTAGGATCAGACCTTTAAGGAGTCTCAGCCTGTAATAAGAATGAGCCGTGCATACTGTGATGTGTTCATCTGACCTGCTAAACCACTGAACCTACTGGATTATAGTGTTAGTAGTTGTACAGGTTCAGGATTAAAAGTAAAATATTATCAGAAACTATTACAGGAGGAACATAGAAGACCTGGACCGCCCACATGTTGAGGTGTCCCTGGACAAGACAAGAAACCAGATAATAATATCTTCATCGTCTACAGTCTGTGTATTTGTCCAACAACAACTTCTCCAAGGGCAGTGATGAAGTACTGTATCTTTTTAATAAAGGTTTGTGTTCAGCCTCAATGTCATATTACTGCTTTCGTATCCTGGTTACATGTTGTTTTGAAAACCTTTCCACAGAAATGTTTATTTTCATGTGAGGAAAATGTCACTGGAACCGTTTAGGTGCTTTTAAGGTGCATGAGGTGCTGGAGCCAGGTGGGACAGCTGTCAACGCAGTCTGGACAGGTCACTGCAGCATCTATCACAGGCAGAAAACCCTCCGTACCTGGAGAGACGCCCGCAGACGAACTCAGTGTCATTTCATTCCTACTCAATTCTAAGGTCCCATGTGAACAGTTGAGCGAAGCGCAGTCACCAGCAGATAAATTATACATTCATCACTGAAGATCATCATCGATGAGATATTTTGCCTGATTTATTACTTAATTTTTGTCATAACGCAAATGGGAATGTGCCTCTGGCAGTGAGAATCAAGTCCCGAATCAAAACAGCTGAGGTAGAGCAAGTCTCCATGGGGCTCACAGAGCAGCTCTGAGATCTTCTGAACTCTACTCAGATCTACCGAGTTGATGTTACAACACTGAATAAAAGTGTGACAGTGGTGTTGGAGCAGGTAACAGCCGTTACTGCTGACATAAACATTAAAGTCCTCACACATACGAAGGATTTAAACTGATCAAATAACCACAATGTCTACAGGAAAGCCACACAAACATACAGCTCAAACTGTGAACAGTCCAGCTAACTGGTGGGCAGCGCTTTCCCATCCACCAAAACCGTAGCTCAGGACCAGTTTGTCGTCTCTGAGACAGGGCCAGTTGGACACATGCTGAGAAAAACGTCCAGTCCCTGACGTGGTGGCTTGTGGTGGTTCAGGAATAAGGCACATACACTGGATGCGTCCTCTCAGGCAGGGACAGCTGGGATTGGCTCCAGCAACCCCGTGATACCTTTCAGGCATAGGAGTAGTGGATTGGGTTACTTTGATAGGATCTACTGTAGATTCTGTACCATCTACTCTGCTTCCGCTTTCTTTCTCAGCACAGAGAAACATTTCGAATCAATCAATGTTTACTTTAGCAGAAGTTTCTCAGCCTTCACACAAACCGGCAGAGAACCAAAGAGCCCGTTTATTAAGCTTTTACATGAATTGTTTTGTGAAATCATTTATGTATGTAGTTACACAGTCAAGGCCACAGTTTGGGAAAGTTGTGTAAAGCATTTTGTAAAGCAGGGGTGATGTGAGTAGTCACAGAGCTATGTCTCTAAAGACAATGCACATTTCTCCACCAGTTGACATCCTGCAGCTCCACGGCTCCCAGTAGGAAATGTTTTGGGTACTTTACATCATTCATTTCATGCAGACATAAACACATAAACGTCTTGATAAATGAGGCCCATTATGGGTCTTCCTGCGGTGTGTTTGTGTGTCACCAGCAGGAGGGGTCACAGAGGCTCGGTGTTAACAGTCTGCTGCTCCTCTGCAACACCTTCCTGTTTGATGCGGCTTTTGATTTATATGGCTGTCATGGCTGACGTGCAGTGACCCCTGAGCAGCCAATAAAATATTCATATCTGTGCAGGACACGCTGCAGGCCTCTGCATCTTTCCTGCTACTGAAGGAAAACACTGGCCTTGAAAGTAAACATACGCAGTGGCCAGAAATCAGCAGAGCCTCAAGGTTCTGGACAAACTACTGTATAATCATTTGTAAAAAGTAAACCCTGTGGAAGTGCTGATATGTGTCTAATTGTCCGTAACTAACAAAGCTTGTCGTCAGTGCTATCTGTCATGTTCATTGCTAAATATAATAGAGAAAGATAAACAATCATTTGATCATAACAGTTAGGACTTACCATAGTAATTTACCTTCAAAAGATCAGAACAGAGAACCTGGACCACAAGACCTGAAACCTTTAGACCTGGAAAATATACAGAATATGTCAGAGAGAGGAAAAGGAAAGGAAATCGGGACTTTCCCCAGCGGTCACCCAATTCAACTAGTGATCCTTCAAATTAAACCATGAACAAGATGCATGATCCGGCTTGATGTATAGTCGGGTTCTCTCAGCTCTCAACCTGACTTAGAGAGTCCCCGAAGATGCTGCACAGAAGAGCTGGACAGATGGATTCACTGCTGTTGGTCAAGCTCCAGTGTAAAACTCCTTCCAAAACTGTGTTCGCTGATAGGTTTGTGCTTGAGCAGAGATTAAGCTGTGCTAACTGGACCGTTTAGAGACGTCTTAGGCTTGTCTGAATCGGCCTTGCTGCTTCCTTGTCTTCCATCCGATCGCCTCACTGTGGGAAAAACCTTCCTCTGGGAAAGATAGCAAATCACCCTAATTTCCAAAATGTTCAGCCATTTCTTTTAATCCACCCTGTCTGGAGCTGCTCCACTGAAACAAATGGACGACTCATTCTGTAAAGTGTGAGTATTTGTCTTTGTTATCGCACCCAAATGAGCTTAATTTCATCGCAGTTGGTAACTGTAGAGCAGAAAATGTGCACATATCCCAGAAAATCACCTCGGATACTTCTGGGTGCCATCTCGTTCATTTGCTGTGGAACAGGTCCAGAACGTGTTCCTTGGTAGCACAGCTCAGTCCTGCCTTGGAGGATACTTGTTGATATTTCCAAATGACATTTTTGATGTGTGTGAGTTTCATTTTAGCGATAACAGAGCGTTATGTAACGCAGTCTATTCACACGGTGCCAGACAAAGGGAACACTTTGGGCCGACAATTCTCTTGGTGCCAATTTACTGATCTGAGCACGTTAGTGTTTATCTGCAGGCGTGTTGGTGAGGGGCTGATGTCATTGTCTTTGATTCCCACCACGCTGTGGAGTGATTAACAGCCAAAGTCAGCCTGATGTACATCTGCCTCATTAGGCTTCCCACAGAGAAATGGATCAGTCTTGTAACATTACTTCACATATTTACACTTCAGTAATTAAAAATTACAAAGTCAGATCCTCATTGCTTGGTCTTTTATCAGCAAGATTAATTGTGTTGTCACAATTGTGAAACATTATTGCCTGAGAGGGTTGATCCATGAGGAGGGAACCGTATTACGCCCATGCAGTCGCACAGCGCGATCACAAATGTTAAAGTCAATATGCAAAAGCACGGGAACGACACGGGTGACGTGCTTGTTTTTTAATTTGGGTTCAAAACCAAATTCAGGTCATTATTTAATGATCAATATCAATAAAACACAAGCTGCTCCTGGAACTCAGGACATTGTTTGTTGATGATGTTCCTTCATTTCTCTGTTTGTACTGGTTTGCCGTTCTTCAGGATCATAACTAAAACCAGTAATGTCTTTTCTTGTTATTTGAACACAGAGTCTTTGAGGGCTTGAAGGGACGCTGCAGGCTGTTTGACATGAGCTGGAGCGAATATTGCTTATTAATACGTTTACGCACCAAATAAAAGTCTATTGAAGAATAATCTGCATCGCTCAGAGCAATGAAAATAAAGGCACAACACAAATTTCATTCATACCTCAGCTCACAATCTGCTTTATCAGCTTACACCTGACAGTCCTATTATTGCTTTGTTAGCTCCACTAGCGTACTGTACTTCACTACGAACTTCATTTACTATGCAAAACTGTATTTACTGCTAATCTTCGATGGCTTCATGAGTCTCACCCTGAGACAAAGTGTTGCATATTGTAGCTTTACTGTAACTCTGGTACTATTGAAGATGTTACATTTTGTCCTGATGTTCATGAACACTGTTTGAATCATCTTCGGCGGGAAGCAAACACCTTCCCTTGTTCGGTTTTCTTTGCATTTGTTCATCATGACGGTTTGACCTCAGAACTGCTTCAGTAGATGCTCTTAGATGTTATAATTAGTGGAATTCTTCATTATTCATTTGTTCCCGACGCCTGTGTCAGGTACCCTTCTACACAATGTGGGCAACGTGGTGTAAAGAACACACATTAACACAGTCTGAAGATTACTCATCATATATTTCACACTTAAATCACGACTCTGTCGATTGTTCCATTATCATATTGAATAAGGAATCTAAGGCTGCGTTTGAAGCTGGTGTCCAGTTTCCAGGCTTTTTTTCATGATTTGTCCCAGTCCCTGCCACCCACAGCTGCCCGGGCTCATGTCAGTCACGCTGATGAGCTGTCCAACAGCTGAGGAGGAGGAGGAGGAGAAGGAGGAGACCTCTGATTGCAGCCATTCAACTATAAATAAAACTGTGCGCACCATGTTACAGGCTGTGTCGCCGCTGTAACTGCCTGACATCGCTAAACTCAGGCCTACTCACTGCTGACCACACAGTTCAGGCAGGAGAAGTGTGGAGTGTTAGTTTGTGACTAAAATGCAAGATGGTCAATTTGTGGTGGGAGATACGGAAGAAGACCCAAGTCATCAATAGAAGAAAGTTAAGCTGGAAAGTCTGCATCTCGGGAAAACTGAGGTCATCTCTGACCACGTTTCTGGGAATTAGGAGGCATTTCCAGTAGAGAAATAAAGTGTAATCATAAATACTGGCGCACAGTTGACAAAAAGGAAAGTAATACTGCTACATTTACATTTTTCATTTGCCAATAACACTAAAAAAATGCTCCAACAGCAACTTTGTGTCACTGGACAAAAAATACAAGCTCTGGGAATCTGGTTGGATGCCAAAAAACTGTGACCGGGACAGATTTAAAGCCTCTCATCTCAGAACCGCAGAGAGGACGATTAGTTTGAGGTTTGATTTTAGACTGAATATTGTATTAATAGTTTTACAGAACACAGCAGGTCCAGCCGTGGCTCCATTTTCAATCATATGTTGAGATGTGACATGATGGTGAGGGCTGGTAGTGAAGGAACACAAGGATCTGGGATGGATGCTTTGTTCGAATGCTGGGGAGTGGAGAGGAAGAAAAGATCTCTTTTTAGAAGCTGTTTTGCAGAGTTTGAGTGGAAGGTGGCCTTCATGAGCACAGCGCTACTAGACGAATGAATGGTGTAATCAAATACCACTGTTAAACGAAAACGTACACTCATATAATGACAAATACTGAAAAGAGCTGCCGCCTGAAGGCTCCATCAATTTAAACTATTCAGTTTGGACACAACATTTGGGAAGAGGCCAAAGGTCATCGCTCAGCAGTGAGGAATAAAGGCGGTAAAAGAGCTGCAGATTTCCCTTTAAATCCGTCTGCTTTCAAACGCGATGAGGTCAGCAGAGGCAGGTACCACTCGCTCCGGACTCAAACATTAATTTCACTGCTGTCGTAAAGCAAAATTAAAACCATGTAGAAGCTTCAATGTGTTCAAGTGGGTGTTACCGAGGCAGTAAAACACGATGGGATGCTCGCGCGTGCGGCCATCAGTTAGCGCTGCCGCGTGTGGACAGTTGTTTCCAGAAACATCCCTGATTAAGCCTGTCAGGGTCTGGTTTTGGATGATCAAAGGGGAACTCGAGGGAGCAGTCATAATCTATGAATCACAGCTTTGAGGAGGGAAGTCAGAACAGCATCCGCTGAGGAGAGGACTGCAGGCAAACACGACCTCGTCACATCCCATCTCCAGCTCTCCCCATTAACTTTTAATCTGGAGCGGTGTGAAAATTCACCGCGCTGTAATGCCGCATGCATGCTCTGCCTCTCTTCTGATCTGCTCATAAAAATGTATAATTTCACTGCCACTGTGGGAGAACTAGAGGACAGTATTAATGTATTCTGGAGGAATTGGAATGCATGAAGTGCTCGAAGCGTTGCCCACTAGAGCGAGTACCACGAGCGCTGTGATTACAATGCTTATCCCTTCAGGAATAATTCAGCACAATAGAAGCTTTCTGTGCCGCATTTACTTCTGATAAATCACATTTATAACGAGCTGCGTGGTCTTTAAACGCGATCCATCGATGCCCAGGAGGCTGAAGCGGTGGACGGGGACGATTACTTACAGAAGTGACTTCTGGGTAAAGAACGGAGCTTTGAAATTAGCCTGAGAGCAAAGTCATGAGCAGCCTGTGACACTGGGATGACGCTGAAGGAAACATAAAGCTCAGGATGCTTAAGTCAATTCAGTTTATTTAGATTAAACCAATTCACAACTTGTCATTTCAAGACTAGAATCATGTGCATCTACTGGTTGAGGTTGACCTTCTCCACTGTGTCCTGGTGCTGCTCAGCGGCACTGGCGAGTTTCCTTCGACACATCTTTAAGGTTGTGAAGTGCCTTGATGATTCTTTCGTGAATCGGTGCTGTATTAATACAACTTAACTGAGAAGAGATAAGTCTGAGAACAAATGGCTGTTTGAGCTCACAGATAAGTGCTCAAATTCAAAATCCATAATCCTCAATGTAGGTCAGAGAGACACAGAGAAGCCTCCAAAATCAGAACCGTTACAAATGTGAAATCCTGAATTCACACACATTTTTGTACAAAATCCGCGAATAGTGCAATAGTCCCTTCAGTGAACAGCCTGCAGCAGCGACAAAAGGGTTCAAGGTCAGCAGGCGAGTGGAAGATGGCAACAGGTAAATACTGGACTAAACCATCACAGCACGGGAGCAAATAGGGAAACAACAAGAAGCAGCTCAGTGGAGTCAACTCTGACGAGCAGGGAATGTGCAACAATACAATGATGGGATTTCAAAGTCCATAAAACACAGTTTAACAGCGTGTTGTGATGGATGGAGACTCATTTGAAAGGAATAACTCAGATCAGTCTACATGAAGTCTGACAACATCAATATAAGAATCAAGTGCTGCCGACGAGGGTTTGTTCACTAACCGTCTCCTCAGCATCAGCTCTGCCAAGACATCAGGACATTTGATCTCTGGACATCTGATCTCACTGTTAAGAGCTTTCAGTAACGCATCCTGCTACAGCTTATGACTATTTTTTAACAACCTGCGAGTAAATATTGACTTGCACTTTATTTACAGTTTTATCACTCATTTTGGACAGTTTCCCAAAACTATCTTGGAAAGAATCTTTAACTCGCATCGCTCGGGAGGCTTATGTAATGTGCGACTCCAGTTCAAAGGCAACAGAGAAGCCGCGTTGCCAGTGTTCGCTGCCAGTGCTGGAAGACGTGTTCCTACACATGCAGTGGGATTTGAGTTAGTGTCGGTACGACACACGGGTGCAGCTGTCAGCTGGTGCTCACCTGCAGCACTGTGAGGCTGTGAAACTGTCCAGGAACAATGGGGGGAAACGCGGCGGAACTAAACCCAGGTACGCTGACAGTCATCTAGTTGCAGCTTCTGCAATCAACAGACTTTCTAGCACTATGACATTCAAGACCTCCCTTAAAATGTGATGCTACAGTTTGCTTGTTTATATCAGCAGACTAACACAACCCCTCTCTTTTCCGTTCAGCTTTTCCCCTTTAACCCTGTCGTCTGCCTCCTCTTCTCTCACACCAACTAACTTCATGTCCTCTCTCACTACATCCATACGTCTCCTCTGTGGTCTTCAGCATCGCTGGTCGCACCACAGTCTTGAAAACCTTCCCTTTGATTCTCTGACACTTTTCTATCCCATGACTAGATATTCACATGATGTAGCCAGAAATGACTATAATTACATTTCACCACAGATGTGGATCCATCATTTTGTGATAAAGAAGCTACTATTCATTGATTAGAGAGACACAGATGTGCTACAGCTGGCCACATACTGTTGAGTCTGCTCTTCAAAGAACAAAGACGAGATGAAACCTGCAGGTTTTGTCTCCAGCAGGAAAACGTTCCTGTCGCCTCTCTCTTTTAGTGAAAGGTCCCTGATGGAGCTAATGACTATATTTAAACTCTTGCAAACGTCAGGAGTGATTCTACACGGCTTTTCAGCGTCTTTGTGTCAAGCAGTTGATGAAAAGGAGGCCGAGCAGCACCGCAAAGCTGCTCATGCAAAGAACATGGGCTGGTGGAAGCTGAGGCAGCTGTAAAGCAGGGAGCTGGTTAATATTTCTCAACTAGGACTCTCAGTATTTGGATCACAGCATAAGGTGGATGCGATTCTCTAAGAGCCACGTGTTATTTTAAGATGGGTTAATTATAATTCCCAGTGCGGCGCCACTTCCCCTGAGAATTTTCACTTTTCTCTTGAATCTCTGGAGTCTGTGTTTCAGCACAAATCTTATCAGAGTCAATGCCCCAGATGACAGTTTCTATTTTTGAATTCCTTTTACACTCAGACATGCAGTTTTCTGGAATAATCGCAGAAGCACTTTAAGTTAAATCCATGGATGCGTTTTCTTTATGTCTGAATACAAATGTGAGACTCTCTAAACTCTTGAACTGATGTCACTTCCTGCAGGGCAGCCGTTAAAGTACACCACCCTTCAGCCCCGCGTTAAACACCGACTGACCTCCTCCTGGCTCCACTCACACCGTTTACTGTCCTAAACTCATTGACATGCTGTACAACTGTATTTTTTGTGGTTTTCTCCAGTCATGTGGGAGAGAGACTGAAATCAATACAAGCCTTTCTGCCTGGACTCCTCCATGACTTGGCTCTTCCTCTCCGGGGCTGTCCGGGCATCCAATCTGTCTTCCACTTTAGTGAAAGAGCTCTCATGTGCTGCTGGTCCTGGATGTGCTGGATGTCACCGCCTGTTATTACCCAGACCAGGCACATCTCCCAGCATCTTGTGAGCTGTCAGTGCCGGGAGGATGTGCTGCATCAACCTTCACTCGGGCCGGGCCGTTTCGAAAGCCTCTCCCTCCTCTGCACCACTCGGCGTGTTAGAGCCCTGCAGATTGGGTGACCCATCTCCGCTGCACCAATTTCGACCGTGGCTCAGGCAATTAGCTGCTGGAGCTGTGTAACGTTTAACACCGGCCGAACTCTTCCAGGGCAGCGGTGAGTGGCGTGTGCACCAGAGATGAGTGATCCTTCTTTCAGCCGTGAAAAGAGACACAGAGAAAAAACAAGAAAGAAAAAAAAACGTTTTTTAAATAAAGGAATTAAGGTGCCTCAGATTTAATCTGCAAGTAGCTGAAATGTCCATTGTCCATGTTTCTGTGAGAAGAGTCAGAGGTGGTGATCATTAGATGTTGCATGGTGCTGTGCCTCAGACGGGTCCGTGCAAGGACGAATCACTGTACCGTGGTGGATGAAGGGCACCGTCACCCGGCAGCGTGTCGTTGGCAGAGGAGTGCGATAAGGATGGATGAGCACCACTTGCTACAAAACATACAGCACCGGACTGTGATGTACCGGCAAGCAGACGCCAAATAAAGGCTTCTGTCATACAACGAGGCCCAGCACGCGAGGACCTAAACACGGGGCAGAGGACAGAAACTTAGAGACAACAAGCACGGACGTCACCAAGAAACCAACAACTGGACATCACCAACACACTTTACAAGGAAAGCTGTGTGAAACTCAAACATGTCCAAATACTCAGGATTCCAACGCCCAACAACCTTCTCCAGATGTGTGGAATCTAGGACAAAGCCTTCTTGGATATTGCAGCTCTGTGGAAAAGGCAGAAGAAGTCATTACACAAACTATAATTAACAACTGCAGCTGAATTATGTTTTCCATATCTCCAGAATTCTCATTTTCACGGTGAGTTTAGATACAGAAACAGGAGAAATATTCAACATTAAGCTGGAGTCCATTTATTAATGAATTAGGAAACTGTAAAACACTGTCTCTTGATTAGAACATTTATAAATGCTTTAAAATAAATACTTCAAATTTGAAGCTTCAAAGACTCGCCAGTAAAATCAGTTTCTGTTGCTTGGCTACAATTTACAGCAATTACACTAAAGAAAATGGATTTTTGATAAAGCACAGCAGGAAGTGGAGGTGACAGCAGAGCGACAGTTCAGAGGAAGCGCCTGCAGGAGGAGCAGGATGAGGAACGACTGGTTCTCCCTCCAGATTCTGCAAAGGACCAAGAAGCAGGTTCAGCTCCAGCGTTTAACATAGTCTGCAAATATCCCATGAGGAGTCCCAGCAGTAGAGACGTTATTCATTGGTTCAACATCCAGCAATAACGTTAAAGAACCGTGGCAACAGAAGACTGAACAGGTAACAAAAGGCCTGAGCAGGTGAACAGGAAGAGCAGGTGATTACAGGACTGCACCACTGTGTGGAAAGAGGGGGGAGCAGAGAGGAACAGCAGGAACCAGGAAGTGATGATGTGTGTACTATAAACCGTCTCTCATTAGCAGTTGGTTTGTCTTTTACACGACCTCCAACATCCTGCTGACTCCTCACAATGCTCCTTGTAGTGGTGGCAGTGGTCACGATGCAGCCTCTCGCTCCTACATGTTGCACGACTGGGTCCATCCTGTGCCTGTGGAGTCTGTGTTTCAGCGGAACCCGTCATTTCTGATGTTGACATTCTCAGAGCGAGGTGTTCAGGATCCGTCTCGTGTGTGTGCTCACTTTGAGGGGAAGCTGACATCAGATCGTCTTGAATGTGCTGAGCTTTGTATGTTTTATGCAGCACAGACAAAAATCTGAGTAAGGCACGTTTTTCCTTTAATACGAAGGCTGTCTGACGCGCTCCTTTATGCCGTTTCCCAGCAGAGCGGTTCAAAAGCTTCCCAGAGATCAGTGCCAGGGGAGCCTACTTCCATCCGTGTCGGCCACCAGCAGCCAGAGGGGCCAAGGCGAGGAGGCAGGAATATTTTGAGATTGCTCTTGATCTAAGCTGGAACTGACACCCAGCGCGACGACGCTGAAGCCAGACTGTGGAAGGACACTCTGCCGGTGGCTGCCTACAACTTCAACTCATGAAACAGAACAGTCACATTAAATAACCAGTTATGAATGTAATGCATATCCAGATATCCAGTCAAAAAAAGTCTAATTAACAACAGGAAGCCTTGAACGATAATGAGTCATCCCTGGAATGACTGATGCGATGAGGAACCATGTCTAATTATTCTGCTGGAACGACACTGTTCTGTTTAACCATCGTTCAAAAAGGCTTGTTTAGCATCAGTTTCAGTGGCATTTAGCAGGTGAACACACGTGGACAGAGCCGGTGCTGGTTCAGCATCAAAGGGTTAATGAGTGTCAGAACAAGTCCCGTCCAGACCTTAATGGTTCAGGCTGACATTTAGCCTACACATGAGGAAATGGAGGCCACACTGAACAATGTGTAGGTAGGGAAAAAAGAAATATTGTTAGACCAACAGGCTGATCCAGGATCCTTGCGCTTAACATGATGTCAGTTCTTTTTCTACAAACTGCAGCAGATGCTCCGTCGTTGTACACGAATGCATTTGTCTGTGTTCCGTGAATGTTGGAGCCAGTTTTCATTCTCTCCACGTCTGTTGTGGGATTCGCTGCCATGTTGTCTGCATTCTGTTAATGGTGACATTTAAATGTGTGCGTCTCCGCCTGCGATGACTGTAAAGACTGAACGTCAGACTACAGTAAATGGCAGAATTCAACAAGCGACACTGCTTTCATTTTTATGCATCAGTCAGTCAGTCACTCATTGTTGTTTCTCTCAGAGTGAGGGTCCTGAAGGAACTGGAGTCTCAGAGTGGTCAATAAATATGATCTAGATGTAAACTGTCTTGACACCACTGTCCTTGACACCATTCAGGTTCTCTGGGTTGTACAGGTGTTGTGGTGGTTTTAATGGTTGACTGGAAGGTCGTCTGTGTCCTTAAAATGATTTTAGTGGCCATTTATTTGGTTATTGCGGTTAGAGGAATGAAAATTAAATAGTCATTGAAAACTGTGACTGATCTACCACAAACTAGAGGATTTGCACTTATTTTGTGTGTTTGACATCTTACATCTTCTACGGTAACTGCTGAACATGACTAACTGGACAAAAATTATGATTTTTGGGTGTTTGGGTTTAAATCGGGGCCACGTTCTGTGCTGCTGTCGAATGAATAGCTCGGATGATGCAAACAATACTGATGGACAGGTGAGACCATCAAAAGATGCAGATACAGTTGTTGAAGAGTGTTTATGTTTAAATGTTGGACTCTGACCCTGATGGCGTCACACAGACTGTTGCCTAGTAACAGGACAACTGATTCCAGCTGATTCCAAAGCAGAAGGAGACATTTTACAGCTCAGATAAAATGTTTATTTGACTTAGATTTCGTCTTGCATTAATTCAACCAGCAGGGCTGCCATCAACTTAAATGATGATGAAATATGTGTCCCTATCCTCAGCCTTTCTGAGCACAGGTGTCTGCTGAGTCAGCAGCCTGTTAACCTCCCTGTTCTTTGGCGGTTTCCCTGCCAGTCCAGTAGCATCCGATCCCAGTGACAAGTTCCCTCCGCCTGCTCTGTTTCACCGTGTTCAGAGCAGAAGAAACAGCGTGTCTGCCAAGCCCAGAGACTGATGCCATCATATTCACACAAATAATCCCTGTTTTCAGTTTGAGCACCTCGTGTCAGGTGTAGCTCGGCGTCAGCAGAGCAGAAGAGAGAAAAAGCTTCACCAGTTACACAATTTCCACTGAGGTTAGCACTGCAAGTGTAACAAACGAGCCCAATTCAAAGCCACGAGGGGCATGAAAGATGACGGGCATGATTTGTGTTTTTATCTCTGTGAAACATAAAAGAGCTCTGATTTCTCTAATGGACCAGAGCAGCTGCAGGTGGGTGTTCTGTCCGTTTATCTGTCCATCCCTCTGTCACACAAATCCAACACGCTGCTGGGGAAATTCAGGGGATGATGGTTGTCACAAAAATCAAAAGTGATAAAAGTCACCAGTGTTTTCCTCTGAACACAGTTTTGCTGAGTGATGCAGTGAAATCCCAGATCCAGGCCTGACCCCTCCGGCTGGTAGCTCGGTCTGGTTGGTTTCCTGGTCAGGGAAACATAACCAGCTGTTTCGTTTTTACCCTATGGTGCTGGAAGCAACATCGTCTCTTCGAGGCAGATGGACACTGATCCTGATTACGACTCCGCTGGAGGGAGTTTTTTCCTCTCCACTGTCTCCTGGAGCTGCTCAGTGAGATTCAGTTGGGATTTTTCTTTAATTGTACTATAGCGAATTTAAATCTGTATAATTGCTTTTGTGTTTCGTATAAGTACTGATGGACAACTGAGACAACTGGCGTCGTCAAGACAAGCTGTAACCTGACTGGTCAATACGAGAAGAAAACGAGAGGAGAACGTAGGATCGTTACCAAGACCCTCAAGGTGAATTTGCATTATATTATAAAGGGCCTTTGATGACTTTTGCTGGGACTTGGTGCCTTATAAATTAAATTGTAAAGTGAAGAGTAAAGATACTTGTTTTCTATAATGTCAGTTTATCAAATCTAATTATGACTGACAGCAGCTATAAAATCAGTCATCGGTTCTGAGTGTCACTTTGAATCATGTACATAACTGATTGTTTTCTCATCTGAACCTGACAACGACAGACAACTGAAGAGCAAACAGCTAATGGTAGCGTAGCATCAACACGTGAGGAGGACACGGCTGCAGCAACGCGACTGTTCCTGTGGTTCCAAATATCTTTGGTCAAGTGCCTGAATGTCGTTATTTATCCATTAACAGTATTCAATTAAAGTGTGACCTCGACGGCCAGTCAGGCAGTGAACGGCATCGAGGTCACAGTCGGCAGCTTCTGCCTCAGCCGCTGTTTGGACGCCTCCACACAGACGAGCCAGGGCCTGACACCCCCACATCACATATTGAGCTGCAGAAAAGGTGACACGGGCATGCTAATTAGAGAGAATGTGCTCTTTAAACTGTTATTGATGTTTTAGTAATTGTTGCTGCGCTTTGATTTTAGACCTTGTCAAAAAAATGCTGCTACGGAAGGTTTTTTTCTCCTCTTCCCTCCCACTGAGCAGAAACCCGTCGATGATTGATGCGCTAATTTATGCAAACGATGCAAATGGAATCCCTTAATTACCGCCAGCGCAACAGTCGGTGGACTTCTATCTGCCGCGATATCATCTCTGCTCATTGTTCCACCAGCGCGTCTGTGTGTGAAGAGACACAGTGTGACGTTCCAGCAGCCGAAGACAAGTGTGATGTGCGTGTTTTCTCCTTCAGGGCTCCTTCCCCAGCGCATCATGCAAATAGCAAACAAAAAGGGAATCTGACAGGGAGGAATCACAGGCTGCTGTGCACAGAAGGTCTTCGGGGCTTCTACATATCAATGAGGAGGGAAGAGCTGCAGCCCTCACGTGGTCGGGCTCCATCTTAGGGGGATTCGTTCAGAGCGTGGAGGATGGCGTCCTTAGCGCTTCCCGGACAAATCCACCGTTCAAAACCCAGGTTACAGAGGAAGGAACCTGCCCTTTGGTGGAAACCAGATTCCTCTAGTGCATCATATCTAGTTATTACAGCTTTAAATGAGGTACGGTAGGAAGAAGTTTACTTTCTTCACGACCATCAGTCAGACGGGCTGGTTCAGATCTGCAGGAATGATCTGAGTTCATGTGATATTGGAGGAAAGCGCTATTAACACACCCACTCACACCGTGCGTGGAGCCTAGAGCTTTATGCTGCGATACGAGATCAGCAGCTCGACACTGAGAGATAGGAATCTAAAGCGCTTCTGCGTCGCATGTTTTATCTTCCACCGCCGCTAATGTGACTCATTACTCCCTCAGACTGGCTTTTAGGCTGGGGGTAGAAAGGTGACACCTTCACCTCCCCTGCCCGCAGCACACGTCTGTGCTATTTCACGGGGAACCCGGACGGCAGAGACGTGTGCTTTTAGAGCTGCTCTACAGCCGCTTCCTTTTCTAACGCACGCCTGCGCCTCAGCAGCTGGGAGCAGCTTTTAGGCGCGTGGCTCAGGAGCTCGAGGGCGGGAGCTGTTGCCCGTCACCTTCTTACCACGTGCTCCTGCAGGCTCACATGTTGGTTTGCAGGCGAAGCAACGATGCAGATGCCTGCGTACGTTTCAATTTATCTTCAGACCATTAATGAATTTGTTTTGATGACATCAGGCATTAGAATCCTTTTTGAGAACTTATTTCCATCTAGCAAGAAATAGTGAGTAAACGATTTGCAATCTGCTGGTTCTGATCTTCACTACAGTCACAAATAGCATCCGTCCATTCATCCGTTTCCTGACCTGCTCTTTCTCATAAGGGTTCCAGGGGAGCTGGAGCCAAGCCCAGTTAAATTACTGATGTTTAATAGTCCCTTGTCCCTCTGCCCAGTGTTGCACCAAACACTGAGTGTGGAAGCATCTGGTTGAATGTGAGCTGTGTCCAAACACACTTCACTATTCACTGTCCGTGAGCAGTTGCTCTATTTATTCCCAGCGACTGTTCATCAGTTGATCTTTGCTTCCTCTGTGTATACGGTGCTGTCCCAGGCTCACAAGCCTTTTTAACCTGGCCTCCCTCGTTCTGAGGTTCACCAGTGGTTCATGTGTTTTGTTCTTCATTCTTGACCTTTACACATAAACCCGTTTCTCCTGCAGAGAGACATGGTATCTCCTGCAATGAGAGCTTGAACAGAGCCGTCATACATCTGGGAACCAGAACCAGCTTCCAGAGCAACCAATTGGTCAAAATGCTAAAAACGGTCACAAGTGAGAACTCAGCCTGTTCTTTGACCTGTCAGATACAGTTGGTAAAACATCAGTTTCTCTGCGAATCCCTCTCGAGTTCATCCTAAACACGACACAGTTAGTTTGTGCTGGTGGCCGAACCTACGAGGAGCAAGGTTATTGCCCTGTAGGACTGGCTGGGATCTATTTGGGTGGAGAAGTTCACCATCGCTGCAGTGCCCGTGAGCAAGGCCCGTAACCGCAGCGGCTGCAGAGTGTGATGGGCCTGAGCAGCTCCCAGGGTCACAGTGTGATCAAGACGGATTCCATCGCTACGACATATTAGCCTTAGACGATTTCCAGCGGTTGAGTATTAAAACATTTCTGCCTATCTATCCCAAAGGTGTAAAAGCTTGTTTCACACCACACTGCACAACAAACAGGCCCTTCAACGTGCCTGTGTGCCAGAACTGATTGCTAACCAGAACACTCAGCAGTAAAGACCCTGCAGCAAACAGCCAAGAATTTCCACTTTATTACAGAGTGCGGAGCTTCCCACCTTTACACTTAACAGTACATTATGGCTCATAACTCATAATGGAGACCTCTATAAACACCCTAAAAAGAGGAATTGGTTGGTTTGCCCCAGGAGGAAGTGTTATTACTTTTGCTGATTCATGAATTATGGATCAAGATGCTGTATAATCCCGGGATCATAACTACCCCGATCAGCGTGGAGGAAAAGAGGCTGAAAATAGAAGCCAGAAAACTAAAAGAAAGAAAAAAAAAGACAGATGACCTCTTTTACGGCATCATAAGAACAATGCAGCAGCTGCCGTTCCCTCGGATAAACCCCAACCTTCCCTCCACCAGCTCTGACACAACCGCCCTTTTCCACAATCACACAACATCCATTTTGTTGTCTGCAAATCCGTGCACCTTGGCAATTGTGCTCCAGCAGCACGCAGGGGTCCGCGCGAGATGTTACGAGCCTGCTGCAAAATCAGCCTCCTATCTGGTGCATAAATGGATATCGCTAACATCTCTTAGGTAAGTGATTGTATTACAGTGGCTGACGGGACTGAAGCACATCTATTTCAGAGCAAGGTTCTTTGGATTGTGTTAGAGAGCTGAATAACAAGTAGGTCCAGGAAGAGCAGGTGATACAGCAGCTGCAGAACAACTGCTCCCCCACATGACCGCAGGTGGTACTACACCCCCCCACCACCCCTCCTCTTTGAAGAACTGCTCGCAGTCTCTGAGGACACACCTACGCATCAGATGCAATTCAGCTTGCTCACACACTCTCTGCACCGCATGCCCCCATGGAGAAACACTCCCCCTCAATGACAAACCTATGCATGTTACTCATGTCCACAGCAGTGCTTGAGAAAAGAGAAAGACATCATGACAAAGCGAAGCAGCCCTTCTCCTGCCCGTTCTCTGATTTCTAATGACTGAAGCTCCTTGAAGTAGGAGCCGCTCAGTAAACCGTGCACGGCTGAATACACGATGATACAATGACCCGCAGCTGCGTTCAAAAGGCTTTTCAAGTCAAAATGTTGAGACAACATTCATACAGCTGGAGAAATCTCCAGATGGAGAAGTGAGGTTGTCTTTTCCTGAGCCCTGCAATTTTATAAAATAAAAGGCTGTTTCTGTGCCGGCAATGATCAAAGGCCCTTAACTCAACGCTCTAAAATCTCCTTAAATATAACAAATGCTGGAGAGAAATGTACACAGATCAAATAATGGTGAGGAAATTTGGTTAAGTAGAGCCGAGTGTGGGGTTCATCCAGACGGACCAAGATAAACTCAGAATGAACCTGTGGCTCCGCTTTGCTGAGGAGCTTCATTCAGCCCCACAGAGACAAAGGTCTCTGCAAATCAATACAAATGTGCCCTGAGTGGTCATCTGTATCCTATGATGACTCACCGTTGGACTGACGGAGCAGCTTTTTTCCAGTGTGACAATGACAGCATCCCACCGGCTGCACCGTACTGTCACTATAAGAAAACAAACTCGGGCTGTCGGTGAGCATCTATGCAACATGTTAAATCCTGTTTCCACCATCCATCCATCATACGACGGCGTAGAGCCGCTGGAGCCGATGCCTGCCGTCACCGGAGAAGACGCGGGCTACACCCTGCAAAGGTCGCCAGTCCATCACAGCCACAGACGACTACACCCAGACCCAATTTAGAGACGCCATTAACATGACTGCGTGTCCGGCACTTACCGGACGAGTACGGACGAGCACCTGTTGGTTCCACAGTTACTTCTCCTCCTGCAGCTGATGGACGTAAGTACAGTATTAGTCAACTGATCGCCCTTTGTGATGTGTTCAAGTGACATCTGCATCTCTCAGGTGTTAAACTGGACTGTGATCTGGTGACTGTGCAGATGACAGCAGCCATCGTCACACTCATCAAGTATCAGCTGCCAATGAACGAGCCAGCAGACATGTGGACGTGCAATGTTTGGAACAGCACCGGTGTAAATGTTAAAATCAGTAACGACACGGTGTGACTCACTATATCAGAGCCGTCATTATTATTATTGGTATGAGTGATGCCCGTGTGCTTCCTATGATGACGAGTCAAGCTGTCTGCTGGCGTAATCTCTGTTTTGTCTGTGGTTCTAACGGAGTTGAAGTATGACAGTTGCAAAGTCCTCCAAGCCTGATGACTGTTATTATATTTCTTATTTCCTTCAATCAAACCACGCGGCACAATAACGTGTGTCGCCACAACACAATCTCCCTCATACAGAAGAACACCCTGAACAACTGATCCAGGGTCAGAGGAAGAACCTGCAGATGGTATGACATCAATCTTCATTGTCACCTTGGCATTTGTCAGTGACGTCCTTCGAAATGAGATTAGACGACAAACGGTCCTAACGATAAGTAATGGATCCAGTCCTCGTGGATTAGTAGTGGTTAGGTTGAAGCCGATCAAATGTCGCTTCTTTATTTCCTTCAGTCACGTTGAGCACTTTGCTCTGAATGACTTCTGCTGCCTGGGTTGTCTAAACACGAGGGACGCAGTTATCTCACCTCTCTCTGTTGTTCTTAACGAGCAGCGTACGACACATTCAGGTGGAGATTTCTCAGTTTTCAGCTTAGCTGAAGCAAACTCAGTTCTCTGTCACTAATTAACATTCGCTCCGTGGAACTGTGGAACAAAAGGAGACGTGGGTGTGGTGCTGTCAGGAGTTCGATGCCTGCATGGCTCCTATCTCTGCTATACAACTTCCATCCATGCTGTACATCCACTCGGGCCTTTGTTCAGTTCAGCTCCATTTTATTTATATAGCAGCGATCACAACAAAACTCCCCCAAGGCCGTTTGCATCATCCTTTATAGAGCCTCACCAGCCTTGAGGCTTTCTTTGCATTTAATGTTACATCAGACCCGTAGTCATTGTCGGTTTTCACTGACGTTCTTTGAACCAAACACTGGGGGTTCTTATGTTTAGTCTGGGGCCTTGAGAGAATTAAAGGTGTGAACTCCTCCAGTTGCGCTCGGTGTGAATGCAGCAGGACGCAGCCTTTATTGTTCTGCTTTCTGCCTCTATAAATGCAAAATTGTGAAAAGAATGATCCACAATTTTGGTCGCATTCACTGAAGTGACACTCATCTGGGCTGAGAGACGAACACTGTGTTGACGACTTTATTACCAAGTTTAAACACAACGACATGACAGCTAATTAGGGAGCAAATTGCCCTCTGCAGACACACGATATGCCACGAATTGTTCGTCTGTTAACAAGGTTTTCGTGTCAGAGCGCAGGGAAAACTCTGCTTTACATTCAACCGTAAAACAAACAGGTACACACACACACACACACACACTCTGCCTGTGTCGTGTACAAATATATATAAATAAACAGCCAGCATAAAAAACTCAAATCATGTCAGCGTCTTCTTTTATTTTTAAATAAAACTACGACGCTGAGCAGTGGCTTGACTTTTACAGAACAGTGACCTAACCTTTTCAGGTCCGATCCACAGGGGACTAGAAATAAGTGAAGGAAAGGGCATCTGCATTCTGCACATCCTGCCACAGACGGGCGGCTCTGCTCCCACACTGCAGTGTCAAAACTCACTGACGGCTCCTGAACTCATCTAAAAATATTCTCATTAGATAAAGAGTTTGGCTGAGGAATAAAAAACAAGAGACATGCTGTCACACTCATTACTGAGGCTGTGTATATAGAAAAAGAGGAAGCTTTTCCAGCCCAGTATCTCATGAATTATCTTTATTATGGCTGATTCTGCATGTCCACAGTCAAAACCAGTGACAATGTCCAAAATGTGGTGAAGCTTGGAAAAGCCAGTGTGTTGTTCATATGGGAGTCTGAAAAATCCCCAAAGGTCCACGCTTGTCTAACCATAAAAGACAGAAGAGAGACACAGACACGTAAAGAATTTATGTGAGATGACAAATAATTTATTTCTGCCTTTGGCCTCACATTTATTTACTTTTAGATGATTTAGTTCCGCAGAAAGGACAGGGAATAAGTATGAGGTGTGCAAATGGTGTCACATGTCTACACAGCAGGTGAGATTCAAGGGTCTTGACACATCAGGAGCTAAAGACAGACTA
Organism: Macropodus opercularis; assembly: GCA_030770545.1. Lineage (NCBI taxonomy): Eukaryota > Metazoa > Chordata > Actinopteri > Anabantiformes > Osphronemidae > Macropodus > Macropodus opercularis. The sequence goes on along the minus strand of CM061090.1, from coordinate 5,879,038 downwards.
GGCTGTAACCCTGCAGGTGGCAGTAGTCAGCGTAGCGTTGTTCTGTTTTATTTATTCACAAAAAATACACTTAGGACTCTTCAGGGTTTATTAAAGAGAAACTCAACATCCCCCTAATGCACCAGGGGGCAACAGTGGGGAGGAAGAACTCCCTTTAAGGGAACCGGGCTCCGAGTGAGCGGCCATCTGCCTCGACTGGTTGGAGCGAGTGGAAAGTGAAGAACCAGTGGGTTCGGGGAGGACGATCAGCCACTTCCAGGTCCAGGTGCTGGTTTCACAGCGCTCTCACCCACCACAGAGAAACTCGTGTGAACAGACGTCCCCTTCGACAGCCCTCCATGTATTTATGCCCGTATTGAAATTCACAGCACGCTGTCAGATTGTTCAGTACCTGGCTGTGAACCTACACATACACTACTCACCGTGAAGTTTCACCAGCTACTAGTCAGTGTTGAGAAGAGCACAAGAAGCAGCTCTGATGACGTGGGAGTACTGTGGGCTGACTGCTCACAGAATAACAAATCTGACATTTACTGTATATTTCAAGTGTTTTGATCAAGCATCATCACACACAGCAACAGGTTTGACTGACTACTGACATTTCTGGCTTTGACACATTTAATATCACAGTTATTCAGTGTTTCTTCCACACAGAAGGATCCATCATTCTCTGCTCTGCAGACTAGACTAAGGGCCGTCTGTTGCATGTAGCTTGTGCTTTACTGAAGGTTAGTGACAAGTAAATATCCTGCTCCACTTAAAACCCATCCTCAGTGATGCTCCCTGGTCCCTCCATGTCGTCCTCGTGAACACGGAACTTGAACTCATCTCAGTTAACGCTGCCACACTTTCATGGCAGAAATATTAACGCGGACCCACAGATGAAACAATTCAGTAAATAAAGGTCAAAGGTTAAGGCTGCTGGGATCTCAAATCCATCGCATTTTTGTGAATATAATATCCCAGGAATGTCTCAATAGAATTAATTCAGATCACAAGCACAAACTTCAAATCAGGGGTGAACTGGTTTGATTTTGGTGGCCAAAGCTCAACTGAGGTCCACATGAAGCCAACGTTTTCACAGACTAGCCTGTAAACTGCAGCTGGATTGGTTGTCAGATGGAAAAAGTTGCGAGTAATTATAGTTTACAATTTACAATCTGAGGCTAAGTAGCCATCTCTTATTTCCCTGAAGAGCCAATAACACCAAGCATTCCAGGCTGTGGACCAGAGCTACTGTAGGTCACCCTGGGACTGCACCATACGCCGCATGCTGTAAACTGCTAAACTGATATTATAGCTAATTCCGTGTGTTCAGTACCCAGGGACTGTAGGCAGCAACAATTAGAGGATGGGGCTATAGGAAGCAAATCAGGTGATACTGAGGATAACTGGATACCGACTCTGCATCTCAGCCTGTGGAGTAACTGTGTGTAAGTGTATGTTAAATAAGTATATTTATCTTGAAAAGCTGAGCAGCTCAGTGTGAACCTTCTGTACGTTACTAAATAATAAACAGACTGGGGGGGGGGAGCTTGGGGAGGCTGCCGGGGGGCTTCATAAATCACAGCTACAGAATAGGTTTAGTATCAGCTGCTGTATGAGAGCAATCTAAAAGCAGGAGCCCTCAGAGGCTCCGCTGATTTTAATCATTTCTTGTTTCAAACTGAGCTGCTACAAAGAGCTGCAAAACAAGCCGAGCCATGAAATCGACAAAAGTATTCTCTGCTGGACGCGAGACGTTGTGTGTGTTATGCATAACATGAAGCTGATTTCTAGCTGGGCGACAAACAGATGATAAATTATTAGGTACTTCATGTGTCACATCTTAAAGGGCTTTTATTGTGGAAAGTCAGAAGCATTTGTTTGGGGTTGAGGTGATGATGATCTTCTACTGAACTCTACGTAAACAACTGATGGAATGCAGGCTGGTATTGTAGTTTCTGTTCAGTTTCTGGGGAAAAGGTTTATTACACCCAGTAAATAGTTTAATCGCACAACGTTTTGTGTTTATTTGGAAACTTAAAAACCTTATCTTACCTTAATCTTAACTGTAAGTAGCAGCTTTCCTTCATCTCAGAAAGACTATATTTTTGTTCATTCTGTTCCCAGGCAGAATTTTTCAGACGTGGTCCTACTGGGAACTCGAAAGCACGTATTTAATCTTTGTCTTGGCCTCGTCCTTTCCTTTCTACACATTCTGTCTTTCCAGTGAAATTTATAGAACAAATTGAGAAATTCCTAAATTCTACGTTCAGGCTACTCGTATATTTCTGAATGGTTAGTCCTTTGCAGGGTCAGATTTGGGGAAACAGGTTTGTATAATTTTAGAAATGTTATTAGATACATTGAGATTCTATGGTTGATGTGATTGATTGAACAGAAACTAATCATATAAAGTTCCTTTTAAATTGAATATGGTTTAATTTTGTCCTAATTGTCATTTTTGTGAATACAGTATTTCTTCATTCTTCAAATAAAAATGTTTTGTGGCAAACTTTCTGAGCAAACAATGTTCAAGCAGTGTAAGTGCTACAGTGTAGAGCACGAGACGTGTGAAGAGCTGTTTCCCCGCGTCTGAGACCCAGTGAAGCGGTGAAACACTGCTCTAATGATCCGGGGACCTGCTCAGCATGTGCATGTCAGCGAGCTCTACATGCTCTCTGAGCTCCGTAACGTGCTCTTTGTGTTTAAGGCCACGGCTAATGATGGCTGCAGCTAATTACGGAGGCGTTACTGCTTAGCATTTCCCAGCCAACTGTGATCAATTGAATTATCAGGAGAACATCCCTCTTTGACCAGAGGCCCAAACAAAACAGTGGAACGGCTAATGTCAGTCTGTGGACGTCTCTCTTGTTATTGATCATTTTCACGCGCGGCGCTCTGAGGGGACTCACTACGTGCTCTCATGCTGTGCTCGAGCGTTGAAATTGAAAGCAGAGATGCCTCCAGGCCTCCTGTTTATAATCAGTTTGTATGTTGTTGGAATTAGTCAGGACATGGCATCTGTCTCCTTAGAGACTCGCCTGCCCTGCAGCATACAAGCATGAAATGTTGTTGTGTGTGTGTGTCGTACGTAATGCAGAGGAAAAGTATCCCCAGTGAAAATTATGCACGGCAGAGAAAAATGACAGCAGCAGATTGGAGACAAAACGTGTCAGACTGTCACGGTTCGTTTTTAAATAAGACAGCAGCTCCATGCTGACAGAAAACAAATAAAGCCGCCGCGCGACAGCGAGTGTCGCTGAAATTATTCAGGGATCAACATGTTGGTTTATAAGGACGAACACAACATCTGAAAAAAAGATATTAAAATGATAAAATGTTAACGAGTCAAGATGTCATTTGATATGATATTGATGATGGTTTTCCTGCACATGAAAGACTAGAGTCATATTTGTCATTTTTATCTTTAAATAAATGGTTTTTTAGAGCTGTGTTAATTTTCTGTCCAAGGTCAGAACCGCACTCAGATCCAGAATGTGAGTTTATTATAGTCGCAGGTTTACAGCAGCTCTACACTAGAGCATGTTAAGCATCAAAACATGTTTTTAGGAAATATGGAAATATTAGAAAATTAGCAGCAGGTTAGACATTAGATTTTTTTAAACTCTCTAAACTCCATTAACCTGTCAAGCTGACATGGACAGTTTCATCTAGAGGAGACACGATGAGACACACAGAGACATGAAACAACTAAACAGACGTGAAATGACCAGAAAACGCAACACTAATAAAAAGAAATATAAAATGAACTCAAGGAGACAAACACTGTGAGCGACTGTGCCTGAACATTTCCACTATTTAACTATATTCTTTTCAAAACGGACTCCATCAGTTCAGCTAAAGAACCTTTGACACTGACGCTTTCACTAGAGGGTGAGCGTACAAGGAGCAGCCCACCTGTATCGAATGCCATATACAATATTGATAAGTTAGTGCAAATTAAAAAGAAACGCTCTCTAGGATCAATATGAGCTGAAGATTGGACTTTGCGCGTGGTCAAGGTCAGCCTTTGCTCTCCGGTCTGGTGCTGGACCAGCTGACATGACGCCTGTGTCCCGCACGAGTTCAGGTATCGATTGGACCTGTAAGTGGAGCCTGGCTGCGGTTGTGCTGTAGTGGATGGTGACGTCACCCACTCCGAGGCGAGATGAGGATGTCTTTCAGGGCTCTTAATCATACAAAAGCCTTGTATCCATTCACAGATGGAATTTCAGCTTTATTTTTGGAACTGAAGATAAATATTTAACGAGTCTGAAAACCTACAGTGTGAGAACAAGACTTGTAACTAGCTCCAAGGTTTGGCATGCAGCAATAATTCATGACTGTAATTTTACCAGTGAATACATTCTATGGACTACAGACACTGTACGACTTTACACCCAAGCTAAAGTGAATTCCTGATGTGATTCATTCTCATTCCCAGGGCGTCTAATGCTGATGTTTTGTCAAAGCTGCTGGAGCCTCGAATCTACACACGAGGCATCTGCGTCTGACGAGGAGCCTTTTTACTGTCTGTAGTGTTACATTATAGCGATGCGCAGGAAAAGGTTCTTCTTAAATTATTTCTCATGTAATAATAATCTAATAATGAAATTCAATTGGTTTATTCAGCACCAATTCAAAATGATTCTACGAGTCATTTCAAGGCACTTGACATATTACAGTGAGGTTTCAGACCTTCCAGAATATCAAACATAGATCAAAATGTTTCAATTCACATCAATAAACACAACAAAGGGAAATATTATACTTCATATACAACATTTATTTCATGTCCACCTTTACCAGCTGCAGTAACTTTGTCCTTAATGTGTATTTATTATCACATATTTGGTATTAGAAATTCAGATATAAAGATTTTACAAACAAACCCTTGATGACCTTCGCCCCAAACGCGCATAGGCCGTTTGCAACTACTCTCACATGTGACTAAAATCAGCACCTATGGAGCCACTGCCCCCGTCAAATGTGGTGAAACTGGCAGCAGGAATCATTTGGCATTGCATCATTATGGCAGCTGTTGTATCATAAACCCTGATTCATAATTCTAGGACAAAGTCAGATTATTTGGGGCTTAAACACACAAAGAGTCAGTTAAGTTTAGACAAACTAATAAATAGATGGTTGGGAAAAAATAAGGAACATAAGCTCTTCCTAGATGCAGGAGCATTATCGTCATGGGAATAATAATGATGGTGAATGGCTAAAGGTCTGTGGGTGGTGGGTTGTGTGACCTAACCTTCCACGTTGACCTCCTCCTTTTTTAATACTCATTATCTAACTGTAACAATACGCTACTGTTGTTGCTACACCCAGGTGCAAACTGCATAGGCTTTCCTGCACAGCAGCGCAGTCTGTGTTGTGCTGGTGAGTTGCTTGTCTGTTGTGTTGTGTTCGCACAGGCGCTAACATTTAAAATGCTGCCGTCCTCTATTGGATGTGAAGTTGTCCAATTACACCCAGACCAAAACTTTTAGCCCCTTTCTTTCAAGCAAACGTGTCCCATCACAGAAAGCGATTGTGTTTCGCCTCGGCCTAAATGTGATACAGAACACGCTTTTCTTCCCCTTCCTCTGCTGCCCGAGCATCCGTTCTGAGAATCACAATGACTGCTTCTCCCCCTTGCTCCTCCTAAAGGATATCCAATTTTCCCTTCCCTAAATAGTTTGTCCTCCACTGTCCTGAGGAGACGCAGTGAGATTTCAGAAACTGCGAGAGACGATGGGCTGCTGCTCATTCCTGTGATCGATGCAAACAGTCCTTTCTTTGTGGGGGGGTGGGGGGATCGCTTGCCTTGAGATGTCACTGTCCTCGAACGGTCCCGAGTCTGTGAAGTCACTTCAGCTTGCGCTTAGAAGTAATTCAGTCAAGGCTTGTTGTGTAGTTGTGCAGTAAAGCAACTCTTTCTGATGTCTGATCTTTAATTAGTCTCACAGGATCAGGGCTTTGCTGCGAATCCCTCCACAGTAATACTGATGTACCGTGTTCCAGCGAGGTGAGTCATCCTCATGCAGATGTGCAGCATCCTGACAGCTGCACACTGGCACAGCGTTGACGTGATTGTCCTAATGACCTCTCAGCGATCCGTCACCTCTCTCCGCTCACCCAGCGTGTTTCTGTTTTGCTTCTTTGCTCCGTGTCCTCACACCCACATGCTATCCGTCCATCGCGCCCTCAGCCTCGCTGCTCTGCTTTCAATTTCACTTTGATTCCTTCCTCCCCAACTCGCCTCAGCTCGCTTTTTTTTCTATCTACGGAAACGATTTGATCTTTTTAACAGATTCACTTTATCTCAATAACCTTGTGGTGTCTTTCTGGCAACATTTTTGTGGAGGTATTACAGGGAGGAGGGGGGAGATGGGGTTTGCTTGCGCCTCTGAATTACTCAGAAGTGTAATTACCCCTCGTTTCCATGCAAGTACAGAAACATTCAGCCCACTTCTCGCAGTGGATGTGATTCAGATAATAAATGATGTCCCCCCATCATTTTTCCAAAAGTGCCTCTTAATTATAACTTTGCTCTGGATAATGAGTCTGATATCTGTAATTGGACGTCTTCATTTCTTTTATCCATGGATTTCATAGTCTGTGGGATGAGAGTGTGTCCAACACATGTGCTGTCTCTAACTAAGCATCATCATCGTCATCGCCTCAGACTTGAATAAAGTGGAGAACTACCAGCTGTTTTAACCAAGAGACATAATTAAATCATAGCTCAATTCAACAAGGTGGGTTTACCTTGTGTTAACATGGGGGATATGTAGATAAGTCCAGGAGCCAAGATGTGGGCGTTTGAGGAATACGTTTCCTCGCCTGCACTGCTTGAGCTCAGACACATTTGCAGGACTTTTTATTTTTTCAATTGGACGATCTCAGTAATCTCATCCATTGAAATCAAAATAAAACTTTTACAATTAAAAACATTTACAATACAAATGTAAATATTATCGTCATACAATGAGTTTTTTTTCTCTACTGTAGTTGGATTTTGAATGAAAACTTCCACAGCTGTTCATTTTTACTACATAAAATATTTTATATTACTGTACATACATGATCACTTTCTTGTACTAGTAGGACAACGTGTAATGTTCATCATCAGCCTCACTGACCAACATTGGTTACAATGTCCTTACAGTCATGAGTCAGCAATTAAACCTGACACTATCTAGTTGGACATCAGCAAGTGGAGATGACCGTTATTATTGTCGTGTGTGAAATATTTCTATTAGTTTCTAAACGAGTACTTAGAAGTTGAAGTCAGTGAAAGCAGAATAATAACAGGAACAATTGTGCTGCCTCAAAACTTAAAACCATCTGCATTAGCCCGCCGTACAAAATGCATTATCTTCTATCCATTATTTCAGCAGCCCACTAACATGTAGCCTCCTCTGATGGAGCTCAGCCCAGCTTTTTCTCCAGCTAATCCACTTCAGGCTAGAATCATAAGCAACACTAAAGGAGCGGGAAATTTGTGCTGACGTGCCAGGAAAGCTGGGCGAGAGCAAAACGCTGAGATTTGCGATGGCAGCGGGTCCATGGGAAATAAATGCTGACTGAAGTTGTTGCAAAGAAGAATTGCACTCCAGGGACTGTGCTTTCAGCGCTAAAACGACAAAGTAGGACTAATAATAAAAGCGCACTGCGGCTTATTATTTGGGTTCTCACATGACGGACTATCAGACATCATGTGGGAGGTGGTTCCTTGTAACTTTTTGGCCTGAAGATTGAGTGACTTAAATGTTGAGTTTAGGACGATCATCCTGTAAAAGATGGTAAACTGTTTCACAACGTTACACGTGTGTAACTACGCGCACACATGCAGCCCTCGTGCTGTCGAAACACGTACTTTATTTTGAAACTCACCTCGCGCCTCTGCTTGGAGAGGAGCAGCAGGTAGTCCTGAGCTTGAGGGTGGAGCCGGACTCAGCAATCAAAGCTCGTGGCTGAGATCTGTCAGAGAACACAGGGAACAGGCAGGAAGGAGCAGGTGAAAGCTAATATCTGAAGGCAAGCATTGCGGGTTTCTATAGCTTCCAACAAACAGACCATTACATTGAACAAGACTGATCCAGGTGAACTGCACAGAATCAAAATCAGTCACCTCTGTATCTTATCCCTGTTTGGTGAATATTAAGTCTACTATTAATACATAGTTATTGGTAACGTAAAACATGGAGTCGGCCTTTATTTATGATGAAAAGCCGATTATACTGTACACCTATAGGCTATACATAGAGGTTTTATTATGCAGCTAAAAAGCCAGATTTAGAAACACAGTAACAACTAATTGATTAGCTTCATGAAGCCAGCTTTTGTCAGCAGACAATGGGGAACAAACACAGAGAGCTATTGATACGGTGTTTACCTGAAGCACTGGCAACACCTACTGTCAAACACTGTTACTGTGATTGCACACTTTTGGTTTATTACATTCAAGGAGATTCACAGTAAGCTGGTTAACTGGGAAGCCTGTACATGTGAACACAGGCTGCATCGTTTGCCAGGAAACCTTTATGTAAAACAGCGTCTGCATGTTATGGATTTTAGCTTCAATCATCTTCTTGGCCCTACTCTTGGCTACATGAGGCCTTTGACTCCTTGCTGTCGCAACTCTTCTTCAATATGGCTCTGGTTGCTTAGGCGTGCTGTGTTGCGCTTTTATTTTGAAATGTATTACCGGAATCAGCATGTTTACCTCACTTTAGTCTTGAGTTAATGACAAATAATGTCCACACATACAGTTTCGCTGCCATTTACATACATCTAATTAATAATAATAATTAATTGGTTGTTTGTTTATCTGTAAGTGATGAGTAAACGGGTTTGTAAACGTGGTGACGTCACGTCCTGTTCAGGTAGCTAACGGTAGCTAGCTAAGCTTTAGCCCTCTGTAGTTGTTATAAGAGGTTCAGTTCAGCCTTATAGACGTCTGAAGAGTTGGCACGCGATCGTTCCAGGCATAAACATTGGTCCAACGTCACGATTACATAAAGATTATGTAATACACAGCGGAACTTCAGAAATGACTTAGTATGAGCCTTGGAGGTAAAACGACTAAATGTTACATGTGTGAACGTTGACGGGGTGAAAGCGGCGCTGGGACAGTAACGCTGCGATCGGCTGCGGTGAAGTCAGCCAGAGTTCGGTCCCGCAGCGGGATGACAGGCTGCTGGGTCGAATCCTCACTGACATAACGCTGCCGTTAAACGACACACGTTCGGCGTGAGGCACTAGCATCACCTGGCTAGCTGCGTAGCTGGGTCACAGTAATGAAACAGATGACAGATTAGTTTAAAGTTATGTCGGTAACGTCTGCGTTTATGACGACATGACAGATGAGTTTGGGTTGAAGCACGTGACTAGATGTGAAAGTATCCCACTGATGAAAACACAGTGATGATGTCCGCACATGGCGACTGACGCTCGTGTCCTACCTGTGCAGGTGATCACAATGCTCAACCTGTCTTTTGCTGCCTGTGGTTTCCTGGGGATCTACCACCTGGGTGCCGCTGGCGCCTTCCTCCTCCATGGGGCCAGGCTGCTTGCCTCCCTCCGGGCCTGTGCAGGAGCCTCGGCGGGGGCCCTGGTTGCGGCCGTCGTGGTCACAGCTCCTGACAAGTTAGAGGTAGAGTGTTTAAGGTCTGAAGCTTGAACTCGATACAGCGTCCACAGATCAGTGAAGTGATGTGGACATGTGGGACACAAGCGAGTTACATTTTTCATTGTGATAAGTTCTTTTGCAGACAGGAAGCTGTATTAGCTGTCATGCTTCATCTTTCCTCTGTAAATAGTTTTAATGTTATTATTAAGTAAAGGCTATAGCTTCCTATCTATTATAATAAATTGGTGCCATCCCTGTGTTCGTCTCCTTGCTTTCAGCGCTGCAAAGAGTTCACCTACAGGTTTGCTGAGAGCGTGAGAGGACAGCCGCTTGGAGCCATGACACCAGGACACGACTTCATGCTCACGCTGCGGTAACGAGTCAGCAGACATCACTTCAACGCTGATAAATGCTGTTTCACCACAACCCAGATTAGCATTCGCACAGCAGTGCAACAGGACAGTAGCCGACACGATTCCTACGGCACCTAGTCTGATTTGGAAACCTTTTAAATCTTCTCCTGCTAGTTTATATTAAAAAAAAAACAATGTAGTTGGTATCAGGCTATTTCCAGTAAGAGTCTGTGCATTCAGGGGATGCTTGGGATGGAAAGTAATGAAAAGTCATTTTAAAACCTTCAAAACTGGAAATTATACAAAAGTGGAAAGTAGCTCATAGTTTCATGCCTTCTGAAGCCTACAACATCTACACTACATGTTAATAAAACGTTTAAATATTGATTTTATTTATACTGAATGATGGTTGAACTGCACGTTTACATGTTTTCAGCTGCACTGGAAGTTTCCACCTTCAAGACAAAAGGATTAATTAATAAAAGCCGTATTTGCTAACTAACTGAGTGTAAAAACGAACAGCACATCAATTCATTTCCCATAGGATGAGCACCAGATCGCTTAGACCTTTGATGGACTCGTGTAATACTTTACAGCTAGATACCAACTCATTTCTAATAAATGATGAGGTACATTTCCAAGAAAAGGTTTTGCACATAACCACACATGGAAAATAACAGCAGTAATAAAAGTCTCGTGTCATCACACTAAAGACCTGAGACCAACTCTAGTTATGCATGTGGGCTTAGACTGAGGCAGCAAAAAGCTTGAATTCCCCGTGTAAACAACAGCTGGAGGATCATTTCAATGGCTCAGTGACCTGTAATATTAAAATGCCACTGGATCGTCTGTTAGCTCGCTGTAACCACCAGTCTGCAGCCATGTCCCAGAGCCCTCTCACAGTAGGAGCACTACACCACACAGCTACTGTATGATGGGCTAGACCTGTAGGAGGAGGCTACAGTAGCTCTGTATTACGAGGTTGATGCTCAGCCTGGTGCAGGCAGCTGTGAGATCCAGGAGGCTGATGCTGGAGGGTGAGCGTTATTCGCTGGCCGTAGACAAAGCCACCGCTGGCGTTCTGAAGCTATCAGGTACCATTTTATTGATATGTTCATTCTGGGCTTATCATACACTGGGTGTCAGTTGGGATCAGATGATGAATAAAGTTAAATTGTGATGCCTCGCTGCTGATAGAAACATCCATGTGATAAAGAGCATTTCATTCCAATGTCAGCTAGTCGGTTAATCTGGTTATGTTTATAATGAGTTAGTACTAAAACCTATTAACACCTTACATTAAATGAAACCCTAAGTCTGTGTGTTGTGTATTAAGCTGATTATACTGTTCATTCCTTCATTAGTATGCTTCAGTGACTCTGTAATGCAACAGATTGAGTATTAACTACATGTTGCCGTGTTTATGACGCCCTGCGGGGATGTTATTATTAAAAAGCAGACAAATGAGCATCTGTGTGTGGTTGGTCTCCAGGGAGGGGATAGAGGAGGTTCTGCCCGGCGACGCTCACATCCTGGCCACCGACCGCCTCCACGTCTCCATAACACACTCCAGAAGTGGCAAGAACCACATCGTGTCCAGGTTTGCCTCCAGGGAGGAGCTCATAAAGGTGACACAACTCCCCCCACACACATACACACACTCTTTAAACATCACACTTTCACTTTTATTCACTCATAAATATTGTCTTACATCCTGAGCTCCGCAACGTGATTGCTGCGTTTTTACGGCCTTGACCAGAAAGCGATAATGACAAAGTCGATACTTTGTGTAAAGCCTGCTTGTACATGAAGTAAATCTTTCATGTCCTCGTCCCATGTGAGCCTGACGAACTGCTCCCTCTTTTCTTCTCCAGGCTCTACTGGCCAGCAGCTTTGTGCCTGTCTATGCAGGACTCAGACCAGTGGAGCTCAGAGGACAGGTGATTTCAAAATGAAAGTCCCATAGTTCTAACTGGAAATGGCTTGACTCACATTTGTTGCACTGTAAAAACACAACAATAAAAAATAATCATAAATGACTTAACACTAATAAATCTGTGTTTAGGACAAATCAGACAACGCACACACACAGAATCAATCAAAGTAAAAGTTCAGTTCAACACATTGGACATCATCTGATATTCAAAGTTATTTAAATATAAATGTATTTCTGTTTCAGTATGTTTTAAATAGCTGTAGAATAAATGAGAATAGAACAGAGCTCTCATCCTGCTGTGGCTAAAGCTTTAGCACCATCCACTCATCTCTACAGGTCTAAGGACAGCAACACTCTGCTCCCTCTGCTTTCCTTCCATCAGAAATGGATCGACGGAGGCTTCTCTGACAGCCTGCCGGTCTTACCCGTGGGACGAACCGTCGCCGTGTCGCCCTTTGCCGGACTGCAGGACGTGTGTCCCGTCCACAGGGGGCCCTTCAAGACACGACTCAGACTGGCCAACATGGACATAATGGTGAGAATGGGTTCATTTCTTCAAGTCAGTCCGACCTGGGGAGTCTGACACATGAAATCTGGGTATATGTTAAAACAAGGCTTAACATTGTGATGTTTAAATGAGCTGCGTTAAAACCGAGTAAAATATTCAGTCAGCATTCAGCTTATTAGAATATACGTATTTATAGAATTTGCCACAGCTAAGGACACAACTCACGGTGGCTGGTTGTCATAGTAACAGAACAGCTTTCTGGGGCTCAGGAGAGAGCAATAATGACCATCAGAGCAGAAAGGGTTTACACGCATCAGCCCTCGACAGCCTGAACCCAGTGAATCCACAAAGTGAACTTAAATTAGACTCAGTACCAACCGACTGATGAAGTCAGCTGTCAACCAGACAGTTTCTGGACTATCAACACATAAACAGGAGGCTCATGTGTAATTTAAATTGGATTCTCATCTAGGGTAGAATGAAATGATACGAGCAGGTATGTGTTTATAGAGTATATGTATAGGTTTCTTGTGTTAGATATTAGATGAGTACAGGTACCATGAACAGAGGCGCCATCATCTGAAAACCACAGATCTACAGTGTTCTCCTTAGTGATGGGATGTATAAGGTTTGTGTGTGGTATCATTTAATATGTTTCATATAACAGTATACTGCACGTTTGCTATATATAAACCGCTTTCCAGAATTCACTCCTTTTCTACAGTGCAACTAAACGTTTAATTTGTGATTGTTCTGTTTATTAAAACCTCAGTTTTTACTGATTTGCTGCCTTTTAGAGAAGGCTCTTACTTGAAATGCGGACTGTATTGTATCCCTGTGTGCTCTGTCTGATTTCCTCAGTTCTCTGTGGAGAACCTCCGACGTCTGAACCAGGCTCTGTTCCCTCCACCCAGCAGCAGCATGCAGTCTTTATGTGAAGAAGGTTTCAATGACGCCTTGAGGTTCCTGAAGAGAGAGGGCTGGACGAGCTGACGTCCAGGTCGAGAGCAGACGCGAAACACAAGAACAAATTTATCGATTTTACTGGATTTATTTCTTGTGTGATTTTAGTATTTCTAAAGGAAATAAAAAATATATCAAAACGGTTTTTCCAGGGCAGTGATGTTGTGGAGAAACTTCAAACACATTGATCCAGACCTGCGTGTGGACTGAGCCTCACCTGCCTTGGTTTGTTTCGCTGAGGTGTGTTTTTTGCAGGATCAAGGCATCAGCCGAGCACGAGAACATGCGCATCATTTCCATCTTTAAATTAAACCTGTATGGCAGCAGCTGAATGTGAAGAAAAGCTTCGGTCGTTTTGCAAGGACACATTTAATTTCTCTCAGCCTGAAGCAGTGAGAAAAAAATGAGGAACACCAGACATCGCAGCACTTCAGGGGACGTCCCCGGCGCCATCGTGCGCGTCGGGGGGCTCCATGTGCTTTTACTGAGCTGCTGGGTCATTGTTTGATTTCCTCCAGCATCAGGACACGTGAGCAGGTCATCACAGCCTGGCGCTTCGTTCAAGAGTGTTTTAACTGAAGCATATTGATCCACACACAGTTCAGCTATTAATGCTCGAAAGGCTCAGACACTAAATAAGGCCTTTGTTACACGGGACACAACATATCAGCACAGTGTGAAGACGCGGGTGCTCGGTTTCGGATATCGATACTTTAGCACTTTATGCAACATGAAACAAAAGCCAGAGCAGAGTCACGTTTTCAACATATGCTTTGTTGCTGAAATGGTTTACAAATGTAAAACAAATCCCACAGTTCAAATCTAACTAACGTTATCCTGCGTATTTAAAGGTCTTGCATACTAACTGCAGCGTAACTGCAGTGAACCTGTAGCATTATTCAAATGTGACACCGTGTAGGAGCCTTTAGAGGCTTGACCGTTCCCTGTGGAGCCCTTTTCCGAGTTTGCCTTTTTCCCACATTTCATCTTGTTGCTGTCAGATCAGAACTGTTCTTTTCTCCGCTGCTGTCAGCTGTCGTTTCAGTGAGATCCTCCACCTCGTTCACCTCCAGCTTTTATCTGAATTAACGTCATGTCCGGCTCCACAACACATCCATCCCCATCTTCAGCATCACTCTTGGCCCCTTCATCACCACTAGCTTCCGGAGTCTAACAGGGCCAATAATCAAACCTCCTCTGAATGATGACACAACAATAGTGTCTAATTAACAGTCAGATAGTTAAAGGACGTTTTATGCTCATTTTTGTCTCTTTGAAATCTAAAAGCACTCACCTAAAAAAGGTAGATGGGTTTTCTGGGGACAGCAGCTGCAGACCAACATCAAACCATAGACAGAATAAATGTTCAAACTGAAATTAGATTTTTGGGGAAAATAATCTGTTTTTGTGGCCACGTATTTTTCAGAAAACAACCAGATTATTTCAGCACGACAGCACCAAACCGCACTCTGCAAGTACAGTATCACAGCAGCATGGCTCCAGGTGCTCAGCTGACCTGTGTCCAGTCCAGACCTGTCACCCATTGAAAATTATTTGGCACATTATGAAGAGAAAATACGATAAAGGAAACAAACTGAGCATCTGAAAACCTATACGAATCAAGCACAAGGTATTCTCACAGCCTCAGGTAGTAAAAGCTCTCAGAGTGCTGGTAATGGAAGATGTAAGACTCATAACAACCAGTGTTTTTAAGCTTTAAATACAGTATATGATTAACATATAAATAAAAACATCAACGCTGACTGCAATAAACCTCAACAGTGTGATGCACACGGGCGAACCCCTGCTGGGTTATGTAAGGCCGCCTGCTGCTTCTCATCATGAGACTCAATTAAGGCTCATCGGGAGTTTCCACCCGCAGCCAAAGATTGCACACGATTCTGGATGTTAGATTCCACTTCCACTTGTCGTGAGCACCTGCAGTGTGAGGTCAAAGGCCAAATCCAGTAGTACGAGCTGCAGGGACACGGTCTGGAAGACGCTACACGGAGTAGTTTAAGGCGTTGTTATTTCTAAAAGGATGCAGTCCACCGGGTGGACTCTCTACAAGTCTGAAGTCAGTTTTGGAAATGTGACTGCAGCCTCTAATCACATTACAGTCGGCTGAGATCAGATGAGCAGCTCACAAACAGCAGAAACAAGCCTGTGTCCTGAGGGGCTGACAGAAACCAGCTAATGATCATTCTCCCTGCGTTATGGAGGGAAGGTTGTTTGTTCTCCACTTGGCTGCAAGATGTGCTTTGTCAGTCTATTATAGTTTATTTTATTATTGAATAATTTTTTTATTTCTATCTCATGTTTTTGGTTATTTTGGGACAACAGGTTTATAAAATCTGCTTCCAGATTGAGTTGAGGTTATTCATGGTTTTCCAATGCAACACAAAGTGTTTATGTACTTAATTACATTTGCTGTTAATGACATACTGAGTCTCCCCATCTCCATCCATCCAAACCACGTCATGACCCCTGACCCACCCGTGCTTTACTAAACCAGGCTTCACTTGGTCGAAGGGGTAGTGGAACCAAGAGAGCGAGAGGTGGGCTACACGCCGGACAGGTCACCAGCCCGACACAAGGCCAACACAGAGACACACGACCAGTCGCAGTCACACCTACAGATACTCAGAAGACGCCACATGACCTAAACGCACGTCTTTGGACTGTGGGAGGAAGCAGCAGAACCCGAGCAGACACCGCACAGAAAGTTTGGAGGTGAGAGTCAGTGGTTCACAGCCAGTCAGAGCCAGCGGCCAATTCACTGCTGCCGAGTGACTGATTCGATTATGGTGTTGCTGCCATATCTGTCAGTGACCATTGACACAGTCATTAATAACAACCCGCAGTGTGACCACTGCTACTGGATCAGCTGTAGGTCGACTGCTTTAAAGAGGGCAGATCATCAGACTGATGTTGCGTCATGCTTTACAAGCAATGGAGATGAAATGAAACCTTTTATAGACAATAATAATAGTGTTGATGCTTCACCAGCGAATAAAATTTCCTTTCTAGTGACATAAACCGTCACTTTATCAGAAAAGAAAGGTTTGTAGACCTTGTTCTACAGCTACTGCATAAGACGCAAAGACAGGAAGTTTAAGTTAAATCAGGGCAAATCTTTAGTTCAATAGATCTTAAGCTTTAAAACCTACATTTCTCACAATGCAACCAATACCGTCCCACAGTCAACACCCGTTCAACACCACCTTTCCCAGTATATTGTACATTAAATTGTCTTATTGACATAGCGAGGCATGCAGGGGTTATAGTGACTCTACCAGTGGATGTTTCAAAACCCAGACTAATGAGCTGAAAGAGTTCATCACTATGAACAACATCTAAATCACACAGTCATTTCCAGTATTAACACAAACATTTATCAGATTAGCTTTCAAAAATGTTAACTAATTAAATTACACTGCTAATTACATAGCATTCACAAAACCATCCAATTTAAATCAAGCTGTAACCAATGGCAACATAATTACCTGGTTAAAATCTGTAATAAGACACTGTGGGTACAACAGGTTTCAAGTTTTAATATGATTGCAGAGAATTTCTGGCACTAACAAATTACGCATTTAGTCAGAAACAAGTCTGAAATCGAAATTGTAATTTTTTTTCTAATTTTAAATATGGGGCAGCACAGTGGTCACAGCGAGAAGGTTCCAGGTTAATGTTGTTATGTCACGTTGTAACATATGATGTTATGGTAAACCGGTCGTGGCAAAACATTAGTCAGTTTGCTTTGCTTCCCAGGACAGGAGATAATCATAGTGAAATGTTGAAACTTGATCTGAATCTGCCTCTTGTCCAACCCCTACAGACATTATCTGTCCGATATAAAAATGGACACGTGCTTTTTAGGACATCTCTGGGCTGCAGCATCCTGCCACTGTGTGGACAGTTGTAACAGCCTGCCAAACGCGCTGTTTGAGATGAAAAAAGCTTCCGATTGTGTAGAAACCAACGGACCTGCTGCTTGTGGTGCAAATCACTCCTTGTGCCGTCTTTAATGCAAAAAGCACCGAATGTGTTGCCCCCTCCAAAGAAATTCATGTTGAGACCATGCGCAAGTCCTACAGAATCACCTCAGTTGTGTTGAGATAGAAACATTTCACCATCACTGTTAAATTATAGTCGTACCCTCATGAGACACTACTGGTCCTGTGGGCACTGACAGAGCTGCGTGTGTGAGGAGCAGCAGGGCTGCAGCCAGGGCTTCCACATTACGTTCCATGGAGATATCTGGCTCTCCACGGGCTTCACCGACCGCTGGTGCCTCTCTGCGGCCTCCTTCATCACCGCCAGGATGGAGTGAAAGGCCGGCTCGGTGTCAGGAGTCAGCGCCGTGCTCTCCGATGGGTCCTTTGTAAGATCGAAGAGCAGCGGAGGATCGTGGTAGGTCACATACTCCGGGTTGCAAAAGCAGATGTGTGTGTGGAAACAAGCCGTCTCGGTCTCTGGGTAGAAGTTTGGTGTGAAGTAAAAAGCTTTCCACACTGAGCTACCTGAGGACATACAGATAAACAATTTATTTTTAAACCTTAATTTATCTGACAAAAGGAAATTTTGGTTTGATCTAAGACAACATAGTTTAAGACACAATTACACTTAAAAGTATGTCTTTAGTGTTAAAATTAAAATGTTTAATGGGGAAAACCAGAAGCAACCAGGACTTGATCCCTGCTCAACTTAACTGTGCTAAATACATAATTAAGCAACAAACAACCAACTGACAGAGTTGATTGCATTCTAGATACAGTTCGAGTAGAAAAACTGACTGATTGCTGGTTTATTTAGCAGAGTATGTATTTTAATACATGTAGCAAACAAGTGTGAAGGAAAACATGATGCAAGTGACAAATAAAAAATTTTAAGAATTAAAAAACATAATAACTGATGGTTCACTTTAAACATATTTCAGTGACACAACAACCCTGAACAATGCAGACTTGATATGTTTTATGTTGTTTTATTAATCCAGTTAGACAGTATATCAAAATTGAGAAATCTTTTGTGACACAGACAAATATGCAGACACCCAAAAATTCAACACTTACTGTTTCGGGGCTGCCATCTGACCGCGTTCAGGTAGATGTTGCAGTAATGAAACAGAAACTCGTGCTTGGACCTTTCAGCTCTCCCCTGCAGCAGATCCATGAGGTCGTGGCCGTCTATGTCCCTGCAGAACCAGAAGACACGTCAGCAGAACCTCTCTCTGCGGACACACGTGGCTGATGAAGCACCTCGCCACGTTCGCTCACCTGTCCTGCGGGACTGAAGCGCCGCTCAGTTGCACCACCGTGGGAAACACGTCCATGTTGCTGGTGGGCTCGTCTATCTGTCTGCCACTGGGGACTCTCCCAGGCCAGCGCAGAATTCCAGGGACCCGGATCCCTCCTTCCCAGTTTGTAGACTTCCCTGCTGCTCAGGAAAGGAAAGGGAAGCAGCTGTCATGTGGCTACCATAACTCAGTACGTCAGGTCTCGAGGCGCCGAGGGGCTGGTAACTAAAGGAACCGCTTGCTCCTTGAGATACGCCCAGCAGAGACAAAACAGCAGCGATGACAGTGGCTGCTTTACTGAACGTCTGATCTCCGAGTCGGCTCTGCTGAATGCAAACCAGAAGAGTCCACGCTGTGCATTTGTGTCTGGCTGCTGTCATCTACTGTATGTCGCTGACAAGGCTCTTTTTATTTTTTCATTCCTGGGGCTGTTGGAAACGAATACAATCACAAACAAGCAACATACGATAAGATTTGATCTTCTTCCTATAGACGGCCTGTGGTATTCATACGCTACTCACGATCCTCATGCAGTCTGAGCAGTTTGAATGGAGAACAAAGCAAAGCTGATTGAGCCCCACTCACACTCACCGCAGACACCGACTTCAAGAGGGTAAACAATTCAGCAATCACCTATTTTCTATTCTGCAATTTAATTGAATTCATTTAGTTACATTTGCAGAGCTGTGTTTTCATTTTGGCATCAGAGACTTGTTTCCTGTTGATCAGTGTGAGAAAAGCCAAATTAAATGAACCACGATTCGCTGTGGGAAGTGAAAAGACAAAGCAGGAAGCCTTATAGACGCTCTACATGTTACTGGAGCACAAGTGTATTTTTAGATTTGTGGAAAATTAAGTATGTTTGTACGCTGTGTGTGTGGGTGGGATGATAACCCACATTACTGTACCTTTATATATCCCGTTCCATCCCCTGTGGACCTCGCCTCCAGCAGAGATTTCCTCCAGATGAGCCCCCTGGTCTGAAGTCAGGTAAACCAGAGTGTTTTCTGCCAGCTGCAGTCTCTGCAGAGTCTGCATGATCTGACCTGTGAACACAAACGATACCCAGCACAGTCTGTTGTTTCTGTCGTCCAGCACATTCAAAACACTGCGGGTTCAAAGGACGGAAGAATATTATCTAGTTACAGCGGGCGAACAATCACCTTTTGAAGTCACTTTGACGAGGACCAAATTGTGTTCGCGTAACATCTTGGCCAGAAAACGTCTACAGTGACAGGTGTGTTGAGGCATTTAGTGATCAAAGGAATGAAAGCACAGCAGCAGCACACGGGGAGGGAAGGTTTTGAAATATATAACACCAGGTAAGAGGTGTCAAAACAGACCAGTCTGGCCCACGAGCCCCAGGTCTCCATCCAATGAAGCTTCCATGAGATGTTACCAAACAGGACCACTTCACATCCCTGACTGAAGGTGAACCGTCTTCAAGAATCGAACGCCCTGGACTGGACAGTGCCTTGGGTGAAAAGGCTGCTGCAGGATTATTAACGTCCTATTCAGGTAGTTTTTTATTCTTCTAATGTCTAGTAATACTGATTAGTCTTATTTTTTATATAAAATAAGGAATTGTTGAATCTTGCTGCAGATGTATTTGTGTTAGAAGTCAGAGGAGGCACTAAGAGGCCTTGTGGAGTCCATGCCTTAGCAAGAACTACTGTACACAAGCATTCTCTACAAACTTATTGATAAGTGGAGCTTTAAAGAACAGATCCTCATCAAAGAAATATACTGAGCTCTGCGGGGGGGAAACAGGTTTTTTGTTGCATTTGGCTGGAAGCAAAGAAGGAAGGAAGGTGAGGAAGTAGCAATTCCCTTCCCATTCAACAAGCAAAATGCAAAGCAATTATTGCTCTCTTCCTTTGTGCTGACTCAGTCGCCCTTAAGTTAAAATAATCGGGGTAGTTACACGTTCATTATAAAAACAGCCCCACACATGCAGGCCTGGTTGTGTGGAGGCTGTACCTGAGACGGAAACGCAATTAGAGCAGAGAGAAAACGGCCTCGTGATAATGAATCTGATCCACTTGAATAAGACGATATCTGCAATTTTACACACTTTCATCCCTTCACTGCTTTGCATCTTCTGGCTGTGCTTACACGGTGTCTTGGTGGAAACAGGGGTCACCGTGGGCTGCAAATTAAAGTCGCACAGGCAGCAGAGCCCTGCACAAACAAGCTGGTGTGTTGGTAGCTGACCACATTCCTGTGCTGTCTAGTACAGATGAGAATTGACAGTGATCTTTCTCCCGTTCAGACAACAGCGTTAAAAATGCGGCTGCTCAGCCTTTTCACGCTCACCTACACTCCAGTCCACCTCGTGGACGGCATCTCCATAGATGCCGTGACGGCTCGTTCCTCTGAAAGCTGCTGAAGCAAACATGGCTGTGTGCACTTGAATGAAAGAGAAAAACAGCAGGAACGGCCTCGCTGAGTTTCTGCACAAACAAAAATACTGTTTAGTTCTCAAGTTAAAATGCAGTCAAACAAATTCACTTCAAATCTCATTTGCTGACATTTGGGGTAAAGGTTTTTCCTGGTTGTTAACGCACCTTTATAAACCACCTGCTCTTTACTGTGCTATTAAAGCAGAGCATAACACATAAAACGAAACCACGCTGTGGCTATTAAATGACAGCTGACGGCACCTCTCTATGAAGTCCACAGCTTCATCTGTCATCCTCTGTGTCAGGTTTTCAGATGTGTACGGCTGCTCCACAACTCTGTGATTCCTAATGAGAAGGCAGTTCATGTACGGGAACGTCACGATCAGTCCCACTATCACACCTATGACCACGATCAACAGCGACAGCAGACCTAGGACCAGCCGTCTCCCGACGGTGATGATTCCGACGTAGTGCAGAAACGCTGCTGTGACCAAAACAAGTGCTATAGACCCATATGGCAAATATTTGTGTATGTGGAACACAGTGCCGTGTCCAGGCTGGCAGTCCCGCAGGTGGGTCAGCGGGATTCCGAAGAAATAGTTGAAGCCGTGGGCGCTGGGGTGGTGGCAGTGATCATCGCTTTGCTTACAGTTAAGACCAAGGTGCCACTTTCCTGGAAGAAAGCGAAAAACTACTGAAATACAAACAGATGAAAGTGGCAACGTCTCCCAACATCACTTCTGAACAGCCCACCTATGAGAGCAGTCTCGTAGCCTTGCTGTTGGACAATCTTAGCAAAGGTGACCTCTTGGCTGGGAAGACCTCCAGATGCAGCAGTAAACAGAAAGACCCCGGGTCTGAGGTCACCAGCTATACCTGTTAAAAGCACATCAGATCGTTACTCTGGACGACATAACGTTAGCTTCAGGTTCTACTGTAGGAACCTTGGTGTCATTTACATCATACATTACAGAAATCTCTAGAACCACCTACTTCCACCTTAGGAAGAAAAACAACAGAGTAATGCTGAAAATTAATCCATGCATTTGTTACCTCTAGGCTGGACGACTGTAACACGCTACTCATAGTTTGTCCCAATAACAAAGCCTCCAGTTGATTCAAAATGCTGCAGCCAGAGTCTGACTGGACTTAGGAAGAGAGATCACATTTCTCCTACATTAGCTTCTCTGCATTGGCTCCCAGTCAAATCTAGGATAGAATTCAAAACTCTTCTCCTCACCTACAAAGCTCTTCATAATAAAGCTCCATCTTATCTTAAAGACCTCATGGCTCCTTATGCTCCCAACAGAACGCTTCGTTCTCAGAGCGCTGGTCTGCTTGTGGTTCCTAGAGTTTTTAAATGTAGAACGGGGGGCAGAGCCTTTAGCTCCAAGCTCCTCTCCTATGGAACCAGCTTCCAGTCCAGGTTCGAGAAGCAGACACCCCCTCTCTAGTTTTAAAACTAGGCTTAAAACCTTTCTTTATGACAAAGCGTATAGTTAGAGATGGTTCTGGTCACTGAACCAGCTGCTACAGGCTTAGATGCTGGGGGACCTCCTTCATTCACCACCATTCCCTCTGGTTTTCTATTTATTTCTTCTATTTGCTAACATGCCTCCATGTCTACATGTGACTAACATTGTTTGTTTTTCTCTCCTAGTTGTGCTTCTCTTTTTCTGTCTCTTTCTATTCTCATCTACAGGTATCGTCAGAATCAGAGCCGTGTGTCTCCAGTGTTCAGTTGCTGGTCCAACCATCCTGCCTGTGTCTGTTGCTGCTTGTTTTGTTGTTGTGGTTGTGTTCTTTTCTCTCTTCTCTATCCCTTCACCCCAACCGGTCAAGGCAGATGTTCGCCCACAATGAGCCTGGGTCTGCTGGAGGTTTCTTCCTCGATAGAGGGAGTTTTTCCTCCACTGTTGTTAAAAATGTACAATTTATTTACTGACTACAATTAAAAGCTGCTCTATGTGGATTGGTTGGGTTTAGTTGTGTAAGGTCTTAAACCTCACTTGTAAAGTGCCTGGAGATGTTGTGAATTGGCGCTTTATAAATAAAGTTGAATTGAATACCAAAATGACTAGTGAATCCAGTCTACACTCTGTGATGACTAAATGAATGGGCTTGGGACAAAGTGGGGTAAAGGTCTACGTAACGTCAGTCAGTAAAGCCTCGTGTTGTGTTTTTCAACCTGAGCGGACCGGGTATCGTCCGGTGAGAAACGCTGCCCTGCTGGGGGTGCAGAGGCTCGCTGCAGCGATGTGGTGGGTCAGCTTCACCCCTTCCTGAGCCAGCTGGTCAATATTAGGCGTCCTGCAAATCATAATTCATCACCAGTCACCAGTCAACAGATTTTTACTATTGCAGTACCATTTTCCATAAAAACAGATGAGAGGTAATTACATCTCTTATCAAACATGATCGCCTTCCTTAGCGATAACAACGAGCTCTGGATGCCAGTGTAAGTGCTTCTGACAACATGAAGCCATATCACAGAAACCTACAGTCGGTACAGTACAGTACAACAACTTTGTTTGAACCCAGAGTGTGTTGTAAAAACATAAAAGCACAGCAAAGTCAGTTTAACTACCATTACTGTTCTGAAAGACATGTCATACTGTACGTTGTCCTATATAATTTATGCCTAAAAATGGCAAAAGTCTTTGTCTCTTATCTTAAGACCAAGATTAGGCCTGTCATCAAGGCCAAACCAGTCGTTGGAAGACGGATTGAGGCCAAAGGTACGACTGCCCTGAGAGCCCAGAATGCTTTGTGTTAGTGGTCTGTTCTGTTACTCAGGCTTTTCAGGGTCACCATAAATATTTTCCACACAACAGAAGCCATTAATAACAGGCGTGAGTTGCTCACGGTGGCACAGACTCATGAATGAGCAGGTGATTGCATTCTGTTGTGTTGCAGTGACTGGTCCCACCGGTTGCTCAGGACGCCTGCTTCAAACTGTAGCCTTGCTATTAGTGAAGTTGGTGGTGACAAGAATTCAGCTCATATTTAGAGGTTCACAGCTGTAGACGTACGGTACCAAGCAGCCGGCTCCTCCCCGGAGAATCATCTTCCAAACTACAGCAGTAAACCGGTCACTCAGGACCACAGTGTAAGGTGGAAACATGTTTTACCTCAGTGTTTTATTGCCATAGCAGCCCAGGTCTCCGATTCCCAGGTCATCCACCATTATGAGGACAAAATTGGGTTTGCTGCTTTCTTGAAGAGACCCACAGCTCATCTTCAGCAGCAGCAGCACAACAGACGGGAGGCATGTGGACGTCATGGTGTCAGAGCAGAAACGCTAGAACATAACAGAAACCATGACCAACCACCCTGACAAAATAAATCCCTCGAGTAAACCACAAAACTGTTGTTAACTCTGCACTGAAGTGTAGCCATTATTCACAATGCATTATTCAACGTGTTGTTTGTGAAGAACATAGAGAGAAAAACTGAAACACTATTCTTTTTTTGTTTTTAATTTTACTGCTGCTACACTGATTTACACACTGAAGACTGGTTATAATGAAACACAACTGGAGCATTTAGCAGAGTTACAAGGTTTTCATTTGCAGGACTGCTCCAATTAAAACTAACTAACACCTCAACTAGCGGAGCTATAATAATCCCAATAAACCCAATAATAATCATCTCCTATCAAAATCAAGAACAATAAACCACCTGTATTATAACGAGGATGCTTTTATGTTGAAGAAGTTCATTTTAATTTGACACTCATCTGTCCGCTCTGTCACAGCGAACCACGTGTTAGCTTTAGCTTGAGCAACAACAGAGTTAGTCACATGATCCTGGTCCAGTCTGCGTCCGTGTGTCATGCTTCACACTTACCTTCAGCGCCTGACGACGTCCACGCGAATGTTCCCGGGTTAAACCGTGCGAACCGGTACTTTGGTCTAAGCAGGAAGTAGCACTTCCGCTCTGGACTTTCAAAACAAAGCTCGGTATTCTTAAACTTTAAAAAAAAAAAAAAAAAGTACAGCAGAGAAAAGCGTTTTGGGATCCTGTAAGTTTCACGCATGGATTCAACACAAAGTGTGTGGACTGACACTTTACAACCTGGGAGCAGTGATCTTTGAGTGAGTTTTATCAGTGTGGTGCAGCGACCAAGGGTCAAAGTAAGCTTGGATTCTGCAACTCGAGGTCGCTGACTTCAGTTACGTTCAAGTTAAGCCTGCACAGGTTTTACTGATACGTGTCCGTGGCTGTGAGCACACACACACACAACAGCTGTCTTACACTGAACAACATCTGGATAGTGGAGTAGTAACACAGAATTAACAGCAACAGTGCAGCAAACGTGATCACACATCACTCTGAACATCACATCCTATCTTATTTTACTATTAAGTCAGTGTTGCACTATACAAATATATGGACACCATTTCATATGTTCATATTAGCCACCGTTTGTAGTGTGCTGTGTTGTTTCTCTCACTCAAATATTAAAATTGTGCAATCTTTGTACATGTTGAATCACTCTCTGCCGCTCTTGTCTCAGAGCCATCACGAGTTTGTCAACTGTTGTAGCTTTTCAAACTCACTTACTAATTCACGGTCACGGTCACCTCACCATGCTTCCAGTCCACACAAATGGCAGGTGTCCTTGCTATTCAGATCCTTTCGAAGCTGTTTCGGTCGGCACCTGATGTGTTGTGGAGACTTTGGGAAGCAGCAGAAGTGTGGAGAAACACTGGCATCTGTTGTCTGAGTCCAACATTGCAGAGCGAACGGCTGAACGGCGTGGAGCTCCTCAGAGGCCTTCAGTTCAGGGCTGCTCAAGGAAAAAGATGCTTCAATTAGATTTGAACAAGATTTTAATGTGATACATCTAATTACAAATGGTTAAAAGTGCAATTAAAAACCGTTTTAGCACATATCCACTTATTCAGTTTTGACAATATGTTCCCTCAGATATCATAAAACCGCTGGACTGATAAAACATCAACCCTTCAATACAGCCAACGGACCCTGTTTGCTGCCAGGCGTCAAAAAAGCAGCTGGTTTTGTGTCTGTAGGACAAAAACAGTGTAGGTTTAGCAAATGTTCGGCCTAATACTTGTTTTTCTTCCTGTGACGCTGTTAATATGTACAGAATCCCAGTGAGTGAGTTGAAGCCTGTTTATACTGTCACATCTCTCTACTGTATTATTTATTCATAAATCTTTGAAAGGCATTGCTTTATTTCCTGTTCTGAGGACACTACTAACTTTACTTTGCAGATCTTCCACAGCAGCTGCTCATTAATTGATCTAATTAATGGCCCATCATCAAGCTGTTACCACGTTTGTGTTCTCTCATCAGAACAGCTGCAAGTTGGATCAGGTCCAAATATTCGTAAATGAATTTCTGTCCTCGGGTTTTCACGTGAACATTGAAAGCAGCACCAACTGTTACTGAAGCCATCCTGCCCCTCCCTACATCGGTTAGACCAGATAGAACCTGTGTTTTGTTTGACTACCGTACCATTGTGCAATCACTTTATCCTCTGGGAAACATGCTATGGTATCATCATGATCCCTCTATTTTTCATTTCATTTTCTGTAATAATTCATCACAACACAATGAAGCAGCTATGACGGAAAACACTGTCTCAAGGCTTAAGCTCAGTGCCGTACTGTACAACATGGATGGTAATAGCATGCACTGCTGCCTATGTGTGCGTGCATCTGTTTCTTAAATGAGTGCGCTGTCGTGCCGATGACCACTTGATAGCCTGTGGTGCGCATAATAGATCGTCTGCACTCGACTACGCCGCCATCCATCTGCTACAAACCCAACTGTCTCGTCACATCCCTGCAGGTTTCTGCAGCTCCGACAGCGCACAGCTCCCAGAAACGCAGCTCTCTTGTCTGTGCTATCTGATGCATTAAAGCCACGTTTCTTCTTCCAAGGCCTCTTCAGAGTGCTTCGCTGTCAGCCTTGTCTAACACAAAGGCTGGAGAACACAGGCTTCCTGCAGGTTGGGTCGTCTCCACACCTGAGAGACGACTCAGACATCAGGTGTGTGATGATAAACGCCATTTGGTATGAAGCACTTTGAATTAAAGCGACACACAGGCAGAGTGCGTCTAAATACAGAATAGAAAGTGATGCCGGGAGACTGAACTCACATCACAACAGCACTGTATGAAGAGCTAAATTGTGTTTCCAGACCTAAGTAATTAATTTGGTGATAATTGCAAAAATAGGTAATATTATGTGCTCCAGCTACAGTATCTGCCTTGACCAGTTGGAGTGAGAGGATAGATAGACAAAAACTGGCAGCAAAGAAAACGTGCTGTAGACAGCTTGGTTAGGGCAAGAAGTGCAGACCAGAAACACAAGTGAAATATTTAAAAAATGTAAATTTAGATCTGTGTGTCTGTGAAGGTTCTCATTCATTCAGGTCATGTTTGTCCCAAAGGTTCTTTTCAGTAGCAGTTGGACTTGCTTTTTCTTCCTGAAGACAATCTCACCTACAGTCGGAAATGATGAATAACCTTGGATGGAAAGTGAAACGAGTCCAGTTGCCACCAAACAGAACCTTTAAACAGAGTGTGTCACCGACCACCCAGTTCTCTTGTTGTGATGACATTTTATACATGTCTGTATAATTGAATATCATCAGCATAGCAGCACAGTAAGATCTGAGGATGAGTCAGATCTGACACTCACACACAGTAAATATATTTTGAAGTTTGTGTGGAGTGAGCAAGTGCCCATCATTTACAAAGCCCCCTCACTAATTAATGCTCAGTTGTGTTACTACTTCAGTTGTTTGTCTGTGACTTGTACTTTTTCTTGGGCTCAAAAGATGCAGATATGACAGTTTCGCAGAACTTATGGACTTAGCTCAAGTTTGAAACCAGCTACGCAGCTGTAACACGGATCCATCTGCTGGCCTACAAAGAAGCTTCTGGGGAAACGGATGCCGGCGTCTTGAGAACCCATCCCAGTTTAATCATACTGAGAGCGTTTTATCACTTGTTGAATTATTAATTGACTCAGTCTCACACTCCAACACTGCTTTCGTTGCACTTCGGCCTATCTTGATGCTAAACTGTGAGGATGGAGGTTCCACTTTCTACTATGTAGACTCATGGATCTGAAAGTGGAAACTTATCAAACATACAGTAAAGTGGAGATATTGTCTGTTTGAGTTTACGAGTCAGATACGTCTAAGACAGTATGAGTGTCCTGATGTTTTAATGCTGCCAGAGGCTGATAATGCTTTATTATATAATACTTTCTGGGAAAAGGTCAGAAAAAATGTCAACTAAAGTTTTGGAACTGAGGCTTTTTTGTCTAAGTTCCCATAAACAAGACATGAGAAAAATGAGCGAGCAGCATTTAAACTGGTTAAAGCCGTCGCAGCTGTAAATTCTTCAGGAGGTGGTGAGAAAAACACCTTCAGGCTTTCAACACTGGTTCAATATTTCACGACAAACTTCTGAGCATCTTATATGTTGAATAAAAGACAAGATGGATGGTTCGCTGGGACGTGTTCCTGCCTCAGTCCTCAAATAAATACTGCACTTTCTGAAATAATAAGTCATACGTTACACTTTAATTACGATGGGATGAACCCGTGATCGAACCAACAACACAGACACAAGCTGTCACAATCTCCGGTAATGTAATGATCGGCAGCTTTACTTCCGGGTTTGGTGTTTTATTTTGAAATATTTCCTGTTCTGTATTTTCAGTTAGCTTGGACCATTATCATTGTTGCTATCACCTGTGTTTTGTGTCTCCTGCTCCAGTATTTAAACCCTCCTCTGTTTCTGCCACATGCTCGGATCGTCGCTGTTTCTTGCCATGTCTGTTCCGCTTGTTTTGTTTTTGTGGCCAGGAAGTCAGGCTGTCGACCCAGAGTTCTGTTCTGTCTGAGTACTTTGAAACCTTGAGACTTTACCGTGGTATCGAATTCAAGTTAAGAGTCAGTTTTAGCCACAGTCCTGGTCCAAGTCACGTCCTCCCTGTCACATCAAGTCATGAACTCGTTTTAGTCATGCATGTGAGGACTCTCCCTTCTCTCATGTTGCAATAGGAACCTTGATGTTTGGAAAAGAAATGAAGAACCATGAATTGGATTGATGGACTTTTTTTTTTGTTGTTGTCACAGATTGTTTCCCAGACGAGGAAGCCCTCTGGATGGAACGCATCCACCCTCGCCGACCCTCCTGGAAACTACCCACCTGTGGCCTTAATCGCCCTCCTCAGCGAGCACCTGGAAGCCAGTAGACTCTCCGGTTCTCTTCTGGCAGCAATAGGCACCGTTTAGGTTTGTAATTGAGTGGGACTGAGTCCTGGTCAGTCTGCTCACACAACCATGACGCGTTCACTGTCACTCCGACTCTACATTGACAATGCTCTGCAAATAGTTTGTCCCTAATATGCACTGATTCATAAATAATTCAAATGCCACAGTACCTTCCACTGAAAGTAGCACAAAGACAATGTGTCGATTGATGCAGCTGAGGAATTTGATTGTTTTGTTGCATTTGTATCTGCTCATTTTGAATTTGATGTCAGGAACACATTTCAGTTGGTTCAACAACAGGGTCAACAAAAGCCTGCATAGGTTGTGTAATGTTAAAAACACAATTAATGAGGTTAATTAGTAGCAGGTCAGCAGCCAGACTGGAGATGAAAGAGCTTCTCAGAGAATCTGGGTCTTTCTGAAGTAACGATGGAGCAACATTCAGCTTTGTGAAAGACTCTGAGCAAATAGTTCAACGACTTTGGGGGATTTCATCATCTATGATTCATAACGTTATCAAAATAATTCAAGAGATTCAACGGCCGTGATCCTTGGGCCCTGACGTGGAACTGAATGAAAACCCCCAAAAAACGGAAGTTTAAACTCATGTACAAAACATCAGGGCATTTTACATATACATATTTTTGTCCTTCATTGTTTTTTTGCGTTCTTCGTGTCTTGTTTGTGATGTTACAGATGTTTTTAGGGGCTTGTCTTTGCCATAACACTAAAACTTCCTCACTGTGGACTCAATGATGCAGATGCTTCCTCAGTTCCTATTGCTTAGAGTTCATCAGAAAAGGTAAATAAACATGATCCTATACAATATAACACGTTTTGTATTTTACTATTTCCAATTATACTTTAATACTTTGCTAATTGTTATTTGAGTTCTTTTCGCAAATTTAAATTCCAGCTACTCACACATCTCTATTGGGAATTTTACATTTCACCACTGCAGAGTTTAGGCACAGAAGAGACTCATCTTGATGGTAAAGTAATCACCAGTCAGAACCTTGGACTGAACATCAGTTTGACACAATGACCGTCCCCGTCTCGGTGCTTCGGGTCTGAGCTGATGTCTCGTGGCTACTGCCGTGTCACCAGCAGGGAGCAGTGTTGTTCAGCAATCCCAAAGGGCATTTAGAGCATCGTCCCAAAGGTCAGACTGCACCGAGTCACTGCTGCACTGCAACAGCAGACAGAGCTGAGTCGTATTTAATGTAAATGACAAACGTGACGTTCAGGAACAGCACAGGAAGCTGCTCGTTGGCCTTTGACTGGCGTGAAGAGTCCAGGGTTTAACCGTAAACCAACTGTGAGCTCGTGAACATAGAGAGAGTTGAGCCAGCACACGACAACAGCTGAGGCTGAGGAGTATTTGTTTTTATGAAGCGAAACCTGGTGTTTGATACTAGTTCAAGTTGACATTTTTTTCATTGCTACTCTTGATTTAAAGGCCTTTATACACAATGTATGAGGCACTGACAGGTAATGATGCAGCCCTGAATCTAATGTCACTGCGTGATTTGATTTCTTTAATATCAGCCTCTCGGTTTTCTGTTTTCTCTCCTGCAGACGTATGTAAGCTGGATTAGGTTAAAGCTAATGCTAAGCTATGACCTACTGCTGCTGCCACTTGGCATTAAAAGCATCCGGCTACAAACTCATAGTGACTTTTATTCTGAAGCTGACTCAGGACAATGTGCATTGGTCACAGCAGCTTATTTGATTCTTTTCTCCAGACCTTCTCTCGCTGTTTTAGCTGGTTTTGTAAGAAGCTACTTGGTCATGCACCAGTGCAGCAGTAAGTAGCTCCTCAATTAAACAAACCCTCATCACATTTATGAGAGGGGAAAGGAAAAGATCCCGTCAGATTAGGAGCTGCGGGCGACGGCTCCTCAGCAGTTCACCCGCCTCCTGTTCCTGACATCTTTGGTACCACATGTTTGGCTGCGCCGTGAACAGATTCACCAGATGCTCTGTGAGAATCTGAGATGAAGAACATGCTCAAGGAGAATTAGCCATAATGTGGTCGCTGGTGTGAAAACGAAGGCCGTCGAATCAGGAGTGATACAGCTTTAGTCTAGTTTTAGCTACACAAAGACAACAGAATGCAAACACTGAAGAGCGGGAAGTCAAAACCAGCACAAACAGCGATCCCAGGATTTTACACTATACACTAAACTGTAACATGCTGAGGACAGACAGGGCCTTTTACACCAATCAGCTGATCTTCTAGTCAAATACCTCTGTACTGTGACTTAGTTCATACAGCCACACGGAGAAATCGACAGAAGCACAATAAAAGCTAATTATGAGGTGGTTACAGCTAGATGAAACTAAAGCTGAATCACGTTGGCTTGTTACTGTGCAGACAGTGAGACACTGAGCCAGCATCACAGGTGACTCAGATCGACTGTCCAGACGACGCCTGGGCCAAAACGTGGGAAGTGGCTGTTCTGGGAGCCTGGAAGCAACCTGTGAAGCAACAATGATGTCCAGGAAAACGTGCTTTAAAATGTCCATCAACACTTTTATGGACAACAGGCTGTGAACGTGACTCACAGATTTGTTGTTTTTGCTCTTCGTAGTGGACACAGAACCACAGCAGATGTCTAATTGCTTTGGTTCCCCTCACAACTTCATCAGACGCTCTATAAACGCAAAGAAGAATTATGAGCTATTATTATTATGATTATTCCATCTGAGATTAGGTCGACCGCTGCAGAAGTCAGACCCCAGCTTTTATTTCCTGGGCGATATCTGCTGTGGGATTCGTTCTCTTCGTTGCTGGACTCAGAGCTTGTTCTGTACGCTCACACACACACACACACATGCAAACGCCGGGTCACGTAAGGCGTCCAGTTTGGGAACGCTCGGCTCTGACAGCAGAATTAGAGCAGGCCGAGTGGCACGATGTACGCGCACGTGAGCCGGCTCTGCTGTACCACAACAACAAACCAAGGAAACAACACAAAAATAAAAGAGACTTGATCAAACCGCCCCAGCCCTCTGGGCTTTCACTCATGTGGAGAGAAACAGTTTGAATCTTCACTCACAAAGAAACTTCTGATCTAATAGCACTGGAAATCTCTCTCTCATGCCTCAGAAGTGAAGTCGCTCCTCGCTATAGTTTGTTTCCTCTGATCATGTTTATGGCACGCCTATTTGCATTTAATTCACTTTGCCTTTGTGTGTTTTTGATGATTGCTCAGCTCGCAGGAGACAGCCCGGATCAGACTAATTAAGAGGCTGGTGATGGAGACAATCTCAGGTTCAGAGGGAAACTTTCACACAGCCTTGGTCCAACTGAATGTGTTGTTAATTCACGTTGCTGAGGCCAGGTGTGGAAACAGGTGATGCTCGTCGCCACCTGCTGTGCGGGTTGAACCCAGCTGATTCATGCTGCGTGTTTTGTTTTGCCATGTTCTTATCATAAGAGTGATGGTGTCCATTCATTCTTTCCTCTTCACATTCACACTTTTTCTTCCTTTTTAAATAGTTTCTGTTTCCTTGAGAGGTGGGAAATTAAACCACTGAAAGTCGAGATTACCCGAATTTTCAGGGTATTGATCAAGACTTTATTTGGCATCAATGCTTAATCAGTCTGTGGAGGAGATGTTGTCATTGCTGTCGTGCTGGAAATGTGGAGGTTTGTGACTGGACCTACATCCAAACAGATGCTACAGATACTAAAATGGTTGCTTTTAATGTGTCTCGACAGCCAAAACTGAAAAAATACAAATATAATACACTTATTAAAAAGCATCTCTCAGGATTAACTACACCTGCCTTTCATACCAGCTGGTGTGTGTCTGTGCCCCTGTCAGAGCGTCTTTCAAGACAGAAAATCAATCTCACACCTTGCTGATGTGTCATTTTTCTCAATTAGCTGGAGGCTTTGTTGCGAGCGAAGTGAAGACAGGACTACTGATCATGATGTTTACTTGGCCCCGTGTGTGTCTGAGCATCCTGAGCGAAGATTCCTTCATCTCAGAGTCAGCTGTGACTGTGTGCCTCAGAAAATAAAAGCATCCAAACGGGAACAACAGTGTGTACGAGTGCAGCTCAGCCGTGGGAGAGAATCGGAACATAATAACACATGAAAGGGATCCTTTGTAGCTGACCCATAGCAACTTCAGTTGGCTCCACACGCGCTGCAAAGAATCCATACCGAACGTAAACGTGATTATGAAGCCATGATTCTTGCCCAGCGCGTCCCTGCCTCTCTCGGCTCTTGGCGCGGCCTCCTTCAGCTTCAGGTCCTCCAGCAGGAGGCTGCGAACGAATTCATCAAACATCTGTGATGCTTTAAAATCGAAAGACATGGGAGCTGTTCCATTGTACTGCATCACCTCTGTGTGAACAGTGACAGCTCTCATCAGCTTCAACATCGAAGTCTGACCTTCCCTGAGTCCTGTTTTGCAGACTTGCACCTTGAACATCTGGATCGGAATCTAGTGTGCGTGAAAAATGGTAAAGTAAAAGTGCAATTGTTTACCAAAAAAAGTACACAACAAGTAGAAGCACCACTACTACTTCACTCAAGTTGAAGTAGGTGCTCTCAAAACGCACAGCAACTCATTTCTCTCACTGAAAACCCTCCTCTGTTGCCAGTAGCTTTAATAAGCAAAGTCATCATTCTGTGTTATGTTGATGAATCACTGTCGAGCTCTGAGCAGCTCTGGGTGCCTGGCTGTGATTAAAGGTTGTGCTAATATCTACAGCTGATTATGAGGCACCACAGACACATCATGTATCAACAAACACTTGACTGCAAGCTGAGCTGATGCATGTTGTTAGCAGTGTGTCAGAAATATCAATAACTCATAATCATCGGCCCGTCAGCAGCGAGTGGAGGAGCCAGCAGGTTTTAATCAGCGGCCATCAGGCAACAATAACACGGCTTGGCATGTTGGGCTTTTCAGATTTGATGGGAATTTTATTAGTCATGATAAGAGCTGACGACATCTGTTCTGCCATCACGTGAGCCGACGCTGACGGTTTAATCACCAGCATGACCCGAGGAAGGCTAACCGAGGCGGACGGAGAGTAATTCACAGACCCGCAGGAGAACACGGCGTCTGCACTTTGAGAGAACGAACTTAACACCTGGAGGCAGCGTCCTGACGTGGTCCTGACAGCTCCGATGCCTCCACAGCAACCGCTTCACCTGCGTTTCTGCTGACTTTTAATTATGCTAAAGTTTAGATGTAAGGATTCTGACAATATGATTATAACAGCGGTAACATGGGATCACGGAGAGATTTATCATCCTGTAAAACCGAATCAGACTTGTGTGACATCAGTGGCATAATAATATATGACAGGCTTCAACTGGAGCCGAGGCCAAAATGTGTCGGGGCCCCAGAGGACAAGAGCTGGAGACAAACCTGACTTTGTGCAACAGGACTGGCCAAAAACAACAGTTATATTTTAAATGTGTCCTTTTTATTTCACGGACGTCAGCTACGTGAAGTGAACAGTGTTTCCTCTGGATTCATCTGATCAACAAATGCTGCTGCTCGTCCTGAAATACTGCAGCACTTTGGAGCATTTTCAGAGGTGACTACAGAAATCTGTCTGAGAAGGATTGATTTCAGAGTGGGTCTCCTCAGTGCCCCAGCCCCCCCCCCCCAACCCCCCCCCCCCCTTTCTTAGTGCTGGACAGTGAATCTGTCGATCCCATAGGACCTTAAACCATGTTGGATCAGCCACGGAACACAAATCAGCATTAGGAGAAACTGCCAGACAGCAGTTTTTCAAAGACCCATCATTTGGATGTTGGGAGGGAAATACTGCATGAAACTGTGGTCTGGTTCATTGTGTGTGTGTGTGTGTGTGTGTGTGTAGTGTTGCATGTTTGTGTGTCCTCTTTGTATGTGCTCCACACACTCCCAGCCATTTTTCACGGTCCATCTGTTTAACACTTCAGCCAGCAGATGATGACGACCGTGGAAATGATGAATTGGGTGTTGTCGTTAATTTTGTTTCGTTAGAGTAAACGTTTTCACAGTTTTGAATGTTGGTTTTACAGCGAGGGTGAAGTCGAGAGCCCACATGAGCACAAAGATGCGAAATAGACACAAACTGAAATCCTCCTTAGATTGAGTCCTTAGTCCGAGAGTTGCTGTTGACGAGCAGCTGGAGATGCGTCTGGTGGGGAATTTCAAGTATTTCCCCCATCGAATCATCACGTGAGTCTAGAAAGGGATTAAGCCTGTTTAAGTAGAACACACTGTAACGGCAGGACTGTCACATCTCAGTGCGTGTACGGTAGCTCAGGCGTCTCATTCACGCCCATCTGGCTTCTTTATTCTCTTGTTTACAACCCGACATTACCCCTGTGAGGAAATGGCAGGTAACAATCAGAGCAGCAGCACCGTGGTTCTAACGTTCTAACCAAAGTCGGTGGTTCACTGGAGAACTTTGGTCTGACATCAGTGCAGGACAACCCGATCACACATGCAGCTGTGGCTCACTCTGCTGGCCGAGGACAGTGACTGAAGCCTGAACGGAGTCGCACTCGGCTCTTTGTTGTTTCAGCTCTGAATAGCTGTCCTCCCTCTGTGTCACCTGGAGGACGTGAAAGTGAGGAGGACAGGTTGGCTTCTGCAGCCGCTCAGATATATTGATGGGAGGGGAATTCATCCTGACAGAGGGCAGCGTTCATTCACAGCAGGTTACCTTGAGCCCATCCACTGAGGCTGCCAATGCCGCCATTAAAAATCAGTGTATGGCTTATTATGAAGCTGCTGTTCGCGCTGCAGGAAGATGAGTCATTTCTGAATAACTAATGTCAGTGTCTTTTCAGCACTGGCTTAATCATCACTGGCAGATTATTTCACAACAGAATAATTGACCATTCAGTCCACTATGCAAAGTCAATCAACCCAAACACGGAAGTTAGCACCAGCTTCACGGTTTATCATTACACAGGATATGTGATATACTGTAGCAGTAACAAACACATGGACCCTGTGCTTTACAGGTGGGATTAGTGTAAACAGGGACTCAGGGAGCCATGTAGAGACTAACCAGGTTCCTCCGCTGGCCCTGGGTCTCTGGTCCCTTGTTTTTCTCCTGGACTGTGATGGAGCCTTGTTAAGGCCCACTTGCAGCGGCTGCAGCTCCTGAGAACCATCTTGGTTTCTGCAGTGGGAGTGTTCTCTGCTCTGTGGTTCAGTGACCTGATGGCTCCTAGTTTGTGCTGTAGTGGATGTTGACAGTCAGAGAAAAGATGGTGTGGGTGGGTTTCCTGTAGAGATGACTGAGAATCTCCATCTTGTATCGTGTTGTTTGGTGTTGCCTGATGAATGCAGGCGTCCAGAAGCTGATTGGCTGCAGCCTCTTGACAGCGGTTTTGAAGCCCCGCCCTCCCAGTGCTGGTGAACTGGTTCATTCCTGCCTCATCCATCCGTCCACTCTCAAGCACTCGATGACCTTCCTCAGCATGATTAACTTCCTATTCACTTGTTTTGCTTTTTGATTGCGTTGCTCTACTGCTGGACTGAGACACTGGGTCCTGTCTGAGGATAACTGTGACTAATTAAAAACTTAAAACTGAAATCTGTTTTTGCTGCTGGTTTGTGGATCCTGGAAAGTCACACCTCATGTTACGTCAGGGTTCCCCCAAGGCCCCCAAGGGTGGTAACAGCCTTTAAGGTGCTTATATGTTTTCGATTTGTCTCGCTTTCCCCATGAAAAAAGAAATATATCAACATAGATTCGATTTACTGTCAACACTAAAGTCGAACTAAAGTAGCACAAGTGTCTGCGCCAGTAGAACCACACAGAACAGCAGAACCAGCTCCGCCTGTGATCTCTGCCCGGCTTCAGTTCAGCGTGCTCCTCCCATCTTCCCTCCCCGGTGGAGGCATCTTGAGTGATCAGGCAGAATGAGGAACAGGTGTGAGTCGGAGGAATGGAGTCTGGTGGGTGACCAGGTCATCTCCGGGTTTTTACATGTAAATAACGTATCTGTTGTTGCTCTGAGAAGAAGCCGCTCTCAGCCAGCAGAAGTGAAGTGGGCGACACAACTCGGCAGATTTTGAACTTTTCAACTTCCAGAAATCGAGGCTTCGTGTGGAGCTGGAGTGTGTGCCGGTCAGAAACAGCAGGAGTTTCATACGTTTCCATCTGTGACAGTCAAAGAGTGGGACGACAAGCAGTGGGAGTGAAATGTAAACCTCACCACATGCAGCAAAGTGGGACTAGGAATCTAACATCATCGTTTATGTTTATTTTTATGTTTCATTTACACATTTGCCAACTGCAGACCCAGAAGACACCCAACATAGAAATCTCACCTGCAGTAGCTGCACCTTGATAACGTAAAAACGTCTGTAGCGCTGCTTCATTGACGTTAGCCTTAATGTTCCAGCCATACATGTAAGCGCGTTTGTTTGTTTGTCTTTTGACGTATGAGCTGTGTTGTTCAGGCTTCATGCTCGGTTTTACCTCGGTTACCTCCAGGCACATCCCAGCAAATTTAATACAAAATTACATTTCAGTTTCAAGGTCTTCATCCTCACTTGGAGCCAATAATTCATTATCAGATGTCTTGGTTCTGTCCTGTCCTTGTTCACATCTTGAACAATGATCGCATGGTGAATAAATAAAGACGGTCACGATCTGTGGACCAGTAACATTTCCCTTTTGGGATTATTATGGATATTGTTTTGATTAATTATTGCAGTGGATGTGATTATAAAAACACTAAACAGTGCGGCTTGAACAGATGTTTGAGATCAGATGATGCATTTGTAACAAACATATAGACTGAGATTGGGACTCACGCTGGCTCCTGCTCAGCGGGTCTCCAGCTCATTCCACTTCCTTCAAACGCACGTTCCACACGGTCCATTTCAAGGAGAAAATAACACATCGCGTTTGATGTCGAGCACATCAAGAGAGCAATTCTATTTGCTTCCTAAAGGAGTCCTCTCGACCAAGGCCAACCTCTGCTGCTCGGGGAGGGACGGGCATTTGTGAACGCTTCGAGCTCACACCATGCATGAACGGAGCCATATTTGAGAAGGACCAGTGGGATCTGCAGCCTCTCCGCTTCACAACCGTTTAAGCACGGGGTAAATGAAATGCACATTTTGTGGGCGACGCAGACGGTTACAACAAACAATGTGAAGCACCCACAAGTGTCACTGGACCGTTACTGTGTGTTAGTTTTATGGAGACTTAAAAAAAGTCTGCTTTAAATCAGCCTTTGATTCTTTGTGTGCGCCATGGGTCATAACAGTCTGTCACGCAGAGGACAACGACCTGGTCTGTAGCAGAGCAGAATCACAGTCAGCTCTAATCTGACCAATATGTGAGACTGAAGAAACACAGAATAGACTGATTCGTAATTACTGTTAAACCATGAGGATTTTTCACTAAGCCGCAGTCGTACTTTCTGCGTCTGTGATTTTGTGATTTTCGTCTGCACGCAGCGTTAATGTGCACGATCCTTCAAGCCAACGTGCAACAAGCTGGTGAACAGATGGGTTCAGTCTAAATTATTGTTGCTGTGTTTCCAGGTAGGATTTAGTTTTCATTTTTCCAGGTCTGACTCGAACTGACTTTACTTTGTGCTACGTTAAATAATTGCTAGAGCGTGTTCCCCTCTGAGCTGAGTTAGTGTAAGTAAGTGTTATCATCCACCGCAGCACTAAATTTGTGACGGACAAGTGTGTATGTGCTGTTTGTGTCATACATCAGCATCAGCGCTTCACAGTCAGCTGGATTCATAGTACAGAGAATTTACACATCTCCTTAAACCAGTTCAACCCCAGTCCCCGTTTCAGACCACAGAATAGTTAAATTAGCCAGGATCAACCAGCAGCTCATCACCTGCTGCCGTGATTAAGCTCCTGATAGTGAGGAGTCACAGCAGGCACCGAGTCAGCTGTCAGTCAGTGTAGCAGAGGAAATCAAAACCTCCACATGACTGACAGATAAGAAACACGAGTGTCTGGTTTCTGTTGTGGACGCAGCTGATTGTGTGCTTCGCATACAGAACGGAAAACACGTTTGTTTGTTCGTTACCACACTGCTTCTAAACCTCAGCAGCAGATCCTAGTTGACTGTCGACGACCGAGTTGGTTTCTCAGATGACCTTCAGATTGTGAAAAGGCCTGCAGTCGCATTTAGGTTCAAGCTATTCTGCACTTTTATTTACTTACGTTCCCATAAAACACATCTACAATTGATTAACATTAATATTAAATTGTCCTTAAAAGGTCAGTGATGGATCAAATAACAAAGTAAAAATTATTCTTTTCAATATTTTAAGAATGTAAAGGCTTTTATATTTTTAAATAAATGACATTAACATATACGAAACATTGAATTTATTTCACTAATTTATTACCTCTAATAATTTATGATGCCCTGCTTGATACATTTATATAAACAAAGAAAACAACATTATCATTACTTCTCTACTGTATACCTGGATTTTTTTCTTTCCTTGGAGAACCTCTGGGGGAAGAACCTTGAAATGGTCATAAATCTTTAGTAAACATGTTTTACGCTCCAGGCCCTGCTATTCCTTATCCAAATGGACTCCCTGCACAGCACGCCTGTGTGCAGCCTCCA
This sequence comes from Macropodus opercularis, assembly GCA_030770545.1. Taxonomy (NCBI): domain Eukaryota; kingdom Metazoa; phylum Chordata; class Actinopteri; order Anabantiformes; family Osphronemidae; genus Macropodus; species Macropodus opercularis. The sequence continues at coordinate 5,839,099 of CM061090.1, read as the reverse complement.
GCAAAACCTCCATTCTTGTTTCAGATGATAGTCCATCATGGAGATACACCACATCTGAGTTTCATTAACATACGCAGAGCATTAAGGAGCCGAACACACTGCGGCTGACCCGACGCGTGCAGGCGAGAACAACCGCAAGCTGGTGGATCTGTGATTGTGTGAAAAGCGTTGATTCTTCTACCTCAGCTTCCGTGTGTGGATATGCATGGAAATGTGGCATGATGCAATTATGGACCTTGAGAGATTGAGAGAGCGAGAGAGCGAGAGAGAGAGAGAGAGAGAGTGTTTGTGCATGTGGAGGAGCACTCGTTACCACATACTGTTTCTCCAGGGGCTGCTTCCAACCTTTTGTTTGCACACCAATTCAAGACTAATGGAGGTAGAATTAGAGTTCAGAGCTTTGTTTTTGCATGACTCTCCCCCGCAGGAACACAGACTGAGCTGCGCCTTCATTATAAATTCTCTCAACGGACAAAGGTCACCGCTGGATACTGACAAAACCACACAGAGCAGGGAGCAGAAAAAAGATGAAATCATAAGAAATTAAAGAGCGTGTGTGTGCAGAGTAGGAGCTGATTCCCACATAACACATGAACAAATTAAAGGGAATAAAAAAAACACACAATGTGATAAAAATCAAAAGTCTAATTAAAAGACAGACACAAGGTGAACTTCATGGCGTGTTTTTATTTTCTGTAAATTCCAGTGTAGTACCATATAGTTTCAATCAGTAAAATGGTGAGTTATGTTTTTGTAGTATAGCTGTAATTCAAAACATTTAGTTTGGATTTGTGTAAAGTCTGTTTGTAAAACACATACTGCCAGAATCTGCCGTCCAGCACGGGGCAAGAACAGAACATGAAAGAACTTCTGCAGGGTCTCTAGAGGTTTAGACGAAGCTGACATTACACGTTTACCTTTACAGGAGGCACTAACCACCACAATAATAAATACAAACCAACAGTATGTACAGCATTTACAGCGTACAGGGGAGCTACACGTCACAAACAAACAGGTCTCGTGAGTGAACCAGCTGTGGGGAGTTAGGTTTCAGGTACGTACCACTCAGTGACATCCACAACGCTAGAAATACACGTGTTTGCATGCAGTTGCATTGAAAGGGCAGCAGGGAACTGCGTCTGGCGCCGGACGCCGCTGCCTCAGCAGAGCGGAGCCGCGGGTTCCAGAGCAGATAAGCAGCAAAGCACTGAGCCGGACAGATGAAACCAGAATCTCTGATCAGGTTGAACTTGTAATGTTGGCCTCACTTCCAGCCTCTGCTCCAGGTGATGCAGATGGCACCACCTGTGGACTAACATGGCTGTTCCAGCGTCAGCTGTGTTCAGTCAGTCAGAAGCTGGAGGAGTCAAACCTAGGTGGGGGGGCAGAGGGAACCGGTATCGCCCAGATTCTGAATCCTCAGGATGTGCAGCGGCGTAAGCAGGGACAGAGGACTCCGCCCACTGTGGCACGGAGAGATGTGAACGGTTTCCGGTTGTTTAGGAGGAGTCACTGTGATCACAAAGCTGGACATGAAGCGCTGGTGTTGCTCTGTAGATCCCTGACCACACCGACGTTGGGGGTCTCATGCAGGCTGTGAGGCCTCAGTGCCTCTCGATGACTGGACTGGACTGGAGTCGCATCCTCAGCTTGGAAACTGTTTAGAGGAGGACATGACATAGCATGTAGTAAAGAAGCGAGGCGCTAGAGGGCTTCCTGCTGTCCACACCTGTCACCTGCTGAAAATGAGAAAACATTTTCCCTCACGTTTCTCACTGCGCCTCGTCGTGCTTTGGTATCCAGGAGTCTGGAAGGTTCGCCTGGTTGTGGGACCTTCACCCTCTGCTGTGATGGCCCGGACCTCCAGCGTGTAGACGCTGGCAGGGCTCAGGCCCGACACCACCAGAACACGGCCATCCTGAGAGACAGAGAGGGGGCAAAGGACAGCAAAGTTTAAAAAGTGTAACGTGTGTAGAAAAGTGGGGAAGCTCCATCGGTGTTTGACCCCGATGGAGCCTGAAATGTATACAAGAAACGTTGTGTGCATCGCTCATGAAATATTCAAACACACACTCCTTCGCACTGACCGGGGGAAGGATCTGGGACTGAGAGATGAGGCTGTGAGGCAGCTTGTTGTTGTTGTGCTGATTGGTGGGGATGATCTCTGTCCAGGTCACCTGGTAACCAGTCAGTCTCTGATGGGGCCCAGCTTGGGATACGTCCCAGCTGAAGGCGGCCGTCACATTGCCGCTCCGGACCTCAAAGGATGCTGTGAGGTTGGCCGCCTTCATCAGGACCTTCTGAGGGGATGCTGCTGAAAGAAGAAGCGGTCAGGAGGTTAAATAAGACATGTTCTGGGAGAGCAGACAAGTTCTTTTTGACATGTTCTCTGTATGTTTGAGCTCGGAGCAGCCTGAGGCATAAGGAAACTGCCAGGGAAATTCCCACATGGAGCAGGGAAAAGACAAACTGGAACATTCTGAAAGTTTCTTAACCACTTTGGATCATGTGCATAAAGTTATTGCATTTCAGCATCACACCTCTATAATCAAACACATATCAGCTTTCTGACCTGCATCTCCAGGACAGGGGATGGGTTTTAGATTCTTGGCCTGGATGGTGGCACAGGACGGAGTGAAGAAACTGGTGCTTTCAGCCAGAGGTCGACTCTTCTCGCTGATTGGCTGCAGGAGAACTTTATACTTGCAGGAGAAGAGGAGGCCCCGCAGGCTGACGAAGTTCTCCTGGATCACACGAAAACAGATCACAGCTGATGCACATTACACTGAACCTGGACCAACACTGGGACGTCGAGGGGTTACCTGTGTGCTGATCTTCTGCGTGGGCTGGGTCTGGTTGTTCCGGCAGTATTCTGGTCCCCACTGGACTCTGTAGAACTCAACTGAAGGATCTACACAAGTGGCACCAAGAAGATATAACAGTAACAGCAGCATCCACTTAAAGGAGCAGCCTATGAGTAAATAAGTTCATAGGTTGCAACATTCTGACAAAAAATGTTGAGGAGGAACAGAAACCTGCAGATCTGATAGCGAGGCCACGTGATGCTCTTACCTGTGCTGCTCTGCCAGTAGACGTGGACTCGCAGCTCTCCACCCTGGTAGAAGGGCGTCCCCACGTCCAGGATGTCGCCTGTTGGATTTGGCGGTGCAGCACTGGTGGCTTCAGAACAGGCAGCATATTATTTAACGTCATTCATTTGCCTTTTTCTACCGTTAGCGTGTCTTTAAACCCGTCTTATCTGCTGTAACAACTGTTTGGTTTTCGCTGTTTCTACAGGTTTTAAAGGAGAAGTCATCTTATTAATCCCTGGAGCTGACATCCAGACATTATCTAAAGGTCATGGTGAAAGTCGAAATGCCACCAGCTCCGTCCTGCCGGATGAAGACGTACTGTGCTGTGTGGTGAAGTGCAGGACGGCTCGAGGTCCTTTGAGATGAGTTTGTCCCCAGTAGGACACAGCTTGGACCTCCACGCTGTAGCTCCTGTTGGACCGCATGCTGTCCAGCTCCACCTGGCTCTGAACACACACAGACACACACACGCATGCTGAGATCAGGAGGCACACGCACACGACGCACAGCAGCATCTGTCGGCCCTCACCTCTCTGACCACCTTCCTCCTCTTGGTCAGCGATGGCTGTTTGCCTGAGGTCCAGCTCCAGGTGACCTTGTAGTGGTGCACGGGAACATCCAGGTCAGCCGGCATGCTCCACTGGACGCGGGCCGCTGCCGCCCTGCCGGGGCCAAAGCTCATGTCGGACACTCTCAGCTCAGCCGGAGCTGGAGGATTGGACGGGTCTGAAGGTGAGAGGACGCTGTTAATATTTGTCACAGATGTTAGACTCACACAAAGGTCAGAGGAGGACGGTCTGACCTCTGTTGGAGTGGATGTGTTTGCTTGGCGTAGTGAAGCCTCTGGTCCCGTGGGTGTTGACGGCCGCCACCCTGAACTGGTACCAGCGTCCTGGCCGGACATCTGAGAGCCTCACTCCCTGCTCCGTGGTCTACAAATCAGGAAAATGGCGATTAACTAACTTCAACCACATCTGGCCTGTTTTATTTACAGATCAGACCACAGTGTTGGTGTTTTCACATATTTTACAGTTGCTGCTGCCATGACAACGGGACCTGTTACCCATGTATTAGATACAATGTGACAGATAAGAAGAATAACTTCATTTGTGGAAAATATTGGCCAGACTGGCCACGCTGCCAGGAGGAAGGAGGTGGTCCTCCTCTTCCTCACTAAATCCACATGAGTGACGGTGAGTGGTTTCTCCATCCTTCTCCCCTCTGTTCCCCTTTAGCGTAACAGACAGATTACTCATTATGACTGAAAGTCACATTTACTTGAACCCACAGAGATTTTCAGGCAACTCCCAACCTGCAGCCACAAACAGAGCAGTGATGACGGAGCAAACCTGCGACACCTTGTGGCCAGAACAGGTTAAAACGTAAGTATGTGATTCCTTAGATCTAGAGTTGAAGCTTTGTCAGCACTGAAGTCTTTCTTTTTGTTACTTTCCAGGGAAAATAACAAAAAAGCACTGACACTGATATAAACACTTCACAGGATTCGTACTTCATGTAACAAATCAAGACGGCTGAAGCCTGGTATCACCTCTGGGTTCATGCTCTACAGATTCCTCCTAACCTTCCTTGAATCTGTCCCTGACCAACCTGTGCAACCAGCTGCCAGGAGGTGGCGGCGTCCTCACTGGGCTGGATGCCGAAGTTCCACCTCCTCTGCAGGACGTAGACGACAGGCTCTGCTGAGATGTTAAAGCGTGAAGACCAGCGCACCTCCAGCTGCCCCGAGGCCAGCTCCGCGAAGCCCAGCTCCTTCCTCGGCTTCAGCGGAGCACCTGGAAGACGAACGTCATCCTGTTAACGCACAACAAAGCTGCATGGTGCAAGGTCAGCGGCGGTGACCCAGCAGAGAGCACAGGGAGCCTCCGTGTCTCTGGGGCTGCTCAGTGTGAACAGGCAACATACAGTAAGGTTCACCTGTTTCATCTGACATCGCGTCTGCCACACTCAGTGGGGTTTGAACTGCATCTCCTCAGTTCTTTGATCATCTGATTTTGACAGACGAGGCCTAAGTAGGCCAGGCTCCACCTGCCTCCCACTCACAGCAGGAGACTCAGCTCATTCAGTCAGTGCAGGCCTGAGGGAGGCTGACGTGACGTCTTATGTTGACAGGATGGAAGTGCTGGGTAATAATTCGAGGTCGGGGGCAGCTCCGGAGCATCAGGTCATATCACCCTGTCCTGTAATCCTCTCTGCTTCTCACCTTTGTAGGGGTCTTTGGGAGCCTGGCAGGTGTGACCGCAGCCATTGGAGCAGCATTTCTTCTGAGCCGGGCACTCGCCGTCGTGGTCGCAGCTCTCCACACAGGCCGCCGCAAAGCCTTTGGCCTTCTCTGGCGGTGGACAGCTGCCCTGCTTCACCGCCAGCGCTGACTGAAGGAACTCGCAGCTGGTCACACACTCCCAGTGCTTCTTGGGAAACACCCTCTAGAGAAACAGGGGAAACTCAAGTTACATGTATTGTGTCTGTTGGAAACACACTGATGGAAACATGGACCGGATTCAACAAATGGATGAAAAGGATGAACTGATCAAAATGTGGTGGTAACAGGTTTAAGGTCACTGTGGCCAAGCATCCATTTAAACTGGTTACTAAAGAAGTTGACATGGCCGGTTTGCCTTAAGGTGGTGATTTTATTCATTTTCTTTGTGATCACTTCCCAGAAAGGTCTGTTTCATACTGAGTCACTGTTGGTGCAGTACATCAGAAGATGGTTGTGATGCTTTTTTAAGATCCTAAGTGAACATTTCTTCTTGACCTGCCTAAGCCTTCTTCATTTTCAGCCTAATTTCCTGTCTGATGCTAATAAAGTTTCCTTCTCTCGTTCCTTTGCTCATTAACTGTGTGTGACTGATTTCACGTTGAATCGCTGGCTCCGCGTGACGACCTCAGGCTGCAGAGCTCTCAAACGTTCGGCAAATGTGCGTTACCTCACACAGCTCTCTGCAACTGCTCCTTCTCTTCATTTCCCATGAGTCCTTGCACGGCTCCAGGCACTGTGGGAGCGACAGCAACAACGTTAAGGCGCAGATTAGAGTCAAATGCGAACATTTGGAGGTGAATCTAGATCTAAAATCAAAACGCTTCCACACAGGAACTTTTCATGTTAATATGAATTATTCAGCCTGTGAGTTTTCTTATTAAAGCCTGCAGCGCTGACCGCTCTGTTATCACCAAAGATAAGCTCTGCCTGTCTGATTGTTTGCCGTCTAGCTGTCAGATCAAAGTTTGCTTTTGTGAAATATCAAGATTTCAAAGGAATATTATTATTAGTCCTGACGGCAATCCATACTATGTGTCTGATATTTTAATGCAGCAGACGAGTGGAAGCAGAACTGGTGTCTAATCATATAAACCTAAACTCCAGCTTGTGACACAGCGCAACCTGGTTGTCCTCTGGTTGCCTGATTGCTGTGTCCTGTGTTCTGGGGCATGTCACTAATTAGCAGCGTCATGATTCGTACGCGAGGCTTCCCAGGGGAGAGGAGGCATACGCCGGGTAATTTCATGCTGTACTGAGAAACGGTGGGGTGGAGATCACAGTGCAGCAGCGCCACAAGGACACGACAGCTCGTCAGAGAGTTAGACTCGTGTTTACTGAGCTCGGATACCCTGGGTTAAAGGAGAGCCCGGTCCGGCAGGGGAGAGGGTCCAGTCGTCGGTCCAGAGCTAAGGGAGGAGACCTTTAATAAATCTGGCAGCAACTGAGTTTCCTCGTCACCCTGGGGCTCATCTTTAACATGTGCTGAAGATTGGGAAAGGATGCGAGCACAGGGCTGTAGTAGCTGCCTGGAAACTATGAACACATACTGTAGGTGCACACGTCCTACTGAGTTGGCCTCGGGCTCTTCACGGCTACAAATCTTGCAGCACAAGCAGCAGGCAACAACCCCTCAAATCCTGTTCCCTTCACATCTGCAAATGAAGCGTTGCAATGTTCATACAATAGGAACACGTTTCTTATTGCTTCACTGGGCTGTCACGGATAATATCTGCACAGTTTTATGTTTTGTGTTTTACTGCTGCGTGGGTTAAAGAGCTGCTTCATATGCGTTTCCTAGTGTTTCCATCTCCTCAGGACCAGACATGTGAGAGTCAGGAGGAGGAAGAATAAAGTCTCTAACAAATGGGCTCCATAAAAAGTGTCTCAAAGCATGTCTGATAGCTCTGTGCCCGCCTTGCCATCTCTCATCTCCTCTCCCCAGTCTCCGGCAAAGGACTTGTCCAGTAATCCAGACTGACGTTCCCACTCTCGTGCCTTTCCCAGCGTACCTCAGCGTCGGTTAGTTTTCCGCCCCATTTCAAGCTCAAATCAAGCATCCTGCTCCTTCCAACACACCGCAAATAAAGCTGACTGGGGGGAAACTGTGTGATGTGGTTGAGCGGTGATTTGCAAAACCACCTCAGCCCCATGAGCAGCAACGACGGATATTTTTGTCTTGGCTGCAGAATTAAATACCAGTTTGGAATCGGTTTGGGATCCAAGCTGCTGCATTAGGTCACAAAACGTCACAACATTGTGTTTATTTGGCTGAGGTGATGGTTGTGTGTACGTGTGTTTTGGCGTCGCACCACTCCTCCATGACCAACCCGAGATAATGGAGCGAGTAACTTCTCTGCTGACCGTGCAAAACACTGTTGTGTCGGCGCTCGACGCCTTTTGATTCGCTGCCCAGACGAACCCCTCAGAGAGGAAACAGGCCTAGTGTTAGTCTCCGGCTTCCTGTTTCGACAACGCATGTTTGACAGCGTTCCAGGCCTTTATGCATCCACAGACAAGACCTCAGCGTGTCCCCAGATCAACCCGCGAGCAAATCATTTCACGAGTGCCTCTATACATTTGGAAATACGAGTTTGAGGTGAGGAGAGGTAAACAAGAAAAGGATGTCTGGCTCTTAGACGAGCATCACAACAAGGCTGTGGGGTTTGAACACCACTAATGACTGCCAAGTGCTGCTGAAACAAGGTCGTTACACCGAGCTCAGCGCCGGTTGTCTGGGTGTCGCGTTGAGACACGAGTGTCAGCGCGTCCACACAATGTGGCTCTATTGGTCCAGTGCTACAGTAGTGTCATCTCACCACGCTGCTGAATCGAACCGGACTGTGTGGGAGTGTGTTGCTAATCAACAGTGGCACTCGCAAATGGCTGCCTGCCTGGAGGAGATAGTGACAGAAGGATTAACAAGCACTCATTAACACCGGGGTCCGGGAGGGTCACGAGCCAAAGTGATGGACTGTCTAACGAGCTGCAACAAGTTTGGAGCTGGGACTGTTACACCAGTTCATGTAGGCGTGAGGCAAGACATCAGGGTTAGGAAATGAAACCTGCGTGGCGTCCAAAAGTTAAGCTATGTGATCAGTTTTCACGTGGTCACCGTGGCGACGGCTATTTTACAGCAGTTCATATCTGGGACGACTGTGACTAAGATATTGAAATCCCACACACGCACACACACCTTTACATGACATCACTCGCGTCTTTCATTTCACCTGTCACAGGCTGCTTCACTAAACCAAATTACATTAGCAAGTAAAAAACTCTCAGATGGAGTCATGCAGCAAAGACATAAAACTAAACTAAACACTATTTATACTCACCAAAAGCAAATGCTATTCATTTACAACTTCAATAGCTGGACATCATCCCTCAAGACCTTTCCAAAGTGCTAATTGAAGCTACTGAGTGAATGTCAGTGTGTCAGAACCTGGTACAAGCTCAGTTGTTCCCAGGTTTAAATCTTTAAATTCGTCTTCATCACCAGGTTTTTTTCCTGTGTGTAGGCCAGTGTGAGCCTCCAGTGTTTTCAAATGATCGTCCTGTTAAATGGTGGTTAATTGTGAGATGAGAGGCTCTTACAGTTTAATGTGAAATCAATGAATTCCTCTAAAGCATATCACTGTGAGCAATTTACTCCCGAGCTCCTCTGGGCTCTTAACGTTTCATCAGCTGAGCTTTAAATGGAGACGTGGTGGAAGCTGCAGCGTGATGACAGGTGCTCTCTGCAGTACTTCCACTGACACGAGCTCTTTCAGCTCGTCTGCTGTTAGCTGATCAAAGGCTGCTTTTTATTTGTGGACACCGAAGCTTCCCTACGTCAACTCACAATTTAACTCACTTTAAATCATCTCAAATCGCTTTAAGACCCTACAATACAACCGTATAATCGAAAAATTGTAAAATCGATGCCCAGGAGTGTTGCCGCATCCTTTGGTCAGGTCATAATGATGCCTGTGGTTGCTTCGCCTGTAATGTGTGTCACAGGTTCCAGGCAGCAAGCAGAGATAATGCAGGAACCTTCCCTGGGGTAAATGAGCCAAAGCTGCCAGGAACATGGTAGAGCTCAGAAGAACCAGAAGAGCCGGAGTCAGTCGCTTCACACGTGCAAAGGGGGTGTTAGATGGGCGCGGCCACACCAACAGGTGATCGCACCTCACAGGTTTGGGTTTTTATTTCATGGTTTGTTTTTAGGGGAAGAACGACAACCGCACCTACATTTACACTCCAGTGGATCTACATGTAGAAGAAATAGGTTCCATCAAAGGTTCCTGGTTCCTGAGGGAAGTTGCTTTAGTGGAAACAGGTTCCTTAAGAGGAGGCGATAGCTAGAATCTCAGAGAAGGATTCGACTTCATCGCAATAGTTTAATAACCAGGTACGCACGAAGCAGATCCTGGTGCCCCGAACTAATTCACGCGTGAAAACATTTCCCTGCTGTGATCCTTCAGTTAAGAGCCTGGGTATCACACTTTGGAAGCTCTTAATGAAGCAGCTGGGGAGACATTTAATGCTCCAGCATGTCATCACAATTACCCATCACTGGGATCACATGGCTACCAAAGTGATAGGCTGCTACAGCAACTTAACGTCTTCATTCCTCAACAAGAAGACAATATTCCTCACGGGGCTGCTCAGTCTCCAAAAGACACCACAGCTAAGCAGCGCACTGCGGATGGAAAATAAAATCATCTGAGCATAATTTCATGAAAGTTACCAGGGGAAGTTTTATGATACAAACATAATATTGTGGGGGCGTTTGCCAAGTGTGAATTCCATCTATTTTCGTCAGCTGCTGTAGCGACGGTTGATGTATGAGCTGGTGAAACAGCTGTGATGTATAGGACGTCAGAGAATAAAGAAAGTTTGGTGATGAATGGTGGAGCTCAGAAATGGCTAATAACCACACACACACACACACACACACACACACACACACACACACACACACACACACACACAGGTAGATTGATTTACCACACGAGGAAGCACCAGCAGTCACACACAAAGATGCTGATATCATTCACACGACCATGGACGATATCAACATACCAGCCAAACGCTGCATGCATTTAAATGTGCATATGAGGTGTAGGGCGAACAAAGTGAGCACCGCTGCAGCACCTCAGGGTGCCTTCAGGTAATACTTACAAAATGGCTGCATTTTATATCATTAATCCAACAAATTAAAAGAAACAAAATACTCATTAAACCTGCCAAAAATAATTTGCTTAACATGACGTGACCTGCAGGCAAGTGATGGAAACTGTGTCAGAGTGAGACTTCCTAACTGATCCACCAATCACTGAGTGAAATTAAAAGCCAAATCATATTTAACATGTGATATTAAGAAATGCTGACACAGGCTCGACTGATCCAACCACATAAACAGATGGAATGTTCGTCCTGATGGTCCCTGTTGAATCCAATGTGTTTTAGAAAAGCCAGTTTATCAAAGCTGTTTATTGGCAAGAATCAATAATGTGGAATAGATCTATGCACTAAATGTAAATGAATGAATTAAAGTATCACAATAACCAGCCGTACTGGTGACTTACCTTCGCACACTGTTTGTGGTTGAGGCACCAGCCCAAGGATCCATTACTCTGAAGAGGAGCCTACAACGAAAGACGCGAAGACAAAAGCACGAATGAAAACGTTGGACTAATTAAATTAGCTTCAGACGAGCTTGAATTCCCTGGTTATACGTTAGTGTGCTGTAGGATGCCAGAGCCGGAGGCGTTGTGATTAGAGTAGTGCTTTTTTCTGTACTTACTCACTTCAACAGTCTCAGACAAAGAGAAACCTCTAGGACTCTCAGAGCATTATACTAGCGAACGCTGGTGAAATGACTACACACTGTGGGATTCTGGGCCGTGCGGGTGACAGCACTGGCAGCGCGTGGCCTCCTAACAGCACAGACATTCACTCTGTCGATAAATAAATAGAGCGAGGTTGATGGAGAGCTGAGTGCGGCTGCTTCCTCTGGGGGCTGGGGATCATTGAAGTGTAGGCTGCTCTTCTTCTGGCTCAACTTCCTCAGGAATAACTGAGCTGCACTTCAGCAAATCATCACACTGTGCTTCAGTGGAGCCGCTCAGAGGAGCAGGCAGCTCCCAGCACCAGTGGGTTTGACCTGTGGGGAGGCTGGCAGCCGCTAATCTTTCCTATGAATGGCTCCTTAACCGAGCAGCAAGCTGTAAAGAATATGAATAGTCTTCAACTTCGTCTCTGCTTCTAGCAGCAAACTGAAAGGCTCCTCCATGTGACATCATCAGGAGGCGGCGAGTCAACCGGACATCTATGCTGACCCCGTCCCATCAGTCAGAGGTTTGGGAGTGGGGACAACCTCCCGGTTCATCCCACCCACATCCTTGATTTCAATGTGAGTGTGTTTCACGCTTCAGCTGCCAGCGATTTGACATCAGCGCTGCACAAGCGGTGGCTGCGTCGCTTCCCCTGCTGCATGCTGGGTAGCGCCCGACCAAAAGCGGGGGAGTGGGGCGTCAGCTTTGACATGTCTGAGGTACAGATCTGCGAATCTGGTGCCAAGTGTATGACGGCGCCACAGAGGCTCTCATGCCTGATTTGCCCTTTACTGTGGACTGGACCATAAACGTTCAGAATGTGGTCCACATCAATCTGACGCCTGGAGCCAAGCGGCACTGACAGAGGAGGGATCTGTAGGAATAATATAATCATCATAACGAGCCCCGTGGCCTGTTCTGGTCCCTCTGTCAAAAAGCTTTAACACAACTTTGGTTTGGGTTCAGCTCTTACGTCACAGATATGCATATCAAATACTAATATCACATCTATTATGGATCACTGTATATTTAATATTAAAAGTTTTTATCTGTTATGAAAATAAAAAGATGTAGGAACATGTTATAATAATAATATTGGAGTGTCTTTGTGTTTACTTCAGATAAACTGTTCCCGTTCAAATCTGACAGCCCTGACTTTGTTTATTTAACTTTGCTTCGTGGCCTTAAACCACTCGCGTCCGCCGCCAACCTGCTGATTCTCGTAGTTTTAGCGCGTGGAGTAAGTTGAGTTACTTTATTCGCGCCTACCTGCAGCCGCGTGGAGAGCGCGGCGACGCTGTGCAGGCTGAGGCAGCGCGACGCGCACCTCGCCCGGGACACGGCCGCGCCGGCATCACCGCCACCACCATCCTCATCAGCACCGTCAGCATCCGCGTTGGCGCGTTGTCTCCCGGCGCACACGGCGCAGCTGAGCAGGAGGAAAATAATAATCCACGGGGGCAGGTTGGAAACGACGCGGCCGCTGGCGAGCATCATCATCTTCTTCTGCTTCCTCTTCGTCTTCTTCCCCCCGCGCGTCCAGGAGTCAGGCGGAGAAACAGGAGCGAGCAGCGGGGACTCATCTGATGGACGTCCAGCGCCACTTCAAATTATATAGCCAAGGGAGGGGCTAGGAGAGCGAGGCGGACACGACCAGGGCCAGGGATGCTGAGGAGTTTCACTGAACCCACCTGACGGGCTTTAAAGACAGAGAGAGTGACAAACTATCTGCTGTCTGTTCTTTAAATGACAGATAATCAAGAGCAGGGTCGCAAATAAACGTTCTAGATCGTGTAGACATTTAATTGGACAGAAAGGGGATTTTATCACAAGGTCATGTTCTGATTTATTGATGTATTTACTTTATGTAAGTAGTGTGAAACCAGTGGGAGCTAGTAACCAAGTACATTTATCAACTTTCTGTGCTTAAATGCAGAACAGGAGCATTTTACTTTACTTTACTTTACTTTACTTTACTTTACTTTACTTTACTTTACTTTACTTTACTTTACTTTACTTTACTTTACTTTACTTTACTTTACTTGTCTCTTTTAATTATTGGAGTTTAGATTGTTTATTGGACTGTGGATGCATGGACGTGGTTGTTTCTATCACCCCTCACCTGCTGATGTGTTGCTGGTTGTGTAACTGTTTCTCTGAGGTCCCGTCTTCATGTGAAGTCTCTCTTCTGCAGGGACGATGTGGCAGATGTCAACCCTGGATGCAGTCACCCCCTCGTGTTGCTCAGTCTACCTGTAAAGATTCAGGTTGGGGGCCAGCTCAGGTACCTGAGGACAAACTACAGCCTCCGCTTTGAACCCAGCTCCTGAGCCAACAGTTTACAGGGTATTTCACCTAAATAATGTATTATGGAATCTAGTGTTTCCAAAAAGCCTCCTATTCTGCCATTTCTTTCAACCCTCTTCACTGCTTTTTAAAAAGACAAGGTGCTGCAAGCGAAGTTCAGGTCTCCCTTTCTTCCATCTAAAGCAGATTTCCCAGTTCTCCTGTCTGTGCATTTGTCTGCCGTTAGACTTTCCGCTCCTCCTTACGTTGCTGTACGCATCGTGTCAGTCGGGAAAGTGACGAGACAGGTTCCCTGAGGACGCACATAAGCTTGCTGACATGCTTATCTCGCTTAAGGAGGACCCATTCGTTCTGCTCTTTATTGACACTCCAAGTTACTTTTGCACAGCTCCAGTCCAAAGTCAAACAAAGTTAAAAAGACACAGCAGCTCAGATGTTGTCCTGAGCTGCAGTTCAGCCAAGGATGAGCTGGACCAGGACCAAGGTTGGACAGAAACCTCTGTCCTTCCCCTCAGCTGTAACCGGTTTACTACCCTCCGAACTGATGCACAAGTCCTCACGTTCCCCAAACATCCTGCAGTTTGTGACAGACACCTGACTGGTACCTCGATGCACCAGTTGGACATGTAACGGTAAAACGTATAGTAACTGTGTGAAATAAGATTGTCTCAACTTTGAATGTTTCCTCTGTCTCTCATGATTTTAACATCAGGTCTCTAACATACAGTAATGACTGACAGACTCTCTCCCCTAAGAAGTTGTCAGCTCCTCATCATTCTGTCTACTTTGACTGAGAACAAACTTTCACTTTAGGTGCAAGTACTGTCTTTAGGTTTTTGTATTATATTTGAAAATTGAATAATGTCTGAATTGCAATTACAGCGATTGCTTAAGAGCTTTTGGGAGTTTTCATGTTGGTGCATTTATTCAAATAAAGAGTTTGAGTCTCCGAACATTTGTGGAGATGTCCTCTTGACGTTTCCATAAAATGAAAGCACCTGTTTTTTTAAACTGCACACAACCTTTTTGGGCTGTTGCTGAATTCAAGTTTTTTTAATCATCCAAATATGAACCATTGTCTATGCAGATATAAAAGGTACATTCAAAGCTAAAACACAGACAGATTGTCAGTCAGACTGGAGTCAATCCAAACCATCCTCGTGCTAATGAAAAGGAACTTTGAACACGTTCCTGAAGAGACTCACCCAAATCCACCGGGAGCACATACGCGTCCAGCACACGCGGAGTGATCGGTTTCTTCTTCTCCGTTAAAACTTTGTGTGTGAGTGTACAAAGCAGGATGCATGTTCTCCAAAGGCTACAAATCTGAGACAGCCATAGGGACAGAACCTGCAGGCAGCAGACATGAAACCCTGCCTCAGAGGTTCGGCTTCACACCACGTTTACTCAAATATTCATATATATATCAAATCCCCGCTGAGAGCACTGAGGAATCAGTTTGAGTCTGTTAACCAGCGGAGAAAAGGAGTTTTCCATCATAAGCAGTAGAGCAAGAGTCAGGACCAGCATCACTCTGCTGCTGAAACGCACACATGCTTCACACGTGTCTGTACGCTGCTGTCCGGAGGCCATTTTGCAGCTCATGCAACTCAGGCACCACATCGCTGTGCCCAGAACGAATGCCAGCTGAGAGCGAGATGTTGGCATCAGCTCAAGGGCAGGTGCAGCCACTCTGAACGACACGATGCTCTTCACACACAACAGGTCCTGCGAGTGGTTGTCGAGGTTAGATGGCGACAGGAAAACACGTGTTGTGTGGCCAAAAACAAGCAGCACGGGATCGACTGACAGTGTTCTTTGGCAGAGTGTGTGCTAGTAGGATGAGACCAGAGTTCTACGGGAAACAGGGGCCAGACAGACTGAGAGGTCAGAGGTCAAACAAAGACGTTCAGTGGAAAATAGACCCAGAGATGTCTGGGTTCGTTTGGTCCTGGTGCATCCTCATACAGTGTAGCAGAGGTCATGGGTTTGCAGTTTTTGCTGATAACAGTTTGGATGTTTTGTTTTGTTTTGTTTTTTTTGATTTTGGCAGCTTTTACCCAAGACAAGCAGAAACACGACTCGTCTGACCACAGATCGTATTTCCGCTGTCTTTCAGGCCATCTGGTATGAGCTTGGGCCCAGAGCTCAGAGCTGTCTCTGCACAGTGTTGAAGAATGGCTTGTTCCTTGCACAACAGCGTGTTGGGTTGCACTTCTGGATGCCGTGACAATGGTTTTCCGAAGTGCTGTCGAGTACACGTTGCCATATCCATCATGGCAGCATGATGGTTTGCGTGCTAAGCCACCCAAGGGCTCAAATGTCACAAACATCCAGCAGCGGTTTCCAGCCTTCAGATTGCTCCAGATTCCTTGAATTCTTTCACAATATTACAAACTTCAGTCGTTGGAAGACCTAAATTCCTCACAATCATGTGTTGAGAAACAGTCCCTGACAAAGTTTGGCCTCGAGTAATGAACAACGACCCATCTTCGCCTGCAAACACTGAGCAGCCAATCAACGTCCCCTCACCTGTTTCCAGTTAACCTGCTAAAGCCGAAATCGTCCAGAACACTGGAATATTTCATTGTGTAATTTGTCAGTCGTACTTTGCCTTTGTCTCAACTTTGAGTGTGACGGATCAAAGCGTTGAGGCTGGAGCAGATGAACACTGCTGCAGCTTAGGTGTGTCGTGTGATTACGAAACAGCTTGGAGAAAAGCTGGTCACACATTCCTGCAGCGAAGACGGAGTCGGCAGAGTTTGTAACAGCCTGCAGCTTTATACGACGGAGGAAGATCACAGCTACAGTACATGTGGGAACTTTCTGTAGCTTCTGTGTGGGAATGTATTAGTGGGACTTACTGAACCACCTTGTTTAGCTCTCGTGTTGTTTGCTGGTGCACAGGAACCACAATCGTTGTTGTAGTTAGAGACTGATGTGGAGGATACGCAGATTAGATACCGGACGTAGAGAAGAAAGGCCTGGTAGGTGCAGGAAACACCACCTGAGCGAGAGCCACAGTGGAAATGCTGCACACAAGCACATGGTGTGATCACAATGTGTTACGTTGAATTTACTGTTTCAGACATGGAAGCCGACAGGAGTCAAATCTTAGGTTATGCAGAACATAAATAATGAATGAAGAGCACCCAACCGTATTTGTGAGTCAGTATTTGTAGTAATGTTCACGAGCTTTATGGCATTTTTAAGTGGTTGTGTTTGGTGGTGAGTCCAGATGTTGCGGCCCGAGGCCCAGAACTCCTCACACCTCTTGCTGTTATATCAATGCAGAGGAAACTTTACTGTGATTTTTATACACAGTGGAACTGTTTCCTGGAGAGGCCAGAGAGCGTTTTCTTTCTCAGTGCATCAGTTTCGAGGGCTGGGGGGGGGGCAGGTGATGTCTTTTAAAGGGAATCCCAGATGTAGCGTTCACTGGTAGCTGCGAAACAACAGCATTTTTATGACTCTTCTATTAAACCAACCACAAACATGTCTCTCGCAGGCAGGCAGGGTTTTCCTTGCCCAGGGAACGGAGAAAGCATGACGTTTTGGAAACTCTGAAGAGATCCTCCTCAGGTTGCCGGTTCTCTCATGCCTGGCACAAGAGGCCACACTTGCACTGCTGGAGCATCCTGCAGGGTTAACGAGATGCTGGCTTTTCTCACACACTTGGAGCGGTGTGGGTTTGCTCTAATAAGCCTTTACAGCTGAGAGTTTTTTACTTTTCTGATTCCGATCTAGCATCGAGGTCATTACGCCTCAGACATCAACCCAACAGACTCAATCTTTGTCAATTTCTTACTGGATAAATTTCATGTGAAGCCCACAACCAAATCTCTACAGTGTTCTCGGTTTTGCTCAGCTTCTGCTTCAGTAGGTGTGTTCCTAAAATAATGAATTAATGGAGTGAGTGTGTCCACGTCTGTGGGGAGCTGATGCGCTGGTGGTCCAGCCACAACAGGAAGAAAGAGAAAATCCCCCTGAGCTCCGCTGCCGAGGGCTCGACCTGCTGTTTCACACATAAAACCAACACACTATGACGACATAATTGTCTCATGGTGTGTGCAGTTGCAGATGCCAGTTTTGCTGGAGCAAAAACTGGCCTTTGTTCAAAATGTCAAATACAGTTCAGTTAGGAAAGACAGCATGAGATAACAGGAACATCATTTAATGAAGACTTGTAGCCATAGCAGGTGAAGGATGGAATCTCAGTGTGTGGACGCCATGTGCAGATGAAGGCTTTTGTTGTGATGTAAGCGTAACTGGGCTAAATGGTTAAAAAAAAAACATAGCAGTTTGGTTGCTGATGCAGAAAAATAAACGTAAACGATACAGGATGCAGTGACGCTGTCAAAACTCAGCTCTTGTCACCCTACAGCCATCTGTGACCTCCATCGACGACGTGAAAGGAAAGTTAAAAAGATGTAAGATCAGTTCTACTGCTAAGATATAACAAATCCCACAGGCCCAAAATAGTTTTACGTTGGAAAGCAAATGAAATCTTGGAAACGCAGCCTCTGCACTGAATAGAATTGGAACATTTGTATCTGTCAACCTCGTGGTGGTTATGAAATGTAAATCTAGACTGTAGCAGGAGCTGCGTAATGATATCTCTTTATTCTTCACTCATGGGATTATTCTAGTCATTTTGCATCAGCTGCTAAAACGAGATGCTGAGACACTGCTGATTATTGATTTCATGAGACGTGGAATGGAACAAACCCACGCAGCCTCACGCACATCGTCACCTCTACAGGTGCTGTAGTGCTGCTGTCAGCCTACAGAACCTGCAGGGATCCGGCTGCGATGCGGATTCCTCATCACATGTTTCCATTGTTTGTTTGTGTGCGTGTCATCCTCTCTGCATGTGTGCTGTGGAGGAATCCCACATTTCGGTGTGGGGTCCTCGGGCTCCTCACGGACAGCTGAATGGTGTTTTCACACTGCTCGCAGGCACTTGTTAGTGAAGGGAAGCCCCCGTTTAACGGGGTACACCTCATAAACGTGGATGTTCATCACTTCCCGTGGTTTTACTGAGTGTGGTTCTTCAGTGGAGGCTTTCTCTCTAGCAACGGTCCCGATGGAAGCTTTTGTACTGTCCAATTACCTGTTTGCATGTATGTGCTTAAATGGTTGCATGTGAAGAAACTGCTGCAGGTTATTATTTATTGTGGAATTACAGATAAGTTGTTCAAGGTTGCCTGGCTGAGAAACATGGCTCTTCCTCCAGCAACTGTTTGTTTTCCCCTACACGAACAAGTAATCAGCTCTGTCAGCTCGTGCTAACGTATGTCCAAGCAAACCCTGATGTAGCTCGGTTGTCCTTTCTGTACATCTGACATCTAATAAACATCCAGTTTTAGACCCTATCTATCCTTTAATCACGTCTCATGTGACGGGATACATCTCATGAACTGCTCTCGGTGGAGAATCTCCATTGAATTATCTGGATGTATTGTGTATTGCAGTATATCACTTAACAAAGACACGTTTGACATGAAACAGCCTTCTTTTGATGCTGCGCTAAATAATAGGTACTGTCTCTACTTACAGAACAAATACAAACAGTTCAGTCAGGTATTTAGTTTAGATCCAGATCCCCTGCAACGGTCATACCAAGTCATCAACTCCTGAAGCAGCCAACACAAAGCCGAACACACCGGTGTCGCTATCTGCTGATCTGTAGCTGTGACTGTGCTTCTGCATACGTTTTTTCCATTTCTAACCTGCAGGCGATATGACTTTCCATCAATAAATGATAAGCTTCACCATTTGTCATTCAAATTCATTATGTGAGGGGAAGCAGCATCAAACCACAGATATCAAAATGTCACAGAGTGTCATTATTCTTTAAATAATGCGCTTTACATGCTGCTGTGACCACAGTTGGGCACAGTGCTCTTCTGCCACCTAGTGTTAAAGCGTTATGACACAAACATTACAATGACGTCAGCTGACATATATAATTGATAAACAGAAGTCAAACAGTTTTGATTTAACCTGCAGCAGTATCAGAGCAAAGTGAAGCCTATGAAGGTGAGGCGGAGGCTCATAAGTGTTTTCTGATGATCTCTGTATTAGTAAACATGTAAAAGTGTAAAATATGTTAAAATTGCAGGCACACATCTATGAGCACAGCGCCCCTGGAACTTTCAACAAGCTCAGTAAAGACTGAGACAAAGAAACACACTGAAAATCTGATTATTATGGAAAATGTTCAAAGAGTAGGACTTCTGTTATCTACTTTATTATGCTAATGGATTTTAATATAAAAAATATGTAGCAACACATGGTGTTTTTTGTTTGTGTGTGTCTGTTTAGATGTTGTTTTCATTCTCAAAACTGTTCGTTTAGTTAATTAAGACACGCATTTAGGCGTCCGGACTGCCCCGAAACACCCGGAACAAAGCGCAAGGCCCAACAGTTCCTACACGGATCGGCAGAGTGATGCACAATAAAAAATGGCGGCCAACATAGAGGAAATATTCCAAGATTTTATATTGAATAAAATCAGAGAAATTGAAGACCAGAATGAAGACACCTCGTATGTCATTGCTTTTATTGGGTTTGATGGCGGTTAAAAGTGTCGCGCCAAATTCACGTTAGTGAGCGAACTGACGAAACGTGATCTTTTATAACTACTGCGACCGGTTGCCAAATTTAACAGAACGATACAAGCGAACGTTTTGAAGCGTAGCTGTACGACGAGTAGCAATTGTATTTGTGAGACTGGCGGTGTGTGATTAAAAACCCGGCTGAAATGAGATCGTCAAGGATAAATAATCTAGTTTGTTTATGTAATTATGGTGAAAAAGCCCAATACCGAGAGTTGTGCTGATTAGCTAACACCTCACTAACTAAACGGCAGTGGGCTTGTTTATCTTAAATCCGTCATTATGTTAGTACAGAATATATCATTACAAGTGTTGGTTAAAGATAAATTGGCTTGGTCAAATCTGGCCCAGTTTGTTAAATCCAGAACACATTTGTCATGTGCTAGTTCGCTCAGTCAAAACCCCAGAGAGATCCAAATAAAACGCCTTGATCCGGGGACAAGCGTCTGATCGTCTGCCTGAGCTATGTTGCAACTAGACAGTGACGTATGTTGTGCCTCTGTGTGTCCCAGCGCCGGTGAAGGAGTGGGAGCTGGTAGTGACAAGCGTGGAGCAGACAAGGCTGCTTCAGAGAGAGAGAGAGACGCCAGGCGCAGCAGCTCGCTGAAGAAACACAAGAAGAAGAAAAAGCACAAAAGTAAGAAGAAGAAGAGGAACAAAGACAAGGAGAGCAGCTCAGAGTCTGGGCCAGAGCTGGAGGGAGGAGGCGCACATCAGCCGAGGTGACACTTTCTGACTGCTTATGGCTGGGCGGGTCAGTGTGTTTGTCATATATGTACGGTAAAGGATCATTAGAAGCTCACATATGAATATTGGTGGGATGCTTATCCTGTTTTGGTTGAGCTGTAGGATTTGACTTTTCTAATACTGTAGAGGACAAAACTGTTTCCTGAGAAATAGTGAGAGAGTCGTGATCAGTTTCTTGAAACTACTGCTGAAGATCCCAAGCTGATGCTGTGCAGTATGCGAGGTCTGGATTGGAAGAGCTTCCATCTTGGAGGGATGCAGTTGGACATGTGTTTCTAAAAGCAGAGATGTCATGTAGATAGGCAGGAATGTGAGACGAGGCAGTGGAGTCATCCAATGAGACAGTAAAGAAGAGCTGTGTATCTGTGACAGAAAGACAGGTTGAGAGAGCAGCCAGGACAGATGACTGAGCTGCAGCTTATTCGGTCTGTAGTTTCTCCGTGAATCCACTTGTAAATTGTACTTGCATTGCATTTTGGTAATTATGGTTGTTAATTAAACTAGTTGACAGTGTAGTATTGGTACTTTTACGTTAGTAAGCAACATGGATATTACCGCAACCATGCGACTGGAGGAGGACCTTTATAGGGCAGAAGGCTGCTACACAACTGGTTTGTACAAGTGTTTGCTGAAGCACTTGTACATAGTTCATAATGTAGGTGCAGGTTATGTAGAAGCCTCGTTGGGCTTTAGTTGTTGACGTATATATATATAACAATATTATGAAAGATGCATAACATATTATTGGCTGGAGGTGATTGTTGTTGTGAGTGTTTTGTTTATATTGTGTGTGGTGTTACAAAAATTGGTTGCATCTATAATTTAATGTCGGAACATTTATTTTATCCATGTTATCCATATGAAATGTTGCAGTTTGGTTCAGTGTCTCTTCTTTGGTTGCATTGTTACATTAGTTCTTTCATTTCAGTTTTTTCATTTGCGTTGCAGGTTTTCTCCTGTGTTTTGATACGAGATGAATACGGAATGATTTTCCACCTAATTGCCTCCTTAATTATCTCCCAGAGTGATGTTGTAGAGGCATTTGAAGAGTTAATTATTTATTTCGAGAGAGCATATCCACTCGTCCCTGATGCAGCCATAAACGTAAGGATGTTAAACGTAGATGTACTAAAGCACAACCTCAGGTAGAATAAGAAGGATTTTACCTTCAGGGTGATACAGTTTGGATATTCACTGAATTTAAATTAAAAAAGCTGTTGTGAAGGAGAAAAGTACAAGAATTAAGCCTCGCAGCTGAAATAGTCTTTGTATTTTTTCATTACCTTTTAGTTCTAAGAGAATCCTTATTATTGTTATTGTGTTGTTCAGTCTGCTTATGAACTGAGAACTATACTCAGCTCAAATGGTCAAATAGTTTTAATAAATGTTGCAGACTGCAGGAAAAATAAATGACCAT
This sequence comes from Macropodus opercularis, assembly GCA_030770545.1. Lineage (NCBI taxonomy): Eukaryota > Metazoa > Chordata > Actinopteri > Anabantiformes > Osphronemidae > Macropodus > Macropodus opercularis. The sequence continues at coordinate 5,816,816 of CM061090.1, read as the reverse complement.
AGTTTAACAGTTATATCTGATAAATCCAAATAACAAAGCAACAATGCAAAAGCACAAATTCTTTGTCTAACCATTTATTTTTAGTTTTGTTCTAATTTTAGTTCTGACTAGTCCTGTTTTCTGGTTGGCTCAAGAATAACATGAAACTGGTCCTGATGCCTTCAGTCGGCCAAAACTTTGATCATCATTCATTTACACGCTACACGACTTAGCAGGTTCTTTTTTTACTTCACAGAAGAGTCACACCAACAGAGGTGAAGGAGGAGAAAAGTAAGTGTCTTTCAAACATGTGTCAATGAGCAGTAGTGGTTTACTGTGTGGTGTTTTATGCCTTAAGCTCTATTTCATATACTACATAGATTATTATGTTTTGTTTTTAATTCTGAAAGTAAGTGTGTATTACCTTTTAATTATTAATATACTACTAGTGTCGTTGTGCACTCTGGCCTCTAGGTGGCAGTGTTGCGTAAAGAATGAATATGTTGCTGTGTCCTTTATACTTTGATTTTGTTTAATTAATTCATTTATTGCTTTGCTTGTACTATTATACTGTAATGTAGTATATGGAGTCACAGCCCCTGCAAGTACATACTAACAACAACACACCCTGAAAATTCTTAGTCAATAATTGATGTAAATATACATGTTTGCCCAGGTAGGGATAAGGAAAATAAGTCCAAATACCATAAGCGGCATTCAGCCGAAAAAAGGAGGAAGAAGAAGAAAAGGAGAAAAGACGAAGAGTGCTCGTCAGACTCTGACTCAGAGTATGTGTCAAAGCACAGAGAGGGCAAACGCAGACTAAGCTCATCACCAAGGAGACGAGAGGAGCTGCCGGATATCATCCCAAAACAGGTAAATACACCAAAATAAAAAAGACTAAGCTGGAGAAGTGATAAAACATCATACAGTGATGAAACAACATGAATTAACAGGACAGCTCCAATAAAGGAAGAGGAGCCGAGGAAAGACATGGCAGGAGGAGGAGTCGATCCCGCTCACATTCCCAGACACGTTTCCACGTACATTCATCCTCAGTGAGGACACGATCCCGCTCGCGATCCAGGTATGACGGAGAGACCATCAATGAACTGGCTGGTTCTCTAGGTTAGGACCAGTTCTGCTCATACTCTGAATGTACAGTCATGTCGGAGGTCACTATTAGTAAGAGTAAACAAATATAACAAACACCATACTACAGCGAACAGATGAAGTTCCATTAAATATAAATAGTTTCCCGTCCCGTTTGCTAGCATTTTAGAGTTAGCCACACAAAAGTCAACCTTTAAAGATAGTAAACTAGATTTATCGATCTGGCTAAACTGTGGCGTATCTATATATCACTAACTACACAGCATGAAAGAATTAGCACCAACAAAACGCATGACATCTTTCTGAGCTAAACTACACACTCTCTGATTTTTGGTGTTGTAGGTTAATATCAAATCACAGACCTGACTTTCTAAATTCTGTTTGTGCACAGTTTTGGTTGTAAAATCTTAAAGTGTCGTGTCATTCACAGATATTTTTAAATGTAGTGCTCTTCACACACCTCAGTAATCGTACCACTAGCTTGAACACGATGCTTGTATGGTAAGCACTGTAAACATGTCTTTCTAATCCTGCGTTCATTATTGTGATGTTGTTTTATTCCCTAATGTGGCTGATGTGCCGGGTAGAAGCTCCTCCCAGAAAAGAGAATCGTTGGAGCAAACCGAACTGTCCAGTCCTGTGAAAAGCCCTCAGCCACCCCAGCTCGCTTCCAGTTCTGCTGGGATAAACCTGAAAGAGGAACCCAGAGAGTCAAGCACAACGTTCCTGCCGATTCCCGCCCAGCCTGAGAAGCCAACGGACAAAGACCAAGCAAAGGACTCTACCCAAAAACTAGGTAACTATGACTCATACTTGACATTCTGCGTTACGGTTCTGTCTTCTGTGTGACAATAAAACAAGCAAATGTAAAACTAAACACTTTATTTCATAGGAAACACACAAAACATTTCTAGCCAAAATAAAGTCTAAAAAGAGAGAAGCAAAAAAGTGATGCCAGTCATGATTACTCTGCAGGTTGCACCACATGCCAGTCCATGCTGAACCAGTCCATATCTACTGACCCCGGTCAGAACACTGAGCCCAGCTTTCCTCAGCTCAGAGCATCATACACACATCAACAGCACAACTGCTCTGCAGCCAAGGTGAAATCACCAGCAAAGAAGAGGGGGAAATCGTCCAAGTCACCACAGAGGAGTAAGGAAGGAAGGTCATTAAAGAGGCATAAAAGATCCAAGTCTCCGTGTAGGAGCCCCAGGAAGCGATCCAGATCCAGGAGCAGTTCAAGGAAAAGGAGATCACGGTCCAGGTAGGGTTTTTCCCTTAAGTTGCTTTTGAGAACAGTTAACTGCAAAAAAATACAAGATCAAATCTTATCTGTGCAGATCAAGAGGCCAAAGATCACGGAGGTCACAATCACGCTCACGGTCAGCATCACGGAGTCGGAGAAGGCCAACGTACAGCCAGAGGGACCGCTGGAAACGAGAGCCAAGTCACTCCCCCGTGCTCATCCTCCGCAAAAATAGATCCCCCACCCGTAAACACTGCAGCTCAAGCAACAGCCCTCAGCGCATCAGCGAACTGGGTCAGATAACATGACATCACTCCTGTGCTAAATTTGTTGAGTGTACACCTATGCTCACCACGTTGGGTGCTCATGAAGCGCAGACTATCAGCATGAACATGAACTTAAAAACTTTGTTTTTAATCACGTTCTAAATTTGTAACACTTCAAAGTCTTTTGTCAAATCTGATGGTGTTCTTTGTATTTTGCTAAACGTAAGGTAGCATCTGTTTTTGTTAAACAGAACAGAAATCAGAACTGAATTACTTACATGACTGATTGTAATCATTTATGTTATTTGCATTTTCTCAGACAAAGAGCAGTTGTTGGAAATCGCTAAGGCCAATGCTGCTGCCATGTGTGCCAAAGCAGGTATGCCCATCCCTGCCAGTCTGAGGTCCACAGTGCTGCCTCTGGCTCTGCCGAGTATGGCCATGAATGCGGCGGTGGCCAGTATGACTGCTGGTAGGATTCTCCCCCCATCTCCTTCGTTCTCCATCTATCCTGATATGAGATTATCCGTTCATGCATCTGTAAAAGCTTTGATGTTGTTGTTTCATGGGGATTATTTCATTTAACCTTCAAAACCTTGTTCGATGTTTGTGTTTTATTCAAACTTTATCGTAGCAGAATTCATGCTGATTGTTTTTTTATCACTTTTTATCGTTTTTATCGTAAGCCTCAATTAGAGTAACTACTAGCTTCATGGTCACAAACAAGTTTTTATTTTCTGGTTACTCAATATAAACCTGATCTAACGTTCTCTTCTGCCTCCGTGTCCATGTCACTTACAGCCACGATGACAGCTGCCTTATCTAACATGAGCGCTCTGTCGTCACTGCTCCCACTGCCTTCCATTACCAACAAGCCACCACCTGCTCCCGCGCAGCCCAGCAGTGCTGCTCTGGAGGAACTGAAGAGGAAAGTAGCGAAGCAGGCCAACAGCATCAGCATAAAGGAGTTCACCGACGTAAGGCTCACTCTGTAATGGCAATAAAGGTAAAATAATTCATAAACATAATATTGTGACATCTGTTTGTTTGTAGAAATGCAAGATGATTGTGGACAGTAAAGGAGAGCTGCCTGTGGCAGTGCCTCATGTTTCAGATGAGGAGGAAGATGGGAAGCCGTTTGGAGGATCTGCTCTGAAGGAGCAAAAAGCCATCAGCTTCAGTATCAATGTAACAGACCACATTACCAGCTTGCATTTGTATCACAAAAACTCATGCAACAGTATGTGAACATGAAATGCGCCTTATTTCCCCCCAGAACACATCAGTGCGTCCAGCAGTGCGTAGTGATGCAGGCATGGCCAAGGAGTTTCCTGTGTCTTCTGGGTCCCAACATCGTAAAAAGGTCCGAATAGATTCACGTTGGGTTTGTATCTTTTGAAGCACATCACATAAACACTGGCAAACAGCTGTTTGATGATGTCTTGTAATATACTATGTTGGATTGTCCAGGAGGGTGAGCTGCTGGGGGCCTACGGTGAATGGGTTCCAGTTGACAAAGCAGCAGAGAAACCTCCAACTAGCTCTAAAAGTTCTCTGACCGTTGGTACCTTAGCGAAGGCCACTTCTGCATCAGGTGAAACGTTACCAGAGGTCAGCGAGCCGACGGGGGATAACGACAGCGTGTTTCCAGACCCACCACAGCAGGTGAGAAGCTCAAGCGACCGTGTTAATGCTGGGAGTGCAGTGGCAGGAAAAAAACTGGGGACCTGGTTGGATTTGCCTGCATTAATTAAGGAACAGTCTGAACTCCCAGACCAGCGGCCACTAGCTCTAAAAGGTCCCCCTTTTATCATGCCATCAACATGCTCACAACCAGCTTAATGTGCATCTCATTCCATCTGAAAGCCTTCAAGTCTTAAGAAATAAAAGGTTCGCTAGTTCTAAACTTTTTCTAGCACTAATTCAGATAATGTGTTTAAAATAGTGATGTTAAAACTTGTCTAAGTTCTCTACTGTCTGTAAAGTGCTTGATGAAATTCAGGTTTGGAACATCCCCAACTCTGTTTTCTGACTCCTGTGTCTCCGTCTCTGTCGTTGCAGCCAGTAGATATCTCTCAGGCTGTGACTGAGAGAATCAAAGCCCAGAGGAGACTGGCTGAAAACCCCTACGATGTCAGTGCCATCTGCATGCTCAGCCGGGCGCAGGAGCAGGTGATAAACGCATCTGTTGATCGTAGCTTGTTAGTGACAATAGTGGCACGTGTGACATGAACGCTAACATTTTCTCGTGAAGCTCCTTGTAAACCTCCGCTGCAAACCAAGAATTTACAAACTTTCAGTCCCATTTTCATTTGTGTGTCCCGTAATGTTTGCAAACAATGTCTGGTGGTACTTTGTTTTTCTACAAGTTTCCAAAGTTGCTCATTGTAAACAGCTGAAAGTTTGTAAATTGGACCAAAACTCATTTTCAAAGTGAGTAAGGCTAAGTACACACCCTGAGAGCATTTACTGCTTCCACCGCTCTTTGACACACAGCGGAATTTGTGGCCTTGAGTGTAAAGTTGCTCAGGGCATTGCTCCTGCTGATTTCCTCTCTTTTTTTGTGTGTCACAGATTAAACTGTTTCAGATCTAACAAAGTTGACCATAAAACAAAAGCACCCTGAGAAAAACAAAAAGTCCTGGTTACTACACTGAAAAAATGACTGCATTGATCAGACAATTCCATAGATATTAGGGTTCTGGAACTGCACAGTGAGACATAATCTGCAAATAGCAGACCTTACCAGAAATGTCCAGTCTTCCAACGTTAGTCCAAGGGCACAGTAGCGACCCCTCAATGGTTCCAAGGAACATCAAGGGAACCGCCTGCCTCTCTCACCTCAGTAAAGCTCAGTTTTCATGAATTCACTGCCGGATAGACACTGGGTAGAAATGGCATCTAGGAGAATGGCGAGACACCACTAATCTAGAACATCGTCAAGACAACACCTTGATGGGAACTAGGACTGACTTGGGCCCTGTTTGGCATAAAGCTAATCCAGATAATCCATAAATGCTTCAGACGATGGGGGAGGCTTGTCTTTATAGACTGTAACTCAACTGTTTCCTAGGTTCAGAGGACGTTTACTTTTTCACATTTAGGCATTCACCAAATTCACGTTGGCTTTGTTTTGCGTTTTGGTTTGAAGATCTGAAACAGTTTATTATGAGAGACAAAAACAGAAGAAATCTCAAATATCTTTTTCACAGCACTTCATGGGAATGAATGTTTGCCAACTGTGACTACTTATCCAAGGTATACTCAAACATCGATAAGAACAGCGCACTGGCAGACGGTGACATACGCTGGTGGTCTCTTCTGAAAGGTAGATGATTGATGGCTATGGGTGATGCTAAATGTCGCTGATAGAAGCCACATAATATCTGTTGCAAATGTGAGATCACCTCATCAGCCTCAATGTGCATTTGAGGTCCTGACACAGTATGTTCTCCTTAAAAGAAGCATAAAGACATGAAGACTGTCCCGTTTTGATAGGTGGACGCATGGGCCCAGTCCAACACTGTCCCTGGTCTCTTCACTGGTTCAACTGGAGCCCAGGTTCTCAGCTCAGAGGAGCTGTCCACCAGTGGACCTCAAGCCTGGTTAAAGAAAGTAAGATTCACACCAACAACTGGCGAATGTCTGTGTCCACCCCTGAACCTTCTGGATCATTTTATAGTGTCTGTTCTAGAGGGGTTTGAGGGGAGATGGATAATTAAGTACCTCAGACAGACGATGCTAATGCTAAGTAGGAAAAATGTACATGCTGCCATGTTTACTAAGAGCCACTGTCAGTTTTCTGTGGTTGTTCCTGTTTCTGCTAGGACCAGTTCCTCAGGGCAGCTCCAGTATCAGGAGGTGTCGGGGAGTTTCTGATGAGAAAGATGGGCTGGAAGACAGGAGAGGGCCTAGGGAGGAACCGCGAGGGTACCGTCGAGCCAATCATTATTGACTTCAAGGTGGACCGCAAAGGTCTGACCCCACACAATACAGGACAAGATATACATCATCTGAGTAATTGTACTGTTACACATGGTGACGATGTTGATGAGGTTACTGTTTACTGTGTTTTAGGTCTAGTTGCTGAAGGAGAGAAGCCACAGAAGCAGACTGGAGGACTGGTGGTGACAAAGGATCTAATGGGTAACCAACACAGCCAACACAGTAACAGCATGTACAGCGACATCAAATCTGAATATTAATGGGCAAAAAAGTAACTGTTGACCTTTATTCTGCAAAAAAAGTAACCATTGGCTTTGTTTGAATGCAAACATCAAAAATGCTCTGCTGACAAAATAAATATGTTTCCTGTTTCTGCTCTGCCTTTTGTCTGTGTACAGGAAAACACCCGGTGTCTGCCCTCATTGAGTTGTGTAACAAGAAACGAATAATGCAGCCAGACTTTGTCATGGTTCATCACAGCGGCCCTGACCACCGTAAGAACTTCCTCTTCAAGGTGAGGCGTTCAGTTTAGCTTCGTATGATTCGCTAGTTACACGTTGGACCGGTCTTCGTTTGAATTCTTGGTTGTTTTCAGGTCACTGTGAATGGTGTTGACTACCAGCCCCAGACAGCGAGTCCCAATAAGAAACACGCCAAGGCCATGGCAGCTACAGTTGCCCTGCAGGCTCTGGGAGAGGTGAGGTTAGAAGCAGCACTGTGTTTAGGTCAGACAAGCAAAAGCTCTGGTGTCCACTCATGGTACAGCTAATGGTCTACTTGTAATGATGACGGCCATGTGTTCTTCTGTTCCTAGGTTCCTGCTGATGGACCAGGACTCTACACTGGCCCTGTCTTCACTGCTGCTTCTACTGGGCCCCTGTTCTCTACGTAGATCCACACAGCTCAAGGATCCTTCAAACCTACTCGCGTTGTGTGAAACCAACAGAGAGTGTTTCTGTTTTCCACCTGACAGACACTACTCTTGTTCTCAGAACTGAAGAGACGCTCTACAGAGCACACAACATGAAGCATGTAGAGCGTCTTCCACTCAAAGCTACTAATGACCAATTTTCTACCTGTAAAGTTCTTTTGTTTTATTGTTAATGGTGTTTAGGACAGGTTTGCAAATATATTTGGCAGTGTTCTTCGAGGGAATAGCTCATCCTGTATTAAACGTGAATGGCATGTATGTACAGTTCAGTGACCTGTGTGATATAGTAGCATTTCAGTGTGATATATGTTAGTTGATTTACGTTTTGCCACAAAACAGCAGAACAAAGCTGTGAAATGAAAAGTTACAGAAAGTGACTGTGTAATGTTGGTTAGCAGCGTTTCTCCTAGTGCTGATCTCACATTTCTGATTTCTAACCAAACATTTTCTTTAAGTGAGGCTGCTGGTGGAACTTTTCGTTCTTAAATGTGTAAAGACAAATTAAAGATTATATTTATGGTTTGTAGTAGAGGATCTTTTTTTCTTAACGGGGTTTAGGCTTCTTTACAGTTGTCAGGGGTAAAGTACGGGGGCTTCTGTAGCAGCAGAGACTTTCTCCCCGTATCCTTGGTCCCAGCATGCAAACATCTAATCTGACCAGCAGGCGGCATCACTTCCCACCTCATTACAGTACAAACACTGCGCTTGTGTCTGATTCTGAAGACACTGAAGCAAGGTATGTCCATAAGCTTATTCACTGTGCCACTCAGTCTAATGGTGTCAGCTACTCATCAGTGACAAATACGAACATACATTACATACCAATATAGAATTTTGTACTGCTAGGTTTTAAAAAATACAAGATACTCAGGTGCTTGGAGAGTGTGACAGATAGAGAATTACTCGTTCCAGCTCCTGGAGGTTTAAGAAAGTAATACAAAATAATACCTGAAACTGCAATAGATAAAATGATCATAGTTGGTTTTTGCTTTTATTTATTTTGCAAATATAAAGGTATTTTTATTTGCATTTGCAAATTCAGAAACCACAAAATTGTCTTTGTACAGGTGTAATTATAAAAACTGAAATGTGTGTCTCTGCAGCCTGCAGTAATTAAAGAAACATGGATGGAGGCAGGATGCAGAAAGGGGTGGGAAGCTCTCTCCAGACATCTGTGCAAGTGAGAGATGGAGACACAGAGTCTGAAAACATCATTGTGGGTGAAGAATACAGTAGGATAACATAAACCCTAGACATGGTGAGTATGTTGGGGTTTTTTTCTGTCTCGTAAAAACTGTCAAAGGCAAATTCTGGACTCATAATTGCTGATTCTTCTATTCAGTTGTACCTGTCTGACAAATAAAAAAAACCTTTGGAATGCAAACCTTGTTGCAGGTTGTCTTCCAGGTATTGTTATAATGTATATGGCGGTTAATCCAACAGCTGGGCCGTGAACGTGTTGGCACCCTAAAGGTTTATATTATGACCCTGGTGCTGGCGACCAGAAAACTGTGTTTTCCTTGTGTAATTTGTTTTTGTGGTGCAGATAATACTGCAACGTGAATGTGAATGTGAGAATACCTAACAACTTAGAACGGGGGGACGTCATATTTTAGATAGATCTTAGATTTTAGATATTTTATCAGACAATGGAAATAAACAGTTCATGTCGGATTTTAGTCAAGCAAGAGCCAACCAGGAGACACTAGCTGAGTTGTCTAAAAGTGTACTTTGATACTGATGTCCAGTATGAGAGGAACAGACACCGAAATCAAATTATTAGCCATTTGGTAGTTCCTGGACGTGGACGCTGGACGAATCTCTGGGTTACAGTAGCTCTAACCCCTTCAGTTCTGGGGCAAAGTTTCTCTTGACATTCTGAAACTAGAACTAAATGACTCAGACAGTTTCAATGAGCAAAGGAAATCGTGTGAAAACTGTTTGAAAAGTGCTGCTATAAAAACACACACATTTAACCCTTTCAGCCTAATCGTCCTTTAGTGTTTGTGTTTTTGTAGTATGGGTTCATCAACAGCTGCCTCCAGTCCCTGGTGATAAGGAGGTTTGGCCAAGAGACCTGGGACAAACTGAGGTTCGCACACATGCACTGTACTGTACGAACAGAGTTGAGTCCAAAAGCAAACTTCACGACCGTCATTGTGTGTCCGTAGCTGTCGCTCGGGGGTCCCGGATGCGTTCATGACGTACACAGTTTATGACGATGCGCTGACGCTCAGCCTGGTGCAGGAGGCCTGTTCACTGCTGGGTGAGGAGTTGCTTTCCTTTCAAGTCTTGGAGGAGCTTAGGTTTTTTTTTATGAAGTGTTTTCAAACTAACATGTATTTGTTTGATATGCGTGGTAGTGATGACAATGATTATTAATTAGTTGCAGAAAAATAATGTTTGTGAAAATCAAAGCATGCAGGTGTCTGAGGTGTGAGCCTCCACCTGGGTACATGGGATACGTGTTAACAATGTCCCTGATGAGCTCAACGGGCTTCTCCCAGTGGGTGTGAACAGCACAGCACAGGCGGTAGATTAATTCTATCATGTCGCACATGTTTAATATTTAGGTTCTGTGTAGATTTTATGCCATGGAAGATGCTGCAAAATACATATGTTTTATTTAATTTTCAATTTTTTCACAACCAGAGCTGTAAAAACCTTTGCATGACGTGTAAATTTTTTGTGCACATCTATATCGAAGCGCTGAGCCTAAGGGCACAAATACATAAGCTACAACAACTGTTAATCCAGGGCCTGTCAGCAGGATGCAGAGCTCTTCCAAAGGGTCTCATTATCCAGACTCTGGATACTTGTGTGAATAGGCTGTAACTGAATGTGTGTTTGCTGCTGAGGCTTCAGATCAGACTGTAAAAGTTCTGCAGATCGTGACATGCAGTGGTTAGTGGTAGAATATAAAATTATGAATTAGTGTTTTGTTTCAGATGTGTCTGCTGATGTCTTGCTGAAGCTTCTTGGAGAACATTTCTTTATCTTCTGTAAGCAAGCGGGCTACGACACCATGCTGAGGACACTGGGAGGAAATCTGGTTGAATTCATTGGGAATCTGGATGCTCTCCATAGTTACCTGGCTCTGTCCTACCAGGTATCCGGACCGCTTGTTGGGCTCTGATTGGCTGACGCACCTCTTTCGTATACATAGTGGAGACTGGGCTCATCCTTCAAAGAGGTGGTACAATATCTGGGAGGTGCTCTAGTAATGCTGCTGAACCTTTCTTGGTCTGCATGAATGAATGTAAATGGGTGGAGAGATCCCAGATCCCGGTATCAAAGAGCTTGGAAGAAGTTACCCCAATTATCTAGAACACTTAGATAATGAGGGGTTTAAGCGTTTGAATAGAAATAAACATAGACGTTAATGTCTTTTAGTAATTAAGAAGTAAGTAGTAATTAAACAAACTGTGGAGCAACTAAACGTGTTCAGCTGGAGAGAATCATAGGTGAAAATCCAGACCATCTCTCTGTGCATATGAAAGGTGCAGCTGCAGGGATGCAGTCACACAAAGCCAGCGTTTCACAGACTCTACCCTGCAACCATCAAAATCACATCCGTTTCTTGTGCTTCTAAGGAAATGAATGCACCATCTTTCCGAGTGGAGACGACAGACAGTGGGAACTTGCTACTGCACTACTATTCAGACAGGAAGGGCCTGTACCACATTGTGCCTGGTAAAGCAACGCACACTAAAAATGCAGGGGACTCCGAGAACTTCCTTGTCATCCCTGTTTCCCATGTTGCTGTGCAGGTATCATAGAAGCGGTTGCCAGTGAGTTTTTTGACAGCAAAGTCTCCCTCGAGGTTCTAAACCAACTGGAGGAAGACGAGCGCACAGGGAAGAAGGAGCATGTTGTGTTTCTGGTCAGACAGATGAAACAAGCCTGCGCGACAGACGACCAGGACGGTTCCAGTCGCAGACCGGTGGCTGTAGTGGGCTCAGACAACGTCCCGGGCAGCTCCCAGCGGGCATCCAGCCTGTGTTACCCCGACAAGCTGTGGATGGACCAGAAGACCTTCTGTCATGCTTTTCCCTTCCACGTTGTCTTTGACGAAAATGTGAGCCTCCGTCTGTTAGTTGCTTCACGAGAGTGGAGTGTTTTTTAAAGCCTGGTGCCACTTGTTTCTGCTGCCTGTCTGTCTGTCTTTCTCTCTAACAGCTGAAGGTGAGACAGTCGGGGGTGAACATCCAGAAGTTTGTTCCAGGTCTCCAGGGCAGAGATGTTAAACTGAACCAATTCTTCAGCATCACACACCCACAGGTACAGTATACACTGATGAGATGTGGCTTTTATAAACCGACCGTGAGCAGTGGTAAACTATCAGGATTACGTGTATGTGTCCTCCTCTGTCTCTCAGGTGACTTTTACCATTGAGAGCATCAGGAAATTCATCAACAGCCAGTTTGTCTTAAAGAGCTACAAGCACAAGAGCTGCACGCTGAAACTGAGAGGTGGGTTCTACTGAGGAGCACTGCAGCAAATGTCGAAGCAGCTTAGAGCAGGAAGGGCTGGTCTGAAATGGTGTCCAGTGGTCAGCCTGAGTTTATTTTGTCTCCAGGCCAGATGCTGTGGATGGATTCTCTCGGCTGTATGTTGTACCTGTGTTCTCCGAAACTGCGAAGCCTCCAAGAACTCCAAGATGTCGGCCTTCATTTGGCCGACCTGGCCCAGCACGATGCCACCCGGGACCTGGTCCTCCTCAACCAGCAACGCTTAGCTGAGATGGAGCTCACCAACCAGCTGGAGAGGAAAAAAGTAGGAACATTTCCATTTCCAAATGTTACTTTTCATGCGTGGGTCAGTGTGCAGACACGTTTCGTTATTTAGGTTCATCATAGCTAATTAACCATCTGTCCTCGAACTCCAAGGATGTTTATGATGTTGATGCTTATGAATACCTTCCATTAGAACATCAGAGCTTCATGGCTTTTGCAGCAGCTCAATACTTTCACTTTTTGTGTCAAGTATCAACTTTCTCCTCAAGTCAACAGAGAGCGTCAATGTCAACGGCTCTTGTTCACCTGCTGGTACTCAGACAGCTGCAGCCTCATTTGCTTTCAGAAGCTCCAAACACTTGACAATATTAAATCACACGCAACGTACAGGAACAATGAGAACACTACAAACGGAAAAATGTTCCTCGTTTATTGTATCGACTGGCTTTGGTGGATGGAACGAGGACGGTGTTTCTTATGATGTGTTTTTGAAATCGTGAAAGTTTTTCTTCCACTTTATATCGATTTTCATCTTGAACGTCAACCTGCAGCAGCTGTGTGTGTGTGTGTGTGTGTGTGTGTGTCTGTAGGAGGAACTGAGGATCCTGTCGCGACACCTGGAGGCTGAGAAGGAGAAGACAGAGACGCTGCTCTATGCCATGCTTCCACGGCACATAGCCAACCAGCTTAAAGACGGAAAGAGCGTCCCGGCCGGTGAGTGTGGCCGCCGTCGCCCCGTCCGGGTCTGTTTCCGTCTGACTGTCTGTCTCCTTCAGGGGACTTCGACGTGTGCACGGTTTTGTTCAGTGATGTCGTCACCTTCACAAACATCTGCGCCGCCTGTGAGCCCATGGACATTGTTCACATGCTCAACCTCATGTACTCCAAGTTCGACCGGCTCACCAGTGTTCATGACATCTACAAGGTATTAACCTTCATGCTAGTCCCACAAGAGGTTTATTATGGATAATGTGGTGGCTGAAATTAATATTTTGGGATGAGCTTATTAAAGGTAATTCAATCTAAATAAGGAAACTCTTGTGTTGAGGTTGAACTGACACTGTTGTACTGAATTAGGTCATTGGCTATAATCACAGTACAAAACCCTGTAAAACACCTCCTGCTTGTGTTTCTGTAGAACTCTGGGCTCCGGTTTCGCTCTTCGATCGTGAAAGCCATCCTGTATTTGAACTTCTCATTGTTTCTGTCTTGGGGTTTACTTGGTTCTTAAAGGTTGAGACTATTGGTGACGCATACATGGTGGTGGGGGGCGTTCCAGTCCCGACAGAGAGCCACGCTCACAGAGTGGCCAACTTCGCTTTGGGTATGAGGATAGCAGCCAAAGAGGTCACCAACCCTGTAACAGGACAGCCCATACAGGTGACGCTTTTCTCACATGGTTAAACTGAAATTGAAAAACACACATTTCTGACTTGGGAAAGTTGCAGCGTGATGCTGGGAGACCTTGGTTCTGTCAACCTGTGTCACCGTTTCCCTGATGGCTGTGGCCTCTTTCAGCAAGATAAACCTCCTTGCTACAAGGAATGAGAAGCATAACAAGGAGTTTGAAGTGCTGACCTGACCTCCCTCCTTAGATTCTGGCCAGCATCTCTGTGCTGAAACGCTGTATATACTGGATGTTTCAGATCCGCGTTGGTCTTCATACTGGCCCAGTGTTAGCCGGGGTGGTGGGAGAGAAGATGCCTCGCTACTGCCTGTTTGGAGACACGGTTAACACTGCGTCCAGGATGGAGAGCCACGGAGCGCCTGACCACATTCACCTCAGCTGTTCCACATATAGGTGTGTGCTCGTCCCTCTGTTACCACTGTCAGGTATTCTGCATGTAGCTTTTTTATTTGTAAATAACATTAATCTTGCATTAGAAAATACAGAAGTAAAATTCTGAAAGCTTTCAAAAAGCCAAAACCTTCTCAGCTTCTCTCTCCATCTTGGCCATCTACACCCATTCCTGTCTCACGTAACCTCTAGAGAGCTGAAGGACGCAGGGTTCAACATACAAGAGCGTGGACAGATCGAGGTAAAGGGCAAAGGCTTGATGACCACTTACTTCCTGTTGGGGAACCCACTGGTGTCAGAAGATGGCATCATGGGAAAAGAGGCCGGAGACATCGGTCTGTACAAGGAGCAGCTTCGTGGCCAAAGAAGCAAAGGTAAAACCGAAGCAGCAAAGGAGTCCAGACGTAGACAAGCATCTGAAAGAGTTGAATTCGTAGATGATGATAAAACTTTACTTTGATGTCATTTAGAGTCTATGAGAACTGAACCGGTGCACAGAGACACGTCAGGTAGATTCACTGCTCCGGACCCCGGATGCTCAGACGCAGTCGTCCCCTTCGGCCGTAACATAACCCCACCACGTGAGAGCAGCACGAGAAGCTACGACGCACCTTCAAACAACCACAAGAACCACAAGAGCTCATTCTGTGTCGTACTCTGACAGAGGATCTACTGGACGTACTCCACATCCTTAACAGCGGATCCACAGTCTGTAAGCTTAGATATATAAACTAATCTTCATCATATATCAGGTAACACAACTCATCTAGTGAGAATATTTAGGCTGTTAATGAGGCTTTAAGGACTAATGCGCTTGGTTACATATAGACATTTCATTATATTTTCTGTCATGAATGAACAAATAAAATGGCAGATGTGTAACTGACATATCAATTGGTTTTATTGGTAACAGGTCTAGTGGGGTCCTGATATTTTAGCCTTTGATTTTGTATTGATTGTTACTGGACTCACATTGTCATGGAGATCGTGGATGGATCACTGAAGGGGCCAACAGAGCCAAGAACCAAGAGCCCAAGGGTTTACAGAGGCTTGGGGCCAGAGCCTCCGTTTGAAGTGACTTCAAAGTTAGGAAGCCGAGTGCAGCCACATTATCTGAGCTAGTTTTGTGTCTCTGTCAGTGGTGATGGGCAGTTTCTGCGTCTCCTAAGCTGTATGATGAGTGTGAAAATCAGTCTGTGGTTTTATGTTTCATCTTTATCTTATATTTTTTGCATTGTTCATGTTTTTCATTGGCACAGAGAGAAAGAAAGCTCTGGGTTCAGGTGAGCTGTTCCATTACACTGTCTATACCAGGTAGTAACAGGTCATCCTGTAGGTTTAATTGTCAGTGCTGACAGAGATGGAAACGATAGCCCATCGTTAGCTTGCGGTTTGTTTGTTTGTTTGTCTGGAAAACTAAAAATACATTTTGAGTCAGCCTGTCACTGCCTCTCGGTGCCTTCACACACAGAACGTCAGTCAGCTTCCAGGCAAACCCAGACAGCAGCCCAAGCAGAAATGTGAAGAATATGTGACACGGGTTTGTGCTGCAGCCTAGATGTGACACTTTACACGGTGATGCATGTGTTCAGTCGTGTGAAGGCCAATCACAGGCGCTGCACAAACATGGGCCTGAGCAGCACAACAAGCTTCTTGAAAAAGAAAAAAACTACCGGTGCAATGAGCAACATTCACAGAATTGGACACGGAAAACGGATGATCACAGTAAATACAAGAGTCAGTGACACCACCAACGCCCCAGAGATGGTTCATACGACAAGATGCAAACAGGATCAGAGAGCCAGCTACGGCAGGACGGTGCAGAGAAATGCAGAGCATGATTAACCTCGACCAACATGATGAGAAGCCTCAAAGGCAGGAAGAAAGGAACCAACCAGAGGACATAGAGGGATGGTGAAAGGTGTACGCAAACATTTCATCTGCACATTTAGAGACAAACACATCAGCGCTATTGCAAAGACTTTATTATACAATATCAAAACATTTTTCATAGAAGCTCTGCACCATTTGTGTATTGTCCTCCAAGACAGTTTAACCATTTGCTTAGGTTATTACTCCCCCATGTGGTGGTTGGACTGAAATACACACAACTAACAAAACCCTACGGCGCAGCTCTGTGCTGCATAATTAAAGAATAAACTATCATCACCCTGATCATGATCCCGGTTTATTTATTTATTGGTTTATAGCACCTCTCTGACAGGCTGTGAGGTTGGACTGAGACAATAAGAGCCAGAGGGAGTCCTGACACCAGGCTGGGGAAAAGCACTTTTCTGGAGACGCTTTCAGGTTTTAAAGTGACGGTAATTGCATCAGCTGTGTGTTTCAGACTTTGCACGCTTGATAATAAAGCTCAGCAGCAGCGGCTGAAGCAGAGGGGGCAGAGGGCTGATAGGTAGAGCACGCTGCTTTATTAGTGTGCAATTTTAGAAATGACTTGAAATGACACATAAGCACATGAGTAATGTGAGTGCTCACACACACACACAGACTCTCTTCACTGTAGTGGGTTGTGTAAGAAGATAATGGCTGAGCCAAAATCAGCCCACTTCAGCCCATAATGACACACGCACCGTGTGTTCGTGTGTGTGTCAGAGGTGAGCGGAGCACAGCACAGAAATTCTTATGTAAGCTTGTCGGCAAACAGACACATCATCACATCGCTGCTCCCTGCTGTCACCACACAGGTACAGTAAACACACCAGTCAAACACCGTGGACTGTACATGCAGGCCTTTTAATGGTGTCACAAGTGCCTTGGAGTGTCCTAATGGATCCACTCTATGGCAACCGCTCTGAACGTCCTCGAAGACATTTCCCCTCTGATCCGAAGGCTCCTTTAGACGATGTCCCGCGTAGTTAACCTGTGTGGAGTCGGTCAGTTGTCTCCTCCTCCACTGACGAGCAGCTTTAGGACGTAATCAGACCACACCTGTAACCAAGTAAAGAAGTAATTCATACAAGAAAGGCAGGTGAAAGCATCAACACCTGGCTGACAGCGGACTAGACTGAAGTAGGTCCGTGTCTGGTCCCAGTGTCAGTCCAGCTGCTTCAAACTGTTATTAAATGTTACCATTAAAGAAAAATCTATACGTCTATCACTAAGGGAGCCTCCACTTCACACTAGCACGCTGCTATAATTAGTTTAGTCGCTCCGCTTCTTCCTGCTCAGCAGTTACTCCTAATTTTTGAGCTGAGAAAACTGCACACAGGTCATTTCCTTCACTCCCACTGAGCCTTTATGCTAACGCTGCACCTGCTGATACACAAACTCTAAAACAGCCAGCAACAACAACGAAGCGAGGCAAACCTCGCCTGAACCCTGGTGAGCTGGACCCACTCTCCATTTGTCCTTGTCCCGTCCCGTCTGTGCACTGGGCTCAGCGTTTCTTCATTCATACGTTCATTCAGATTAAACTGACGGAAACTGGGCACGTGGATGTTACAGTCTGATATTACACAGCCTGTTTTCTGCTCGCTCCTCTGGTGTCTCCGCTGGGCTGATCTGGTGCTTTATGGTACCCACGAGCATCTTCACCAGCATCCTCACCATCTATGTAGCCAACCTATGCAGTATGTGGAAGAAGTGGGGGAGAAAACCTACTACTTCTCAGAGAGGACACAGACTTACTGGCTCAGATATACGTGTATGTGACACCTGGGTGAAGATCACAAACCACATAAGCAGTGGACAGTCATCAGGGGGAATCATGGCAGACTAGTAACAGCAATCTACAAGGAACTCACCGGTTTTGGCTCCTTGATTCTCATCCCTCGTTCCGCTCCAACAGAACCTGGTTATTCCTCACATGGCCAGAAGCTCAAAATACATTTTGGACACACCACATACTGGACAGAGACTCGTCCACCCGAAAGTCAAAAGCACAACAAGTCAACACCTGCGACAAACTAACAATTTATGACATTACAAATGCTCTGTTTTTACTGCCAAGGGGTATTTTGAGTATCTTTAATACATGACCAAGTATAAATATAGTGCAAATATACTCATATAGTACGTCCGTGTATTCTTATCAATATTACTGTAGTTTAGGTCTGATTTGTTTACTATGTCGCTGCAGGGACCAGGAGGAGCCACTGAAAAGGTCAATTGTGCACAAGACTTTAAAAAGTGTGCTTTGAATGAAGTAATCCGGGCTAGATTTGGTCTGTGTCTTAGATTAATGAACCTGTCTGTTATCACCTGATGGAGCCGTATCGACGTTGAATTAAGCCTTTAGTCCGATCCTGGCTCGGGAGCGTGTTTTTGTCAAGACGCGGTTGAAACGCAGTGAACCTGCTGAGTCCTTTAATGTTAGTGGCAACGCGACTGAAACCATGAATTCAGAATCATGGCGCTGTTTATAAATAAAAGGAAAACATACAGGTTCGGTCGTCGCTTTCTTCTCTCTCTCTCTCTCTCTCTGTCTCTTTCTCTCTCTCTGTCTCTCTCTCGCGCGCTCGCTCTCCCATCCAGGCTGAAGGCAGCGCGCGCGCTGAACGGGCAGGTTTATATTTTGGGGAGAACCGATGAATAATTGAGCAGAGCGCGCGTGATGAGCTGCTGTTGGTCTGGCGTGTGATCACAGTGGAGAAATGCGCCGCTGTCAAGAAGACGCGCCGTGAACTGCTAGTCTCTAGCGAAGCCACGGGAGGATTTAGAGAGAACGCACGAGCGGAATTTCGGCGGGAAACTTGGGAAGAAAGGGAGAAGAAAGTGGTGGAGGAGAGACGAGAGGCAAGGAAAGGAGGAGGTCTGCGCACCGCCATGCACCATGAGTAACGACAGCAACGGAGTCGGGGTCCTTCAGTCCCTCTGGAACTTCAGCGGTGAGTGACCCGGGGACGTCAGGTTAATAGTAGAAAAGGCTGAGAGTCGGTCACAATTCTTCTTTCTTTCTCGTGGAATTGTGCGTAAAGTGAGTTGAACTGGTTTCCACTCGCCTTAGTTCGGCGCAGGGTAAAGTGCAGACTTGGTTCAGGGTCGTTAAATTCCCCAGAACACGGACACGCACGAATAAGCGTGTGAGTAAAAAATATGCAGCGATAAAAGCAAATAACCTCGCAGCCAACGACCACAGACACAAACAATGAGAACAATGATGAGTCCATTAATGTTCCTGCTGCTGCTTTTTCACAAAAATGTTCAGGTAAGTCCGATATAGGTGGATTTGAAAGCATATAAAATACTGGGAGGTTGTTTTGTTTATTTAGTTTATTTAGAATCCAAACAATAAGCAGCAACAAATAAAAAGACGAGAAGAAAAATTAGACGTGGATAAACTGCCTCTAGAAATATAGACACATGTTTGTTTGGCTCAATGCAGTTGATTGTCAGGTTGTGTGTGTTTGGTGATGTCTCAGGTCTAGTGTCTGCTTTAGTCCTGTACTAAACTGTAGGACGCTGAAACATTTCGTTGCTCTAAAAGTCAGACACGCCCCAAATTGAAGGCACCCTCCGTGACATCATCTGGTTCGTCAGGTGTATCGATCACCTGTTCCAGTGTTTCTCATCAGAGCTTTCCACTGAGGATAAACGAGTTAAAGCTCTGTACCACAGGATGATTGACAGCTCCGAGTCTCGGATAAAACATCGCTGGGGTGGATGTTACCTCCCCCATCTCCCCATCTTCTCTGATTCCTGGCCTGTCTCCTCCCTCTATCAGCAGCTCGTCTGTTCTCCTCTTTGCTCCCGCGCTCCTGATTCTCCCCATTGTGCGTCTTTACTCCCGCAGAGAACAGACGCCTGTGGCATTAAACTGTTTGCTTATGTGCGTATCTGTGCGGATGGAGGATTTTGTATGTGGGTGTATATACATGATTAGCTGCTGCTGTAGCGGGCATCTGCCTCAGTGTGTTTATATTGTACTGAATTAAACAGATTCTGTTTACAGTTTTATAAATAATCGTTTTCTGGTCATTTAATCCTGATCTGATACCAGTTATTTATAACTATGATTCAGTGTGTTCGGACCGATCTGTGCCTACACAGCCTCGTACACGGCAAACAGTCATGCTCTGTGATCTGACCATCACGGCCTCCATTACACGTGACCCCTGCATAAGAGTAACAGTCTGTTCACGCCAACAACAAACCAATCACTGGGTCAGTGTAGTGAAGAAGACGACCTGCTGTGATGAAGGGAGCCTGAAACAAGATGGAGGAAGGTTTAGTAAAGC
The DNA here is from genome assembly GCA_030770545.1 of Macropodus opercularis. Taxonomy (NCBI): domain Eukaryota; kingdom Metazoa; phylum Chordata; class Actinopteri; order Anabantiformes; family Osphronemidae; genus Macropodus; species Macropodus opercularis. The sequence goes on along the minus strand of CM061090.1, from coordinate 5,796,599 downwards.
CCAGCGTTAATTAAGGTTTTAGTAAAAAAAAACAGATGTAAAACACGAAAACCTGGTTTGCTGATGCTTAGTGTGTTTAGGTTTATCGCACGGTGCAGAAACATTTTGTCGTTGATATGTTTCTCGTGCTTGTCTGTGCAGGCAGCTCCCAGTTGTAGCTCAGCATCTCAACAAATAAACTTCCAGCACAGGTCAGAGCACGAAGAGCAGTGGTGTGAACACAGGGTCAAACCACCAGGTGGTGTCACCACTGTGGATGATGCATACATTTATATGCACTAATCCACTGTTGTTTTATTGTTCTCGGACAGATAAGCTGAAATCCTCACACGTCAAACTAAACTGAAGAGTCTACGTTTGTGACTGACTAGAGTAGCAGCTAACAGACACACAAATGATAAATAGTTGTTCAAGGCTTGACTTGATTCAGCTTAATAAGACTTAAAATTTCCAGCGAGCCTCAGCTGATTGTAATGAGCATTTTGACTGATGACTTACACTGTAATCACGTTACATTCCTTTAAATCTCAGGGACTCAACACAGCTTCTTGTTCCGGTTGAATCCTGCAGCCACCTGAAGGCAACAGGACATGCGGTAATGAATTTGCAGCCTTTGACACTGAGAATGAGCTATTTCTCTAAAAACAATCCACAGGTTAAATTGGGCTGTATCCCATTTTGTAATATGTCGTGACAATTTAAAAGGAGACAACCAATAAACACCTTCACACAAGTTTCATATCCAATTAAACTATCGAGAGGAGGATGACTTTACCTTCAGAGGTGCGGATTCAAATTTTATTTTTGGCTGAAGCCTTGAAAGGCTCATGAATAAACCTGAATGCACAGCGAGTCTGTGTGTGGCATGTGTGGTGATGGATGGTGTCTGGAGGACCCTGCATCAGGCGGGTCCGCTGACGGCACCGAGCTCAGCGGTCCGTCAGAGCCCTCGGTGGGGAGCAAACAGCACAACGCTCAGCGTTTGAGCTGGCAAAACTCTCGGCCAAACGGTGCTGGCGGACGCCGCTGTTGTTTAGGTGGGTTGCCGTGGCAACCACAGCATGTGAGCCGAGCGAGGCCGGACTCACGCAGGAGAGGAGAGAGTGACGACGTTTGATGTGAGCCACAGAACTGATTTTCTCCTGTGTTCAGTCGATAAAGCTGAGCTGTCAGTGCAGCTGTGACGTGAAACGGTTAAAACGGGCCTATCTGGAGCCTGACGGCTGCCAATAATGTGAACAACATGACTGATGATGTACAGGCGTTTATTTATGCACCCTGTGGATGATCCTTTTATCCACTGATGCACATGCCAAAGAAAGCTGATTCCGGTTCTGATAGACCTACTTAGTGGACCTGAAGCTGCATGACGTGACAGAGTTGTTAAATGGCACGTGTGAAAGGCTGTGGGTCATTATTGCTTGTGACAGTTTTAAATGCTACTCAGTGCACAGATAAAAGTATAATATATGGTCAAGTTTCCGTCTTAGCTGCGTGTTTAGTGTTGTTTAGTGTGTGTGAAGGCCACGCTCCCTGACAGGATGGAGCTGGAACCACATCCACAAAGCATCTCTAGAGTCAGATGATCCTGCAGGACGATGAGCCCATCCTCCAGCAGTGTACAGCCCAATCCTCAACCCAATAATGGTTCTGATGAACGGCCTCAAAACACATGCACTAGACCTCTTAACAATATGTCTGAGCTTATGCTGCTTCCCAGGGAAGCTCAGCCAAGGATTCACTAACCTTTTTCCACCAGTAATGAATATCATTGTAACTGTTTATTAGTTTAACATTATAATGTCAGCAAACGTGAATCCATTTAGCCTAATAAGAGTGAGAGACTTTTCCCACGATGATTGGATCTAACATTCAGGCTGGACCACAAAATGGCTCCTGGACCGTTCCACAGATTGTCAGTGGGAGTCCAGCCTCCAGTCCTCATCTCTCTGGCTGTAGACAATAGATCAGTCTCTGCTTGTTTCTCTAATTTTGCCTTATTATAATCCAGTACTTTATAGCAACCTGCAGTGCTGGTTGCTGTGTGTATTAGGAGTTGGGAGATGAAGGGAAACAGCTGGTGGCAGTGTTTTTCCAGCCAGAATGACAGAATCAGACGAACGCCAGTCAAACCTCAGACTGTCTTTCTGCTCCTCATCAAACTTTCTGCCTAAACCTTCCCTTTCTGTCACTGCAGAGTTTGGCGTGCTCGCTCCGCTCTGAATGATCCTGCAGACAGCTGTCATATTCCAGAGGTCAGCACTCAGCTCAGTGTGTCTGTTTTGAATACAGCCCAGGCAGGTGCGTTCTTGTCCTGTACATCATGCAGCATTGTTATCCAGCCAGGAGCCGCTGCCTTTTCTAGAGTTTTCAAGCATACTTCAGATTCTTGCTGCTGTAGGCATAAACACACTGAATGCAGATATGATTAAAAACCTTCATATCAAAGGGTAACTACAGTCAAGTTCCATGACCTTAATAAAAGACCCAGCAGGCCCTGACCACAGGAAGCGTGGCTTTGTGGCTGCGCCGTGTGATTTGAAGGGTCAGAGGATGCGGGGGAGACTAACCACTGCTCAGTGTAGCGCAGACACACATTTAGCACTAACCAGCCACAAGAAGCTACTTGTGGACTTTTACTTTTTCCCCAATGGAGACACAGTGAATCACTACAAGCCCTTTGAGAGAGACACTGTGTGGGTACCTGCGCTACAGCTAATCTAGCGGCTCCAGAGGCTCTGCTGTGTGTATGTTTACTGGAGAGTGTTGGTACACAGCCGCAGCGTTGTTCTTTGTCACAGCTATTGTTCATGGGCAACCTTGTTTCCTGAATATTTCAAGTCTGTTTTCTAAAGTCACTCAAGGGTCACATGCTTGGTGAAGTTTGGCAACAAAAGCAGTTTGGTCAAGGTTGGCAAATTGTTTCTGAGGATAGAGGACAAAAAATGAGGCATCAAACGTCAGAGGATCTCGACTGGATGAATCTTTGGTAATTGGTAGTCTTGCATTTTGAGAGTTAGCCAACAGACTGGAAAGGCGTGACGGCACAAATGTGGATTTTGTACATCATTACCCTCAAAATCAGACCTGACATGAATAGAAGGCCAGTGAATGGAAGCAACCATAGGCTTCGTATTTCCTCGGTTTCATTAAAGCTCCAGCTGCAGCATACAGACAGCTGCAGACGTTTGGTGCCATCGAGCTGGAGTTACAGGAATTAAGGTGAAGCTGCAGGGTGTAGGGCAAGATTTTACATTTGGGCAAGAAATATGTTGAGTGGGAGCATTTTAACGATATGTTTGGCGTCAAACGTATTTGTGCTTTGGCAGCTTCTTCACAGTGTTAACGGAATACGTAATCCATTTACAAAATGTATTGGCAGCTGCACCGTAGATGGAAACATCATTTTTACAACACAAGGTGTCAGACTAAAGCGAGTTGTTGATATAAAGCACGGTCCAGTGTGTTGGGTCTGCCAAGGAATAAGAAAAGGCAGCTTTTATACAAACAGGAGGATTTTGGGTTGGGGGATGTTGTTTCTTCTTAGTGGTATTTAAACAGTGTTTTGACTCCTTAGGCTTCAAAACAGCTGATAGAAATCTGTCGTATTTTACAGTCTTAGCAGAAACGTGTGTCACCCACAATAGGTTCATACTGTATGCGTGTATCTGTGCGAGCACCGGCCTGTGACACGCAGACCTTCATGTCTAAAATCTCAAACATTAATGATGTTTGAAAGCATATTGCTGTTCTCCTGTGTTGGAAGACATTATTGATGGAAAACACGAGTGACTGTCTGCTTGATCCGCTGTAGGACGCTGAGGTGTAGCTCTCTGTTTGGCCACCTATAAATTAGAGCTTCCAGTCCTGGTTGGATTTGCAGCCGTGAGGACTGACGTCTTGTGTCACATTTGGATGATCTGACATTTTAAGCACTTCTTAAGCTTTGGAGCTCGGTTCACACAGGTGGGCTTGTATGTGTTGGGATAGTGATGGTTATCTTTGAACCGTATCGCTTAGTGTACAGCATCTGTTGCCTATTTATAGTGTTTTAATCTTGGGTGGTCTCCTTGCTCTGTTTTCCCTGTTATGTGAACATCTTGTAGCATCTTTTCATACACTGGATTGTGTCTTTGTTCACTTTTGTCTGACCCCATACACACAGTAGCTTGTTGTAGTTTCTCCTCCCACCTGGTTGTGCTGCCGCTCCCTCACCCAGTGTCTGTCCAAACATGCTGTTGCTTTGTTTTTCTGTAGTAGGTTCATTAAATGATCATTAAATGTATTGCACTCACCGCATGTCAGTGTTATTAGCGGTTGGCTGGTGAGTGATGTATAGAGTTGTTGGTCATCGGATGTCATACAGTAGGTCAATAGATTATTCGACCGCTGACCGTTGGTAAATGTCGTTGTTTTAATCGTGTACAAGAACCAGGTCAGTGAACGTTTTTAAAGACTTGTCTTCAAGCTAATCACAGTTTACAGGAGAACGTGGCTGAATTAACCCAGTCACTCTGCATGTTCTCTAACAGACGATGAACAGACAAGTGTCTTCATCACTTCCAGCAAACTGGGGTTTAAAGGCAGATGTCAGTTCAATTTTGTTATTTAGTGTATTACTCAACTCAGTGTAGGTGTAGATGGTTACTGTCATGGTAGAGATCTATTCCGAATTTTTACCCTGCTGCTGTTTCACACACATTAAATGTATCCTACATACCTGCTATTTTAGTCATCACTCATCATTCATTTTTTATATATTTATCAACATGAATCTGTCGTCCTCTGTTTTAGTTAACAAGAATTAATTGTCATCAATCAGCGATGAAGGTTCTAATCTGCCCCCTTGTGACTTTTAAATCCTGCAGATATGCACAAAGTAAACAAGTACTATTGTTCAGTGATGATGCTGATGGCACTGTCATCATCTACGCATATGTGTTAGCAGCACTGTGGGTAACTGTAGCTTAACTCTATCCTAGATTGATCTAAAGGAAACCAGAGATCCCGAAACCAGATACAGTTCTGACAAAACATCAATTATACATTTGAACTCTCTACTGGTCCTAATTTCCAGTCTACCATCCTAGTGATATTGGTAGAACCACAGGGAATTATGTTGTCTCATCCAATAGATCAGTGGAACAAAATTATTTTCTTCTTTAGTGAGCAGGTTGAAACCTTGGATTTAATAAAGGAATCCTGGATTCTGGTGGTGGTGTTCGTTTGGGGGCTGTTGAAGCCAGTGGTTTGCTATTCACTGTAAGGTGGAGTCAGGGTGTACAGTAACCAAATCAAATCAGTTCCTCCTTCTTTATGTTAGAGCAGCATCTCTGGGAAAGAGGAAGGAGTTTCTCTTCAGATAGATAGAGACTACATTCATCCCCACAATTCTAAAAAATAAAGAGATGAAATGAACAAACGTTAGTAGTTTAAACTCCTACTACTTACTGTTTACAGCGATGTGAGAATGCCAGTATTATGTCCTGTTGACTCAAAACTGTAAATAATTAACAGGCACCCACGGCGAGGATAAAAGGCCAGCTGTATATAAAATAGATTTACTTCACATTTGAATTTGAGCAAATGTGGTTTCATATTCCATCACTGGTAAAGTTTCCTCTCCCTCAGTCTAATTCTTTTCTACTTTTTTCACATTTGAACCATCACCAGCTGCTACCAAACAAAATACACTGACAGCCTGAGAAATGAAACTCATGAAAGTCTTATGTCAAACTCAATGTTGCTCAAAAAGAAAAAAAAAAACTACTGTTAACATCTGTGCAGCCTATGAAGGAGAAGTAAAGAATGAAAATGGCTGAAAAGTCTTGGCTCAGAAACAACACATGCCCTGAGGAAAGTATAAAAACTGTGGTGCTGGCTTAGTGTCTAGAGAAAAACAGAGCCCCAAGCCTTTTGTCAGAACCTTCGTATGCTCATCCATCATGAACCATTTGCAAGCATCATAATCACTGTCCATCACGTGCCAGACGGTCATATAACATATTAGCTGATTTCGTTTCCAGATACTGTCCAGAGCCAGCCCAGAGCCAGTCAAGGTTCCTTCTCTTCCAGATCTAGCTCGATGGTGGCCCCACCCTTAATCAAATAACCTTCCCTCCCTTTTTTTGTCATGACTAGTCAGGACTTACTGCAACATCTGAGGCATTTCATCCTTCATCGACAGGGCAACTACGCATCCTCTACCTACACCTCCTACATGTGCACACTGTCCTCTCAAATCAGAAATGTCTCACAGCCAATCATACAAATCAGCCGCTGGTAAAAGACTTCAGGGGATAGTTCTAAAAAATATGATGGCTCATAATCAATGTCGATAAATTTAACATTTGAACAGAAGTTTATTTTATAGGTTTGTTTTTATTTTTTAAGAAACATTTTCAATTACTGCAAAGCAAAGACATTTTTATTGTGTTTTTCTGTGTCTTGCTGTTGCGCAGTGTGTAGAAACAACAGAACCATAGGCTCTCACTTGTCACCAGCATCCTTCACAACCTGTAGTTTTGCCGTCATCTTCTACGGCTTCCTCCCTGTAATGGCCTAGTTTTTGAGGATGCTGCAGTTGCCATGTTGCCTGTGAGCTGGCATCAAAATGGGCACAGAGGGATGTAGCAGTGCAGAGACAGTGGAGAATGCAGAGGGGCGATAGAGGAATTAGGGGATGGGCTTTGACAAGAGGCTGATGAGGACTTACGCCAACTGTTCAAAGCTGGAGAGGACAGCTAGTCTGGTAGGATTAGGGCTGCTTGTACTAACATTACCAACATTATATTTAATTCATTTTCTCCTGATTAATTTAGAAACGTATTGCTTGTATCTGTCGCCATGATTTTTAGTAATGTTTACAGTGACTTTTACAGAAGACAACTTAAACTCGTGATTTATTTGACACATGCTGATGTTAAGAATAAGCCTTTAGTTGCAAAAAGGTTCCACAGTCAAAGTCAGGGGTCTTTTTGCCCCATTCAATCAGCCTGTACACCTCCATATGCAGACCACGTGTCATAATATAATAATAGTAATCAGATATGTCTGGTTGCAAGAAAGGAACCCAGGTTGGATTAAAAATCATTTGTTTCCAAACCTATTTTAACCAAAATCGCAACCCCACTCTGAACAACTTGTTACCTGAATGATGTTGATACCTGGAGGATTAATCACTTATTCCCTGTACTCTGATGTCTGACACCAGAGCCTACGTGAGGAACACCTCATGTCATTGCAGTCATTAATTTTAACCAATTAGCCTGTTCCTGAACACACCTCTTTGATGATAGTAAACTACAACCTCGTTTGACCTGTAATTATCTACACTTGACTCCACAGAACACACATTGTTTGAAAATGTATATTGTGAAAATGTTTTTATGTAAACTGTTTACCAGTTAAAATCCTCCTTTGCAGTATATGTTCCAGGCTGACTTAGTATTTGGGTTTAACATTTCTAAATATAGTAGAACATGGCTGTATCGTCTAAGCATTTACGATTCGACTTATTCAGTGTTAAAAGTGTAGATGGGCAGAAGTATTAGATGATTTGTAGTAATGTTGGATGTATAATGCGTAGAATTATACAGCAATGCAGACAGAAATCTGAGGTCTATTGAGGACACAGACATGTAACACTCAGCACTGCAGTGATGAAATTCAGATAAGTCGACTTCAATGGAAATGACTCTGTGATGTGACACTGGGGGAATACACTGGAGGAAATCATGACACAAAAGCCGGATCATTCTGTTCCTCTTGTGCTGCTGTAATTGTTTGCTGACGTTAATCAGAAATCAGCACTTTGATAGCGTTAAGTGCATTCTGTAGAAACAGCTCCTAAGGATGTGAAGACAGAACATTACACGGATGAATGATGGCTTCATGGGACAACCCTGACATAACGTGACATTAATTCATTTGTACTTTGAAGTGTAGATGGTTATAATAATTTGGATGGTAGGGTTCATTTGTAATTTGTCCCCAGTGAAACTCATGCTCCTCTGTGTTTCTGGGTGGAGTGTTGAACCTGCATTCAATAAGGTAACCCAGACATGAGGCGTTCAAAGGCCACATGAGATACACAATCCCCTCAGCGTATTCCAGGTCTTCTTCCAGTTCAATGTGTCAGGAAAACCACTAATGAAAGGGGGGCAGGGGGCTGCCCCGTTCTGATCAAATGCCTGAGACCATGTGACCTCTCTGTTTGCAGTGAAGTGATGATGTGAAGGAGCAGCTCTAAACCAGACTCACTACAGACAGCAGAGGAAACACGATCATCAAAATCAATCAATCAGTTCCAAGTGCCTGATTGGATCGCAGAGGATTACAGCAGGGATCCTTAACACTACTGTAAATCCATGATCAATCCAATAATATGGGGGTTTAAACTCACGACACAGAGGTGGACCCAAGTCCAAATCCAAAGACAATCCAATACAAAGCAGTAATCAATACAGGAGACTGGGCAGAGAGACAGAGGATCTAGTACTAGTATCCAATCCAGTAAACAGAGAGAGTGGTTCCCCACAATCGGTCGTCTCGGAACAGGGGTCACACACGATCACAGTCATCAACCAACTGTCCGTGAGGTTCACTGCTCCACATGGATGTGTGAACTATCCTGCAGCATGTTCATGTTGAACCCAGAGGCATTAACACTCTCCATATTCAGTAATCCAATGCTTCTGGTCCTGTTTCTCACCAGGGGTCCACAAAGTGATTCTTTAAGTGGGTCTCTGAGAAGGGTATTACGTTGTTCTCACCAGATGATAATAAATCCCACCAACGCAAAAAAAAAAAGGTTTGATCTAAACCATCTGAAGCCTGCAGGTGTGAAAGCACCCTAAGAAGTCCAAGTCAACGAGGCCAGAGATCCAAATAATTCACAAATCCAAAGTGATGGGCAGAGACAGAGCAGGTCAGAGAGGATCAAACAGCGTAGAACCAACGGGCTGGATAGATGCTAGTGAAGGTAGCAGACAACCTGATAACTGAAAGCGGTTATATAAGGAGTGAACGGGATGGAAATGTGTCGTGACCAGGAGCACTCACTATACCCTTTCAGACATTTCAGACATTTCACAATAAAAGTGGGCTTGGATGTAAACAGCTAGTGTTGATCTTTGTCTCATTTGTCCATGTTTTAAAGATATTGTGCACCAGATATTACACATAGTCAGTCCAAAGAATGCAATGTTGTGTTTGTGGTATTTACAATCAGAACTTCAAATTATTTGCAAATAATTTTTGTACAATATTTGACTTAACGACCCAAAACTGAAAAAAGGATATAGTGATATAAATGTGTAAAGGGCCAGTTGCTCAAACTTTTAGTTGTCCCGCTTCAAATGCACTTTGTGAAATTTAGCACTGCTAGACAATTGGTCCACACAGTGGTTACAGTCACCAAGAAACTCAACTTGGACATCATTTATTCAATTTACTCATAGATGTCTGACATCTTTGTACACAGACTGTGGTTTCAAGTAACGGAGCCTCTGTGTTAATCAGGACTCTTTGTGCTTTAACGAAGCCGTGAAACGAGCTTGCGGAGGTTAAAACCTTTACTGAAACATGGGTATTGAGACGGCTTTAAAGCACAGCGTGTGATACAGACACGCGCTGATGTCCAGAGTTTAATTATGACTGCCTGAAGCCAGCGGCTCCACATCCAGGGGGCAGGATGACCAAAGCATCTGGATTTGTACAGAGCAGCACAAAAGAGCGACTACAGCAGTAAATATCAAACATCAGCTGCGTTAGCTCTTATGCAAAAACCTTTTATTAGCAGCGATTCCTGGTGCATTAGGCCGCTTGGACGGGGGCTAATCAATGTTGTACTGATATGCTAATTTCAATAATCTGGACTGGGGGTTGTTTCTGTTCTGTAATTCTGGTGCCAGCAGCTGCAGGCTCATCCCCCCATGGCAAACCACGGGTAGCTGAAATGTTCCACGTAGAGGTTTCAAGCTCTGAACTGATTATATCCACAGTTTAGCTGCATAAGCTGATATATGAATTCAACTTGTGTACAGTAGAATTCAACTAGTATTTGTTTTCATTTGTTTTCACTGTCACACAAATGAACAGGAAAGAATGTTGTTCATTACCTAAAAATAATTGCAGCAATCATTAAAACCATTACTCTGTAATCACAACATCACCTGGAAGAATAATAATAACTCCAAGGTTCATTATAGCACTGAAAACGCTCATCCATACTTTGCTGCCTCACAGCTCGGTGGGTTGTCATTGTTTGGGAAAGCTCTTTATGTACCATATGTAATATCACACAGCAAGCTGGGATTTTCACATTCATACACTCTTGAGGCTGTTTTATGAAAGCTCCATTTTGAGAGGAGAAAAACATGAATGGCGGAATGAAACTGAGATGGAAAAGCATTTACAAATCAAAGGACTGAGTGTACGAATGGATCCTGACGGCTGATGAGAGCAGCACTGTCCACTGCCTTTAGTTACAGTAAAATCGTATTATTCGTTATGAATTATAATTCAGCTGTTTTGCCTTTTGGATGTTGCACCTTAAAGCGTTTCTTAATGAAAATTCACGAATTTCACTTGTCTTAAAAACAAAACTGTTGGCGTCACTGATTCGTCCTGTACATAAGGACCATTGTGTTAAGATGCATCATGTGACCAAAACACTCGATTACCCACACACCAGCACAATATCGAGTTCATGTTGCACGAATCAACAATGCATGTCAGTCAATATCTTCAGTAGGAGGCAGGGCAGGATTGTAGCGAGTTGGTTGGTGGTTGCTGGACAGACGCTGCAGCTTGGTGATAAACCTCGCGTTGGGAAGGACGATCTGATGAGGCAACTGTGACCGGGTTAAAGTGAGATAATATTGGGAAATGTCTTCCTTCCAGGCTCTTTTAGAAACACTCAGCTCTGTCCGCACTCTCTACTCTAAACTGATTGTTTAATTGATGATGACTCAGCCACTCGAATAATGTAAAAAAGCCTGATGGCAGCGCTTCGCTTAGTGTGGTGGTTGACTAATCTGCTGACGCTTTCAGTAAAGACGTGAGACTATCTCTGATGGTGGCTGTGATTGGACCACGATGACCTGGGTCTGTTCCGCTTTGAGTCAGCACTGTTGATGATATAACGATAGGGTGATAAGGATGGATTCATGCTAAGCATAGGCACAATACACTTGTTCGCAGTGTCAGACTCTACAGAAAAGCAACCGGTTTCAAACCCAAAACGTCAAGCCAGTGGTGTCACATTTAAACTCTCCAGAGGCTGAGTACCTGCTTTTTAGTAAGTCTAGTATCGTTAGCCACACTTGGTTTGGTTGGTTTGTTGGATGCCCACCACTTTGGTGCTGACTGACTGAACTGACAAGATTTAGACATGAGAAGAGTCAACGTGTTTGAAACAGCGAAACCTCATCTGTCAACGCTGTGTCTTTGACCAGAGGGAAAACCCGCGAGAGACATGACTATACATACTGTACAGTGAACGCTGGCATCACTGATAAAGGCAGAGATGTCATTCCTCTTGTGGCACATAGCCACAATAATGAAGGGAGAAGAAAAGCCGTTGAGATGTATTGAACTGGAGAAACAAGGCTGAATGTGTCAACTAGAATCACTAATGCTGCTGGTATATACGGTACAGTACACAGCCACTTAAATGCAGCGCCCTACACAACAGAGCGCTGCTGGCTCTGCGCTGTGAAATTTGAATTGGCAACGCGGCGATGAGGCTTCTCTCTGTCTCCGAGTGGAAGAAGAGCCAGTGGCTTGACCAGAAAGAGAAGAGGTGGCAATAATTATACTGGTACAGTGACAGAGGTATCTGGATTCTAAATCTCACAAAGTGGACACATTACGCATTGTGTATATTTCGATAATGTAATTACTGAGCAAATGGCTCCTCTGGCCCCCAGATAGTTTCTAACTTATCTTTACGTTCTCCTTTTCGTATCGCAGTGACCCCACGTCACCCAGCTGAATCCCAGAATGTGTGGATAATCCTGCAGTGAAATTCTTTGGAGGTTCCCTCGTGTTACCAGCTGCACCGCTGAGCAGTTTGTACATTCAGGGATTAGAAATGTCAGAACAGTCAAGCACATCCTACGACGCACAAAGCACTATTCAGAAATGGACAGAATTATTAAATAATTCAGAAATATTTGGTATCTATACTAGACAGATGGAGAGAATGTAGCATGAAAAGCAAAAGAGGGAGGAATAATGTGGGAAGATAAGTGATGTAATGTTCAGCCTTATTTTGGCTTCGTTTCACAAATACAAACAAAATGTAATGGAGTAAAAAGTTCAACATTTTCCTCCTGTGTCAAATCAGAGTATGAAGTACCTGGAAATAGAAATACTCAGTAAAGTATACAACCCTCAAAACAGTACTTAAGTGAAACGTCCACACTGTATTAGTTATGTTGTGCTCTGTAAACTGACCCTAAACATATTCAGGTACTTGGGTTGTCACAACAGGTGACGCATTTCTGTTGCCTGTTGCTGTTTAGTCTGTTTTTAATGCAAAAAATGCATTATTGCAACTTTAAAACAAATTCCTTTGACAGGATTATTGCTGCAAACAGATTTGAAATTCAGTAGGCCTACATAATTGATTACTTCAATCATAATGCTCTTGAGTGTATTTGCCATGAGCAATGAAAGACTGTAGGAAGCAGCAAGGCAATAAAACCAGTGTGAAAAGAACAGGAAATGTAATTGCATTTCTGGCTTGTGAGCGTCCACGTTGTGCATTTATTGAGTTATACTGTCAACAAACAAATTAAATAAAGTTATGGCTACATTTAGTATTTCCCTGCAACAGCAAAGATGCTGAATACATTTCCTTCCTCGCAGGAGCAACTCCTCCGCTGGATAAACCAGTGGCTGCTCTGTGGATACGCTCCTCTAAAGTCAGAAGGTACTTCCCAAACACTAACGGGAAAATGAATGAATAGTTTGAATTGTAAATGAATGGAATTATCTGGAAAAGTACATCAATATCTCTGGTGGGGACACTTTGATGTGCTGGAAATTGACTCCAGCTCCTCACAGGAAAACTGGATAGGACATAGATGGATGCTCAGTGTCTCACATCTTCACATTTAGCGCATGTCTTCAAAAGTCCTTGTATCCCGTGAGAGGGCTTAGCGTGTACTGTAGCTTGTATTTCTTGGCTCTTACAGAGGTTTGATGATGACGATGACGTTCTCTCCCGCCTCTCTCTGCCTCCACCTTGCCGTGCGCCCGCCTCGCCTATACTTCTAATCACAGCCACCCTGGCCTCTGCCGCAGTGGTCAGTCAGCAGTAACAAATCGGTGTCGCCAGTCATTTGATGGGATTTCCATTTATTTCTCCCACATTTTTGCACCCTTCACACAACACTTAAAATGCATATTGCATTTTTTGACACCTGACAAAGCAAAGCAAATCTAATCTCAACCCCTTCCTGTGCAAACTCTTTTTAAATCCCTGCTTGACAGAATGTTATGGCAAGCTGAATTTTTGTACAGCATAGTGTTTTCAACTCTAAATGTCTTCGAGTGTCCCCTGTTCTGCAGGATTTGCTTTTCTGCCATTCTTGCCTTCAGGGATTATTTTAGCATTTACCTTCGGCGGTACCATGCTCCTTGCCTGAGGTGCACCTCCCTTTCCCTAAACACATCCGTATTCACTCACTTGCAACTTTTCCTGGTGATGGTGCAGATAAAGTGGCGACATCAGCAGGAAGGTGCTCGTCCCATTGGCACATAAACGTGTGCTCTGGTTCTACATCAAGTTTGTAGCTGCGAGAATGTGAGAAGCTTAATGAGTCTAATTAATAGACCTTTTGGTTAAATGCTACAGTTGCGTGAGGACGTAAGGATTCCACAAGCCTGTGGTTTAGTTCCTACTTTTAATTTGAAAACACAAAACACAAATGACCTACACTACACTAGCATCCCTGAAGGCCTCACAACGCTACACTAATACTACATTTAAAAAGAAAAACACCCGACAGCAAGGAAAAGTACACGAATCATGACCTTCTTGACTTTAGATACAGCCGAGGCTGGAAATCAATCCACCCTGGGCATCAAATACTGACACTGTTTCCAAACCAGAAACAAAACAGTCGGGGCAGAACTGGAAGTGTGATCTGCTGGAGCCGGTTTCCATCAGCCAAAGTAATGAGGCAGCATCTCTCAGATTCTTCTAGATTAGAATTTTTCCAGGTGAATTGCTAGCTTTGCTTACATTGGGTTTTGCGGCTGATGGTTTAGGAGAAAAACAACAAACAAATCCTGAGAGGAGGTTCAGCAGACAGGCAGACGATGTGGAACAGATGAGCACGGGAGCGTCTGATCAGTAGGCACGAGCGCTTAACTTCTGCGTCACCAGCAGCTGTGTGGGTAGATGCTGAAGTTTATGACATCTCATACCACCTCGACAGGTCAACACTGGTTTCATATTATAAGGTTTATTGTATCAGCTATTCTTGTACCTTTCATTAGTTTGCATTTAGCCTTTGGTTACTGGAGCATAAATACTTTTTATTTTGACATTATTACACAAATGTAGTTTCAGTTCAGGGTCTATAAGGCTGAAACTAACTACTGAGGCCCATACACTGTACACACAAACAAAATAAAAACAAATTGGGCCTATAATTAAGATAATTGCACAGACTTGGGTTTAGTGCGGGGTTGCTCTCATCCACACTTCAACAAAAAGACAACAATGGCCCCACAGGGGCTTGTTTGCTGGAAAACTGTTGGACCTGCTTCCTTCCCTTAGGACCATTTAGTACATCATTCTCTTTCTGACCATTGTTTTCAAAATGTATCACATACACAGCATTTTGCTTTCAACATTCACATGCACTAGATATGACTGGACAAAGGCACAGTACATACTGTAACAGAGCATATATGAATACAGATACCAAACACGAAATTTCTACGAACACTGCACAATGGAATGGAATCCAAAATGCACCAAGATGCTTCAGATGAACCACCCAGATTGGATGGAACCAGGTTGAGTTCAGTGTCGAACCAAAATACGGTACAACGTGTACAATAAGATGCATAAGATAAATTGTGTTTTTAGTTAGGATATTTCCTGCAAAGCAAATACTGCTCATGTCTATGATTCATTGCATCCCGATGATCGCGAGCTCTAGTTTTAAACATTCCCTTTGAAAGCGGGTCGTGCTGCTGTTTGCCACAAATGTTCCGACTTAAATGTGTAATAGGTACATGAAGAATGAAGCAGGCGAACATCCACAGTTGTATAATTGAGTGTAGCTTCTATTTTGGATGAGCGCCCGCTGCGTGTGTACTGTATGTGGACCGGCTGTGTGTACGCCGCTGTTGGACAGATATACAGTGAACGTTGCATCCGCATTCTGACTGGAGCCCTGTTAAATGGTGGTCTTGTGTGTATGAGTGTGTGAGTTGACGGTGATGAAATCAATGGCAACGTGCCTCTACTTCTCTGTGTTGTATATTTCATGGAAGATCTAGGCCAGTTCTTCTGAGCTCATGGGCGTGTCCCTGAGACTAAATTTAAATGTCATGTTTTAGTCTTTTTTATTTTATTGAAAGGGTTGAGTCAAAAGCGAAATGTTAGAAGATTTACAGTAAGATATTGGCAGTTTATTAAGGATAATATGTTTAAACTCAACACCTCGATATCCAGGACAGGACTCTGCCAATGTCCTACATTGTGTTATTATACCTACGCTGTTCTATGCAAATACAAAAGCCGGGCAGCTAGAGACCAGCCCAGCTGTGGCCCAGATGCTGTCCCCTCAGATTTCCTCATGGACGCAAAGTCAGTGAACTGAATTAGACCTCAGATTATTTCATCAGCTATGATACATTTTGTTATTCAACTGTTGTTTCCTTTGTCTATTTTTTGACTCAGACATAACCATAGATTATTATTAGATGTTGGTCTTTTTTCAGATTGTCTGTTCCTGTTATAACTGTGAGAATAGAGTATTGAGTAAACAGCCTGTGCTGTATCCAGAGTTACCTCCACTTGGCCCACATGAATGATGCATAGAGAAACTTTTGATGGCTCTGGCTTTTAAGACAAAATAGACCTAAAGTTATCCTATAATTCTCTGACCCATTTGCTGAAGAGGTTTTGGTAAAGCCTTGGGCAAAGTTCCAGTAGTAGCTGGGAAAGCCAACGTGTTTTAAAGCAGTCTTACTTGGACACTAATCCAAACAACAATGCATTTTTACAGCAGGACTTTCAGCCTTTAAGATTCTAAAAGCCGTCGAACCCTGTAGGATGGAAAATGACGTCATGTGAAGACCCCAGAAGAGATGCTGTAGCTTTTCACTGGACGCTCCGTGAGGTTTCTGGACTTTCAGGCGCGTTCAGAGGAAGTCACGCAGGCTGTGAGGTGCAGCTAGTCAGCTGACTGTGCTGCCTGGCTGAACAACCAGTGTCCAGGTGTCCAGAGATTTGTCCATTTGAGGGTGAAGCCTCCCTCCCAGTCTTACTGTCCTAATAAATGCATCAGACAGGGCATCTCATGGGAAATCAGTCTGGTATTCCCCAGCTCACCATCATGGGTGGAGAAATCCAATGCAAGACATTTAAAAGAGATTGGATTTGGTCTTCAGCTGTTACAGAAAAGCTTTAATGGCTGCTGGCTTTGGGTTTTCTTACAACTTCTGGGATGTCTGTCACCAGCGAGACACCAAGAACTACATAACCAATGTAGGTCAATGTAACAGAGTAATCGTAGTGAGGGTAGACCCTGTGTCTGAAGGGTAATGAACATCGTCTGTACACCCCACATACCTTGTAAATGGTTCTTCTGGGACTGGGGAAAGATTTGGCCTCTTTTCTGAACAGACTCTTCTCTATATGCTGCCCTCAAGCATGAAGCTTCCTTCAGTCAATTGAAGGACAAGCAGCTGTGGTCAAGGTTCACCCTCCCTCACTGAGACAGATATTTAGTATCTTCCACTCGGGGACTTGCCAAATAAATGATCATATATCAAGACAATGTGATCAGGGCAAGACAACTAATAGAGAGGAAACCAGATACGAAACGGGACCAACTCCTACAGTCCACACTGACGAGATCCGTTAGGCTGTAATATTATTTTAAAGTTACAAATTGCCTACAGTTGACTCTCAGTCGCTGATTCCTGTAATAACGATTGCTTTTTTATTTTAATCTTACAGGTGTTTCACTACCGGATGGTCAGAGAGCTTGTGTTTTTAAGTGGTGTCTTAGATGGTTTTCTAGTCCCACAGAAACCAATCTTTCAGATTTCAGATGTGGTTGCCTTCTTTGGCGCAAAATCAAGGCGCTCATCAGAAATAAGTTTTAAAACGGTGGAGCGTTTGATTGATGTCCATTCCAAACGCTGCAGTGAAACAGGCCAAGGTTGATGGAAGGAGGAATCCAGGACTAGAGCCAAACAAGACGCGACCAAAGCAGACCTGTGTGATGACACTGGCTGTGCTGGTAACAGATCCTACAACAGGAAGAATGATTTCCAACAGCAGCGTGACCAACAGAATGAGTAGCAGGTGATGCAGATGGAAACAGCACAAGCTCTGAGGTGAAATCATAACTGGCATGATGATGCCGGGAGCCGTGAGAATTTACTGTAGCAGTACTGAGTCAACAAGAGCTGAGTGGTGACAGCAACAGTAAAGGCAAAGGTAACTGAACAGAAACAGGAGGACGGCTCTAAATTGAGGGGAAGCAGGTCGATGTGCTGCATTAAACAAGTGAAGTCTGTTTGAAACACAAGCACGGGCCACCTGCTCCGACCTGTTCTGGCTGTTTCTCCTCCTACACAAAACTCTCTGGAGGCTGTTTGGATAACTCTCAATGCAGCAGCTATTAGCTGAGCTTTACCTGCTCGCTTACCTCAAACACGCTCACCTGCTCACCAGCCGCGAGAGGGGAGCAGACACGGGAATCGCGTGGCGCTAAGGAGAAATGAGAAGAATCGAGCGAGCGCACCACCATCGGCAAACCTGAGTGAGAGCAAACCCCATCTTTGAGCACACAAGTGCCATTTTCCTACAATCTGTCAATCTTGACAGTAGTGCGGTACCACTGCTTTACCTAAGCCTGGCTTTCATCGTCAAGCTCCCGTCACATTCTTTTTTCCTCTTCATTCTTCTCAGCCCACATTCAAGGCCTTTCAAGCAGCTTTTCATCTGCCTTTGTCTTCCTTTTTGTAAAAGCAGCCTCTGTGCACTTAACGTCCGCTTTAAATCCATACAAACTATTAAGATTTAATGATCGAAGCCACAACAATATAAACTGTTGCTCAATAGATGGCTCTTGCTTTAAAACGGAGCAAATTCAGTGCAGTCAAAGCAGTGCAGTGAGTCACTTAATAGCCAGGTCTAAACAAATGAAGTGCGTTCTTTACTCCTAGTGAAGCTCCAGACCTGTTGTTTAAACGTGAGCTGGTGGACAACGGCGATAAAGAAGCAATAACCATCTGCCTGAGTGATTTACTCTCCTCAGTTTCTGCATTTCTGCATAAATAGCCAGTTAATTCATAGAATACTGGCTAACGACAACCCAGGTAAACAAAGAAGACAAAAATTACACTTTTTTCAATACATTTATTTATGGTACAATCTTAAATAGAGTTGAACCTGCAGGATTATCAGTCTGGGAAGGATTTGGGTCTGATGAGAGCATAAAGGAGAAGACTCAATGGTAGTGATGCTGAACATCTTTTAGCCAAACGTAAGCAGCACAAAAACGCATGGAATCGTGTGATGTCATTTCATCAGACATCTGCTGAGCAAGCACAACAACATGTGAAGTGTGACAGCCTCCCTGCTCTGCCCACGGCCGACTTACAGCGTGGACGTCTCCTCTTTAGCCCTAAGCCAGTATACGGGGATGTTTACACGGTGCTTCTTATGCTAATTGTTTGTGAAGGAGCTGAAAGCACTTGGACCTATTTTACTGTGTGTATGAAAACTGGGGGAAATTTTGTAAATGTACAGTAGGAACCAACCAGATTCCTGTCTTCTGAGCAGCGTGTGCCAAAACAAGCAAACTGTTGAGCCTTAGACATTGTTTAGATTTCATTTAGCAGGATGATCAGTGCTTATGTAGTATTACAAAGCTAAATGTGTAGCTGAAAGCCATAAAAATTGCCCAGAATACCCATCAGTCTGTTGAAAACCACGCATGCAAGAATAATGTAGGGAGGCCGGAGATGACTGGAAATGCTCGCCTTAATGTTTTAAAAATGAAGCTCCCTTATTCCCTCTGCACTTCATCTCATGGTTTTTGGTTCTCTAGCGTTTGTGTCCTGCAGCACTTAATACATCCACTGAATGTTATCAGAGACAGCCAGTCTCTATTAAACGCCTTTGAATATCACCATAATGCTGTTGACTCTGGATTCTTTTTAAAAAGAACAATACAATGTATTTTTTAAACCGTGGCCTAAATGAATTTTGCAGCGTCGTCTGGTTAAAGGGTTCGCATTAATTTTCAATATGCGCTTTGCTTTGAAGTCATGCCAGCAACAAACACACATACAAATGTAGCTTATTGCTGTTCTCTATTAATACACTGGAAGGTTTGAGCATTTAATTTTAGCCACGACCAATTCAGATATTTTGATTTTCTGACTCTCAAAAAATGACTTTGTTTTCATATAACCTACTTCATGTTCCTCAGCAGTGTGTAGTTACTGTAATATCGACAAGGCTCCGACGGCAGGTAGCGAGATAGCAATGGTTTTAGTCTGACTGAGGTGACCACTGCTAAATTTCACATCTTCCACGTTTTTAAACCATTCATTAATTTTGCTTTCTGAAAAGTGAATACACGTGAAGGGAAACGTTTTTCTGCCTTAGTTATTTCAGTCAGTCTGACACTATAACGCTGAGATTCCTTAAAGCGTTTTATCTCTTGCTTTCTCTTCCAGGGCCGTTGTTCAACCAGTCGACCGACCTGTTCTCCAACACCACCTGCAACTTGTCCACCAATGACTCAACCTCCTGCTCGCCTGCGGATGATGGAGTGGGGGCGGGAAGTCCGTACAAAGCTTTGGAGATGTTTTTTATCGCCCTGGTTACAGGATCTCTGAGCTTCGTGACTGTCACAGGAAATATTCTAGTCATGCTATCCATCAAAGTAAACCGCCACCTACAAACTGTTAACAACTACTTCTTATTTTCATTAGCATGCGCAGACTTGATCATTGGTGTGTTCAGCATGAACCTGTACACAGTCTACATCATCGTTGGCTACTGGCCGCTGGGGCCGGTGGTGTGTGACCTGTGGTTAGCTTTAGACTACGTGGTCTCGAACGCCTCAGTGATGAATTTATTGATCATTAGCTTCGATCGCTATTTCTGTGTGACCAAACCTCTCACCTACCCGGCACGGAGGACGACTAAGATGGCGGGGTTAATGATCGCCGCCGCATGGATCCTGTCATTCATTTTATGGGCTCCTGCCATCTTGTTCTGGCAGTTCATTGTTGGACAGCGAACCGTGCCACCTGGAGAATGTTACATTCAGGTACAATAATTCACCTTTAACCTGACTTGCTGCGATCCAACTCGGCCAACTAAAACATTTCTTTTTGTTTTATGTCTTTTTGTGTCTGCAGTTCCTTTCCAACCCTGCGGTGACGTTCGGAACAGCTATAGCAGCCTTCTATCTTCCTGTCATTATTATGACCGTCCTGTACATCCACATCTCCTTGGCCTCCAGGAGCAGAGTCTCCAAACATAAACCCGAGAAGAAAGAGAAGAAGGGAATAAAGTAAGACATCCAAATCATTTAGATGAATTCTGCTTACGACTGCAGAGCAGACCAGTCCACCCAACCCCTGTCCGTAGACATTCAAAATCTCTTGTGGTCTTTACTGGCTCCCCGGCGCCTGCAAATTTAATACCGTGCTCAAATTCATATTCATATCAGCAGTTTTAGCGGCATCTCTGTTGAGCTGCACTCAAGGACTGTAAAGTAAATCTTTAACCCAGACATGGGTTTGTAGAACAATTTCACAGTTTCAACAGTTAACCCTGATGTTGTGCAAATCAGTATTTGGAAGATATTAATGTTAAATAATATCAATACCCTCACAACACAATGAACCATTTTAGCTTCTACATGCCTTTTGACAAACTAGATGCTTGAGAAGGTTTATCTTCAAATCACAAATTTTAAGACAACTGTTATAATAACCTATTCATGTATTCTAAACCTGAATATGACTTTGTATAATGCAGCTGCCAATGCTGAGTCTCAGACAGGTTAGATTGACGTGTCTCGTTAAACCATGAATGGTTGCGGTGCACTGCACAGGTGACCTGCTTAACTTCCTCTGTCTGTACATTTCACGCACTTTGTACTTTTATGGGATTTATTCTACCTCTTCTTAGCTAAAACTTGACAACATCCAGAGAAGATTTATGTGTTCAGAAGCAGGAGTTAATAAGTGGGTCAGAAATCACACAGTGGCATCAGGTGCACGCAGCTCAGGCTATTAACATGAATTAATCATACACTACTTGCTGCAAAAAAAAATTTAAAATTCCTTGTGTGGATTTTATGAAATGTACTTTAATTCCTAAATGCACAAAGAGACAGTTTGATGACAGCTTGCTAATGATACTTTCTATGACCATGGGAAACATAATTATGGTTGGACAAAAATCTGTTGTTCATTCTTCAAGAACTCCGAGCTTGATGAAGAGTCACCTGTTAAAGCAGAACAACAACAATGAGACCAGTCCTCAGGCCAGTCCTCGCTCTACTCCCAAACTCAGCGTGGACTCGACCACCACTGCGCTGGAGACCGTGAAGAACGGCCGAGTGGAGGAACCAAAACCTGCCCAGCTGCAGCCTGCAGCACAGCCCAGTCCTGCCCTCACACAGGTGCCGACTCGTGGATTATTGCCAGCGCAGCTTCACGCTGTGCACTGAACGTGTTTACTCTTGGCTAATCACAGTTATTTGAGTTACATTGTGTGAATCTGTGTTATTCTCTTCTCCTAGGAGGAGAAAGAGAGCTCCAACGATTCATCTACAGCTTTTATTCCTCCCACTGAGCCAAAGGACAACACCAACAACAAGACAACATCTGAGGTCAGTTTGCAGACTGACAACACGCACAGTTTTGTTGAAGATGTGTCAATATTTTTATTTCACATTGGAAACCAGGTGCAGCTGTATTTTGCCTGCCTGCACAGAGAAAGTGGCATTTAGGCATTTTGTCATGTACCTGTGGCAAATGTGGAAACAAGGTGGCCTCGGAGATAAAGGATCATCGGCTTTGTCAATTGGCTGCGTTTATTGAGCTGTTAGTGGCAGCTAAAGCCCAACTAGGCTGATTCTGCTGGCCTCCACGTTGATAGGTTGTTCGCCAACCGTTCATCGGGCCTCAGCTGATAGGATTAAGATTGGAGCAGAGAAACTATGACAAATGTGGATGAGGATGCAGCTCTGGCTGTAGCAGAACTTTGAGCGTGTTCTTGCCCTTTGTCTTTACAGATATGTGTCACGGCTGTGGCTTTGCTTACTAACCTTACCAGCAGCTTTTTTGTGATAGTTATGCCCTGATGCTACCATTAGCGAGGTTTCGCAGCTTGCACTTGACACAACAGCCGCTATAATAGTCTGGGTGGAATCGGGGGTTTGGGAATATTACAGCATGTACAGTACATTATAGACCTCAGAGTCTTACGCTCCTTTATTAGAGCTCTCAGAAGAAGCCGAGCTGGACTTTTTGTCCCATTAAACTGTCTGTGGTGGGTATGATGAATGGTTATTATTACATTTATTTATCAGGCACAGAAGCATTAATCTCATGCAGTTAGAAGAGATGCGTTGCTCCAGATTTAGCTGCAGAGAGAGCCAACGTGACTGACTCACCACCCATGAAAACATGTTATCAGTGAAATACTGCCGCGCTGTCACGCAGATATAATAAAATACATTAGCGTTACATTTAGTTTTTAATATACTGGAACATGTACACATTCACATAAGGAACCACTGAGCAGCTTGGAAAATTGTTTTTGGTCAGATGCTTTGACAGATTGTTGTCGAAACACAAATCTGTAGTAGTCACATTCTTCTTTCTTCTCAATGGTTCAGGAATTTCTCATTTTTAAACTGAAGTCAGATGCACAAGCAGTGCATCATGGACGGGCTGGTGATTTTAGTTTTGATGATCTGTGTCAATCTAAGAAGTGGGGTTTGTTGTGCGACTAGCAAAATATTGAACAAACAAAGTCTGTGAAGATGCAGAACAGGTTTTATTAATGTGCTTAAAAACTGCCACTTTAGACGAAATGCTTGAAAGTGAAACTAGGAGAATTGTGAAGATAACTTCTACTGGTCATTAAAATTCTTTTCCTGGTTTCATTACAGGTTGCAACACACCCCAACCCAATTGCCACGACAACAAGCAGTCCTCCCGTAGCCAAGGTCAACTCCAGCTCAAGGTGGTCCAAGATAAAGATTGTTACGAAGCAAACCGGGGACGAATGCATCACAGCTATAGAGATCGTCCCACCCGTGGAGGGAGCTGAGAGGCACTCCATCCCCATCAGCCGCCCCAGGACTGTGGCGAGAAAGTTCGCAAGCATTGCTCGGAGCCAAGTGAAGAGGAAACGACAAATGGCTGCCAGAGAGAAGAAAGTATGTATTGTGTAAACCTTTGTTGGAAATATTCTGGTAGTACTGTAAAAACTCTTCTCTTTTCAGAAATATGCCAAAAATGACAATAGTTGCCAACTATTCACCTCATGTGTCCTTCCTCTGGGCCCGAAAATAAGAAACATATCTCTAAACAAGCAGAGACAAAGTCTGTATTCAGCATTCAACGAGAAAAGGCAGAAGAAGGCCTCAGTTTCCTGACAAACACTAAACAAAGCATTACTTGGCTGTTTTTTAGTTGGTTATAATCAACACCGTGTCTGATAAGAGGCTATAAATGGCACCAGAGCCCATTGGATGTGCAGTAATTAGCTGAACAGCCAATCAGAGCCAGTTCTCGAACCAGTGGGTCCAATTTAGCGTTTTGACTTGGCTGAAAGTTGTAGGACACGATGCTAAATCTAGGTTGACAGACTCTCGCTGTCAGTGGACCGCTGGCCCGCGGCCAACCGTCGGCTTGGTGTGTCAAGGTCGTTACCTCGATCAGAGCTAATGCCAGTGGCCCAACTGAGTAACAGCACAGTAACACAGTCAACATGTGATATGATGCAGGTTCCACATTTGCTGATCAGACCGATACTGGAAAGAATCATCTTTACCTGTAACATGACAACGGAGGGAAGGGGAGTCCCTGCTGGTGTCCAGGTGGGAGTCCAGGTCCACCAGTGTGTGAACGCTGCGCTGCAGCTGTTTTCAGCAGTCACTGCGTTGAATGATGAACATGACAGATGGCGACTGCAAATGTTCCTCAGAGCTTTTAAAATGACACAGTCCGTTACTTAAACCACAGAGGATCTTTTAAAAGCCACCAAACACAGGAGTTTCATCACAAAAAGCACCAAAATGAGGAATTTCTTTCTGATGAAATCTCAGATGGGTCCTTCTGACTGTAGCACAGCAGCAACCATCAATACTTAATTAAAAAATATGAATTAATCAGAAACCAACTAATCATGTAGGAATGTTTAATATAGACATTGATTGGACTCTTTTTCCTCTTCTGTTTTATGTGCCTTCCCTCAGTGTTTCTACTTAAGTAAAGCACTTAAAATCAAGTACTGGCGCACACAGTTAAGAGTCTTATTAATGCATGATTGTGCTACTAAGAGTAACTCTGCATATATTTGAATGTCTGGGAGCTTTTTCATAAATACATACAGGTCTGTAGTACACAAGTCTGGTCTTTGTCTAGAGTTTGGGTCTTGACACTTCAATCTGCAGGCTAGAAAAGCTAAATCCGCCTCGCACACAGTAGACTGCAGAGAAAACAAGAGGCAGATATTATTTAGATGATATTGGACTGGATGTAGCTGCTGCAGAGGCTGCAGTGGTTTTGCTCCCTATTGCTGCTTGGTTTGCTCACTTTAATGTTTCACTATCATTTTATCTTCTGCGCAATTTGGCAATTTATGCTGCAAAACACAATGAGTGCTAGAGTCCAGACACTACAAGTGGTGTGAGAGCACAATGTGTACGATCCAATTCATCCCGAACCATCTTCAGGTGACTGTGGAGGTCAGGTCACCTGATGCAATTCCATCACTTTGCTGCTTGGACAAATAGCTCCTAGACTGGACAGATTGCATAGCTGCTTATTTCCAACCTGTCAACATGTTCAAGCTGATCTCAGCTTGTAAGCAGGCCTCAGTTTCTGTCTACGCTGTATCTAAGCACTGAGGGACAGAATAAGCAGCTACATTGATTTCGCTGCGGCTAATTGTTCATAATGTCTGATGTTTGTGGTATTTGTCTGGTTGCTTAGTTGTGTTTGAAACAGCGCGTGCCGCGGAGAACAAGACAAATCTTGACAATAAAGAGAAAACAAGTCAGATCAAACAGAGCTCAGATCTTCTCCCCAACTGCAGCTGCGACTGATATCCCAGGGCCTAGAAGATCAGTCGTAGCCTAGAATCAGAACCTCTGAGTCAACGTAAGAAGAGAGGAAATTAATATATCAAGTAAATAATTGGGGTGCAGCACTTACTGTGGCTGGATTACGCGTCTTTGTCATCGAGGAAAACAATCTATGTGATGGAGTTTTCACTTCGCTCGTCATCATTTCTCCCGCTTTCCTGCAGGTGACCAAGACCATCTTTGCCATCCTGCTGGCTTTCATCATCACGTGGACGCCCTACAACGTCATGGTGCTGATTTCCACCTTCTGCCAGTCCTGTGTCCCCGACACCGTGTGGGCCATCGGCTACTGGCTGTGCTACGTCAACTCCACCATCAACCCGGCTTGCTACGCGCTGTGCAATGCCACGTTCAAAAAGACTTTCAAGAACCTGCTCCTGTGCCAGTATAAAAACATCGGTACAAGATGAGGAGGAAGAGGAGGAGCGAGGAGGGGCTGCATGAGGAAGGGGTGCGTCGCTGTGAGGATGGGGGGGGGGGTGTTTGAAGGTGAGTTTAAGCTGAGAAAAGACATCTGCAGGGCGAGAGCAACTGTGGTGTCATGTTGTAACTGATTGCCAGTCGTCCCTGTTCATACATGTAGACTGAAAACTAAAATGTGAGTGTGGACCAGGGATTCCGTCACCTGCCCATTTTCCCCTAAGATGGAACAAATCACACACTGGGAGGGAAAACGAATAATACACACAAGGAAGATGCAGCGTAAGCAGAGACGTTGGTGACGGATGTGGACGAAGGAGGTGATGAATGGAACGTTGTTACGGGCTGATGGAGTGATAGCGTACGTTGGAATGACACCGTAGCGAGTCTGCTCCCTCAGTGAATGTGTAGATGCTTAGGACAGCTGTGCATGGATTCAGTGAAGTGTGTGATGGATGGGAGGATCAGATAACTGTTAGCTAAACAGGACGGAGTATTCGTGCTATTATAGTCGTCACTAACACATTTTCAGGAGAGGATCAAATCAGTGCCAGCGTTGAACACGCAGACTTCGCTTAGACTGGCCACCGTCTGCACAGGCGGATTATGATCGTACAGTATTTGCAACGTGGTGCTTCATTAAAGGGATTCTTTGAAGGTCGGTGCCATATATGCACAAAACACCTTAACTCAATTACTCAGAAGTTATATTAACAGCACAAAACTTGTGCTGCACAGGGCTGAGTGTGTTTCCGCATGATCTCAACAGACAAAATGCATGTGGACAGACTTTCTCCTATGTTACCAGTGAAAAGCTTCCCCCAAAAGTTGCCATCGCCCTGGTGGTCATCACCAGTAGCCGCTGCACAGAGACTGTACGTTACACACGTACACGGAGGGAGTCAGACGCAGCATGTGGATGGTTTTCCTCTGGATCCATGACGTGTGCTGCTGCGACAGCGTGAGTTAGGTTCTGTTCACCTGCTCTGGTCAGTGGCAGCAGTCGTTTGGTTTGGTTACTTTCTCGCGTTTGTGTTCGTCTTTGTAAAATAACCTTATTTGCAGTTATAACTTACTTCAGCCTCGAGTCGCACTTTGACAAATTGAGGTCTCGTCCAGGTTCAAATGATTCGTTTTAGGAAGGTGAAGTAAAGTTTGTCTTGTAGTTCAGCCCATTTGTTTTGCAGGGCAGCGCTATTTCAACTTTGCCAACTATTCTATCCCTTTGTCTGTGTTTGTTGTGTGTTGGTCTGTACATCGTGGTTCGGCTACTGCTTTCTCTCGTCAGGCTTTTCAGCGTGAATCTGCTGCAGTGTGATGTCGCTTCGCTGCAGTATAACCGCGTAGCGCTAGCTGCCCCACATCACTGTGTTCTTGTCGGGGTAACAGCATCGCAGGGACTTTCTGGACCCGCTGAAGGAGAAGGAAGCAGCAGTACCAGACGGGAAAAAGCTGTGACCCCCACGCGGTGGCAGCCATGTTGGAGGCTTTTGGGACATGAGCAACCAATTATTTATAATTGGTTGTTGTTTGCTCGGCAGCTAATTGCTAATCCTAATTTTACAGCTTCATACAAAGTGACAATTTCAAATGAGTGGGAAGTGGCGTTTCCTATTAAAGCAAGTGTTCAGGTCAGGTGTTTAAGTCAGTCCACTAAGAGCTTGTTTAAAGTTTTAATTATAGACGCCAACATAATCACAGTCCCACCAGCTGTGCTGGAAAGCTGCAGCAGACCTTACACTCCCCAACATGAAGATGTTCGACTGCAGAGAGATGGGTCTTAACCTCACGCCCAAATCCAGCAGTAATTATATGCACTGAACCAAAATGGTGGACGAAGGCTGACCTGCAGTTCACAATGTGGCCCAAACTGTTCTACTCCGAATGATTGTCTGCAGCCTGCATGAGAGGCGCAGCATTAAAGTTCACGGATGCGTGATGTTAAATAAATGAGAGCTCTACGTAATCAGGGCTTTGATTTTTGACACTGTAATATTTCTAGTAATGTGGGCTGCAGTTATAAAAAGAACATATCAGACGAACACATCAGCTGACCTTTCTCAGTTGCACTGTTTCCAACCACGTCGAGTTCAATGCAGGGAAACAGATGTGCAGGTTTATTTTCAGATTCCAGTAAGCGAGTAGGTTTGAGTCACAGCAGCTGCAGCCACGGTTCAGTCACATATTAAAAAAATTCATTTGTTTATTTATTTATTTATCTGTCGACGAGTGGCATCGCAGTTGAGCTGTGGCACATTTTCTAAAGAACGCTTCGCTTTGATTTTTGTGTTTTTTAGGCACACAGTGTGAACTGTGATGTGCAGGCAGCCTGACGTGTGCTCCTGTGCTCATTAACTGCAGGAGCATCGCGCTGCTGCAGATTCAGCCTGGATCTGCGTAGACCTCCACTCATCCACACGTTACGAGTGCAGAGAGGTAAATGCTGTTGCAGGCTGAAAGCTAATCTTTCAAAGTAGCTGTACTGGTTTGTTCTGAATGAATTACTTTCCAACTGACTGAACAATGGAATCCATCTTTCAGCTTCCAGCTTTAATACTACGGACGCCAGATTTGTAATTTGAAAACGCAGGATTAACGGAAAGGTTTATTTATCTCATCTTTAGCAGCCTTGCCTTTTAAAGACTAAGAATGAGCATGTTTGTGTAAAAGCCAGTGAAGAGTGGAGACAGAGAAAATGAAGCGGAGGTGATGGGGGAGAGAAAATGGAGTACAGGTGGAGACAGAAAAGACACGCTTAAGAGAAACATCTGGGTGGAAGCAAATTGCAGAGGGAGACGGCAGAAGCAAAGGGGGAAGAGGGAAATGTGGAAAAAGAATAATGAGCTTGTGGAAGAGAAGTAGGACACAAAGACAGGAGAGTAGAACAGGAAATCCTCATTTAGTGCCGCTTCCCGTCGCTGACATTCACACTGGTAATACAGTGAAACAGACAACCAGGCAGGTTAAAACACGCTCATTCATTCAACATTGTTCATTAACAGTTAATGAGCCTATTAGTTAAAGCACTGGTGTCTTTCTAATATTTCCAGTGAATGATGAGCATACGACAGCTGTTAGTTCTTAAGTCATCTGATAAATGACAGTTCGGTCGGAATTTTTGTGCAGACTTGAGGTTTTTTAAGGACACAGGAATTATTCATGCCCAACAAGTAAATGGGCCTGGTACAGATTTGTACCAGGCCCATTTAAAATGTAGCTGTCCTATCCTGGAAGTGAAATGTCTACTAGTCAGCCAGAGCGCTAAAACATCTTTCATGGCTCAGCAGGACTTGGGCCGGGTTTCTGTCTACTTATAATGTGAGTGTGTCGGCTTAGTGCGGCTCAGGAACTTGTCAAGACCCAGTCACACACCTATTGCTCACACTGAAGACAGAAAGAAATTCGAGGACTGAGGAGAAAGCGATGAGTGCGTTGCTACTGTATGTGCTGGACCCTGAGTACAACCTGGCCCAGTTCTCAGCCTCACTGGGTGGGTCTAACCCATGATAATGAATACAACTACTTAGCAGTTCTAGTACACGTACTCCGGAGGCTGGAGTCTACTT
This sequence comes from Macropodus opercularis, assembly GCA_030770545.1. Classification (NCBI taxonomy): domain Eukaryota; kingdom Metazoa; phylum Chordata; class Actinopteri; order Anabantiformes; family Osphronemidae; genus Macropodus; species Macropodus opercularis. Next base: position 5,766,997 of record CM061090.1, on the reverse strand, counting down.
GGACTAAAGCTGTCGTCACGCTTCCATAAGCCAGGTTGTTCCAATCCAGCGTTGGGATTCATGACCTTTAGTGAAGAAGTGAGAAGTGTAACAGCAGGAAATCAGGTGCAGTCTGTGATGCTGCACCTTCAAACCTGATGAATTGATATGGCTCCAAGCGATTTTAGCATCGTTATGTGGCTCCTGAGGAGTCTACAGTTGATTACGTGCCTCCCTGGGAACATGAATGGCTTCATAATGGGGCTGCCTTCACTACACAATGCGGTGCAGGTGCAGTTTGGCTGCGTAGATGCGTTATCAGGTTTGGTTTAGCTCTTTGCAGAGCCGTAGAGGACTGTTGGCCTCCACCTCCACCCCCTCACATGCTTTTCCAGATCAAGAGAAAGGGAACAAGGACTGAATACATTAAAGCGGAATAAGGCTCTTATGGGAATGCATACGATGTTTATGCCAAGCGACAACAAGCACAGTGCAGTGAAGCTCTGTCACAGTAGCTTCTGCAGCGCAGGAGCTCACAGTCGAGCGGGATTGGCTGACCCAGTCTAATTCAAGGCTCAAGCCTCTGCCCCTTACCCAGGTTAACACACTTCCTGCTTCTAGTGTCTTGAGTCTCCTGGTTTGTGTTCATTCTTTACTTTACAAGCAAGTAATTGACGTCCTGTTTGTCTGTATAATGTGGGTTATGTGCTGCAGTGATATTACAGTATATTACACACAGCATGGCTATGACACCAAGAATCAGACATGAATTAGATTTAATTTGACTAATTTTTCCCATTTGCTGCCAAGAGCTTCAGGTGAGACTCTTTCTGTCTAATTATCCTAGCAAAGGTAGAAATGATCTACCAGTTACAGCTAGCAGGAAGATAATTACAGCTTTGTGCATTTATTATTAATAATGTACGATTTGAGAAAGCTGTGGACTGTTGTGAGCTGACTGACTCTGTTGGACACATCCAGACTCTGTGATTGCACTGTTGGCACAAATTGGTTTGCTCCTCAATGCTCATCGTTTAGATTAAGGCTACAATTTAGAATATCAGTGTGCGATCGTCGTTACATGTAGAAACAACAGACAAGTGAATCCCAAGGAGACGCTGTGAAGAGGAAACATTTCTTTTTATCGGCGGCCGCTGTCGGTGAGAGACGCTGCAGACGGTGCGGGAACATTTTAGAGGCTTTTGGTAATTCATTCAGCTCTCTGCCCTGCAGTATCTCTGCGTTTAGTCATTATTCTTCATGCTCTCTTTCACCTAATCTCATTTTCTCACTTTGATTTTCATTTCGCTTCCTGGGTTTGCGTGTGCTCATATTTATCTTGCAAATGATTTTAGTTTTCAAAATATGGAAAATATCAAGCATTTTGGAGAAAGTAAAACGATCCATGCATCATCTAAATGACTTGGCAGATCAAAATCATATTTCTCTAACTTTATTTTAAAAAGAGAACAGTTAGAGACCATTTGAAGGAAGATTTACCTTCCTGAAGGTACTTTGCCTTAGGAATTTGGGTTTTTGTCAGACCCTGACCTTTGACCTTTGAGTAATTAATGAGCAAATTATAATGAATGTAGGGAAACTGGCTACTCCTTCCACATTTCTCATGCTGTGGTTTCCTTTGTTTACTGCTCTTCCAACTGTATGACCTTCATTCTCTTTGTTGTTCAGTTTATTCTTCCATAACGTGTTTTTAATTTTCTCTTTGATTTCTGATTTATCCGTACCAGCCTGGACACATTGCAGTATTACGTTTTACAGAAACCCTTTTCCATTTGTGTTTGCACATCGATGACAAAGCTGTAATGACACGAGAACAACTATGGCTCAATTGTGGCTTCCCAGTGTAGAATCAAAACACAGGAGAGAACGAAAACACAGAGACGCGCGGCTGTGCTTCAATATGCAGCAACTGTACAGGAAATGATTGACAGGGAGAATCACTAGTTGCACATTAGCTGACACACTTAATTGGCAAGATGTGCAGAAAAATGGATGACAGTACAGTTGAGGGAAATTGGACTGACTGCCTGACTGCTTTACTGAGTGAAACAGTGAAGGCTTCACTAGGCACAGTATTTATGAGACAGTTCATTTATCTTTTTAACCTAAATTATAAAAACGGTCTGCAACTGAGACGAGCTCCAAACATTTACCACATTTCACCACACATTAGATGTAGCTTTGTGAAACTGATGGAAAAGATTATATTTCCTGTCTGAAATGTTGTTGTTTGCCACAATGAAGTTCACACTAAAGAAGGATTAGAGTGACATTTATCATTTGACTGAAACTGCTTAGTTGGGGAACTCATAGCTGAAAATGAAATTAGGCAGTGATGTTGGTCTGGGTTTAGGAAACAGACGCTCTAATCACAACATTCCTTATTTAGTATCAAGCAGTAATGCATCTTGCCTGTATTGTATTACTACCACAATAGAGCAGTTTGGATCTGTCTGCCTTCATAACCACCATCACCAGGACGTGTGGCTCATGGCTACAAGTATCAAACCTTCTAAAAAGATTCTTTGCTGCAGCACTAACTGAAAATATCAACTAATAAATATTGGTTAACATTACTTACACAGGTATCATGACAAACCCCTTAGACAATGTGAGCGCTAATCTGGCTGCTCCCTCTCAGAGTCTCTGCCACATCTCTGCTTACCTCAGCTGTGTTAAAGAAGGCTGGTTTATCTAAGGCAAACCTGCCAAACTAGCCAAAAGTAAATATGAGCCATGAATTATCACAGCTGCACTAAAACAGACAATATGAAATCCAATCACAGTGCCGTTCAGGAAGAGCTGTCCGTGGTCCTGAAGTAGCGGTAACGGCAGTGATTGATTCATGTCTGTGCGGCTGCGCAGTCACCCAGGTCTTGTTTACTCTAAAGGGTGCTGCTCAGTGGCAACAGGACTCACTGACGGTTCTTAATGACCTTTCACCTCTGACTCAAAAGGCTTTTTCAGTTGTGACTGGCATTACATCATCAACAGGAGTCTAACTGAGGTCACGTGTGTTGCACCTGGACCAGGAAAGGCAAGAAACAGCCTGAAGAGAGCAACAACAGTCTGACCAGAGGGGGTATAGGAAGACGTTACAAGGCAATCTGTGACCAAAACAAGTGGGACACACAACTACGATGTCCCTGAAAGGGGTTAAGAGAAGGAGAAACACCAGAGAGTCTCAGTCACAAAATGAAGCAGCCTTTTCCGATCGGAGGTGAAACATCGTTAAGAACCTCAAACAAGTCCAGTTCAGGAACCGTGTGTCCACATGCATTTTGTCCCATCTACCAGCGGTAGCAACATGGGCCATGAGCCAAAGGAGAATCACAAACAACCGGTTCTTCACAACGTCACGTGCAGCGGTCAGTGAGTTCTGTGAGTTGTGATCAGCCTGTAAACTGTCTGACTACACTGGCCGGTCTGATCTAATGGATGCTGACAGTAGGTTGAATCCTCCCATCAGAATGTCTTCAGATAAACCCTGTGTGGCTATAAAGCAGCGAACACAGTTGGACTGAGTGGTGTAGGTGATGGTTCCCCGTCTGAACACGCTTTCAGGGTCTATAAGTAAAGCTCAGTGTAATGTACTGTATGATACGATGGTAGGAGCTAGCCACTAGTTCAAAATACACCACTGTGTTCAAACGTCAACTTTAAAGTGCATTGCTGTAAATACACACTAAATCTGAACATCTCAGCTTCTGTCACGTTCTGAATCATTCCAAGGACAGAAGATATGATCCATGTGTTCTCCAAGTATATGAACTACATTTACCTCTCGGTGTACAGAGCATGTACTTTCTAGTGAGTTGTAGTCACTTTTTTGTCAGAATATTAAATATTAAAGGTTCGACTCAGTGGCATCAGTTACGTGACAACAAAACATTTTCGCTATATTGAAGAAGCAACTGATGAATTCATGTCCATGTTGAGCTTTTCCCTGCATTAATGACACATGTTTTATATCGGTATCTGGGAATCTGTAATATAAACGCCAAGCTGAAGGAGTTGCAAGGGTTCCTTTACTTTGGCGGCCATCTGTAAATGTTCGGTATATGCTTTAACTTTCATCTGCTACCCAGCACATGATGCTAACAGAAGGACTCTTTAAAGGGTAAATCAACACTAAATGTAGCAGGTGTTTTGAAAGCAGGTGCGCGCTGAACATTTATGACTCATTTCAGTACGAACGGTGGTCAAACGGAGGTTGGGCATAGTCAGAGCTGTCCTGTTTACCTGTAAGCTGCAATGGTACAAGTCTATGTCTCTGAGAAGTGAAACCAATGGAAGCAGCAAAGACTACTAATGATAGTAGACGTGAGAAAAGAAAGTACAGTGAAAACAAGCATTTATTTAAGTTCAGCTGTTTCACACATGAATCCTATGCAGTGGGTTCAGGAAACATTCAAACCTCTTCACTTTTGCACACTTTGATCTGCCTACTAAATTCTAAATAGTCTAAAAAGTTATTAAGAATCAAAAATTGTAATATTCGAAATAACGGACGTTCAGTGCTTTGCACAAGCACCTTTGTGTGAACTTACATCCTGTTTTCTTGGGTAAAACTCTTCAGGCTCCTCACACCTGGAACCGACAGCTGAAGCTCAGTGAGAAGTGTTTCCTCTTTAGGAACCTGGACACTGTCTGGGGTTGATGCTGCGGCCGCTGAGCTGCTTTCTCACACATGCACCGACAACATGAGGCAGATGTGCTCTCACCTACCGGGTAGAGCATCATACAGGAGGCTTCAGAGTCTCGTCTCTGATGCTGTAAAATCTCTGGGTGTTGAGACGCTGATCAGAAATATGTGGCCCTCTCATGACCAGCCAGTAGAGTCACTGTCATTTTTGCTGTTTTGACTCATTTACAGTTAGACACACAGCACTAAGTGTGCAAAAAGTGAACGATCGTGACGACATGCTGATGCTGTGGTAGCAGTGAAACAGCAGGATGCTAACCTTCCCAAACACTTGTTGATTTACTCTTTAAAACTCGAGCGCTGTTGCAGCTTCCCTCTTTCCTTCGGTCTTCTGTGATGGCTTGGGGGATGTTCCCCTGACGATCTTCACGTCTGCATTACGCTTCATGGCTGTTTGTACTTCTCACTTATCCTTTTCAATGTCAAGTTGTACTTAAATAGACGCATCATGTTCAAGCAGCAGAGCCATCAGCTAGTATGACTTTTTAAACGAGATGTACTGAACATATATCAGAAGCAACTTGTGTTGATACTAAACTGTAATGCTAATAAACACCTGCCGTTGAAACGTCGTAGTCTGCGTCGTCTCTTTCACAACCCCAGCGTCTGGACACTGGAGGCTTCCTGGTTCCACATCACACACCTCAGACACATTTTCCTCCTCAGTACAAGAACGTGAAAACACACCAGCCATTAATGTAATGATTATTTTAACACCATTGTTTTGTCTATTTTAGCAAGCTGCACCGTTGGACAGCGGAGACACCCCCTCCATCGGCGCTGGCATAGAATGCCAACGTCACGCTGTAACCATGGCAACGCAGACAAAAACTACACATAATTTATTCCAGCGTTGATTCCAAAGAAGGAAAAAAAACAGAGATCAGGACATGGGAGTTGACCTAGATTGCGAAGAGCAGATTGTTAAAACAACTTATGGGTAGTTAAACGTGCGATAACAAAAGAAGAAGTGACGTGTATGTAATCGCTGTAAACTCTGCAGTGAAGGCAGCAAGCGAAGTGTCTTTCCTGGTGTTTGACACCACTTTTCATGTGTCAAACGCTCAGTCATCAGGTCACGCTTCGCACCGCTCAGACTGAGGAAGGCGTCTTGTAAAAGCGATTGTAATACGGAGCGAGACAATGGCAGCCGCTGGTGTTTAACAGTCGCTCACACAGAGCAAAGTGGAGAGGCGGTGTGTTGCCATGGTGAAGGTGTGATCATCACAGTCAGCGGCATAAGTCTGTCTCATTATGTGGATGAATTATCATCAGCAGACATGTGAATTGTTTAGCAGCCACTTAAGTACGTCGCAATCCCGACTTTAGCCTGATTTAAACCTGAGTTTAACCTGAATCCTAGAATCACACCTTAACTCTGAAATGGTTCAGACTAGAAAAGTTCCACACAGTGTATATCTGGACACACATTTGCTTGTTTACTCCTTCAGACAAGGACCATGTTTGTAAAAACTGTCACAGCTTGTTGCTTAGTATGAAATTTGCTGTGATTCATTTTTGTGTTTCCAGCTTAGAGGGAGCTCCATAATGAGGACACACACTGTACATGGATTCGCCTCACACTCAATCAATGTTTTTCCCCTAAGTTAACAGGCTTTGTGCTAATGAGCAGGCAGCAGCAGGCAAAAAACATAAAAGTACAGTTGCAATTATTCCCTCCTGTTGTGAATTGGGTTTTCTGGAGAAATGAACAAACTTTCTGCTGTTTGCGGTGAACAATGTTAATAGTAGACTAATGTTACAAGCAGCTCCTCCAAACGTGCAGTCGAAGTTATTTAACTCCATCATGACTAGTCCCTCCTCATCCTCGTGCTCATGTCCTGCAGCTGCCTTCTTTACAGTTGACTGTGGATCAGTGTCATGTTGGAAGGTCCAGCGACACCAGCTCTCTCACAGACGATGTCCTCGTACCTGAGCATCCCCAGAGCATTGCTCAGCCACCACTATGTGTCACTTCACCATAGGCTGGGTGGTCTAATCAGTGGATGCTTCCTCCAGACACAGACACTGATCCATAGAACAGAAACACACAGATTTTGTGTTGTTTAGCGAGCACCCTGCTGTGCAGACTTAACCTCAGTGCCTGTTGCTCGAGGCACTTTCTCGACCTCTTCAAGAACAGTCTCATTTTACAGCTTTGTTGAGGTCGTGAAGTTCCTATAAACTGAACATTCAGCCATGGACTATGTTTTCTACTACCTTTTAGTTGTTCTTTGTAAAAATGTAGCTAAGTTGACTCATTTCATGTCTGACTTAAAACAACATTTTTTTTAATTAGTTTAGCTTTATTAGTTGGATCAGGTGTGTTCCTGTATTGACCTGTTGCAACATGTGTGCGTTTGCATGTTTGTTTCGTCTCTTGATTACAGGAAATACCAGTTAAAACTCACCTCAACCAGACTCAAAGGTTCGAGGCCTGATCATCACTGAGCTTCCCCTACATGTGGGTCAGTCTCCACTAAGGTGCTGAGGTTTTCGCAGTCAGAGTGAGGTGAGGTTACTCGAAAGCTCAGTTAAATCACATTTAATCTTACTCCTGGAACCACAGGGTCAAAAACTTTATCCAAGGTTTATTATGCCATGAGATTGGACCTAGACACCTGCAGAACCTAATCACAGTCACAGTTATTATAGAGTGATGTATAACTGCAGGGTAAAGCATCAGCAGCCTGATTTCCAAGCTCTGAATCATTGTCCTCATCTATAATTTACTCAACAATTCTAATCATATAATTGTGATTCAGTCCTATAATCAGTGCACAGTTGCAAAGCCAATGCGTTCATGGGGTCTGAAGTGGATTTGATTGGTCAACACATTGCACTGCAGAAGCTGAGTTCACCACGAGCCCACGTTTGAACCTTCACCAGAAGCTTCCGTGTCAGCGCAATGCTCCTGCCCAAACCAAACCCGGGCCTGGTCCCGCTGGTGGCTGCTGCTGCTGTGAGCAGGACCTTCAAAACACGCACGCTGGCGCCTGATATTTCTGTGTGCACAAACAATTTTCTCCAGAGGAACCGTGTCTTTTTACTTCCACGGACTCCCTCATGCTCTGGTAGAAAACCCTTGGTGTGGAATCAGCAACACAGGCTCTAAATAATTGACAAGGTCCTGCTCATTAGTAAATGAGATAAATTGTCCTTTGGGTTTCTGTCCTGTCTCAGTCTGTAAGCGCTGCCAGCTTTCTCCCCTCCTCCTCAGCAGTGACTGTCTCGTCCCCGTAGGCTTCCTTAGTTACATTATTTTTGTTTTGATCTTCTTTTGCTCTGTCCTCAATTCCTCTGTATTTCCAACAGGTATTTTCTCAAAGCTTTGAGCTCTGTTGTTACGGATTCTGCTTAAATCCAATTACATCATGTTTTACCACATTTTATGTTTTTTTTTTCTTAACAAATAATAAGAGCCAGATAAAATGAGATTAAAAGTGAGGCTTTTACAACATTTGTAATGGTTATGAAATAGTTTTTTATTGTATTTTTAAAAGTTTTGACCTAATCTCTGTGGAAATTGCATTTCATAGTTTAGGGACCATGAGACTTGCTTTTGATTATGGCAAGAAAATAAAGTTAGACTAATCAGATATGGACCAATCCACCACTCGCTCTATAATTAATGAAGAATGTCTGAAAAAATCTTAAAGGTAGTGATTTGTCTGCTGGAAAGTCGACTGTTATAAAAAAACGAAACATTGATATTAAGCCATGGTCAGTGAGTTTCTGGTTGTTCATCATATAAAAGATTTGTTCAAATAACAATCTCTAGTTATTCACTGACGTCGGGATAAAGAACATTTGTGGAAGCAGAGCCGAACGTAAACCAGGGGATGAAATGAAGACAGTAGAAATAAGTCATTGCTGGAGGCACCTGTTTATTTATTGATAAAAGCTTTCTTCTCCAACATACTTCAAAGGCAGAGCGACGCGCTAGGTGTGTGAGGCGAGCGATACAGGGAGGCTGAGAGAATGTGCACATGATGGATGTGTTTTACAGTCACAGCTAATTCAGGTTATTAAAATAAGATCAAAGTGACATTACACCGTATCACCGAGATCCCAACCTGCACAACAGCCCCATCGTCATCCACTCACGCCCAGAAGCAACAATTACAGCAGTATCAATACATCGTGTTGGGTTGATTTCATTTGAAAAAGCCTTCACATAGCGAAGCGTAGCTTTAACATAAAGCACATTGGAATCAAGATGTGGAACATTTAATAGCAGCTGTCACATGGGAAGGTTTGTCGGCATGAACGTTTTACTGCCAACTAGCGACAGCAACTTTAGCTGCAATACGTTTTTACACAACCCTCCCAACGCTGACGACACTTCTGACCCTTGAGTGTCAACGGCTCTAAGGTTAGAAATCTCCCACTTGAACCCGAACCCTCCTCCACGGCTGCGTCGCCAACATCACTCGCTGACAGCGACGGCTCCGGTTTCTCGCCTTCAAATGCGAGTCAGTCTGCCCTTCATCCCCCGACGATCCCACAGGCCTCACTGCTGTTTCCTTTTGACCCACGCACCCAGTTAAGATCAGGCCATTTTTCTTCAGTGACTCATTGTCTCATTTGGTGAATTGGTTCTATTCCTCTAGAGTCTGTCCCCATAAAAAACTGAAGCGCAGGTGAAAAAAAGCTTCATTACCATCGTCTCTGCTCTCCTCCTAACTACTTTTCTGACACGTTCAATCACTGAACGCAGACGTTGGAGGGAAACTGAGTCGTGCATTAGCAGCAAGAGTGCATTATCATTTTAATTGGTTATTGTGACAATACATCAGGAGGAATGAAGATCAGGCTCCCATAAATGTGTAATTATAGTCATTTTTCTCTAATCCCAGCCATGTGGATAAATATCATTTGTTTTGTCGAATTATCATCTTTAAATTGCACGAGCCCCTGCACTCTGCTGTGAGACAAAAGGCCCACGTGCACAGGAATAAAACCGCATATTGAAACAACCGCGATCTGTTTCCAGTAGTTGTGAGATTTTCTAAACGTCTCCTGGACGCGTCCCAGAAGCTCAGACGTCTCATTGTCTGCCCGACTACTGTAAAGCCACAATTTAGAGACTCATTTGTTTAATATTCAAGAAGGTCACAGAGCACGTGTCCAGTGGAGCGCAGGCCTTTTGTTCTGATGTAACCTTCATTCGATGAGATCTGTCCATGCGTGAACAAAAGGCGGTCAGTAATCCCACTATCAGTAAAACTGGGACGCGCCGCTAAACACACTGACACACACACTGACAATAAGACGCTGGTTCAAGTCCTAAAGGTCCTAACGGTCTTAAAATAGACTAAACTTTTTACCCATCATTACTTTGTGAGCTTAATGACTGTGCTGAATAAAGACATAACAGATCATATCTGGTTTAACAGCTCTGAAATATTCATTGGTATTTGTGATCAGATCACATTTCATGAACCATTTGTTCAAAATCTCATCTGCACAGGACAGTTACAGGTCGACGACGCAGCAGGATGTTTCAGAGTTTGGAACAATACAAGAGACAAAAGTGTGAGTATGTTCTTAGAGTTTAATGAGAAAAATAATTGGAAACGGAGAAACGAACAGTCATCATCAGATAAGTATGGGGGAAATTTGTTTGTAACCGTAACTACCTGTGGTGGTTGGAATTACTAAGAGCTGGTGGTCTGAACATCTATTCATGAGACATATTTATGACTGAATGACCTGCTGCGAGTCCTGATCTACAGATTCACAGCCTAAAATGAAAGCTCAGTGTTTCTCATTGTGGAAAAATACAAATGCGTTAATGAATCTACAGACTAAGGTTTTGGGGCCAGTCCAGCCGACACAAGACAGACTGACTGGATGAGAAGCTGTTTTCTTTCCATGTGTCCTTTAACCCTGAAGGCTCTTGTCCGTCCTTAAAGATCCTTCAGTCTTTCTAGTTGCCCTTCCCTTTTCTCTTCTTTCCTGGAAAATACAAAGTCGAGCACAGATTTTACTCACACCAATAATGCACAAGTACTGTATGTGTAGCTCAACACACGAATAATGTGACACTCAAATAAGTGTCAAGAGAAAATTGGCGTTTCGCTCAGTCAGAAAATCTACTGTGATGATATAATGGGCCAATTCAATTCTTGTGAATTCTGGGCGTCCTTGTAATTTGGTCCAATAGATGCAACCCTTTTTTTTGGACGTGTTAGACTCCAAAAGCTTCAGCGAGATGCACAACAGAATGTCTGCAAAATGTACCGCAAGGCCATGTCAAGTAATCAAGACAACTTCTACAAAACACCTGGAATGACTGAAACACGGCAGACGACGTGACAGAGACTCTACAGGTAGCATCTGGATGGATTTGGTAGCTGGCTGACTGTGGTGTGGAAACTATTTTTGCAATGTTCACTTGATGCCACAATGTCATTGCCAAAACTTAATCAAACAAAACAACCCATTGCAACAGGCATCGCAGTTATTTTGAAAAGCTGCCACACAATCTGTTATTTTTAAGCTGCAACAATCCTCAAAACAGTCAAAGCTGGAGGGGCTGATTAAAGCAAAAGCCAAAAAATAATGTGCAATAATTATTAATTCCATCGATTTGTTGCCAAGACCTTCGCATCAGTTATGGCTTCATCTTCTGAGACGCTTCCCGGGAGCGAACTCGTCGTCTTACCTGGTTTTCGTCTCAGTTCAGAACAGGGTTTGGAGTAAGACACTGTCTGCTGACACTCCGCGTGGTTAAGGGCTCTCTTCAATGTCCCTGTTCGAGTCTGCGAACCAGTGCTTTGATCACACTCGCCCCAGCTACCGAATCTATACCTGCAGCCAACTAGAAGAGAGAGAAAGTTTAGCGTCATCAGTCTGGACACAGGTGATGATGTCATTCACTCGAATGCTTTAAACCTCGGTGAACTTGCTGAGAAGCAGCCGATGAGCTAATCCGTCATCACTACAAAGCTTCTGTAGTTTATAATTATGTGCGTCATTCCTGGCGATGCTGTTTAATCCACCTCTGGACTATTTCTGAGACGCAGGTTAGATGCGACTTGTTAAGCAAAGCTGCATCACCAGTCAAACTTCATCAAGCCCCACCGTCCTTGTGCAGCAGCGTTTCTAGCGCTGCAGCCGCTGCAGCTGTGCTCAGACCAGCCTGTAACAGCGCGTGAGCTCCGGGCGTCGCATCGCAACTGTCACACGTTTACAGCTAAAGTGATTCAAGTCAAAGGCTCAGTGACGCTGTCAACTCCGATCGCATCACGGCGTCAGCGCGCATCCTTCACATGTGACATGCTTTACCTGTGGCTGTAAGGCTTTGGAAAATAACACAAATGTTCATATTTAATGCAGACATTCCTTCACACTGAGCCTCACCTGTCAGTGTGTGTGTGTGTGTGTTACCTCCAAACCGTAGCAGAGGCGTCCGCTTGCAAGGTACTTTACATTTCATCTTCATGGTCTGCAGGTCACATGACCCCGTTTTAAACCCTGGCCCGCAGTCCCCGTTGCTAGGGACACAGTTTCCATAGCGCCAGTCGGTGCATTCTGACCCAGACTGCGAAGGTTTGCTTTTCTCTGACAACAGAATGAAGATTCTATCAAATATTTTACGTGCATAGTTTGAGTATTACTCCAGAGTGTGGAGCTGCTGCTGCTGGTCAGTGTGACCAGGCACACACACAGAGACATGATGTAATCTGTGAAGGATGTGTTTGAGCCACAGAGTTTGGAGCCTATTAGCATCAGAATAAGGCTCACTGCAAAAGTCAAAGTCAAGCCTGACGTTCATTGGTGAAGATGATCTTTCTGCACATCAAACAAATGTTAAGGCTCCACATCCTTAAACCAAAATCGCCACAGCGTCCGTCGGACACTTTGGCTCCCGCTGCACCTTCAGTAGTGTTTGTATAATCTCACCTTTTTTGTTTTTCCCTCCAGCTACTGTTTCGATGCCGATGAGTGTGAAGAACAGTAGCAGCAGCAGCGCAGCCCTCATCCTGTAAAAAAAAAACAGTGTCCACACAAACATTCACACATACGTTGTAACTGGTCAAACATTAACTGATGACCCTCGACCCAGGACCACTGAGCGTGAAATCATTCTCTGCTCCACTCACAGACACACAGCTCCGGATCACCGGCTGACCTAAGGCAGGAAAAAGGCGAGTTTGGACTGAGCAACAGTAATAGTTTGTGCAGTTTCTTCAATCCCTAAGTCCTTCAGAGGCGTCGTCGCTAACAAGTCCCTGGTGGCTCCTTATCAGCCACACCAGTCGTGATTTAACAGAGGTGAAAACAGAAGCAACGAGCAACGAACGCGATCAGCAGTAAAGTAGGGAGGAAACTTGCATTTTCCAGGATCTTTGTCATCCAAAGTTTGGTAAATATGAGCTTGATGCTGCAGCAAAGGCAAAATGAGAGCAATAAGCTCATGACGTATTCAGGTTCACTGGTTCCAACAGGTTCCAACAGGTGATCTGACTCACGGCCGACGCCACTTTGTGAGACATACACACAGTTTAAAAAGCCCTTTGCAGTTCATTACCGTATACTGTGAAAGGAGTCAGAGACTGAATGTGTGTGACCTTCACAGGCTCGTGGGCTCAGGAGTATTTTAGAAAAGTGTCACCCAGCAGCTCAACGACTGTGAGACTCCAGCCACGAAAGACCAAGAAAACATCGAGTCTGGAAATGAGCTTTTTCATCCTTAAATTCTTTTTACTACTTTGACATCAAAGCTCCTTTTTTCTGTAGATCAGTGCCAAAATGTATCAAATTATATTCATATGATTCAAGAAGTAAAAACTTTAAAGTAGAAAGTATTGCACAATAAACAAGCTTGAAGCACGTTGGACATTTTATTTAGTAGGTAAAAATGAAACAACTGCTGCGTCTCCATCAACCACTTCAGGTGCTGCCACCTGTAGCTCACTGCAGGCCTCCGTGTGCATCACTAAGCCTTTAAGTTCTGCTGCGTACGATACTTCAAGGTTTATTTACTTAGACATCAGACAGAAACACACGAGTGGACGGACACCAATCACAAATAGTCCTTTCATCTCAACTCTTCAACTCTTAAAGATCATTAGCTTCGATTCATCAGCCGGCGGGAGCAGCCATGTTGGATACGATACGATCAACATGCTGAGAAAGGTTTTCTAGCCTGTGTCAGCTGTGAAGCTGAACTTTGTTAGAGTTCATGACGAACTAAGGGGCCTGAAATGTTTCTCCAAATTATTGTGAAGGTCATGATTAAACGGTGAAGCCTGAGCTCCAGTGGAAAGCGTTAACCTCTTAACTCAACACACTCCGACTTCAGACGAACCGTTTGACAGTTTCCATCTGCTCCTTTGCTCTGGGTGAAGCTGGTGGAGCTGGTGCAGCCGGGGAAGCGCAGGTTTCACACACCAATTATGCACTGCTGCTCTAATAACTTGTCCAGGGACTGGAGTTGAAAAGCTCCGCGGCAGAATCCCATGAGGGAGCAGCTCCGAGCGCTTCCAGGACCAGTCGAAGCAGCAGAAGAGGGAATGAAAATATTTATGCAAATACAGATGAATTCATCACTAAGATGGGGCTCAGACGTCAAAGTGGTTTTAAAATGCTGCGTCTGTCATGCGTCATGGTGATCAGTCAGTCAGGTGGGTCCAGCTTCAGCTAAACACGTGTAACTGCATTTCAAAATATAACATCATGAAAAAGAATGGACTGCAGGAGGATCTAACATGGGCCCCGTCCACCACAGCATTAAAGGATCTGTTTGATCTGTGTCAGGATGCAAAAGGAAATCAAGCCTGATTCGATGTACGTCTACTTCCATGGGAACTGAAAACCTTTGGTAGACGCTGGATCTGCGTCATTAGCTGCTAAATGCTGCGCTCTGCTCCCGGTCTGGCCTTCGACTGGGTCTGCTGCTGAGCAGGCGCTGGACAGCAGGTCTCTGGAGGTTTCCTTCAGAAAACAGCAGTCAGCCGCCGTCGGCTCCATTAGAGTGGAGCGACGGGTGAGGAGCCAAGATGGAAATCACTGCAAAAGCTCCCGAGTTGAGAGGAGCTGCAGCTCAGTCATTCTCCACAAGCTATGCGCCTTAGACACAGCAAAGGCCCAGTAGAGGAGGAGCAACTGACTGGACACACAGCCTCACACAGCCCTGCCTGTACCGCATAGCCCCCTGACCGCCTGCTGCTTCCATTCAAAAAAGAAGCTGCAGAAAACCAAGAACCCGATTCTCAGGAGAGATGGATGCATTTAGAGAAGCAGGGACGACACGAGCCCTCAGCACATCGGCGGCTGACGCGCACTGCGAGCGAACAACGTATGAATAGAGAGAGCTTCAATCCAAACACTTTTAATTATAGTCCCTTTAAGGAGTCGTTTGTTTACCAGCACCAATCCAAGCCAGAAGACAAGTGACGCAACCACCACACATTGCTCACAAAGCCTTTTATTGCTTCTAAGGTTCGACTGGGAAAACCCCGAGCTGATCTGGGTGGTTTCGAAGCTCTTGGTGCTTCTGTGTGGCACCTGGAAACCTGGGAGAGACGGCCACACGCTCCGCTCCTCAAACCTAAACTGCTAATCTGTGCACAAGCTTTCATTAAATATACATGACGTGCATTTCTCTCAGGGGGTCATTTATAAACGCTGAGAGCCAGGGTCAGCTGCTCCCTGCTCTGGAGTCATGCTACAGAATACATGCTGCATAAAAACATCTTCCCGCTGTTATTTATTTGTCCAATTATATCACATAATGAATTTTTAATGTGTACACCTGTATATATGTAATAACAGACTGTCACAAGCATGAGGGTGAGTAATTCCAGGACAAAGGTTCCAGGAACCCGGCAAACAGCCCAAACACCCACGAGACAACGAAGTAAAGCAGGAGCAGGCGGAAGACAAAGCGGCTCCTCCTCTGTGGAGGATTCTCTAGCGTTGGCCACGTTTTCACCGTGAGACATTTGATTGTGCAGTGCGAAGGCTCGAGATAGAGCCTGGAAGTGAGAGTCGCGCACCAAAAGCCAGAGAGCTGGCAGCGGCAGGAGCCTTGGCCTGGTGGGAGAAACAGGATGCTCTCTGGACGGCAGCCAGCGCGGCTCCGCTAAAAACCTACGGGTCTGACAAGTGAATTTAAGGCTGTAAAACCACCGACTGACCACAGACAAGACTGGAGCGACCAATTAAAGCAGAGTCCTTCAGAAATAGAAGTAACCAAGACAATTATAGTGTCCCTGAACACCTCGTTTACAAACAGATTACACTCGTGTAGACGGGGCATTAAGGCCTCTCGTGACACAATCACAGGAAAAACAAGTTCACTGTCTATTGCACGGTTTCAGACCCAAACCTCTAATAGGCGTGAAACATTCGTCAGCATCTAGCTTTTATTACAGAGTTAAAAACGTGATATTTCTGTGCATCCCTCTGCTGCAGTCGCTCTGGGAACGTGGAACTGAACCCAGCGGAGAGAATAACCTTGGTCATCAGGTAGAGAAACTCAAAACTCCCTGAAGTGACATTTGTCTCTCCGCTCCGCTCCGCAGACCCCCATCAGCGCCTGGAGGTCCATCTGCCATACAACAGCAGGAGAAAAAATCTAATCTGAAGCCGCATCCTGACTATTTTATGAACATGAAAGCAGACGGAAAACATTTCTTCGGGCCAGGATGGTATGAGATGTTATTTCTGGTGGAATGAGTGAGTCAGAGACAGAAAAAGGACAAGTGCGCTTCACTGTGACAAACATCGCGTCCTCCACTGTGACAGAGGTCACACGAGCGTTTCATGGGCACATCTGCATGATTAAAATAATGACACAGAGCCAGAATAGGCAGCGACTGCAGCCTGTGTGTGTCAGGAAGCCGGAGACGTCACCTGTTCGGTTAACCAGACCGACGGCCGGTGGAGGGAGGATGCGCCGGAGCCTGTGCCTGTTTGATGAGCTACGGCTACGCATAATTCAATCTATTTTAAAGTGACTGTGCTGATTCAGCTCAGTGGCCACAATAATAGAAACGCTGGGAGTGAGGACAGTGGAATTCAGCAGTGTGACATTTTCGTGCCACGTGTCAGAATTCAATTCAGAATCACACAAACATGAAATAACTGTTTGTGAAAAACAAGACAAATTCACTTTGTGTTCATGCCGAATGTTCATTTACGATGTTTGCACGGTGCTCAGGGTTTCCATGGTGACGGCCCGACGCTGTCATTTCTCTATGAAAAGGTGGGTCACTGCTGGCAGGTTCCTCTCCTCCTCGTCTCCCTTGGCTGCAGACGCTGCTCTGTGCCGTTCAGCTTTGGAGCACGTCGCCCATAGTGGAGACCTCGGATTAAAACAGCGGTTCACTGGAATTCTGCAAAGCTGGCATTTGGCATTCACACAGCTCCACGGCCGATTAGGAGCAAAGCACAGACGCGCACACACACTATCTACTATCAGTTTATGTTCCATGTAAATTTTTATTTAATCCTACAAAAGGACTGTGCCCAGAACAAGACTGGTTCAACTCCCCAGCTGTTTAGGCAGCGAGGAGGAGGAAGAACGATCTCAGCATCGTTGTTGACGCTGGAATTAGGGATTCTTAGTGGAAATTACTTTCTTTGACTGTGTATGAGCTTCTGTACACAGGACACAGTGGAGACCAGTAATTAGACACAGTCAAACATGTCCGTTGCCAGGTTTCACTGTATTATTACACTTATAAACATTCATTTCCTTTTCCATCAGGTTAGAAAGGCTGCAGGTTGGACTGATGTCTTTGTAGTATAGGTCCAGTGATTATTTAAATATTAAATACCATAAAATGTTAAAAACTAATTTATCAAACTGTACCTGTGTTTAGGCTTCTGTTGTGTCCTGTGGTCAAATTTTTCCATCCATGCAATAGTAGGTTCTCTTATAAAGATGTAATTATTAGATACCATATGTAATTTAATCTGGCGCGAGCACGAGGCCTGTGCAGCCTCCTACTTCCAGCTCGTCTGCTACGCTCCAGTAACAGTCTGCACAGTGACAGCGTATTCACATCAAACAGCTCCCACTAGTTTTTTTACTATTATTATTTTTTTCCTATTTTTAAATATTTTTACTGTGAACTGTGTCTCTCCAAAAACCAGTGGAGTCACCAGCCACTCTGTCAAACGTGGGAAGCTCACATCCCATCTTCCTCCACTCAGATGCCCTGGACAGACACGATCGATACGCTCCACTAAAGCACCATATCACCGGTGCCGATAAGAGCCTGAGGCTGGTCCTGCTCCATCACCTGACGACGACTCAGCGCCTCCAGGACCCGCAGAGCAGTTAATCGATGTTACCACAGATAACAGGTGAATACGGAAAAGGTATTTTAAAATATGATCAGCTCTTTAATATAATCTTTAAGCATAGAAAGTAGTTTGAACGAGCCAGTAAGTGCACACCTCTCAAATAAAGGCCTTGTTCTCCTCTACGCGTCTCCGCTGCTGCTCCCTTTAACCAGTTCTACTGTCCAGTAGAATGATGGCATCCAGCTACAGCGTCTCCTCAAAATGACACGTGCAGCTACACACAAAGCTACTTACATAAGCAGAACCCCACAACATGCATTCAAGTCAAATATTAAAAACATGCTCTTGCCTGCACATTCCCATCCCTCCCTGCTCCAGTGTGAGAGCACACAGCAGCTAAAGTGCTGCAGAGTTTAGAGAAGAGCTTGACTTGCAGTATTTTAAAGGCGAGACGTGGGGAAAGAGCTGGGATTTGGAAATGGGACAATTACATAAAGACTAATAAAAAACCCAGTGGGTAGCTGATAAGCAGCGAACAAACACGGTTACAGAGGCAGACGAGGGAGAAGGTGCAGCTCAGCGCAGCGTGTACATGTGTCAGGCTTTAATCCTGAACCGCTTTGTACCAGTGAATGTCCACGCAAGTACACAATGAGACAAACCAACGCGACATTTGAGCTGGAATGTTGGCGGGCACTTACTCGCACGGCAGCCTGTTGTAGTTTGGGAAAACTTCTGCGTGGCTCCCTCGGTGTATTTCTACTACTGTGGCCCCTTTGTCTGCGCGACCAGTTCATTCTGGCTGCATTTAGACCCGTTCACCCCACTCCCCCAAACACACCACAGTCACGTCACACACACAACCCGGCGCTCACATGCACAGATTCATTGCGCTGAGTCATGTAATTGCGCTCGAATCATCCCCCTTTTCAGCTTTTCTTGTGTCTTTTGAGGATTGTCTCGCCTTTCATCACGTACCCGTAATTTGGAGGTGAGGCAGGGTTTCTGCCTGAAAAGACAAATAAAACATTTATATAAAACTGCTGGATGGCACTTACACGCTAAAAGGCAGCTAAAAGATTTCCCCCCAGGCCGCAGTGAGAATGTGGGACAGTGGGTGACAACAAGGTGCTGTTGTGAGCGCCGCACAGCAGATAATACACTTTGATTAAGCTTTGTAAATGAGCATAAGAGCAGTTGGCAGCGTGTCACAGTCCTGATCAAAGACACCAAAATAACCCTGAACTAACGCTTTAATTATTCATAGGAAATTAGATTGCACTTGTCAATGGAGAAATGAATACAGATTTCACAGTAATGAATTCAGCAGCGTGGATTCTACTTTCTTTTGCGTCTCTCAACCAGAAGCCACAAATCCAGCGAGTGTTCGCTTACTGTATGAAAGACACAATCAGACTACGAGTGTGTTTCTGGGCTCAGGGGGTGAAAGGAAGAGCGACCGTCTTCTTTCTTTACTTTCAGCAGACCACACCTGGTCGTGTACAGTAAGTGCTGGGTGGGCATTTGATCCATTCTTTGAAATGGAGCTCTAGAAAATGAGTTTACGCCCATGGGATGCACATTGGATGCTTTTGTTCACAAGTTTCTGAATGTTTGGGACAACATAATAAATTCCCCTGAATTCCACTTGAAGCAGGATCTTGAGTCCAAGGTTTGTTCCTGGCTTTTGCATAGTTTCCTCCTCTGTGTAAAGTGTCTAACTGGTATTTAACTGCTTTGTTCAGCGGGATAATTATAAGAGGAAATGCCAGACGTACTTGATCCATTCAAACAGCCATTGATTGTTGATCAATAGTCCCACACTGTGAATAATAAGCTTCTGAATTCTGAAGTGGCAAAGTGACACTTCTCACAAAAACATCACCCTGAATGGTGATCGTGTGAAAAGTGTAGAAGCCTGCACATTTTTCTATGGCAATTAGTCCTTGACACAAAGAATGAAACCTGAGCCCAAGCGTTTACCAGTATGGAGTAATACTACTCCATGATGGCAGTTTCAGAGCAATCGATGAAGCGAGAAAATCAGCAATACAGACCACTTAGTCCCGAGAAACAATGCAGCAGCTCATTACGTACATCAACAACAAGACAACGTAATCAATACGTTCGATCTGGACAGAGCGGCTGAAATATCAAACTGATTGGCTGTGCAGAGCGAACACAAGCTGGACCAGTAGGTGCTCCATTATAAATCTTGACAAGTGGTAATTTAAGCCATTGCTTCTGAAGGTGATTGTCCACGGGGTGACAGGGAGGATGAGGGCTTCATAGTTTGTCTGTGAATTATTAATTCTGCTCTTTTAGCCAACAGGTTCGGCTCAGAGGGAGGTGAGATGACAGAGGGCAGCTGACGTCATCAGAGACAGGAAGGACTTCAGAGAAGTCTTCACCGAAAGTCAAGTAGGAGACCAAGAAGTGTTTGACAGAGCAGAAACGGAAGCACAACTAAAGGCAATGAGGGGCCAGTTCTAACAGTAGGAACAGTGTTTGCTTTGTGGCTCAACTGCTTAATGTTGGGACGGGTTTATTTAGGACGTTCACTCAGAGGAAATTATTAGTCTTTACACAGCAGGATTTTCTGTTTATTCAGGAAATGTTTAGTGTAGGACTAAACAAAGCAGAACCCACTCCAGGCTACACCTCCTCCCCTCAGAGAGCAGCAGTTGTTTAGAGACATAATAAATCCTGAAAGTGAGGGAGTGAAGTAGATCTGCTGCTCCAGCGGAGAAGCTGTAAGTCATGTGTCATGTTCTTCTTCGTGACGTGACTAAAGCATGTGCATTGTTTACATGGGTTCACGTGTCGTGCTTTTCCTCGCACAGATGAAAATGCATTTCTGTCACTGAATGATCTTCCGGGTGAAAGGCCTCCTCCACTTGTCTTCACGTTGAACTCTTAATAACCTGAAGTGCTCGAGTGCTCTCAGGCGAGAGTCTGTGAGGATCCAGTTGAAGGAAGATCTTCTGAAGCACTTTGAACATGGCTTTCGTTACCGACGCTTAATGAGGTTCGCTACATTCATTAGAGCCGTTGGGAGACACATGAAGACTCACAGAGCACTTCAACACACTCGTCTCTATCCAACAATGAGTCGGGCTGTAAACGCCAAGGGCCACACGACTCCTCGTCTGAGTGGCGTCATTCCAGCCCACCCCCGAGCTGGGGACTGACACCGGACTGTTTAGACGGACATAATTGATTTCTAGCTGGAATGTCAATGGCCCAACTGGGCCACAGGACCAACCGGAGGAGCTGCTGATAATGACTTGCTAACGGCGGCGCTGCAGAGTCTGCAGAGTCCATAAAACAGGATGATGCACGTCACCACCAGCCTCAGACTCTGCATCACCAGAGATTGACCCTGGTTCCCTGACGATGCTGGTGAGTTGGGAGCTCATATCAGAGACACAGCCCAAGACTGGACATCCAGGAGATGTTCAGGTGCCTGATGAAGGGCTTACAGTGTGCTGCACTGTTTGGGTTTCGTACTAAGAGCACGTAGTATAAATAAGCAGTAGTTTGATATGGTGTGAAGCTGTGGTGAACAGCTGTTGTTTATGCCTTGGTTCACACTGCACTAGTCAGTCTGTGTCTGTTTCACCTCCTGTAATTTCTCTTCAGTACGTTTAAAACAGACTGAAACCGTCCACGCCTGCTGCGCTGCAGTCTGGAGGAGTGAACGTCTGATTGCAGACTGTGCTTCAGATATGACTCAGTGTTTCAGTGTTGTGGAACTGACAGGTGAGGAAGAAGAAAACCGTTTAGGTCCCAAACCACCTGAACAAACCGTTTGAATTAAAAACTCCCGAGGACGCCCTTCCCTCATCTATAGCCCCAGAAAAGCCGTCAGTCCCCCGTCACACAGCGCAGGCCCACTCTGTAAATACAGCCACTAAATCCCTCCCACAAATCCCCCAAACCAGTGGAAGAAACACAAACACCTATTTCTACTTAAAAACCTGCATCAACATTAATAAGAAGCAGTAAAATTCTCCCTCTATCTAGGAAATGTTTCCCACTGCGGGACAAATAAAGGTTTATCTTATCTGGGCTCAGACTCACTCACCCCAGTATTTACGGTTTAATGATGTCATGTTTCAAATAAGATTTTGGTTTGTCACTGTTCAGGTGCAGATCCAGACACTCAGGCAGGCACTGGACAGATTTAAGAGGGTAGACATGGCACCATCCAGGTGAGCTGCGCTGCCTTCAGGGCTCATGACACTCTCCTGCCTCCATCGTTATGGCAACTGACAGGGTACGATGTACCTGTTCTTAGCGTAGGGAAGTCAGAGAGGATGTTTAGCATTTCCTGTTAGGAGGTGGCTAAAGCGATGCCAGCGCTGCCTGGAACCAGTTCAGTTCGTGTGTAAATGCTAAATGTGAGATGACAGATCCAGCAGCTACAGGCTCTGCAGCAGGGAAGCAGAACCTGAGGGAGGAGGTTCTGCAGGGTCCACATTTACACAATGAGACTGTGGGGCAGGTGCAACATGAAGGTGTTGGGCTTGGGCCAAGCACAGGAAGCAAATCAACACCGGCTGAGAGAACAAAGCAGAAGTTTGTTACATTAAGCCTAAGACTCTAAACCAAGATGTTGATGAAAACAAAAACAGAAATAAGCTGAATCCATTTAGTTACAGAATAATCCCATGACAAAAGAATAATGTTTCATCAAATATGCAACATTCTTTTATTATCTGTACTTTTATCTCAAAAACAAATTATACAAATATCAAACATAAACTCAAAATACAGAAAAATTATTTCACAACAGAAATCTATTAAACACAAAAGATTACGAACTAAATTGGCCACAAATATAACTTGTCAAAAAGAAAACCTGTTTCACTGTTGACCCAAAGCTAATGTGCTGCCAGTGTTAACATTCACATGCAAAGCAGTTAAAGTTAGCGGGTTGAGTTTGTCTGTTTGGTTGCAGACGTTCTGCTGTTCGGGCCCTTTAATAATTTACTGTAGCTTGGAGAGGAATCATGAAACCCTGACTCTCCTGGAGCTCAGAGGCTGTTTTCTTTTAACTGTGAATAAAATCAGGTTGGACTTCAGCTTCAGCCGCTTTTCATCAAAGCAGAGAGCAGATACTTATTACACAGTTCAGAGCTGGAGGCGAGCACAGAGGTGAGACGGTTCTGCCGGAAGTGGACCCCACTGGCCGGGACATACCGGGAGATAAAAACCAGTCTGAATGAGTTAGGTCATCAAAAACGGGCGTAGCAGAGGAAGTGAAATGAACAAGACACAGAAACGTGCACAGAGTCAAGATTCCTCAGCCGGAGTCCGACAGTCTGCAGCAAACCCACAAAATAAAAGCTAAATACTGCACCTACGAAAGGATGTTCCTGTTCAACTAAACTGCAAAGAAAAGTGTCGTGGACTTTGTTCTAATGAAATGTGTTTCTGGGTCATTTGTGAAGATGATGGCGGTGGAGTCCTCTCGCTTTTAAACCGGAAAATTGGGAATTCTGTCCTGAACTTGTGTTTCTAAAAGCTGCTGCTGCGTTTGTGTGCACAAAACGCATCATAATGTGTTGTTCCAAACCAGGCCGTGGGCGGTTCCTAACCTAGACGGAAGCGGGTCCGTTCTGCTGGCAGTGACATCAATTCCAGCGCCAACGTCCAACTCAAGTAAAAGGAGAGATGATGACTTAGGTAAGAGGAGCTCTTTGGTTTAAGTTGGTTCTTTACAGGTTATAAACAGGTCGTGTGGTTAACGAACCTTAACACGTCCAGCGCCGACTAACTGGACGTTTCTACGAAATGC
This sequence comes from Macropodus opercularis, assembly GCA_030770545.1. NCBI lineage: Eukaryota > Metazoa > Chordata > Actinopteri > Anabantiformes > Osphronemidae > Macropodus > Macropodus opercularis. Next base: position 5,743,223 of record CM061090.1, on the reverse strand, counting down.
ATGTACTTTTGCAGTGCAGTTGTATAGAATGGCCGTTAAACGCACTCAACCAGCTTAAGTCGAGCTAAATTTGGTTTGGGTTGTTTCTCTGTAATCCTACTTGAAATGTACTTACACTCACACATTCAGTTGATCTGTAGAGGCACCAGAGAACTATCACCTACTTTACAGAAATCGAAATGATGTGTAGAAGATGTTGATGTACGTCAACACGGTTCAGAACAGGAACATCAAACAAGTACGAGCCACCGAGATGTGAAGTAGTCTGATGGTTCTGTTCATCTTCAGGGAAGTGGGAGAGTTTGTTCATGGATTCTGGGCTCGTTCAGCCTGGTTCTGACTTCATGAATTCAGCTTTGTCTTAACATAAAGAATACGATCACAGTCACAAACAACAGACCAGCACTGATGGAGCCTTTCTTCAAGCCCAAACACGCCCAACAATCAGGGACCAGGATGTAATAGCAAGTGTATCTAATATGTAATAAATAATGAGGTTCCCCGACTGAATTTAACAAATCAATCATATCAAGCCTGTATATTCACACATTCCCTCCTTGTGTTTCTCAGTAGAAGAGTGCAGCGTTGGAAGGTCTCCGCTCACCAACATGACTAATCTGATTCTCAGACATAGTTTGGCCCCATCACGAACATGAGAAGCACCTTCAGGAGACAACGTTTAAAGGCCAGTACGAACAGGAGACTGATTACAGCTGGTAAAACCTGTAGCACTGACAGACGCTGCTTAAAAATAGTGGATGTGTCCTTTATCACTTTGGTCCATAACAAGGTGTTTCAGGTAATAGTCTCATTATAATGGTATTACTTATAGACATTTGTGGTCCTCACAGGATAAACAGGAATGATAGGAATGATTTTGACTCAGACCTTTTTTAATCATCTTTAAATTTAAACAATAATCTCTCCCCAGTTTGTGATCTTCTGCCTCCTGTGACTGGGCCTTACAGTGGTTTTCTTAGGTGTGAAAACAACATAACATTACCAGATATTTGACATCAGAGTGCGCAACTAAGCGTTAAATCCCACAAATGTGGCTTAATCAAAACATTGGTCCTTTGAATTTAGGTGATATGAAGGAGATTTGAAGAGCGAGCTCATCACATTGTTATTCAGCGTCAGACAGGTGGTTCCGTTGTCTCGCCTTTACTGACACTTTAATGGCTGTGCCGTTCAAAATAAAAACGACATCTTATAATCTTCTTTGCGGTCGTCATTTCCATCATTACAATCTCAGGTGCGATCGTTAGTAAATGCGTGTCGGGATCAGATTTGGCACAGCTTCACTCTCAGGCTGCACACACACATCAGCCGGAAACAGAAGTGTGTGTGAACCAGACCTCCTGACACACAGGCATCAGCGAGCTGTTGGAGACAAAGGCTTCTTCATCCACGTCCGTGAAAGAGGCCAACAGGTTCAGACGGCGGTTTCCTGGTCTTCCCTCTGGATCATCTGGTAGTGCTGTCTGTTCTCCAGATAACCTGCCAGCTCCGCGTCATGAGCCTTCTCAGCCCTGTTCTTGGGAGTATCACCCTGATCAAGACAACAATTACAGAAGCTGTTTCATTCTTGTTTCAACAGTTATAAGCACATCAAGTTTTAAAACCCATTAAAAATGACTGTTACAGCTGCTACAACCTACAGTTCAATCGGGTGCAGCTAAGCAGCAGCTGGAGCCCGTTGACGTTCTAAACTGTGTTTCAGGACCAGTAGAAGGTCTGAGTCAGACAATGATGACGCTGAACAAAACACTGATGGCCCAGAGCTTAAATAGACAGGGCTCTGAACCAGTCCAATAGAACCAGCCCAGCTGCCATGAGCAGCACCTCTGGGTTAACCAGGGGACGGATGACTGACCATCTCCTGCTGGTGTTGTGCTAGTTTGCTGCTTCTCCTCATATTAATGCTAAACATAGCTGCTGACCAATTTGAACAGAACATGTCAATATATTGGAGCTTAATGGACACAGTATGTCACCTTCACCCTTAATGTGGTCAGACTCTGACAGGAACTGCACCAGCGTGCTGCTGGCTCTGTCTAACCTGACTGCATGATGAACAGCGGGCTGCCAGGAAGTTCAACACACCAGGCAATTTGTTAAAAGTTTTATTCTGCATCGACTGGCCTCTCCCGTCTGCTGCGGTTTCATTAGGCTCCAGCTACAGCGAATATAAAGAGTCTGTTAGAGAGTTTACGGACTAGCTGATGTCTGCGTCCATCGCTTTCTCTCTAATTGCAAAAAAAACCTGTCATTGTTGAAGCAGCGCTGCGTTCGAGATCACAGGAAATAACTAAATTCTCAACGACACAAACAACACGCGTCCTTGAGAAAAGACCCCCCCCACACACACACACAACATGTAATCTGAGTGGTTGCTTATGGAGGAGAGGCCACTAAATCACTTCCACAGACTCTAATTAACTGGATCCTGTGTGTGTGTGTGTGTGTGTGTGTGTGTGTGTGCACTGCATTTGTCTTTGGGCTTCTCCCAGATTTGGAAACATTCCCAGAGAGAGATGAACAAGGAGAGGTGAGAGGAAAGAGAGCTGAGCTTTATTTCAAGACCAGCGAGTAACACATCTGTTCCTAAAACCTCCAGTTTACATCAGACAGACACAGAGAGAGACAGAGAGAGAGATGTCGAGATGAAACAGTACTTTACAGTGAAAGTCAGAATCGTATTCTCAAGTCATTTCTTTCTTTCTCTCTCTCGCTCTCTCTCTCTTTAACTAGGTCATTGCTGAGTCCAGACAGTTTGAGCTTTTGAAATCAAGATGAGGAACTGAACAACAGTGAAGAAAGACGCATCTGACACACAAACACAGACACAGTCATAATGCCAGGCTCCAGAAACCACAACCTTTACTTACGGTGCTATTTGACACGTCTGCCAGGCAGCGATGACAACAGCTGGAGCTGCAGCAGGAACAACTCAGGCTGCTAAACATAATATGTCTCTACAGCTAAACTGCAACTGTGAATGTGTTTTTGTTAATTGGATACATTTATGTTGATGACTTCTAGCTCTGTTGCACAGAAACAGGAGTCACTGTTCACTGGACAAACTGCTGTAATGAATCCACATCCTCACTGTTAACAGCTGCTTTAAATGTTATCGCCTCTATATTTATGCTGTACATGGAGCAAACTGCACCTGCCAACAGGTTAATATAGTAAAAATAGGTGACCTCCAGGGAATGTAGTAATTAGAGCAGGAGAGAAGGTCACAGTTGATGGTTTGGTAAAACCAGAGTGACAGGGTGTGAGGGGCGGACGAAGAGGAGGTGGTGGGTGGGATGAGGGGCGGGAGGCTCAGCCATTCACCGAAAAAAGTCAAAACAACAGTTGCTTTTATGAATTAAGGACCAAAACAGAAGCATCTCCTAAAATAAAGCTCTCCTGCATCTAATGGCGCGTGTAGAACCTACCTGTAGGTCTGTTTTCATCAGCGAGGCTCCTGCTTCTACCAGAAAGTGACATATGCTTCTGTGGCACAGCGATGCAGCTCGATGCAGAGCCGTCTCCCCTCTGGTCCAGGGTTCAAACACAGAGAGACAGAGCATGAGATGCGAGCAGCGAGCAGCTTCTGGGAGTCCAGTACTATTGATGATAAGGCTCCTGCTGCTTCTATTTGCTTTCTCATGTTTATTCCCTTTCTAATGTGGCACAGTACACATACAGTACAGCAGCAGAGCAGGCCACAGGGGAAGAGCTGTCAGAGCTGCTCCTGCAGCCACAAGACACATCTACAACATGTCCATTAAATATGGACAGAGCAGGGTCACGTGACTGGACTTACTGTTGTTTTTCTGTGACATCAAGCAGGTCACCAGGAGCTGGAGGGCACAGGCGAGAAGAGATCAGTGTTCACTCAGTGCTCACTCGCTTCAAATGACAAAATGTCTCACGACCCCTAACTATTATTTTTATTTTTACTCACTGACAGTTTCAGTTTAGTTCAGCTCAATTAAATGTTATTCCTAGCAAAATAAAATTCAACTACACTTCAAACATACTAACAAAAACAAGGAGTCCAGTCCATGTACAATAAATTATTGACAGTGTCACACAAACGTATACAGCATGTTGTACTGATTTCCTAACTTTATTGAATACTATGTAATAGAGTCACAACATGTACCGATGGTGCGTAATTGTTGTAGGTTGCTGTAAGCTAGTTACCGTTGTCAAGAATGTAGCGGACGATGTCTTTGTTTCCTGCACTGACAGCATGGTGCAGCAAACTGCAGCCTGATTGGTCCAGTGTGGTGAGGTCCGCCCCCTTCCTGTGCAGCTCCTGCAGCTTTTAGGAAAAAAAGTGCATCAAACAGGTTAATGGGCTAAAAGTTGTGGGGAAATTTGCATTTCGTCAACTTATTTATCTATCAGAGAATGTGAAGTTCAAACAAAATCTTATTCACCCTAATTTAGCTCAGGGGTTGGTCCCCTCCAGCCCCTGAGGGAGCTAAGCTACAGTGTGTTTCATTATGTTCTCCATCTGGTCTCTAACTGTGGCTGTTCTCTAACAGACGAAAATTAAAACGCAGATGATGAATCGGTCAGTGACATGAAATGTTACTCACCTTCTTCCCATCATTCCTCTTCACACACTCGATCAACATCTCTAACAGGAGGGAAAAGAAGGAAGAATCGGTTCAAACTCCTGCAATGATGTCAACTCAGTAAGTGAGGGTACAGAAATCCACTCTGTGTCACTGTGGTGCAGAGCAGCCTGACATGAACACAGCAACTCAGATCTGCAGCCAGAGGCAGATGGTGTGGGTTTGTTTGACTGTCAATTAGCACAATCTAATAATTTATTGTTTGCAGACGTAGCCGATTCGCTCATCATCGCGGTTCGTTAACGGGCCCGTCGTGTGTGACACAGGGGAATCCGCAGTGCAGCACATGTTAGGAATAAAACATGAACCACCAGCTTTAAGAGAAGAAAAGTTGCAAAGGAAGCAGTGACACATGGGATTAATGAGCTGTGCTAATCCGCTGTCTGCTGCATTGTGGACAAAACACCAAACTAATGCTTTAGGACTGTGTTTTCTGTGATTATTTGTAGAGGGTTTGACCAATTCTATGGCACAAGATATTAACACAACATACAGTATCGCAGCTCTGATGATGGTTCTGGTGTTTTAGTACAAACACTGTATAGTAGGAGTTATCACCGTTATGACAATTCACTTTAAAAAGAGACATTAGATTAAACGTAGCATTTCTGGCAGAGCTGCTGTCTTGGAATGAACTAGACTGTACAGACTAGAACTGTGCGTTTATGTGCAAATAGGAATATAAATAGTGATTTTTTTTATTTTTTAGAAGAAGAGAGAACTGACCAGAAATTGCTGAAACCGGTCAAGGCAGACGACCGCCCAACCTCTCTATCAAGATCCTTTATTAATCTCAAAAAGAGAGAAAGTCTTTGACGCAAGCAGTAACACACACTTAACCACAATGATAATAAATAACAAGCCTGATAACAGCAGGGACAAGGAAATGTTTAAGTCGCTCATCCTACCTGTTGGTACCTTTCATCTATGTCTATGCAGCAGCAGCCTAAATTCGTCCTAATCATGTACAGGTTATGAAGGTCATTCAAAGTCCTTCCTGGAATTCTACTGTGGAGCTGCAGCAGCGGTCTGCAGTTGACAGTGAGGAATAGGTACCAGCAGACAAAGGAAAAAACAAGGACAGGTCCTGACAATTTCTGCCTGAAACACTGCTGAGGGATCCGCTGCTGCTAGAACAGCAAGAGGAAGCCCAGGCTGCACTGAACAGGGTCCTCACATGCACGAAATATCAAAAGGAATATAAAAAAAAAAGTCAGGTCACGATGAAACATTGTTCTTACCCCTGCAAAAGTCAGTGAAAGTAGTAAACTTTGGTAGTTACGGACACTATTTGTTCTTTAGCCAGTTAGAAACATACTTATTATCGATGCCAGGTGTAGGATGTGAGAGCATATAAAGCTTTGTGACACAAGTATTTAACCTGTGGCTGTGGCTGCAATGTTAGCTGTCATATTAATAAATCATGGAAACGCTGGGAGGTCATACGGTCACATATAAAAATAAGACATCTAGCGGATTAGACAACGCCAATAAAAACATATCTGCACCTAAACCATTTTATTGGTTGGTGGTTGAAGCTCATGCTGAGTGAACGACTGAAGCCAGGCTGCGATATGAGATGAATGTTTATTAGGTTGACCTCAATACTCACTCTCACTCCTCCTCTCTCTAAATAGCTGAGTCCTAATCCAGTTATGTTAGGCTTAGTGTGAGAAAGAGAGGAGGAGAGAGGGAGAGGGAGAGAGAGCGCAGACTTCAAAAAACCTCTAAGAGCTTTTGTGCCTGCAAGACAAACCAAAAACAACACACACACCACAAAACCCAACACACACTCAGAATGTAAGAATTTAATAATTCAGCCCAGGGAGGGAATTAAGTAAACCAGAGAAAATGAGAGGCAGGAGAGGAAACAGGAGAGGAAACAAAAGAGGAAACAGGAAGGGAGAGGAGATTTATGTAACCAAACGGGCAGCGCAGGACCTGCCCCCCCCCTCCTGTATCTGACAGACTCAGAAATCGAGCACATCTTTCCCTCTGTCTTTGTCACACACACACACACAGACACACACGTCACTTGCACCACTGAACTCGCGGTTTGATGCACTCAACCTGTCCAACCCATACGGACGCCGTCTGTCCGTCTGCATGAGGCGACTCGCGCAACCAAATTTACATGATTCCATGACTCAATCTGCTTCTTTTTAACACCAATTATGCAAATGGGGTGAAACATGGACCTGGCTGGCGATACCCCAGTTGACGAGCGTTCAGATTCAGGTACAGTCAGCACAGGAGTGTGTCAGCTGCTCTGATTGGCTGTGTGCAGACTGACAATGTCGCCTCTTCATTCATTCCGACGAGACAAATATAGTGGAGCAGATGATGCAACGGAGCCTTCAGCAAGGAAAACACACGCGCGCTCACACAGCCATTATCTGTCACCCAGCAAAAAACAGAGAAGGCAGCTTCAGATTGCGTCTGCTCCGTTTCTCCGGCTCTCTGATCTGACAATGGCTCTTCCCACGATGTTCCACCCAGACATTTTGTGCAATCGTTGGCTTCTGTTACTGAAACTAACGCATCAATATTTGCCTACAGATGTGGAAACACTCTGCTTACGTCTGGCCAAGTGAAGAGGTAAAATACTTCCTGCAGCCACTGGACCGGGAAAATCCTGCGTGTTGTTAAGGCATCCAATCATCCCGTCCTCGTCTCTACATGGACCACACCCGGTTCATTCTTCCACTTAAGTGACACGACCACGTGTTTCATAGGGTTAGGGCTCTTACACCGAAAGCTCACCTGTGCTCACTGCATCCAACCGTCTGCACCAGTAGGAGATGTAAACTGGACGGTGGATATTTCACGGTAAAGAGTAATGGATCTGACAAGAAGTCACTTCCCAGGCAGCAGAAAGAGGAAGAAAAGATGAGGGTAAACAAATCCCCTTCAGTGTAATCTGTGACACTTGGGTATTGTTTTAGGATTATCTTGAAAAACCGAACCTGTCCCTTAATCCACGTCTTTTGTCAGACTCAGTCCTCACTGTGCCAGGTGTGGATGGCTGTCATGGAAAATTAACAGAAAGCTAAAAAAAGAAAATGTGTATTCTGTTTTATCGTAAATGCAAACCTCAGTGTTTGAAGATCATTTGATGAAGGTGAGTCTGGCTCTCAGCCGGATGAGCTGCTGCCACTAAACCACATCTCGGCAAAGAAAGAAACACTTGAAGAGCTTTCAGAGTCAGCCGCTGATCAGCGTCAGCTAACTAATGCTAATTAGACTCTTGCATTCATCGCTTAGTGAATTTGTTGGCCTCATCTACGTGGATAAAACTCAGAGACCTGACCTTCAGTATAAAACAGTTGACATGTTCAATGCCATCGTTTTGCTTTGATCCGGTTCTTAACCTTCTGTAATGGAATCTTATGTTCACCTTTATTTAAACTTCATAACTCATCGTGTTTAACTCCTCAAATGCGAAGCCATAAAACTCATCCATTGTAGGCAGTTTACTTAATACTAATAATAATAATAATACTAATAATACATGACCCTTGTTAATTTTCATTGTTTCATTTCAGCTGTATTACCAATTGTTTCCGCGTCTTGGAACTAATAAAACCTCTGATTGGCAGCAGACTGAAACTGCCAAGCCCCAATTTCCACCAAAACACTAGCAACTCTCTGCTCTGTGCCTCCTTTGACTGAACCTCCCATCTGCTTGTGCTGCTCCCTCCAACTGAGCTCTGCTGGACATCAACAAACGGTCAAACCGCTCTCTGGGTTTGGTACCAAGCTGGATGCTTGTGTTTTATTCCCTGTCAGAGTCTTCATTTAGTGACATCCTACGTATCATATGACAAACCTTGAGGTAAACCATAATTACGCTTCATATGTGATTTTTAAGCACAGTCGGTGAAGAAAGCATCTCTCTGACTCAGTTGCCGTCACAAACGCAGTGGTTCTCTATCAGCTGCTGTCGTTACAGGATGGGACTCATTTCCATAGCGACTTTAATCACTGACAGCGAGAACTGGGTTGTGTTCACGTCAAAATACAAAACACCAAAAGTGGGATAAAACGTAACTGAGCCGCGAACTCAGCACCGGGACAGAAACCGAAGCAGATCATGAAGTGAAAACTCAAGTTCCCAACGAGACTAAAACCACAGTGAAGCTGACAGAACAGAAAACTCCCCAAACCTCCCAGCATGCCGAGCGAGGAGATGGAGGCTGGGAAAACGTGTGTGTGTCTGGAGACGCAGGAACCGTCTCACTTCCCTGTCTTATCTGCAGACACACACGCACCTGTCAGCTGCTTCTGCCACCTTAGTGAGGACCTGTTTCCCTTTTAAACTGTCACGTCTGTGTCATGATGACATATTAGCAGCTCCTCACTGTTTGTGGGTCTAGACCTGGATTAAACATTCAGGTTGGAATCACTTTTACTGCTGAGTAGAGTTAGGGTAAAAACTGAGGGCAGGCATTTAGCTGTGATGGTTAAAGTTATTGTACAGTTATATATGAATAAATCAATGTGTGTGTGTGTGTGTGTGTGTGTTACCTTTGTCTCTTTCCTTTTCTGCGTGAGTCTTCTGGTTGGTCTCCTGTCTGAACATAAAGACAAACACACATAAAAGAGATGTTAGTTACTGCAGGTTAAGTTCTTTCTATAATGATCTTAACCACTTGGGTTCCTGAGGTAAAGTCCTGGTTGCTGTTGACCCATCCACCCACCACATCCTACTGTTTCCTGACATTGAGCTTTACACGCTGAGGCAGAGGTGACCAACCCTGGTCCTGCTTGTTCTTCAGCCGTCACCGCAGCTTCTGACTGGCCAGACACACATGACCCAGGTAACCAGCAGTGGATAGAACGGGGAGGAAAACAAGCACGACTGGCTCTGAAGGATGAGGACGAGCTCCAGAAGCCAAATATAGGTGTGACTGGCTTAATGTTGTAGATATTGAAAACTCAATGACTTAACAAAGCATCACGACTCAAGCCCATGTAACTGCAGCTTAGATTAAATGCTTCATTTGTATAATTGGATCAGTCATTTAAACATCTATAAAGCCCATTTCACACGTAAGCTGGGATTCCATACATTTCAGTACGGCTGATATTAAAATGAGAAGTGCCCTGAGACGATTCTTTTGTGATTTGGTGCCGTATAACTGAAACTGAACTGAATTCTGTGTTTGTGATGTTCATCAGACTGATTTGAAAAACTCCAGCTGCACCAGGAAGATGAGTCGCCAGAAGGATTGGTCGAGCAGATTCCAGCAGAAGGGCAAAGTTTAAAGCATCTTTCAAACACTTCTAAGGGCAAAAAATGTTTATTGCAGATAATCCAAATGACTCCATCTGAAGGCAGCGTGGAAAGCCTGACACCGTGCAGAGGGGTGAGATGCAATGAAACGTACAAATGGGCCTGATGGATGATTTATTCATTCTGGCGATGTCGCGACGCTAGAATTATGCAGCCTGGTAATGACTGCTGGTTAAGCTAGTATTTATGAGCTTGGATTTGATTCAAATTTCACACTACTCCCAAGGTCTGACAACAGAAATAGAAAATGTGCAAATAAAAACAATTATAATGTGGATCTGGCCACACAGTATATGTGATGATAAAGTATGAAGGGAGACGGACACGTAAAACTGCAGCGTTGTGTGACGCTGTGGCCTGAGGGAAACTAAGGGTGAGTCCATCTGGGTAACAGAAGCAAGAAAGGCGCTAGTTAAGTGAACCTCACACCTCAGTAACGTATTTAATGGAGCAGTCTGTCAGTCAACAACATTTATTGGCTGTTGGTTGACAGAGAAATAAATTAAATAGCAAAACGTCTGGAATAAATAGCTGTAAAGTAACATACTGATGGTTTAGATGTAACCTGGCAGCCTCCTCCAAAGCCATTCAACACTAGCTAGAATCAGGATCTCACAGTTGAATCCCTCCACCAACCAGTAACGTAGTCTTTTACATTGACATCTAATCAGTGCAGGTCCAACTGGAAAGAAAGAAGAAAGAAACTCCCTCAAGTTGTCCCTGAGATTCCTCAGACCATCACGGACTGAAAACATTTCCTCGGGCTGCGTCTGTCACTGTACTTTCATGTTTCACCTTTTCACTCCCTACTCTTGAAGAAAACAGTGTCAATGTTACATTAACATGACTTGTTGCACGGCTTTGGAGAAACACGTGTGATGTAATGATTCCGTGTAATCTCTGATCTAACTGGACACCGGGTGTGATGTTGTGCGCACACACACACACACACACACACACACACACACACACACACACACAGAACATGCTCCCATTTATCAGTACAGCGGTGTTTTAACGAGGGCAGTACTGTTAGGCTTTAATGAGTATGGCTGTGCTTTAACAAGCAGAGCGAAGAGACATACTGTACACGTTACTATACACGTAAGAACGCCGGGTTTGTAAATGAATAAAATAATCAAGCAGAACACACACACACACACACAGTCGCACATCATAAAACAGCCAACACCAGACTGTGTCGCAGCTCTCGCAGCAGCTTTCACGCCTTGGCCCCAGACACGCCTGGTGAGATCTGCGGTAGCTTGAGCCATGTTACAGGTTAGTGGTGACAGGGACACAGGTGCCAAGGCACCGGCCCGTTGAGTAGCACTGTGTGCGACTGTGTACTGACCTCACTCTGGGTTTAAAGTCAGCCCCAGTGGTGTTGGAACGATGGATGCAACCTGCCCTGAAAAACACCAAACCGACACAAAAATCATTCAGTGAAACAGCGTCAGAGCACATTTACATCATCAGTATGTTCTGTAAATGCTGACATTAGATGACAGACACACACATCTTGTTTTGAGTTTGATAGAGCAAAGCAATCTGAAAGAAGCAGATTTTTCTCTTGGTATTGGTTCGTCCCAACACTGATTCAAGGTTTTGCTGAAGCTTCCATTAGTTCCCACAAAATCCCACCATTATCTAAAGGCAGATCATTTAAGACTGTGTTTAAGACACAAGCTGAAAGTGCTAAAAATGCTCTTTAAATACGAAGTTCTGCAAATTACATGTTCTCAAACCTCAGATTAGATTTTGACTCCGGACTCCAGACAAAAAAAAAACCTTATCTGTTAAACCAGATCACAATCTTTCACATCATCGTCATAAAAACTGGGTCTTGTACAACAGATATGTTGACAATAATAAAACTGCTGCATGTGAACATTTTGCAGTTGGTTATTGTGTGTACAGTATACGTTGTATGTCACATTTCCATTTTTCTGTCTGCACAATGTCTTTTTATTGAGAAATCAAAATCATTCATATATCAATATTTAGGCGATAATTGTTGTGCGCATTACCCAGAATGCATTGCACTTCCAATAACCTAGAGATTTACTAGATACGACTCTCACACAGCCAGTAAATAAACGTCCTTCCTCTCTGAATACAGTAATTGTAGCTCTGTCACATCTCTCCATTGGTTCGCTTAACTTTCTGTTAGCTTTGCTTTTTCTGTAATTATGCACGTTTGATTCTGTCACGTCGGTGTAAATCACCCGTTATGGCTTAACATTATTACTCTGCAGATAACACAGTAACAGAGTGTGCGTGTCTGCACAGTGCACCAACCTGCTGAGTTTGCTGGGCGCAGGTGTTGTATCGTGAGTTAAAGCTTCAGCGGCTGAGCTGTCACTGCTCACTCGCTGCCTCTGGGAAGAACTAGAGCAGAACAAAGAGAAAATAAAGTCATCGAACAACTCGGCCAGAGACGGCTCACAGTCAGGACTGAATGTTTCCTGCTCTGAGCTCAGAGAGTTACAGCGCTGAGAAGCAGGAACGGTTCTGAAGAGGACGGGAACAAAAAGCTGTCAAATGTTCCGATACAGTCATATTTCTAATGGTAAACTCATGTGAGAATTTTAAAAGGAATAGAATGGATTTGTGACATGGATTAAAGACATTTTGCTTGTCGGCTTCTAAAAGCTGAAACTGTGAATTTATATTTGCAATAACGCATATGGTCACTTTGAATCCTACTGGGCGTGGGAGAAAGGAGAAAGAAGGGAGAAAGTACATTAAAGGGTGTTAAAAGCAGACTGAGAGCAGATGGCACAGTATGTGAAATTCTGTGAACTTTCAATATGTGAAGAACCAGTAAAAAGTACCAGCGAAGGCAAAAGGTAATAAGTTCTGTATAAAGTCCCAAAAACGAAAGGGCTGGAGAGAAAATAGAGAACTACAGAAACGGTGTGAGCAGGGTCCAACAGGTGATGAGGAGGCTCCTCACTGGGGCCGAGCAGCGAGTCCTGCTGGAGAATGACTTTTACAGACACTCTCAACCTTTCAGGAACCTCTGCTCATGTTTCCCTGAGAAGTAGCCTCTACTGGTGAGCTGAATAATTGATGTCTTTTCTCCGGAGGTGCAGTCAAAACTGTGTGTGGCTGTGCACCAATAAAAGACAGGATGTCTGCGTAAGCTGTGGAGTTTCACCCTGGCCTTTCTGTTTGTATGTTCAAACTGAGCGCCATCAACCAAATTAGTTTACTTTTGTCTTTCTCTGTTCTATTATACCCGATCTCTGTGACTTAGACTGTTCCTTGACAAACCACTGTTGACCTGAGCAACACGCACAGATCAGCCAGTCAGAGAGCACAGGAAGTAAAACCCCAATACGCTAACAGCGGTCAGCAGGGGTGAAGGTCACACAACCCTGCATTCAAGCAAGACTTCACGAGCCGGGACACACAAGCGGGTGGATCGATAAACACCAGGGTTAAAGTGGGCGCGAGGGTCTAAGGTTACTCTAAGGTTTTGTTTTGCCCTCATGTGCTGTTGCAGTGTCAACAGCGGCATAATTAATCTTGGCCTGTGCACATGCATTTGTACTGTAACGCAACATTGTTGTGACTGTGACATCTCCCAGAAGTTTTCCTTCCTAAAATAGCCCTCGCTAATGTCAGAAATCCCCTGACCTCACAGCGAGCCCGATTGTGTCTGCTCACATGTTTGCCCGCTGCTGAAGTGCAAACCGACGGTGAACTTATCAGCTCAGAAATCATTTAAAAAAACAAAATGCTTGGTGTGTAGGTGTCTTTCAGAGAGACAGAGGTACAGAGAGAAGCAAAAGAGAGAGGGGTAATTATGGTGGGAGGAATAATGTTCAACTCTCACCCTGCGTGGGCAAACTGCTACGCTGTTTGTTGGAGAGTGTGTGTGTGTGTGTGTGTGTGTGTGTGTCTCCAGTTCTCTGACATCCTTTCCATTTCTCTCTCCAGCCACAGTTTTTTTTTTTCTGACTGTATCCATCTTTCTCCTAAACCCATCTCTCCCTCGCTCTGCCCCTGCCTCTCGGTCTCATCTCTCCTCCTCATCCTCCCACTCGGTGCACTCAGCATTGCAAATCAGCCCGCCAACACACACGCAAGTGCACATGCATGTGCGCACAAACACACACACGCTCATCGCCACAGGGAAGTGTTGTTAGGATCAGCAGGTTGTGTTGTTCTGACTATACTCTCATTGCACCTGTTACTTTATTTACTCCCTCCTTCTTTTCTTTATGCTAATCTTTACATGTCCACATTTTGTTCTTGACATTCGCAGCTTCACAATATTTTGAAATATTGTGATCAAAATGATGACGTTTTACGGAGTCACACTGGTTGTATCATTGTTGCCACTGCTGATAATTAAAAGACATAAGCAAACTGACGGCACAGAGAGTGAAACATCGGTGCAGCTTGCCCACTCGTGTTTGTACTGATAACTGCTATTCATTACTGAAGTGGTACTACAGAGCACCGATGCTAATGAGTAGATGCATTATGTGGTCAGGTCACATTAGCACGTTTAGAGAGGCTAATGGAACAACGCGACATGTTCCCGGTGAAGGAACGTGCTGATCTCTGTCGCTGCCAGCGAACGTACAGTTTTACAGGATCACCACGATGCTGAACTTAGGTTTAAACCTCAGTTCACTGTAAAGTGAGTTTCATGCTTTTTCCTCTGTCACACACGCAGAGATCCTCAGCTGGAACAGAAGCACCTCCTCATCACCGCTCAAAAGCCTAAAGCGTCCTATGTTTAGCAGATAGCGACGGACAAGAACCTCTCGGCCGTGTGAATGATCTGCTGTGTTTAACGCCACAAAACGTCCGGGGGAAGCGTTTGAACGTAAATGACAAGTTTAAAAAAGACAAATCTCTTGGGTTGGGATGCTGGCAGGCATAGTTTCTCATTTTGATAACACTTCATTTACCTGCGTTTTATTCTTTATTCCAATTTTTTTTCACTTCAGGGTATATAACAAAAATGCTTCATGGTTTGTGAGCAGAACACAAACCGGTTGACAACACCTGTTCTCACATTGGACACTCTTCTCTCATGCAACTGGTCGGGGTCCGCATCGAGCCCAGTTTAAATTCTAAACCACACGGTGCAGTAAATGGAAAAGATGAACAACACTCTGGATGCGTTTGTTCTGTATTGTCATCGGCGGCTGGTGTTTACACAGCATCATCTGCTCGAACGGGTTCGTGTAGGTGAGAATTTAATCTGTGTGAGTGTAAATATGATTAAAAGGATCGCATATGGAACGAACGCAAGCAGAACTAATGTGTGAGAACACACACACAGATCAGGTTATACAATAGTAACACTTGGCTGTTAATGAGCAGGAAAAGAGAGAATGGCAAATGCTGACAGAAAATATATTCACACACACTCATCCTCTAACTGGTTCTAAAGCTTCCATAACTCAAACAGTGCAGCCACACTGGCAAATTTGCATGTGTTTGTTGGGCCAGTCAGAGCGAGCCCAGCCCTCCCAGCAGTAGCAGCCATGTCCGATGTCTTAATGCGACTTGACATTCACTACTGTGACTGAAACTTTAAAATCATGGTGTAATCAAAGATGTTTAGTGATATATCTAAACTCTCCTTGCTACAGGGACCACATCGGGAGAATCAGGTCTACTTCACATGTGGGTTATGTTTGCCGCGAGGAGACGAGGCACGGTTTGATACAACCGCCACAGTGTGATGTGAGTGAGTGTTTTTACCTGGGACCAGAGGAAGAAGGTGAAGGAGAAGAAGAAGCGACAGAGTAGACAAAGACTTCGCTGGGGGTCTTATTAGAGGCGCTTTCCCTAAGTCAGAGGAAATATGGGGCAGCAGTGAAAACAAACACTGTCTGATTAACGCAGACGTAAAGGTTGATGGTTAAGCGTGTTCAGTGCATAAACACAGAACAGTCCTTTCAGCTGCTTGCAGCATCGAGGCCTCGGGGCTCAGGGGTATTTTAATGAATAGACTTCCTCTGCACCTCCTACCTACAGTACTGTGGCACTGCCTGTAGTGTCCCCACAGGGAAGCAGCTCTATTTAATCCAGGGCCTGACCAGAGCAACAGGTCAACTCCCATCCAGCAGACGCTCGCCACCAAGCTCCTACGTGCTGGTCTCTCAATCCTTTGCTATTATTTTCCAGTGCGCTGTACAGTTGCTTTATTTGTGCACGTCATTTATTATTCAGTTCATTAATGTTTTTCCTCGGGCTGGTTCCAGTGTTGCAGCATGTGGCCTACTTTTCTGCAGGTATGTGTCAAACACATGTGCAGACTGTGAAATGAGGTCACATGTGCTTGAACACTATGAGCCACACTTCACAGAGTTCTACAGATGAAGCGATCACAGATTTCCATTCAACCACGTGTCACTTCATCAGTTTACTGAGCTTCACTGTCTTTTTGAAGCCTGACAGAACGAGTGAGACGGTGGATCTACCTGCTCTGTTCCAGGCTGGATGCGGGGTTGACCAGGTCAGGCATGACTGAGGGGGAGGTGCCCACTGAGGTCATGACAACCAGTTCAGGGTCCAGGATGAAAATCTCTTCCTGGGAGATTTCGGATACGTAGTTGAGGTGTTCCTGAAAGAACATGAAATATGGGACAGTTTCAAACATGCGACTGCGATGTTGAGATAATAACACGCACGGACCTTAAGTCTAAATGGTAACTGAACGACAAAGTCTCGCTCGGTTACACAATCCACATGTAGCTGAGTGGAGAGTTACAGTAGAGTGAGCTGGTTTTGCACAGCTCCTGCTCTCAGTGATTACATTTTTGATTATCTCGGAGCGCCGTCAGAGTTCCCACAGCCTCATTAAAAAAAGAAACGAGCCGTAGAGATGAAACAGCAGCTTCCACCGCATCCTTGAGATGAGTGAAGTCTTGCAGGACAGACTCAGCCAAAAACCAGAGGAAAGACTTGGGCCAAGGGCAGCGTCGGAAACGAGGGACTCTTGAGTTTGATTCACTCACTGAGAGACCCCCAGACAGTTTACTCTCACTGTCAAAGTGCCAATAGCTAAACAGGAAAAGCTCTGAGCTGTTGAAAATGTTAATACGCTCGTCTGCTGTGCGCTCAGTTCTCAGCGTACACTCACAGTAATTAAGCTTCTTGATTAATTTTTATTCAGAACTGAAGCTTTCAAAGTAACTCAGTCACAGTAAGTTTAGCAGTTAGGTGAGAAGACCTCCAAGCATTGAAACAGCCTGGAAAAGCCTGGACTCCACCTGAATGCATCATGCAGGTGAGGTCCTAAATGTGGAAAGACAGATGAACGTACCTGTGCTCGGTCTATCCTGTAGAAACGATCTGCCGTCGTCGCTGAGGGGACAAACAGAAATGAAATATTATGAAATATTTGTGGTTTTATTAACCTGCTAGTAGTTTTTATCACCGTTATTCTTGCCTGATTCTTGCACTTTAGCACTTTAGCAGTCCCTTATTCACTGGACTTTCTATAAGGAGTGATTCCTGCACAGAGTAGAGTCTTGACATGAGCATCACAGTCCTGCTTTAGTTGCATCTTGGAACAAAAACATCACTGTTGCTCTGATTTGGTCTATTTATGGGGCAGCCACAAGGGTTCAACATCATTACTGCCACCTGCAGTATGGTACTTCCCAGCCTCCCCAGTAAGAACAATGGGAACATGTTAATGTGACGCCATTGTTTACTTCTAATGATGCAGACTTGTACAAACAAGTCACAGGTGATCAGGAGCAGCAACCCAGCGGATGCCTTTCAGAAAGACATTGAACAAGTAGTCTGGGTACATATTATGCAAGCTCGTTTTCTCTGTGCAACAATTGTGCCACGCAGCCAAGGCAGTTTTCTAAAAATAGCCCGTTTCCCAGTGTGATTACTGATCTCCAATCAGGTGTGGAACAAGGAAGCAGCTACTGTTCTAGATGCTGAAAAGAAGGCTGTCGGATCACTTCTGCAGGTGGCAGAGCAGTATTAAATGCTTTTATTTCAGTGTACGGCCACGCGCCGTGTTTACTGACGTTACTTAAAAGCCTGTTGCAGCTCTAATAATGAATGAAACTTCCTTTTAAACCCTCCTCAAACGCTGCTCCCCGCTCTCGCTCGCTTTCATCTAGCGCTCGTCTTTTTTTGTTTCCAGTTCCCTGATAAATTCCACCAGGAGTCGATCCAGGCAGAGGTGCTTGTGTGTGTGTGGTGTGTGTTTAACATTGTGTAAGATGCCTTTTTGTTTCCCCCCTGTGATATTTCTGTATGAAATTAATATTCATGACATGCACCAAAAATATGATCTGATAAAACTCTGCTTTGTTATTTTTGGAGAATTCATGCACAGAAACCTGTTTGTTTCTTAAAAATAAATTAAAAATGAGCTTTTCTACCAGCTAAACTGTTTTTTATTCGGTATTGCTACAGGTTATGGTGACGCTCTGGTCCTGAGGGTGGTCCGCTGTTTGATGAAGCTTTCCAGAAGAAAACATTTGGCACATACTTCAATGATCTGACAGGTTTTAAACAAAGCCTCATTCAACCATTACATCAAAACCACAATGAACGCTTTGACTGCAGCTCAGAATATGTTTAACAATGTGTGTGTGTGTGTTTGTCAGTATCAGGAGTTTCGCTGCAATTTGTGCTGACAGAAAGAACAATGCTGCTGGTGTGTGTGCAAATCTGGTGGCAGTGAGATTGTGAAGGTAGGAGCGAGCTCTCTCCGTGCGAGCTGTCAGATATTGATATCATGAAGCTCGCTGCAGTTTATCTGTGGAGTTTCAGTTTATCGCCTGGTTCCTTCAGCGCCGAGACAAAGTGACTGACTAAAAGACGGCGACAGAAATCGAATTAAACATCGTTTTTGTATCGACGGTTCTTTGTCATCGTGTCTACGCCCTCGTCGCACACTCTGCTCAACCCTCACCACAGGTTGCTGATATGATTTTAAAGCTTCACAATTATCTCAGGCTGTGTCAAAACTATAACGAGATGCTCACACTGGCTGTAATCATTCCTCCTGATACGAGCCAATAACAAGCAGCTCACAGGTCTTCCAATGAAAGACACGGGGACAGAAAATAAGTTTATTTGTCTAACTTCATCTGCCTGAGGTAGTAAAACTGTGTGAATAAGTTATAATAATTAAAACCAAAGCACATAGATTGTTCTAATACAGCAGCCATTAATTCTACTCACTACTTTTCAAGTCAAAGATGCCAGAACGGTGATAATTCTACTATAAGTTTATTACTGAGCCCACAGTGGGTGAAGCAAACTGTATTAGGAGATAATCCTGATGTTTTGGACCAATCATTCCGTTTGAATATGATGGCTGAGAAAATCACTTCTGAAATCACTGGAGTTTGAAAGATAAACTTAATATGTCACGTAGTGAATTTGTAACTAGGTTCTTTGCGGATAAAGTTTGAGTAGCTTTACACAGAAACGAAGGAACTACTTGGACCTGTGCACGTTTTCTCATGGACCTAATCACCAGTGTAAACAGATGCAGACTAACATCATACATCTGCCAACGGTTGGATCTGACAGACAGATTTGCACAGCACTGATAGCTTATACCTGTGTCTGTGTGATAGTGCAGTTTTATATAAACACCTACTGGATTATGCTATTGCAATATTAAATTACTTGGGTAGATTTCATTAATTTATGGCACAGGGAAACTTTTAAACGCATCAGAAGCACGTGTGAAGGAATCCAGGCAGTCCTTTACTTACAGTCCAGGAAACACCACTTGGGAGATAACCTCTGTGAAGAAATCATCTTTGGTTCGGCTGCTTCCTCCTGAATGACAGACACAGAAAACAGCAACATTTCACAGCAGGTAATAACTGGCTGACAGTCAGCTGACCTGAGGATGAAGCCTCCTCTACTGCACTCTCCTCTTCTCGACAGAACTAACTGGTATCAGATAAGATGAGAAAGAAATACAGCGGATGGCCTCTTTGGTTAAGACCTCAGGCTCAACACCAGCTTTTAGCCTGTCTCAGTTTTAAGTAATTGTCCTCCAACACATGTCAACTTAATTCTTTCAACACAATACGCCTTTAGCAACAGTATCTGCAGAAACAAAACCTTTCCTGGAGGTTCCATGAGGAACCGAGGTGTAGAGGACAGAACAGCATGCAGCAGAAACTTGCAGAACAGTTGCTGTGACAAACTGGTTACATGTGAAATACATATATATGTTATAACAACAAACAAATGTTTTTGCAATTGTTATCATCCTAACTTACCTATTAATACAAGAATTGACCATAATTTTAATTTAAATGTCCACAAGTGAGGCAAAGCTCTGCCGTTTGTCCAGACTCAGACACTCAGAGCTCGCTAATTAAATCCGCAGCAGCGACGACAACCCTAGGTTTCATTCACCGGGTATTTATTTGCACATTTCACAGACATCTAAACAAAAATCCAGTGTACTTCTCTCTGATTGCTCAACATTCTGATGATTCTACTACATCCCACTTGTAGCAAAAGCGCAGTCACAGTCGGCGTGCATTAAAGTTTAATAAAAGATAATTCAGACAGGCTTTGTAATGTCTGAAAGAGCATTCTGCGACTGTGACCTTCGGAAAGTTGTCAACACCATCACATCCACTCGCCTCATTACCGCAAGTTTTTTTTTTTTTTATTCTGGCATCACTCAGACTTTTTTTCTCATCCAGTCTCCAATTAGCTCAAAATGCTGCAGTGAGACTTTTAACAAGATCAAGAAACAGACACCAGATTACTGAGACTCCTGCCTCCCCGCTCGGCACCCTGTTAACTACAGACTCAAGTTTCAAATCTTGCTCTTTGTTTACACAGAACTAAACGGTCTGAGCGGTTGTGCCTGTGAAATCCTGCCCCCGTACCACACTGTCAGACACCTCAGATCTTCCAGCCAAAGACTCCTGTCTGTCCACAGATCAAGAACCAAATGTTGTGGCTGTGCGTTCTCAGCAGATGTCCCACAGATTGTCACATTACATTATTCACATTATTAACTGAGCAACTTTCTGTGGGTTCTGTATTTCATTAAACTAGTTTTGAGGGATGTGGATTCAAATCTGTGGTAATTTTGCAGGTTATTCGTGATGTGGCAAAGACTTTACAAGACAAAGTGATGATACTATTATATTTTGTAGTAGCACTTATAAAGTCCCAGTGTGCCAACTGAACTGCTAAACGAAGTGTCACTGCAAACACAAAAAGCCCTAAATATATATAAAATAACAAAGGTTACGTGAACCAGTCAGACCCTAAGCACCATTTACATCCTGCAGCTCTCAGGTCTAGTTTCTAAATGTAGAATGGGAGGCAGAGTCTTCAGTTACCAAGCTCCTCTATGTGGAACCAGCTTCCAGTTCAGGTTCTGGACGTTACGACCAGGATTCAAACTTTTTCTGCCTGTTGCTCGTCTTTTTTCTCCTGATAACACCTGAAGGGCTGTGTGGCAGAGAGCAGCACAACATGGAGACACAGGGCCAGATTGATTCCAGGTGTCATGCTATCACTAGCTGTACGTAGCTGCACATTGCAGCGTTAATGACACTGACTTTTAAAAGTCAATGTCATTAAGCTGACTGTGGTAAAATCAATCATGCTGCAAAATAATGATTGCACATGTTGTGTGATAGATTTCTGTTACTTATGTTGACATAGTTTCAATTTCCCTCGCTTACTGTTAATAAGGGTTGCAGCAGTTAAACTATTTCTAGGGACGAGTAGATGGGAGACGCTCGTTTCAAATGTCAGCCCATGCAAATAGCTGCATGTGCATTACAACAAGCTCACTGAAAAGTGAAACACGGTTAAAGTTAACAGAATTTCCTGCTTCCAGGACAGACCAGAAGAGAACTGGGAAACAGGCGGATGCAGGCTTTCGTTGGACATTAAAAGCTCTAATGTTAATCTACAAAAAAGAAATGAAGATGGACCTCTGAGGTGTCAACACACGTAACCATGGTAACAGCATACTTAGGCTAAAAGTTGGAGATACAAAACGCAAACACTCCAATGACGAATAACTGCTACTGAGCCTGAAACTGTTTTCAGAATTATCATCAATTCACAGAAGGGACAGGATTTAAAAAAGTCACTTCACCTCTGTGACACAGGAGCAAAACAAGCCAGAGAAAGCGAAGCTCTCTTCTTTTCAAACTGCAAACCTTTCATGCAGACATAAACACCTCTCCTCCTCGGTGTTTGTCTGTACTTATCTAATCCTGCAGTCAGGTTCGGCAGTGGACTCTGCCTGAGTAAAACGCCCTCAGGCTTTTACAGCAAACCTACAAACACCGAATCAAAAGCTGAGCTCGTCTGACTGACTCTTCTCCTTTTCACCTCCTTTCTTCTCCCGTCTCGTCTCCATTCTACTTCTCCGCTACGCTCAGATTTAGAAAGCCTTTCGGGCCTCGTTTCTAATTCACTCTGCACCCGGAGTTGAGCGTGTTATTTATCAACCCGGCAGAGAAGTTTATGTGTCAGCCCAGGTCTCAGCAAGGAGAAGATCCTAATCTCAAAATGTCGCCACTAGTGATAGGGTTAAATAGACGATGTGAAATTTGTAATTCATAATAATCCAGAAGATTCAAAGTGGTGAACTCAGCAGCACCTTCTACTCACCCACACTTTCCAGATGTCCAACAAAAGTCTTTAAAAGTCTTTACAACGCTACAAGTTTCCTGAATGCAATGATATTGCATTCCAAACACAACCTTTTTATTATTTATTTAGTCATTTCCAGTCACCATGATTTTTGTTTGTTTTCACTTTGATCGATTGATTTGCACTAGTTGCTCATCTATGATCCTTCTCACCTACTGGCCCTCGTCAACACCGCAGTTGGTCCTCGCATCGCAAACCTAAACATAATAAGCTAAATTCTTCAGTAAGGGGTCTGTGAGTAGAACATGTGCAAATGAGTAACAAGCTAATTCGTTTAAACTCCCCTGGGTGTAGTCCTGAGCAGAACAACAGAAATCACGGAAATTATGATGAGTGTTTCTGTCCACCCACCAGTGTGGACACATCAAGTCACATGGAATTGATTTAGAGATAACTGCAGGTAAAACGTTACTCATTTATTCACTTAATAGTCCAGTTCAGTCAAATCGGACATCCATCCATCTATCCATTAGCTTTCCATAGTTATGTTGACCAGAATAATGAACAGAGACACAGAAACGCACCAGACCCCTCTCAGCTCATGAAGTGACTTTCTCTAAAGGCCATACATGTTTCCAGTGACTGTTGAAGCTCCACCACGACAGGAAGCATCATCAGTCGGCAAATAACGGGAGATCAAAAACTGGAAAAAAAAGGTTACATCATGGTGGTTACTAGGCAACTCCGTGTCTGACAACAACTCATGAGCTGATCTTCTCAGTATCAGTGACATGACCCACAGAAACAGAACCGTGTTGTTAAAAATAGCACTGACAGGGCGAGCACTGCTCCGCTTGCCCTTGAAGAGGAAGATTAAATGCTCATTTGGAAATAATCTGATGTGAGAACATGACAGAGTTTCATCTGGTCCACAGCGTCTGTGTAAAAGCCACATGTTCGCACTTACTGCATGCATTTAAGTAGTGGGATAATCTCTGGCTTGTACCACTATGCTAAAATCCAGTAAACAAGCATCACACAAATTAGGTTTTTCTCTTGGAAGTTTGGTTATGAAGACAAATAATACATAGAGCTGTGCTGGATTAAACCTGATTAAACAGAATGTTTACAGAGGAGGGAAATATGGAGGCGTTTATAGTGTTTAAATCAACACTCTCCTGCAACCAGCATTTTTTAAGCAACCAGGGTAGAGTGTGGCAAACCATACCCAGCATGCAGTAGATACAGTCACTAAGCCCTGGACGGGTCACTGGTCACAGGGCCACACAGATTAGATACTTTAATAACGTCTTAGAAATCTTCTCCTTCCTCAATCCTAGATACCGGCCTCTCACTGGCACCACATGGAGCATGTCACCGAATCTGCCTTCCTCCGTGTAGAACATAGCTCATCTTTGCCCATCTCTCCCTTCATCTGATGTGAAAACGCCTCATTCATGCTTCGTCTCACAACCACCGCAGCACCATTCTTCATGATACTTCATCTGAGAAGTTCAGTGCATCCAGAACTCCACCGCCCACTCGCTGACCCACTCCCACTCCGGTGACCGTATCACACCTGTCTTTAAGAACCTCAGCCGGCTTCTGCAATCAAACTGCTTCTCATTACTCACAAATGTCTCTGTAGCCTCCTACCTCTCCGACCTTCTCCGCTGCCACACTCCTTCCCAGAGTTTCTGTTCAACTCATGCCAGCCTTTTATTGATGCCATGCGTGGCCAACTGCTGCCCTGACCCTCGCACACCCGTTCCCAGAACACATCTGTGACTGTGCCAACCTGTGCACATTTAAACACCTACTCAACATTCACCTTTTCAGAATTGCTTTAATGACAGATCTGATGTTCCCCTGCTACTCACTCGCTGTTCTCTGCTTTTAGTGCACCGTTTGGGAACGCAAATGTGTTTTAGGACACATTGTCATTGTACAGATTTTCAATTTGTGACACAATACCACAAAAATTTTACTTCAACTGTTCAACACTGATCAGGCAAAACACTGTGTCCACTGACAGGCGAGGTGAATAATACAGATTATCTCTTCATCATGACACCAGCTAGTACAGTAGGGGGGGATAGAACAAGCAGCAAGTGAGCCTTTTGTCCTCGAAGCTGATGTGTTAGGAAGAAAAAGTGCAAAGGTTAGGAGGCAAGTTTGACAAGAAACGCGTTGATCTACAGTGGTCAGCATCTATCAAGAGGGAGCGAAGGCTGGGCCGAGGTGCACAGTTTGTTGTGTATGTGACTGAATAACCAAAGACCAGTCATAGTGTCGATGCGGACCCTGTCCACCACAGAGAGCACCAACAAAGGGCATGTGAGCATCACAACTGGACCACGGAGCGACGGAAGGAGGTGGCCTGGTCTGATGAGCCATGTTGCACACGACTCCAGTGGAGCTCAACAGGTCATAATGTTATGCCTGAGCAGTGTATATGGATGTTACGGGACTTGTTTGGTTGGTTTTAAGTCTTCTATAAATTGTTGCGAAGAAAAGTACAGCAGAGCACTCGCTTTCGTGAAAACAATTCAGGTTACGTAGGCCGGCAAGCTCTCAAAGCAGCACAGCAACCTCATTCCCTCCACCACACATGTGAGGGTGACAGAGCATGACAGTATGGCATCCCAGCAGCGAATCCCCTTGGCCACCAAGAGGGAAGAGAGACAGACAGAAGGGGGAAAAGACAATTCTCCAGACTGGCTCACAGGAGCAGTGAGCAGGTGAGTTGTTTTTCTTCCTTCTCCAGCTGTACTTCTTGAATGTGTTTGGTTTGAACTGAAACACGCTTCGTAGCAAGATAACGCGGACTGCGCTCTAAAGATGGACGGGCAACGCCGACAACCCGCACAAAGCCGCCCGCGCTGCCGAGTCGATTTTCAAACTCTGTGTCCACTGTTCTACAAATGATCTCTGAAGAAGAGGGTTTTCAGTAGTGTCTCTGCCGTCCCCTGGAGACAGGAGTGTGGGAGTGGAGATGTATTGGCTGACCTTGGGGTGTCTCTGCTGACGGTTTGATCCAGGCTGCATACAAGATGTCCGCACTTGCTGCAATCTTTAATTCGGAACCTTTAACTTTCTCCTTTTTGGCCGTATACATGTTGGTGTTAAGAGGTCAAGGCTGGCATAGAAATGTTCTGTGTTCTCCATCTTATATACTGGGTGTTGGGAGTTCTGTTCTCCTCTGGGACTGTATTTATTTATATAGTGGAAATGCTGCAGTGCTGGGTCACAGCACAATGGTCGGCCACGCAGACAGAAACATGTGCAACGATGCTTTGCTGATTTTCCCTGTTCACACTTTGGAGAACTACTGTATCTCTAACTACTGTAACTTGCATATGCATGAGAATATTCACGGTTCTTGTTAAACACCCGCCCTCACTTAAAGGCACACAAAGCTAAGTAACAGTTTCAATACTATACAAGCTTTGAAATATTACAGTTCTAATGTTGTTGAATGAAGTCTTTACAGATCCTAAAGATTTATAGTAAGCGAAAACTCAACAACCTACTGAGCAGCATGAGGACAAACTCCACTGAACAGAAGAAACCGTCATCAGAACCAGGCCCAGCGTGGGCGGCCATCAGCCTCGACTGGTTGGGGTGAGAATGAAAAGAGCAAAAAGCAACAACATGATCAGAGAAGCCAGCCTCTTCCCGGTGCCGCCAGTCAGCAGGACCCGGACCACACAACCTCCTCACGCGATGAACAGCTGGAAAACCTTATGTAGAGTTAAAAGAATGCACAGGTTTAACAGCCTACAGTGAACACAAAGCACAACATCACATTCAGACTGACAAACAGAATTATCTTTAGATTCATCAGGTTCCACCGCCCGATCAGGTGAGAATGAAAGAGTTCGGCTCAGACGGTGTCCAACGACTGCACCGTGTCCTCTGTCAAGCGAGGAGGCGGCGCTGTACTGATACGACTGCGTGAATGCAAACGCCGTAGTGGGGCTGACAATTATACATGTCAGCGCAGCTAAAATTTAACAATAACAAGCTCTCTGAATTTCCACATGTATAATTAGGTCTTCTCTCTCGCCTGCTGACTGACAGAAACCGTTTCCTCAATGAGAAATGAACTAAACACAACTAAAGACGTCAAGAAAAAAGGGAAGAAAGAGAGAAAAAAAAACAACTGCACCAAACTCCGAGCATAGCAGGGCCTGATGCTAATTAACTCTGTGATTAAATTATGCCACAATTAAACATAAAAGCCAAAAATTCAGTCAATGATCTTTTTTTTTTCTGATCTCAACAGAGTCAACATAGTGAAATAACTTCTACAATTTCCAACACTATCAGCACAGTTGCATAAACACAAAGCAGAATACGGATGCCATAAACTCACTGACAAACACAGTACAACGGATCGATACACTTAGCAAAGGTCACTCACACACACACTCACAAACGCGTGCAGGCATCTGCAGACAACAGTGCATGCATCGTGCCATAACACCGAGACACGTGAGGGAAACTAATCTCTGTGGAAACTCTCTGTTCGTGTGCCGCTGCTCATGCTCCTCAAGTTAAATGTGTCACTTTGTGTTCGTCGGGTCTCCATTTTTCTAATCTGCTTGGGTTTGAGAATTTTTGTTTATACACAGTTGGTGCAGCAATTTCTCAAGTGTGAACAAAATGTAATCTAAATCAGAGAGGTGCAGTGATGGAGGCTGTTTCAGTGACAATGCAGCTGATGAAAACGACTCATCGAGGAGAAAAACACTGGTCGATACAGACTGAGAGGCTGAGCCTTGGATGTACCAGCTCCAAAACGGCTTCACCAACGCCACAATCCTTCAAACATGGTTCAAATTTCCTTCTTGGACAGTCGACACAGATCTTGCTTCGACATTAAAAGATGCAGCGGTTGTGGTCAGGTTTGGGTCGGGTTCAGCCACCACACAGTTCAGCCTGGTAGTTAAACAGAAATATCTTCAGCTCTATCCATTTTAGCAACATTGGTGTCACAACCCACATCACAAAACCTGGTGGAAAAGCACCTGAACCATATCCCTCTATGCAGCTGCCATGATGACTACAAAGTTATGATTACATCACTCTAAGGAGAATTTAAAATGACTAAGAGGATGTTGTTTCCCTGATCCCCACGGCGATGCTTCATTTGCGTATCTGTGTGTTGTGTAATGCTTTACTGACCATACTCTGTGCTCTGTAACCCTGAAAGTACAGAATCTGTTCTGTTTATGTGTGTGGGCGTTTGTTTGTTTCCAGTGGTGTGCGTGTGTGTGCGGGTTCAGAGCAGGATTTCATATCATATAGTAGAACATTTACAGCCCACAGTAACTTCTCAGCTGTCATTCATTCGGGCACATTAGCAGCACCGGTGTCAGCTGCACACTCAACCAAATCCACCACTGGATTCAGAGGAGAAGCTTCACTCTTGAGTTTACAATCAGCAACTTTAATAAAGCCCGAAGCCCTGAATTCAGATTACATTAAAATACAGTTGGAGCTAAGCGAGACAGTCTCTGGCCCATCTGAGGAGGAAGCATCCTTAGAGAAGTCACAGTTAATGGTCCATATGATTGGGGGGATTTTTTCTGGATTGCTGCAGCCATTTTTGGATATTTGTTCTCTCTCCAAAGTAAGTGTAATGTTAGTTATTTCTCATCAGCAGCTTTTGTGCATCAGACCTCATTACAAGGCCTGTAGAAGTCTCAGAATTTGGTTGAAGTCAGTTCGGGTGTAGAGCTTTTTGGTTGTGGACCTGTGTGTGTATGTGCTTTGTTAGTTTCCCGTGTGCCTCTGAGTCAAAACACACCGAAAAGTCCGACATCTAACTACCAACCTGCCGTCCCATGCATGGAAAGGGGGGTTGAACACAGCAGAAATCCTAGAGACGGGAGGGCAGGAGAGGAGAGCAGTCCAGACATGAGGATATTACACTCACACACACACACACAGGGCTTAATTAGCTTCCAGATTTTTAAAAATGGTTTTCTGCTCCCTCTCGTCTTCATTCTCTCCTCACACACAGAACCGTGACCTTTTCATCTGCAACTCCCTCCTTTTCTCCACCTCTCTCCTTCTTACCTCCTGCAAGCGCTGGATGTGTTCTCGGCAGGTTTCCAAGTCGCTGTCACCGGGAACCACGATCAGTCCCAGAGGAATCGCTGGAGATACAGAGGAACAAGACAATTATCCAGCAGCACTTTGATACCAGCTCCAACAGTGGTGCTCAGCTCCAGCCCTCAGGACCCTGTGAGCACTGCTGGGTTCGATCCTGGCTATGCAGCAAAGTCGAATGCAAAGGTGCTCTCCACACGACTGGAATTAAATATATGATGATATGAACCACCACAAAGGAACCAACCACCCTCACTATAATACTACTAGTATTCAAGTGTACAGTGACTTGTATGCTCGTTTTTTAACTAAACTAAGCCAATATCGATTTAAAGTATGTATCTATATATTAAACAAAACTATACAGTAGCAAAAAAGTTGGGTAAAACATATTACAGGTAAACTAATAGTACACTGTCATGCAGTAGAACAAGTAGCGCATCACTAGTAACCTATAAAGTTTATTTTAAGTATACTGCAGCTTTCATAAAGTATGGAAACTATTAACAGCCATTTTCAATCCACCAATGCATACGTAAAAAATATTATTATTATTATTATCATTATACATACATGCATAAAAAGATGTTTGGATTTTCTTGTCTTCGATTCCAGGTTGCTCATACTGAACAAAAAGGAAGCCGAAGACTATTTTCTCCCTAATACACAATATAACAAATGCATTTTGTTGCATTCACCGCCATCACTGCTCTACAGTAGAAGCTGGAGCCCGTAATTCACATGCAGCCTGGCCTGTGGTTGCTCGGTATCACAGAGAAAATGAAAGAGCGTGAAGATAATTCACTGAGGGAACTGTGAATGAAACGCAACGCAGCCTGATGATGAGCCTCTAGGAATAACACAGCTACGGAGAAGAACTCCTCATCTGGTGATTTATGACCAGGCTCAGGTTAATGTTGGCACCGGTGTGTTTTATTTCATTAAAACGAGCGAGACCGAGCCGGCTCAGCGTCTGTGAGCCAACACAGGTTGCTGAGACAATAAAGACGCTCCTTGAGGAAGAGCAGGCCGAACACCCACGGCTCACCATCGCTACGCTGCTGGCTGAATATCACACAGATCACGGCGCTGGAGGAGCTGTGTGATCGAACAAGGACCCGATGAACCCACACACACACACACATTTAACTGATACTAAAGCTGTGTCAGGACGACAAATACTACAATGGAAACTTCACACACACAAATCAAGTCCTATTTTGACAAAATTGTGTTTTAAAATCATTTCTCTCCAGTTTTTCGCCAGAGACAGTTTATTATCCATGTGAATGTTGAACTTTCAGTGACAACAGCTACATACTTTCTCACACACTTGTTTTTAAGTGACCTTTTCAGGTTGAACAGACTGGCTGTTAGGTGTGTATAGTGATGCTACAGCTCAGAAAGACAGGAAGGATCAGAAGGTTCATTTGGTTATTAAGGTTTCAGCCAAAGGTTATTATCAGTCTATGATGTCCGGCTGGGGATTAAGGGCATTTAGTGGACAAATACAGAAAAGTTCCTCCTGGAACATACACTTGGCTGGATGAAAGAGGAGAAGAAGTGTAAAGGCCAAAATATGCCATTCAAGTCATTGAGCTTCAGATCAGTGCTTTTGTTGACTCTTGTTGAAGTGCACCCCACTGACAAATGGAGGCCAGTCACTCCTAGATAGGTTAACAAAGACCATATGACCCCGGTGCCATCACTGATGATGCTTACAAGGCCCAGCAGGTTTCACATCGAACATTTAACATTTGGTGGTTTTAATGTTTAGGGTGTTGTGTATAAGACCTAAATCGTACAGAACTAGTCCACAGCTACGTCACACAGATCTATAAACACCCTGTTCTTTCCTTCTGGTTATTCAATGGGTTTGTTACTGTAAATTCAACACTTGCTACTTTTATGATAAACTTTCTGCCTCTGGGTATGAATCCTATTCTCATCTCCCCAGTCTGACACATCCACCAGCTGAGAGCAGGCAGCTTAATGAGGAGACAACACAAACTTCGCAAAGTAAGACTAAACAATAAGGTATGAAAAAAAGATGAAGAGCAAAAGATCAAATAAAACCAACAGGCAAAATATTTATGGATTAAACTGAATAAACAGGAATTTGTGCAAGATATGAAAACCTGTATAAATATATGTCTTCCCACTGACTGAAGCCCAAGTACATACAGTACCAATCAGAGGCAAAACAATGGACAAATGTCTACAGACTATTATGAAATGTAAGAGCGCCACCCAGTGGAAACGCACAGAACCAGCACGAATTCAGTGACTGTGTCAGATGCTGCACAGACGGACGAGTGTCATGTTCCTAATGAGAGCGAGACATGAGATGTTAAGGTTAGAATTAAGCTAATAAGCTACGAGAGCGATGGAGAGATGGCTGCATGCACTAAATAAGACCTGAACACTGACACCCAGCTTCAGCACAGCAGAGACGAGTGAAGACTGAGATGCAGGACGCAGATACAGCTGAAAATGAGCTCTTTGACCTTCTCCGCCTAATCACTGAGCAGATTCATCCCCACTTCAGGCTGAACACGCTGCAGCCTTCACCACATACTGATAATAAAGCAGCTACTGGTGGTTGGGAAGTAACAGTAACAAATCCACCAGTGGACTTAAGCTACATCAGATCACTGCTACATCATTTCAAAAAGGAACAAGTGTGATTGTGTCCTTACACGCTTGTCGCAGTTTGTCCTTGTCATAGTTCAGAGCCTCGTAGTCAGTCATACTGATCCTGCTGACTCGGATCCGGAGCTTCTCTGGGATTGGCTGCTGACTGAGACACAAACAGAACCATGAATTTTGACTTACTGTACACATACGCACTTGGAGGTGTGTGTTTATGTGAACGTACTCGTTGAGGTGTGGCAGTGAGGTCCGTCGTTTGGTTTTCTGAACCATGTTGGCCTGGTTTCTAAGGCTGATGCGGATGACAGAAGGAGCAAGTCTACACGGTTCGCCATCCACCTGGCAATAACACCGGTCACTCAATTAGTGTGTGAATTGTTATTAAACATCAATGAATGCAACAAACACGACTGAAGTGGAACGAAGCAGAACAGAAACCGGCGTAACACGGAGTACGTGCCTGCACTGGGAGAAGTTTGGTAGTGGTGAGGATGACTTCTCTACACTGGTTCAACCTCTCACCGTGGCCTCCGACCTGGAGGGTGGCCTACACACACACACAGGTCATGAGATGTGAAGACTGCATGATGCCGAAACGATCTCAGTGGTGCCTGAGACTCCCGGCCTGTCGATGGGAACTGATGAAAGCTTTGAGCAAGTCTATTTGCGACGTCTCATATAAGCAAACTCATCACTGCAGTTCAAAACACACTCAAATAACACACTTAACCGATTTCAACAACCTAAGAACAATATTGCTGTGCTGGTGCACAAGCTGCAGTTGAAGCTTCTTACCAGTGAAGTCATGGTGAATCCAATGACCTCGATGTATCCATCATCATGGCGCTGAGGTTCAAAGTCGCGATGTTCACCAGGGTTTCCCCAGGGTGTAGTGCCTGCACAGTACCTGAAGTACACAACATACACATTATAAGAAATAGCTGTAATGCTAATAATAACAATGATCATTATTGTCATAATTAGATCAAGACATTTCCCCCTCAGTGTCACTCTGCAGTAGCAGTATTGTACCTGCAGAGGTAGAGACTCACCTCGGGATGTTGAGGAAGACCAGACACTGCAGCTTCAAGTCCTGAACCTTTGATGTTAAATCTGTCCCATCACACTGGGGACAGAGGAAGAGACAGTGACAGGAAGACGGAGACAGAGTGACTCAGTGTTTGCACATAAATCACTGACGGTTTGATGGACAGCTACTCACCACCACTTTGATGTGCTTAGACAGGTCTTTGGAGCTTCTCATCAGGAAATCAGAGAAGGCTGTCTGCATGTGAGACAGAGAGACAGACAGGTGAGCAGGATTCTCACTCTACCCTCAAATCCTCAGCAGGGAGGAGTTTTCCTCCTGCCTCGGGAAACGTCGTGGACAAACTATGCTCACACTCATTACAGCATCAATGAATTTGATATATTTCACCACACGTTTGATCATTTAAACCCATCCTAACAAACACCTGGTGTGACATACAGTAACACGTTATGTCCCAAAACAGCTCAGAGAACAACTAAGTGCCCATTGGACAGATCAGGGACACTGTTGTTGTCTATGTAACACACGAGAGCGAACCTGGTCCTTGGACAGAGATGAACTCACCCCAGCATAGAACATCTTATTCCTAAACCGACTGTTAAACTTCTCTGGATTGGCCTCTGAAACGAAGACAGAAGGACAGAGATTAAGTCAACGTTCCATTTATACATGTGTGGCTAACGTGAGGCACACGCAAAACATTTCTCACCTCTGGATTCGTGAAACTCTAGAGTCACGTGGGCGTCGAATCCAAGGCTGAAGTAATTGTTAAAAACATCTAGAGGAAGCTAAGAGAGAACAAACGGGTCAACTCAGACTGTGAAAAACAATTTAAATGAATTTTTATTCATATTTCTGCTATGATGCGTTTCCTCTCATACAGTACATTGGCAAGAGAGCAGGTACGTGTCTGTGCTCTGACCTTATCTGCCTGTTGTTCATCTGGTTCAGCCCCTGGAATGTAATTTGACTCCACATGCAGGTTCCATCGGTCCAGCTGGACAACGGCTCCATCCTCAACGTGGGACAGGATCTTAGACAGAGGTTCATCTGTGTAGCCCTGGAACACATGCAGACATAGAGACGTGCATGTTTATAAAAATTAGGTCTTAATATAGCTTAGTTTATATTGTTTAGTCGAGTGTGGGTGGTGTTTGTACGCACCCCTCCCCAGTTGAGGGTCCTGGCGAGATCGTTTCCTGTCCCGAGTGGTAACACGGCAACAGGAGGTTGAGGGTTTAATGACAGCTCATCAAGGCAAGACAGGATCCAGCCCACCTGGTTAATCACAGCATGAAGTTAATCAGATAGAAATATTCTCTGTTCTCTTGTTTTCACATCTTCAAATTAATCTGAGATTAAACAAATTTTACACACACTAAATATGTTATAAATACTTTAAATACTTTTTATTTCTGCATTAATGTGTATGTCTGTTTATATTGTGCATGTGTTACTCCTCACAGTGCCGTCTCCTCCGCAGGCCAGGATCCTCAGGTTGTGGACTTTGCGATACAGCTCCAGACTAGAAGATTTATACCAGTTAGTGCTTGATCCAACCATGTTTATGTGTTTGGGGTGAGAGTTTGACAGATTCAAAGGTTTGAGGGTTATGGCAGGTTAAGACCAGGTTTAGTTGTGTTTAGGATCAGGTTAGGGATTAAAAGCTTGGTTGTGGTGGTTTTGGTTATTGCATGAGAATGCATGAAGTTAATTAGCGTCCTCTTAAGTCTTCATAAGCGTGTGACCTACCCCTCCTTTGGTCCTCCCTGGGTCAGGTCAAACACCTGCCTGGGGTTCAGATACCACATGAACGACTGCAGGATCTTAGCTCCCTGTCAGAGAAATAACCAGGATGTTGGAAAACCAGAAAGTAATTCATACTTTAAAAGGACCTGTAGTAAAACAGCTACCATTACGACATTTCAAATACTCAGCCCCCCCAAGATCTGCATCCTAGGACTGTGGCTGGTTCAGCGTAGAGGACTTCACTGACTCACCTGCTGTACAACCACACTAGTTGACTCACTACTACTTTGTGGACCAAGTAATTTTATTATACCTGGTTTCCTCCGCTCTTGGGGTTCACAAACACCAGAAGTGGTTTCATCAGAGGTGACGGGATGGGTCGTATTATAAACGGCTTCCACAGTCGTCCTTCCTGTCAGAGAAATATCAGACCGTTGAGGCTGGTACCAGTCAGCCGGTTAAATTAAAAAGTATTTAGTAATAATGTTTTTTAGCCGAGACTAAACTACTCAGACTTTTCCAATTTGTCCAGGTTAGGTTATGAGGATACATTACAGCATGCACTGTAATGTGAGACAGGTCCTGGAAATATTTATAATACAGCAGCTTTCGAGATCAGTCAAAATAGTAAGTGTCAAATCCAGAAGCATTGTAGGACGTATTTAACACATTTGTTTTATTTATGTGTATCCTGACCATGTGGGACAAAAACACATTATTGCTCCATGTTCCGTATCTAGAGGGTCACGAAGACTCACCTCTGCTCCTTTCTTGCTGCTTTTCCTCTTGAACGATGTTCTCTTCTTCTTCTTACTCGATTTCATAGACGACTGTAAGAAACACGGAGCAGAGACAGAAGACGATGTGAAGCGACTTGATGTCATAATCAAATAACAGCGGCTCCTTGAAATGAAGCAGAGTCTAACCCTGAATGTGACGTTTCCTAGCACAGTAAAAGTGTTGTTCTTAAAACAGAAGGAGGAATCTAGCTTAGTGTCAGAACAGTTTTCTGTACTTCAGCTGAGCAGCACAGAGAAATCTTGAAATCAGAGCTACCTGGTGTCGACGAACCCGAAATATCCACGTGGGCGGAACGATGAGGGCAGCGTGAGCTCCTAATTGGCAGGCCTCCTCAATCTGCTGCAGCATGAAGCAGGAGACCTTGTTGTGGTACTACAGAGAGAAATACAACACTTAGTATTCTAAACAGTATTTACTGACAAGAAGAACGTTCTCTGGAAAGAAAAAAACAGAAACTCACAGCCTGTTTGCACCAGGAGCAGCTGATAGCTACAATCTCTTTGCTGTGAAAAGCAAACTTCTGCTGGAACCCCTGCAAAAGACAATTTATGATACAACTATATTATAATATCTATATCAGTTTTATTTAGCTAAGGTAGAGACAGAAAGGAAGAATGCTTAGGAAGGTACGTGGGTATATAAGGGAGCACCACCTACCTTACCACACTGTTTACATTTGCCTTCCTGGCGTCTCCGATGCACCCAGTGATGATGCACCACAGCAGGCTGAACATACACAAATGACACAAAACAAGCATCAATCACAAACCCTGATTTTAGATTTAGCAAGTATTTCACGTAGAAGCAAACATCCAGTACTCACCTCTCGAAAGTTCCTTGAACCCGATTCTCTAAAAGACGGTTTACACCTGAAATTAATCTGGAGGAGAGCAAAGCGGTGTAAATATAAAGGTGCAACCGCTCTTTTAAATGCACAGACCACAGTAAGTACTGGGAGAGGTTACATAAGGAAAAAGTATGGAGCTCCAGCACAGGCAGCCGTTGTTACCACATGGTCACACCTGTAGAGCCATGAGTGTAATGATTTCCAGTGATCAGGTCAGCAGGTAGAGAGTGTGTAGGACAAAGAAGTGGTTAGGACAAAAACAGACGAGTGACTCTGTAGCAGTGAAAGTGGGCTCTGCCTCCGGGGGAAACCACCACGATTCCCCGTAATGAAGTGAGCACAGAAAATAAAGGGACACCACCAGACATCTGTGTCTGCCAGGCTGAACAGGCTGAGAGCCCGGGGGACAGCACATCAAACGGGCCTGTGATCTGCTCTAGTTCAGCACAATGACATTGTTCAGCCTCGCACATCACAGACCTCCACCCTCTCATATACAGTAACGTCTCCATCGGTGGTTGGTGGCGAGTTTTACACCATAAGTGACATATTACTGATGACATGAAGAGAGGTTGAAGAAATGCATGTTAATGCAGACTCGGGTTTATTCGGTTCTTTTGTTAGTGATGCATCCATTTGTACATGAATCCATCATTAACAGACACAGAATACTGTGTGGATCACATAACTCCACAGTGAATCCACTTGTTCATCAGATAAAAACACATACATAACAGTAGTGAGTCCACTTAGTAGCTTTTCCCAGTTCTCAAAGACTTGACCATCTCCATTTGTATCGTACTGAGGTTTCCCAGAGTAATTAGGGATCCTGTATGTACGACTTTTCTTTTAGACCTACACAGACACACAAATCTCATACCTGGAAGCACATCACTGATAACTTCTTGACCAGATTAATAAATGTTCTAGTCCAGGATAAACCACAAACCCCTTACATTAAATTGTGTTGGTTTCATGTTTGTTTCCATGCTTATGGTAGTTTCCATAACAACCGTGTGTCCTGCACACTGGTCGCTGTTTCAAGAGATTGGTCGTACGTCAGGGTAGAAAAACGGTTCAGGGGTCTGAACACTTTCAGAAAGATCGGAAGTGGCTTCTAAGTGGACCTTAATTATTTTGTCAGACAACCATATACACGTTCTCAGGCGAGACTCTGGGCTGACTTGTCCATCTTGACTTTGTGAAGAGTCCAGTGTCGGAAGAAAATGATACCCTTCCCAGAGTTAAACCTGCTTTAGCCTGTTATTAAACCACTTTGATTGTCAAGAAACCAAGAGACAAAGAGACAGAACATTCTACGGAAATGAGGAGTAAAGGCCCGTATCATGAGGATGCAAGAACGAAAGTGATGATTTGTTTCAGAGGGTGCGTGTTTGACGGAGATTCGATTCATTCAACTGATTCATTTTAAATGTGGATTAACCAGCAGCTGGTGCCTTAGAATCTGTTTTCCTCATAGTGCAGAGGTTTTATTTGGGAAGCTGCTCCAAAAAAAGTCCTCGTGCACAGGAAAACATTGCTACAATTTTGTTCACTGGTTTATTACCGTATGAATGAATTGAATGTTTGTGGAGACACGACCCCTGACCTGTGATTAATTTGTCAGACTGAGGGTCACAGACGAGGAGAGAAGAGAGAAAGGAGTTTTTTGTGTTTCTCACTCTAAAGTTGGAATCATTGAGGGGCAGGGGGCCTTCCAACAGACTGGATAAAGATCTTTGCAGCTGCAGGTTAGACAGGAGGGACAGTTACAGTAAGCTGCTTATATAAAGGCAAATATAATAATAGATAAATGAATAAAGAATCACTATCAGCTAAGAAGTAATAATTATTAGATTCTCTTTATAATTAAGGATTTACAATAATCACTAATCATTCTTCTCTTGTCCTTGAGGACTAAACGCTTAATCCATCTTTCTTCTTTTCTTACATTTACCTTTTGTTTCTACTAAGAACTTAACTGACTAAAGTCTGACTCCATTATTAGGTTTTCTTCCTCTAGGAAGCTGATATAAAAGATGAGCATCTGTACTGCATCAGTGTGTAACAGTAGAGCGAGCACGAGACAGAGACATTACCTTATCCAGCTGCTCTATACAGACGGTGTGAGCGACTATCTTACAGGCAGCACATTTCCTTCGGCTGACAGACTTTTGCTGTAAAGGGGAAGAAGGAGAACGAGAGATCATTAAAGTGAAGAAAGACAAACAGACATGCACAAAATCAAAGATGAAAGAACCTTCGTTATGACTAAGTGCAGGTTTGCAACGTTAGGCAGTAACGCCATCTCTGACCACTGGGGGTCAGTCTTAGAGGCATAATACCGACCACACACAAACGTCAGTAGGGGCAGAAGTAACCTAAAAAGCAAATTAAAGTATAAATAATTCTAAACTGTTTTTACAGTAAAGCGTGAATCTTAGAGAAGATGCAGTAGATGCTTGACTTATGTGACCTGGTACACCGTGATAACGCTACTCTACTGCTACTCCATCCATGTGAGCCTAGCGCTGCATGCAGACACTGGTAGGTACCACTACAACCCACCTCCTGCTTAGTGCAGGAGGACATTCATCAGCTACAGTAGCAGACACTAGTTCTGCAAAGATCTGACGTTGCTGAACTTTCCGGCGCTGACAAGCAGCTGTGGGACGTCAGCTGTTTACATGTTGGCTTTATCAGACGTGTAAACATTTGGCCTGATAAATTGAATGAAATCCATAATTGATGGATAAAAGCTTGCTTTTACCCACAAACACTATTTGAAAATCAGACGCACAGAAATTAGATGAAGCCAAACGTGTTGGTGGGAACAGAACTAAAGAAGGAAATTAATCAAAGGCGGCTACGAACCAGTCCTCTGGCAATGCAGTGTTGTTCTCCCACATAGCAGTAATCTCCAGACGCGTTAGTCTCGAACCAGATATGATCCCCATACACAGCTGACTCCTACAGGGACACAGAGGAGGAGAACACTGAAAACCCTGCTTCCCAGCTTGACGTTAAAAGCGAAGACTTGTCCAAACAATGTGATATCGGAGCAGATGAGGTGCTGTTACAGGCACGGGGTCAACATGTCTCACAGTCTAAACTGTCTGTGATCTCTGAAGTACTGCACTGATACACAGACTCACAGTCCAGTCCAGAGTGCTTCGGATATTTGCTTCTGGGTCCGTCTTGCTCAGTGCTGATGTACTGGGCTGACAGGACAGGTGGTGCAGGCTGGACTTGGCTATTGCTTTCCTGGAAACAGGAAATGGACAAAAATCGGAGCTTTTAATGCATAAACATATTAAAAGTT
The DNA here is from genome assembly GCA_030770545.1 of Macropodus opercularis. NCBI lineage: Eukaryota > Metazoa > Chordata > Actinopteri > Anabantiformes > Osphronemidae > Macropodus > Macropodus opercularis. The sequence continues at coordinate 5,704,130 of CM061090.1, read as the reverse complement.
GCTCACAAAAGGACCAACATTTAACAAGGACATTTAAATAGCATCAGAAATAAATGAGCAGATAAATTAAACCTGCTGCATATTATTGGCCTGTTCCCGACACGTACACTGGGTACTGCAAAGGCTACACTGACATTTGAATGCAAATTAAGTAATCAGTCATTCAATCAAAGACACTGAGTATAACACTGTATATAAATTAGCACAACAGCTTTAAGTCGATCTGTAGCAAAATACACATATACAGTGGAACACACAAGCACAACACACTGTGAGATGAGGGGAAGTCAGCATCTTGCAACAGGAGACTGTAACATGTCAGCACGTCCCTCGAGCCCCTTCACTGCTTCCCATGGATAAATACAGGGATAATAATTACTAGTAATAATAGAATAACGAGTGGCTACAATCAAAGAAGTTAGATACACAGAAAAAAGTAACAGCCTTTTCAAATTGTCTATAGATTATTGGCCTTGACAAAGGACTAGTGTGTTGTCATACATGTACTGCATTACAAAACCACAAAGATTTCCTGTTGCGTAGTTGGAAAAGGATTAACATTGTCTAAAAAAATCCATAAAAACTCTACCCAGTCACCTTTACAGCAGCTAAGATTTCCTTTAAATCAAAACTTTTGTCGCCAGGAAATTCAGTCTATGTGCAGAAACACCTGAGACCGGGAAGCACAGCTCATACCGATGTGCACATACTTCCTCCTCTGATGGTGTACATTTCGTAAAAATAAAAAAACCACATCAGTGCAGCTTAAGCCTAAAATGTGTGCGACGTTGGTTACAGGAAAGGTTATGAGGTCACTACCCTATGGGAGGCAGGTCCAGCCCTGGTCTTGACGCCCATTGTTCTGGTTGTTGTTGTATTTTAACTATTCTTGCATTTCCAGTTTCTGACAGGCTGAACACAGGCTTGCAGAGAGACAATGGCCATCAAGGACCAGGATCGGAAACACCTGGGTTGCAAACAATCTCTGAGCAGATTCCTCTCTGACTGGCATGACCACAAAAAGGCTGGCAAATAAACAGTCGGTGTAATGTGATTACTGTTCTCTGACTTAAATTACAGGGTGGAGATGGCTGCTGTGAATGCCCCCATCAGGACAAGAACACACTGACAAGCATTCATTTAAAGGGCACCCACTGTCACGTTTCCTCAGCTCCTACTCGTCTTTCTGTACAGAACCCTAAGAAATAGTCTGTATGTGGTACTGACTGCACATCTGGTACACACAAGAACTTGGGGTTGGCAGAAGTATCAAATCTGGCAGAACTCAACAGGAGCTTCAAAAGCTTCCACAATAGCTCTCATAAAACTCAGGTCATACACATGCTGAAAATTGTATTCACACACAAGACACAATAAATTAGTGTAAACACAGAATTAGCACAACTATGTGTATTTGTGTTTGTGTGTTTGCATAAGTTACATACGACAGGAAGTTGTCCCAAGTATCCAGATAAGGATCATAGTAAATGGACCCCTCTGGTCCCCCAAGAGGTGAAGAGAGGCTTTTACGCAGCGCAGACCCTGAGGAGGCCACATCGGCTTTGGCACCAGGAGAGGAGCTCAGACCTGCTGAGGCCAGCGGACCCAGACTGGGGCTGGTCACTGACGTCGGGATGGTTGTAGTTGGAAGCCATTGAGCCTGATTTGAACTTTGTTGGTTATATCGACCATAAACGCCACAACCCAACTCACTGCTCTGAAACACTGATTCTGTCGGAAGCAGATGGGAGGAGTTTCGTCTCAGACAGCGAGGAGGGCGGAGCAGTGGGCGGAGTTTAATGTTTTCTATAATGACTGCCTGAGTTAAGTGCATCTGAGCTGTAGGCCTGAGGCCTGAGTCTTTCGTTCCTCCAGTGTGGTTCTCTTCTTCGGTACCACTCCCTTCCTCGCCATCTGACTCAGAACAGGAGCACAGGGGGACATCTAGTCTCTCTTCATCTTCTGGATCTTTCACTTCTCTTCCCATCTGGACTAGACTTGCAAGTAGCATAGAGGATCCAAGCAAATGAGGTTCAATGGATTTTACTTTAGAAGGTCGTCGATATCGCACGGCCAGTCTACGCTGCACACAGGAGATGGTTTCAGAGGCACGGCGAGGGTGGTGTGGCGTGTACTGACCTTCTCTCTTGACGACTCCATCAGATCCTCTTCCAGGCTCACCTGTGTTGGTTAATCCTAACTCTATAATGGACTGACGTTTTTGTCCACTGGCCACCAGTAAGCCAACGCTGGCACGCCTTCGCCCGTCAGTTGAGCATGGAGGCAAACCAAGAGAAGAGCGCCTGGACTGAACCAGCGCTACAGAGGGTAGACCAGCACTAGAGCGCCTCCTGGCTTTACTGGCCTGGACGGCAGGACCAGCAGGGTGCTTCTGGACTTTCTGACGACGACCAAAATGGCGCTGGAAGAAGAAATCCATCGTGTATCTAAAAATAAACTAAATACGTGTCATCTGAGTAGATTTTCTTGAAGCACTGCCGTGTAGTGCCCCTTTCTGGGCTCTCTGATAGCAAGCTGTGGGAGGTCCTCATGTCAGTCAGATGTCCAGTCACATTTAACAACCTCGCAACACGAGATGGCTTCCATCATAGTTTAGCTGCCTCCTCCAAAAGCCAGTGTATGACGTGTCTGCTGCTCACCGACTAGACCACCTTCTCTGTGACGTTCCTTGAAGGGGCAAATACATTTAATGTTGTTCTTATGAGGACATTAGCCAAAATAATCGTTTGAACACACTTCATTCACGCATCAAGTAGTCGATTCAAATTTATAAATTATATTTATATTTATCAGGTTTTCCATCCAAAGTGTGGCTGATCTCATGTCTGTTTCGTTAGGCTGCTATTAGATCAATAGATCACTGATGCAGTGCTGCCGTGTTCAAAGTCACTTAATGCAAGTCATTAAAGCTGGAGTCAACACGTAACCTTTTCACCAGTTCCCTCAACTCTTCCTGTACAACTTATGAATTTACTAGTATTACCAGTAATTTGTAGTCTGATTCACTGCGTCCATCATCCTGTATGAACACGTCTTAGACAACTCTGTCTGTAAAAATAACCTTTCAATGCATATGACTAATAACAATTAAGTGTCGACAAGAGCAACAATATTGAATGCAAACCAAAATATCTAGTTTTGCAGAACAGCACCCAGTTCGTATGACTACAGCGATATATAAAGTTTATCGCAGCACTTGCAAACCACAAATGATGCAACACAAAAAAAGCGGTTGTAACTTATTTCCTGGCAAATGATGGGTCAAATAGTAAAACTAGTTTAAAGTCATATATAAAATCTATAAACACTGAAAGATCCTGACTACACGTACTGTGTTTCAGACAATCTTCCCTTTCAACTCACGCGTATCTGATTTCCAACATTTAGCTTTACAGAAGTAATTGATTACCCGTTTCTCTATAGCACGGGGTTAACATCTGTTCCTTTGAACCCATTATCACTTCGATATATTTAAGCTTTTTCACAAGACAAACTTCCAAAAACAATATTCCAAATGGTTCACCAACGGTAAAGCCCCACTGTAGCATGAGCCACATGGCGTAGCATCGTGTAAAGCATCACTTCACGCCGTCACCAACCGAAGCTTGAGTGTAAAGGTAAACAGAGTAGGCAGACTGAGCCCGGCATTAAAACTAATGTCAACTTTGCAGTTTCACACCGAACCAAGGCCACAGACTTCCAGTCACTGAAGCGTAGTATTGCATCACCCCTGGCTCCATCCACCAATTTACTCAGGTGTAGACGTATTCATAGTAGAACTAGTCTTACCGGGTAGAATGAGACGCCTGGGTTGGCTTGTGTGAGTAAAATAGGCTTTTGTACTGAGTTCTGGACACACACCTTTCTGCCTTTGGCCACTTACACAGCACTGAGCACGGACCACGAGCGTTTTCTGGGGGGAGTAGAGCGTCTAAAAAAGGAAGCTATCATATTCTCTCATATAAGCTATCAAACAAGTGTTGCACAACCCAGTCCCAAGACAAGCAAATGATCACTGATGTTACTAAGAAATCCAAGATCACACTCAGGGAGATAAAATAACTTGTCATATGCTAATACTGCCTTATATTCTGACAACATGAGTCACGAACGTCAAATTAACGGGCCCGAAAGTGAAATATGCATAACATGTGAAATCTTTTTCTCCTCTAACCTTTATTGTTTGTTTAGTTGCACTGCTGAATGTTTAAGAAACTGAAGTGAGTAAAGGTCACACATCGCGCCGCTGCAGACCACAGCACCAAAAAGTAACCCGGCTCAGACAGCGACAGAATATGTGGCGGTTAAAGACGTTACTGAGTAAAGTGACAAAATAATAGAATTAGATGAGAACAGTGCAACATTAAAGTGCTGACAGCCCCAAGCTTTGTCAGTAAAACCGCCATACGTTCTGACAGGAAGTCAGATCACAAGCCATGAGCACAACGAAACCTCCGCTGTTCACTAAACCCCACCGCCGACATTAAGCAGACGAGCACGCTGGCCAATAGCGCGCTGTCATAAAGGTCAGGGGTCTTCACAGAGATGACAATAGCGACAATAGCATTGTGCCACACAGTGAAGCTATGAAAGCTATGAGTCAGAGATGTATTTTCTTGTGATAGTTATCCTTTCTTTATCGCACCAAGGATTAAAGGACGACTAACAATTTCAAAATGGAAACATCCTCCACGCACCCCTAGAAAAACCATATTCACGCTGAGCAGCTAGACTTAACCCTCCCTTTTCCATGTCAGCTGCAGAAATCCTCATCCACGCTTTGTCACATTTCACTCGACTCCTGCTCTGGTGCGTCATCCATGTGGCTCGATAAACTGCACCTCCTCACTGGCTTCTGCTCCTGCCCCGTCTTGATGGTCCGACTCTGCCTTCCTAACCCTCTCCACGACCACCACCACCCTTCCCACAGCCTCAGCTCTTTTCCACGTCATGCGGGGCTAAGCACAGGACCTGTGAGTGACAGGGCTTTTTCATTACTTCCCTGATCGTCTGAAACTCTCTGCTCATTTGTGTCCTTGCCAAGCGGTCCACATAAAATTTAAAAAAAAGACTTCATGCATACCTTTATGCATATTTATAATGGTGTATACTTTAACTTTATCAGGATACTGTTAATCAGGGTCGTTGTTAATCACCGTCTGCATCATATTTGTCATGTTTGTACTGTGGAGCAGGTATTAACAATAAGAGTCTTTAACTTGATCTGACCACGTTTTATAATTTTCTCTATACTGTTCTACAGCGTTTTAGGTCTACACTATCAGTGTAACTGCTTAGTAGCAGTGGTGAGATACTCAGAGCTAATGAAATGCGATTCCTAGTGAGCAATGAACTGTGGGACTGGTAAGATGGAAAAACTGCAGGTCATGTGGGAGTCGGCCCCGGAGCGTCCCAGAGAGCAGAGTGGCCTTCCACCGTCCTCTCAGGTGTTTGCTGCAGTGTTTTCTTTAACAGTCCAAAGGTTGTGAATAGCAGACTATTCAAAATGCATCAGAAGCAAACACAAAGTCTTCCTCCTGTTTCATTCCCACTCCAGCTGGAGGCAAACACCTACTTGGCTGGTGTCTGAGCGTACGTGTCAAAGTAGCTGGAGCCGTTTTCTTCCTGTTGTTTTAGTGTACAGGAAATAAACGTTTTCCACAGACTACATGACTAGACCGACTATATGCGCCATATCAGCCTCAAAGATCTGATCTGTTCGTGTATTACATGCAGACATGCTTTTCTGCATCACGTAAACAATGGAGACTTACTTTCCTTACAGTTTAAAACAGCTTTGCTCTGATCCTTCCCCCTCTATCCCTTCTCTGCTCTCTTCCTCTAAACAACTCTATTGCGACTGTGCTTTTCCTCACCGTATGAGTGTGTGTTGCCATTATGTAACTGCAGCCTTCTAGAATGATAATCTCCTACCATAACGGGGGAGAGCGAGGGAGCGATGCGACGAGAGTAATAAAACATTACCCACCTAAGTGTGTATTTGCGTGTCCACACAGCTTACTGCTTTGTTTGGCTGAATCCAGACAGAACAGCACAGACATTTCAGGCTCCATATGGAGGCAGGCAAACAGGCATTGTGCATCTGTTGTAGGAAACAGAGTCAAGCCACTGAAGTGAGGAGACCCTTTAAAGTTAGCAGGGGCTGAAATGATCATTAAAGCTGAAGTGCGTCACAGCAAATGGCCATTTCACTGACCCGCCGTCCTCTACCATCATATTACAGACACTTCCTTAGTTAATTAAAGCAAAGGTACCTTAACTTATATTTTATAATGCACTCGTGCATAACAGACAGCTAATTGGGAATCAAACACATTCATAGAAACTTAATTCCTGTGCAATAATATCTGACACTGGGTTTTATGCCTCGCTTCAGCTGTTAACACTTTGCTTTAGTGTCTTCATTGGTGCATTCAGGGTAATATGAGACACTAAACACATAAGCAAGCACGTGGTAGACTCTGAGCGTCTGTGTCTACCTGTCACCTTAACAACAGGACGAGGAACACCTGAATGCACCACTGAAGAAGTAGACTGCAAGGAATTCAAGGGCTCTCATTAAGCTTTCGGACTATCCACTGACTTACATGTGTTTAATTTACAACACTGTCTCTGGAAAAGTTCTACAAAATTAAAATTGCTGAGTTCTTTCAACTGCAACCTGATCTATTAACATACAATATTTCCAGACACGTTTCAATTCCAAAATATCTGACTAGAGCTCATACCCGGTTCTTCTTTGTATGAGATGTAACGTGTTCGCTCTACCCATGTAAGGTATATGTACGTTTGTGATGTTACCTGTGTACTAGAAAGCTAGAAGGAAATCCTGGAATTGCTGGAACACTTCCTTCTCACAAAAGACTGTTAGACCGCTGTTGAATGAGCAACCGGGTCAGCCTGGGACTGCTTCACTGCACTTCACGGAAAAAATAAAGAGGTTGTGTCTGTGTGTGTGACAATGTGTGAGGTCACCCAGAGCTCTGAGCTGGTGGGTTAAATATTTACATGAAACATGGCAGACGTATTAACACAGATGGATACAGTGTGATCAGCTTTTCTCTCAATCTGCCCTTTTCAATCAGCCATTATGAGCAACGGGGTGATGAGCAGAGCTTAAATGCCAGAGGTGAATACCCAGCGTCAATGTTTAAACCATGACTGTTGCTTGTAAAAACCTGCTCAGGCCAGGCTATTTTTGTGTGTGATGCCCTTTCAGAGTAAAGTGTGGGGACACGCCACGAGGAAGCGCTCGGTTTTCACACGTTTTCACAAAACACCTACACCAGTTTTGATTTAATCATGTTGATATTTGGGTCACTTCTTTAGCATGAACAACGTTTGGGTATAACAAAGCTCAGAAAACTGTACTGTGCAAATTACAAACATACAGCAGACTCAAAAAAAGTGATGGAGAAGAACCTGAAGTCAGACGACAGAATAGGCTTTTGGTCGCAGCACAATTTGTGGGAAAGAATCACAAAGCTATGACGATTCCCCTACGATTTTAAAGACATTTTTACAGAGCAGGGCTGGTTTTAACAAACCAAGCATCAGAACCAGCACGTACTGACTCCAGGTAACTGTGCATGACACCATATCCTCATTAATGAGAACACAAGGCTCGAAGCTGCTGACAGATATGTCAATATTTGAAATACTAAGATGGCTTTGAGATTTTACTCATTCAGCCCCGATTTCTATCAAATTAACAGACATAACAAAAATACATGATCATGTGCTCTGTGTCTAACAGTTAACATTGTTCTCCATTTGCTTTCCTGTTACATCTGCTGCCAAACTATTACATTCAGTCTGTTCAGCCATTACTTGGCCTTGGGTAAATATCAAAGTCAAAAGTGTGCTGAAGCATGAATCATGTTGTTTTTATAAACATCTTTCATGGTTTTTCCCTGACCTTAGCTAAAGTTTGGACGTAGGCATCATTTTTAGAGCACTAAGGGGACGGAGGCCTTAAGAGAGACGAGAAGCAGAGAAGCTTTAGCCTGTTAACAGTATTAAAAGTCAGCACTGTTAACAGTCGACCTTTAAAACATCGACGGTGAGCTGGACAGAAAGCGAGAAAACAAGCTCCATGTGAAGCTCATGGCCTGTGAAGACTGAACAGGACAGTCCAGGGAAACACGGTCTAATCTTTACATCAAAATGCCTCATCAGGTTTGTGTACTGTGTTTGGTTTAAGTCCATCAGGCTCATAAAACCTCTCACAGTCTGTCTCTCGCTCTCTCTCCACGGAGCTGTGCTTCCAGGCTTAACAGCGTCTCACACTCGCAACAGGGCTTTCTGTTTCCACTCATGCCTGGCGACATGTTGCTGGTCCAACGTGAGCTTTTACGCTGAAACAGCCGCAGTATGAAGTTGCGTCAGGACGCTGTTTCGTGAAATCTGAGGTTTACAGATGCAAATAAATAATGACTAGGGTGTGAAGTGAAAAATGACTAAATTCAAACCAAAGTTCCATAACAAAGGAGGAAAACAGGAAATGCTGCTTCATAAAGTGAGTAAGCAGCTGCTGGCCGTCGTCTGTTTCTTTTGGGTTCTAGCCAACATAAACCAACGACAAGTGCAGAGCTCCAGTCTCTGTCTGAAGTCTGAGAAAGGACGCTGTGTGAAGTGTGTTGCATTCAGGCTGGGGACAGGTTTTGTGCTGCGGGTTTCACAAATGCCTACTGCTGCTGGGAATCTCTCCAGAACAACGGTTACACTGAGAACTGAGTGGAACCGCACAGTCAGGTGATCATTCTCTGTGGCTTCATCACCCGTTACATTTGACAGCTGAGGTTATGACATCACTTCCTGTCTACTTTTCCAGTTTGTGGAACTCGGTGCAAACTGAATATGCAATGGATCACACTTGAGTTAGAAAATCTCAAACATTCATTCTTCAAGTTAATAAGAACAGTTTAGTGTCAGTTGACTCCTGTAGATTTATTCACAGGTGAGGCCAGTTATGAAAGGTGGACACCTCACAGTGCCACAGCGCCTGATTGGTCCTTAGACATCCCTGTAAAATAATTAAAAGCAGATGTGTGCCATTCGTGTCACTAAGCCAAACTAGTCCTAAAGTGAATACAACTATTTTGTGGAGTTATTTATGCCCTAACCACAATTTCCACAATGAAGAAAGATGCCATTGCAGCATTGTTTAAAACAATGAAGGTCTGTGGCACAGATGGAAGCTAAATGAGGTTCATGATTAACAGGCGATACAGTGAGTCCATGCAAATCACTGCTCCCTGCAGTCTGTTTATGGGCTTCGCTAACAATAACCCTAACATAGAACATATCTGGACTGTAGGATGCAGAGGAAGAAGAAACTTGTGAACTATGCTGAACCGAGCCTGCTGATACTTGGACACACCTTTGAACAGGTTCCGATTCAGGTTTGTGACACGAACGAACGTATTTAGACCAAGACTGATGCATTGTGAGGAAGGCTGAGGTGTCAGGGCCACTGTCATTTTGTTCCACAGGTTCTCCACATTACACGCACCCCCCAACTCCCTCTCTCCTGCTTGACTGAGTTGACTGAACACATGAACAACACAGCACTGCATCAGCTCGCTACCAACACCACAGCGACTGCTCACACTCAGCTGCAAAATAAACTGTCGAATTTATGCTTTATGTCTTAACACGAAAAGCAATAGTGTTTCCAATGAATCCTGGCTAAAGTCCGTATCCTAATAAATACTGTAAAAAAACAAGAACAAACGTGGAGCCAACCTGATGAAGGAGGAGAGAACTATCCATCCATGCTTCCACTCCTCTGTCTCATCTACTTATGTGTCGAGCTCAGACTAAACCCTAGTGTGCAGTGTCGCTAACAGGGAGCAGAGGGGGAGAGAAAACACAGAGGGAGGGGAGGGACGGTGGGTGTGGCCCGGAGGCGACTGAAATAACTTACTTCCTTGACAAGCTGAGAGCTAAACTGTCTGATAAATGTTAAAGCACGTGCGCACACAGAAACACACAAACCAAACACAGTATGAAAAAGAGGAAATGCAACACAGCGATGTTCATGAGCCATGTTCTCGTTTTGCAGCGGAGTGATCCATACATCAAAGATACACAACATACACAAAACTGCACACAGAAACACTGGACTTCCATTTGGCCTGTCTATGCTTTATATTATATTAATAACCACGTTATAAACTGTACTATTTTTGCTTTAATATGTTTACATAACATCTGGCGAGACTTGGAGATTTATTCAGCAGTGCCGTTAAGACATTTTATCTCATCTAATGTTTTTGAAATCACCTGTGAGTCATGTTGCATAGTGTAAGTGAGCAATTTACAAAACACTGGGTCAATCATCACAAAACTCATTCAAACATCTTCCAGAACTTCGTCCAATTGCCACTAAACAACACCCGAGGGATGAACACAACACAAACGTGCCAGTTTTTTCCTGGGTGAAGGTGTCTAGTGTTCATCCACAGGTATGGCCAATGGCTTTACTGTTTTGAAATGCTCAATTGAATGTGCTTCTGACATCTGGGGTCAGACATGTAAAGGTTGCAGTGAATAGTGTGCATCCATTATATTAAGTGCTGAGAGAAAGGGACAATGCAAAAAATGTTTTTATTCCCCTGAAATCCCAACCAGACAGGAGTTATCAGTCAAATCAACCACCACAGGAAAATTATCCAGTTGAACCATGTTTAGGCAGCGACCATGAGACAAGTGTGATGGAAAACCAGTGTGGACGCAGCAAATCAACATCATCAACATTAACCACACAAACCAAGCTGCACGGCACGTTTCTGGAGGCACCGACTGCTGTGGGAACCGTGTCCCAGTTCACATGACAAGTGGCCACAAACTCACACTTACTGTATAGCGGTGCACCAAGTCGCCAGTTCATCAGTCGAGCTGAATATTAACCCTTAAAGAGGACACAGGTGTCTGTCTATTACTTTTTTTTTTAAATGCAAACTATGCACGTGATAAAGGTTTGTGTGACTGTGCACATCCTGCCAAATAAGGGCAGACGTGTTTCAGGCAATGGCTCCACCCACTGGTCTGCTTTAGGTATCACACGCAACCGTTCATCTGCTTTTCCACCACCTCTCTCCTACATCGTCTGACTTACCTCCTGCCGAAGAGCTTGAGCCCGGTGAAAGACTTTGTGCAGCCGGTCTCCCTCTCCTCCAACACACAGATCGGGGGGGACATCGAGTATGAGTGGAGCGTGACAGAAGAGGGCAGCGAGGAATGAGAGGATGAGGATGCAGAGCTGAACTCTCCGTCGCTTCCCTTTACAGTCAGCAGCCCTTCTGTTGCTGTATCTAACCCTTTCTCTTCAGGTGCTGCAGCACAGGCCTCCACTTTGGCTGTTATCAGATCAGCACCTGTGCCTCCGTCTGGATCCATGACGCTCGACTCTTGTCACATTTTAGTCAACTGACCTACTGATACCGGAAATTTCTGCAGTGTTCCTATAAAGAACAGTGCAAACATGCCCTTAAACTTGTCCTCAGTGAAGTCAGAGCAATTCCACAAGAAGGCTCCAAATGCTGCTTTGGTTACAAATAATCCACAGGGAAAACTGATGATGATTGAAAGCTTTCCATGAAGAGGATGTGTTAAGGATGTGCAGCAACCGTTTTCTTTAGAGGTTTACTCAACCAGTGATTCCACAAGAATAGTCACGGTCCAAAACTAGTTGCATGGGCTTAGTTCTACCCACAAAAAAAGTCTTTGGTTGATTGTGACTACACCTGTACACAGGGTTGATGCGTTTCTGACGCCAAATCAAGTCAGAGCAGCCCGATGGCGGAAATGTTGACGTAGTTGAAGTGCCAACCTCTCTACTTTGCCTAATCTTCCTGGAGCTTGCAAATCAAACGTCCCTCGAGGACTGGAGCACAGGAAAGGTTCTTGGACTTTAGGCCCTTGAAAAGAAACGTAGCAGGAACTTTACATGTATGTGCAACTAATTACTCCAAGCACTGCACAGTTCGGTCTGAAAGTGATTCTGCTCAGCTACAGCAACAACCGCAAACTTTACTGTCATAATATGAATTACTGTCCACTGTCCAAAACAGTTTCAGAGCTAACAAACAGTTTGAGTTAAAAGCAACACGTTCAGTAACTTTACAAGTGTTTCTGCATGTAAAACTTCAAACATGGCTACAGTGCAGAGACTACAAAGTCAATGATCCACGTGCCAAAGGTCACACAAACAGTGCATGTGTGTGTGTGCAGAGGGATTATTGCAGCGTCCTGAGGGAGAGATAATCCATCCCAGCATTCTTCGCCACGTCTCCGCTCAGAACAACTCCAGGAACAGCAGTTTTAGCACGATCGGTGCGAGTACAGCAGCAGTCCAGCTCCTGTGACACTCGACTCTCTTCTGAATCTTCTTTTGCCTCCCGACTTCCTCTTTCCTCTCTTCTTCTTCTTCACTCAGTTTAGCTCGTCTCCTCCCCTACTTCCTGCTTCTTCTTCAGCTTTTCTCTGACTTTACTCACACTCCATGTGAGGCGGACGTTTACAACCACACACACACACACACGACTGAGTTGCACACAGCTACACACAGTTTAGTAAACACACACTGGTCTTCTACTACCCGCCCGGCTAAAACCAGGAAGTGGGTAATGACAACAAGCAGGACCTCACTCTAAGCTGCCCTTCGTCCTGCCTGACTGAATCTGTCACTGACAGCTACTCAACATGAGAACACACAAGCAACCAGAAACTTTAAGTAGCAGATCAGCAATATTAATAAATACTTTACAGATAGTGGGTAAAAGGGAACTTTATGTGTAGTATTTCGTAATTTGTAAAAATTGTAAATGTGTATAATGGGTCATTTTCTTTGCACACTTTTGCACCTTAATATTTTTTGTAGCTGTTGTTACAAATGAATTTCCCCACTGTGGGATCAATAAAGAATGATCTTATCTTATGATGCTGTGTTAATCTAACCACACCACTGAGCAGGAGCCTTCTCTAGTCTAATCTCTGGTTTAGTTTTCAGTGTCAGTCGAAAACACAGCAGCTAACAGATTTATTCCCATGTTTGGGTGAATCATGCAGATCATCTAACTCCCACTTCTGTGGCTCTGGCTCTACAGCAGCACCACTGTCATAATACCTACGGCCACTGGGGAGCACTGCCACATGGAGTTAATCATGTGAAACGACATTAGACATATTATTAGAGCTACTAGTTCAACATGCTCCCTTCCTTGTATATTACATTTTGTATTTTAATATTGTATTAATATTTTGGATGGTGTCCATCTTCTTTTAAGGTGCTTTATTCTTGTGTTTCCTGCCTACGTAGTGGTTTATAATGTTGTTCGTGGAGAGCACCGCACACCTGCCGCATCAGTGCATTCTGCTTATTTTATCCATGGTGTCACCCAGTTCCTTTGCTGTTTTTCTTTTTCTTTAGCTTGACATTATTTTTGCTAAACCGTAGTAATTTGTAGTATTTCTCCAGATACGGGATGAAACCCACCATACATGCAGAGGATTAAATAAATAATAAATAAATGATGAATACATGTATCAGAATCAGAGAATTTGTGCAGGAGACACACCTCCTTCAGAAATTCAGTCCAGCAGTATCCGAGTTCTCAACGTCAGCATTACTTAACTGTACCCTCGTCCCGAGTGTTACATAAAAATCCACATTTTATATAGCTGCTGCATGTCCTGTATGTGGAGCAGAGTGAGAACGCAGCTCGAGCTGTTATGGTGCGATGGGATTATGGCTTCAGTGTCTTTGACAGACTGAGGACATCTTAATATTTTCATGCATATGCGCGCACACACACCTGCTCCTCATTGTTCTGCTATCACTGTTCCCTCTCATCCATCGCCCACTCGGTATTTCCATGACAAATAAAATGACACTCGACAGCATGGCACAGAATTCAGAAAGGGAAGGGTTGTAAAGTTCCCCGCACCCACAGCTGACCCATTTTCTCCATCTCCAACACAGGGCTGACGAAAAACTCTGAACCTGAAACCAAAGCAAACGCATCACCACAAATTTTTCACAAAAAAAAAAGAGCTGTCACACAGCATTTGGTCAAATCAGCTGTGAACGTTAGCATTGACAGCAAAGGACGCGTTTCATCACAAGACCACTGAGAGTGGAACAAACTGTGACCATGCACAGACAGGCCCATGCTACACTATTGTTTTTGATTGGTTGTCGTCACTTTGCCCTGTTTCAATTTTCCCTATCAAATCAATGCATAACGCCAACGACCAGCCGAAGATTCTGGGATAGAAAACAACACTGTGCTGAAAATACTGTGTGAAGTTTGTTACATAACAAAAGAATTACACACCTGAAGAAACCTTAACAGCTGTTCATTAAATGTAAGCCAAAAGTTACAGTACACAGCTTTGATGAAAATTAGTGTGTGGTAGAGACAAATGACAAACAGATTGTAGGTAAAAGGGAAAAATAAATGTAAATGTCAGTGAGAGGGAACTGCAGGTATCGTGTTTATCCAGTCTGTGTATTACGTATGTGTGGTTTGACTTCTGGCAGCTGGGTTCACAGTACTCGCTCATGAGCGCCTAAAACCACATTAAGCCCCAAAGAGATACCTGTCAGTGAGGCTCCATATACTGTACAGCCAAACTTTCTATGTAAGGTTGTACACATTTACCCAGGTGACCCTGTAAGCCAGCAGACCAACTGTCTACCGCCCATTATAGAGGAGGGGCAGCAGTGATCAGTGAAATTGATTAACCTACTTACTCCATCTGACCCTGCAGACTGAGTGGTACCAACTGGTAGCTTTGTGCCATGGCAACGATGGAGATAAACAACTATACATACGTCTGCCTGCATAGATAATGTGATAACCATTGGAGAAAAATACAATCTGCCCAACCCGTCCATTAATACTAGCAATTAACCAATGGCAGCATTTACCATTAAAACAGAAAGCTTAATCTGATCCATCCGTCATGGTGACACTTGGTCTGGAAAAACTGGATGCAGAAAGTTCAGAAAGATGCAAAATAGCACAAAGGATACGACGTTTTCCACTGTCTTGTTGGCTGGTCAAGGCAGGTCCTCATTGGACTCATTAGATCCTTCATTAGACGTTTATACATAGACGCCACAAAACACATCAACACAAACCTAAAGGCAATATGGGCCATTGGTTAGTGCTGCATTATTAAATACATACGCAGGGAAAGCAACACAATATCTGAACAGAAGGACTTCAGGCACTTTTGTACTGGTGTTGCTCGTAGGCTGTTACTGTCTGTTCTTTATACTGGTTGTCTTCGCCAACTGCGTTTGCATCCATCTGGTATTGCTGTGCTACATTACGCAAGTCTTTGGCTTGAGGTGCTTTGTCTCCCACCGCTCCCTCCGCTGGTCAGTGAATGCACCTGCAAATGTCAGTCGCAGTCATTAACGGGATCATCACGGTCCCGCCTGAGGCTGAGGTGAAGCCAGGTATCACATGGCAAACAAAGACATTAGACGGGGTCAAAATCGCAGTGCGGTGCCAAAACAAACATTAGTTCACTACTGCCAATGTGAACAGCCGGTAAAATACACAGAGGCAAGACTGGTCCCAAGCTTAAAAACCTCTAACCTGTCACCAGCAAGACGTCAATATGTAGCTAAGTGTCATGGCTGACGATAACAGCGCCGTCCACTTACTGGCGGTAAACAGAGCCCTGTGTACGCACATGTTTGTTCTGGGCTATTTTTATCACTTAATTGATAGACCTCAACCTGGACACAAACCCTTATTACTAAGCTTTGTCTTGTCTGTTGTATTTCCGCAACACACCCTTCAGACAGCACACATATCGAATTATACAGAATAATCAGCATCGTGTTCCAATTAGAATTAGAATTGCCAGGAAGGCAGCGTTTATTGTTGGCTCGGTGTACTATATGTAGCCTTTCCCTTTCAGTTAATTAAATGTTTTTACTGAAGGGAACAAATCTGTGCTCCATCTGCAGGATCTACAGTCACCGACTATTACTGTCAGAGTGTCATTATAAACACCAGATGCAGAGGTAACCCCTGAATATATTTTATGCAAACACGACCTGCGCTGTGTAGTGTACAGCATATGCAGTCGCAAGTAGGGTTTCATACCAGTATCACTACATGACGTGGTTTGCACAATCTCTGACTGATCAAAAAGCCACTTTCACAACCAGCGTTTCTTTGTGTAATCTGTGAACTGGTTCGTGAAGGCATCTCTTTGGAGCCATTTGAATGAAGGTAAGTATGTGTATGAGCAGTGATGTCACATTCACCCGTAGGAATTGGTTTAATGCTCGTGACCTAAGGGTGAACAGTTGCAGTTTCAACATTCCTCACAGTCTTTCACACGTTTACGCTGACACTCATCCCAAACTTAACCCATTGCTCACAAAAAAGCACATTTCCTCGCTACACTGAAGATTAAAACGCTGCCTTGACCTAATTTTTTCCGAACCTTACTGAAATCAGCCATTTTGGCTGCAAAAAAACAAACCCAGTGACAGTTGAAGTCTCAGGCAGTAAAACCTCATCTAGTATCTTGGCAGGAGCCTTAGTATCACTTCCTGATGCCTTGATTGTAACAGGTCATTACTACGCTGATGACACCCAGATATTTCAGGTTTTTGCCTCCTGTACTTTCTCTTGCGCACAAGCCAAAAAACAACACCCGTTGTTCACATCACACAGTAAAGCCCAGACACATTGTACGTCAAACAATCTGTCCAAATAGAGCAAATAAATTAAATACTCATATGGTCTTTTGGTTTTGCCTGAGAATGTTATATTGATTAATATCACGTCGATTTATTTTCAGTACTTTAAGGGTAATGTCTGTCTAGATGGAAAACTCTTGTGGGCGTGTTTTACCCTCTGTCTGCCCCATTACACGCTCTGTTGTCCTGTCAGTCAACAGAATTTTTGCTTCTTCTCCAAATCAAAAGACTTGCAAGCTGGGGTGATTGGACAAGTGTGGCGCCAAACCACCAAACTTGCAAAATATCATTTTTATGGGCTATGACACATCAGTGAAGGGTGATCTGTGAGTGCATGAGGGAATGTTCTATTCTACTATTTCACTAATAATTCAAATTCGCAGCCCCCTTTCATGACTAAAAGCCTCTCAGGATCAGCAGTGAACAAGATTAATGGTATCTGAGTGGAATCGTCCTTCATCTAGTTTCCCACAACACACACACACACACACACACACACACAAAACAGAACTTTGGGTAAAACGTCATTGTGTTCTTTTGAAGCCATTGGTTCAATCAAGTTAGTCGAGTGTGTGGGAGACATTCACATGGAACTGAAACCCAACCCAACCACAACCCAAACTGAACCCTTGAATGAAGTCATCACACTCAAACATCACTTAGAACTTATGAGGACCAGTCAAACGTCCCCGTAACTGCTAAATATCCACAGAACACTGGAAAAGATGTGCACGCACACACACACACACAATGTGCTGCAGTGCCACAGATACAGCTGATCCTTACATAAGTCCTGTCGTGAGTCAGGAGAATTGACAGCCATGGCAGTGATCCCCACCCCCACCACTCACTCACTCACACAAACTCCCATCTGGCTCACTGATTATACTAAATAACGTTGAGATTATGCCTCACGCTGGCAGTGACATAAGAAGTCAGCCGATAAGCAGCTTCACGGTGTCTGAGTATCCGACCTTCAGCTCAGCGATGGAAAACATCCAGCTTTTGTAAAATGTTTCACCTGAAATCAGACACTGGTGACATTTGAAAGACTGAAGTGACAAAGAGAAATCAAACAAATGAAGTAGGTCAGGAGAGAAAATCCGTGCGCATTATGTAACGAGGCATGGAGTCCTCGGCATGTGTTTGTCTGCCATGTTCAGTTCAATATCAGACAGGATTAAACCGGGGTCTTTTACTGACCGCAGGCTGCTTCCAGACTCCATCCATCCAAATCCCATACTGCTGAGACGGCGAGCTCTATGACACAGTTCATGATTTTTTTATATGCCACAATCTGTATTGAATCTTGAATCCAAAAGGCTGCGTCACAGATTGTTTTAATGAAGGTACCAAACAGGTCAGGGTTCGTCGTTGACCGCGCTTTAAGCTGGTAGTGTGAGAGGCTGAGCTGTTTCACCACAGCATCTGTGTAAAAGGCCCGAGGGGGCGTCTGATGGATACGGGGTGTGAGATTTTAGAGACATTTTACTGTGAGACCTGTTCACGATGCGGCTGTTTCTCCTGGGAGTATTATGATTCAGATACTAGTACAGTTATCATCCACTGTGTTCATTTTACAGTTGCATAACGCTGCACTGGAGAATTGGGGAGACTCACAAAGGACTGCTACAAGCTGCAGGTACAGAGGAAGGCAGTAGGTAGGTGGTCGGTGTGTTCGGGGACACAGTCCAGCCAGTCATGTACTATTAGGACTAATCACAGGGTGTCATCCTCCAGTTTCTCTTTACACACATGTTGCTGCAGGAAACTGAATCTGTTCTATAATAGTTCTTAACGCTCACGTACTCGATAAGCATCAAATGTGTTTGAGTCCAGTATTGACGGATAAAACATGATTTATTTTGTCTGTGACTCACATCGTCTATGTTCTGGTTCACATACTCTCTCTCTCTCTGGCCCAAAACGTGTTATGGTGTCATAAATCATGCTGGTTCTGCTAAATGGAGATTTAAGGAACGCAGAGACTCAGCAGAGGAGGGGAAACCTTGTCACTTGACAGGAGGAGATCTAAAAGAAGGAAGAGGAGCTCTAACGGTGCTTTTACACTTTTAGATCGCTCACATCTAAAGACCGTTTTTGTCTTGGTGTGGTTTGTGGTTTCTGGTTAGAACAAACTAATTGAACTTGCACCATAATAATAATAATAAATCGCTCTGAAAATAACCGTCTCAATTTGAATCACTTTGCTCTGAAAGTCTGCTACTGACAACACAAAGAAGCCTAACAGCTATAAAACGCTTCAGTTGGGGACATTAATTATTCATTTATTTAGAGCACGACACACAATCGTCTTCCTGTGTTTCCTATTTTTGTTCTCAGGGTGACATATCGGACAAATAAGGGGGATAATGTTTGAAGTGACACGTTTGGTTCTGTGTGAAACTGAACCAAGAGGAAAACACTGCAAATTTACAAATTGATCAGCTGATTCTGAACAAACAAATACAATAAGGTTTCTGTTTGCTTCCCATCATTTCGTGACCTTTCTAAGGATGCAACTACTCTACCACGGTGGTTTTATATATGGGGAAACATTTACCCTGTTTGAAGATGATCCAACTGATGATGTATTGGCAGATTGTTCTTTCCACAGCCATAATAAAATTAAATTATTCAGATGGCACCTTTACTATTCTGTGTAGGTTTGTTTCTCTATGGCAAGATAGAAAACATCCAGACACCGAGGGTCAAACTTCACTCAGCAGATATGTCTGGAAGATTGTGGGGGCAGCTAAAAAAAAAAAAAAGAGATGCAAGTTTACAGGGAGCGACTACGATTAGACTAGATATTTACACATAAACAGTTTCTGCAGCAACAGAGAAGCCAATATTTTATTCACACAGACAAGAACTGCAGTAACGTTAGTGATGAAAGCAAAGTGGCCCATAATGTGCAAGTGGCCTGAAACAATGCACGGAGAACAGTTAGGGGTAATAATCGAGAAAAGATTGCACTAAGTTCCTGCCTGACAAACCGATTTCACATCAGAGCTGCTGGTAAACAAAGGTTCACTGTCTTACTCAGTCTGGACATTTATAAATAATGCAGTGCTAATGAAGAGAGGCTGCGTGTGGAAGATGTTACATCACTGACTCCTGTCATATTGTACTTAGTTATGAGGACACAGACTCTGATCACTCTGAGAACTGGAGACCAAAGCTCATCAGTGGAATAAATAAAGAAAAAATACGATTTGATTCCCTTCCTATAACACACACTACACTACATACACTGCTTTTCAGAAAACTCTTTTGTTAGAGCCAAACGTCGCTTCTACAAATCTGTCCAGATCAAACTTTGACAGTGAAGACACAAAGTTATCTTCCCTCCTCACGACCTGCAGACTCACACCTGACACAGATACAGACGTTTGGACCATTTTCTGCAGTAAATAAATGAAGTGTCATTTTGTGTCTCGTTTGTCTAACGGTGTTTCCTTTATCTAGTTTTCACTGTACATTTTTAATTCGTTTTAAATAAAATCATGTTTTAGGCCAGAGGACTTTCAGTCACTAACGCAGCTCTTCAGTGTGAATCCCCCACGAAGTGTGCACGGTCTCTGTACATTTTAAAAATAGGGATAACCAGTTTCTGCGTGGGATGTGCCGAAGCACAGGTTTAGTGCTTAGGCGTTTAATGTACATCTGGTCCGACGAGTCGGTGAACAGATGGAGGAAGATGGGGATGAGCAGAGATCCAGTGTCACAGGTTCTCTCAGAGAGGCAGCGGTTCACTTGGTGTCAACTCAGAACTGCTGGTTACTGCGTTAGGCTAATGGATTTGGAGACGCTCACCAATGAACAGTGTGGAAACCATTAAACACACTTAATGACAGTTCACTTTAAGGTTAAGAACCTTCAGTACACGCGTGAACCAGCCCTTCTAACAGTCACACACACAGTTGCAACACAAACACTGAGATAACAACTGAGGAACAGGTCAGAGTGGAAGGTTGTTGCAGAACAGGTTTGCAGGGCGCCTACCTGTAGGACACCTGCTTCCTGAGGTTCAGCTGGGCAAACTCTGCTGCCATCTGGGACTCGGACAGCTGCTCGTCCTCCTGTGGCCCGGTCGCATCCGTCTCCTCTGGTACCTGCAGCCAATCCATAGAACAATTCACATTTTCATCAGGGGTCGTTTTTTTTCCCCAGTGCGGGTTGAGTCGCCCCGTCGGATACGCGCTTGCACGCTGTAGCTTTGCCACTGACTTTATTATCTGCCTGCTCTTAAACAAAACGTGCTGCATTATGGGGCTCAACGGGGGAGGCGGAATCTTCCAAACCAGAGAACATTTTAACACGGAGACGCTCTGCTTGTAGAAACGGAAGCACAGCCCAGTGAACACCCCGCACCCTTCCCCTCACCTGACAGCTGCTGGGCTCCAGCGGGCTCTTGGAGCCCCTCTCCGCCGCGAACGCGTCCTCCTCCTCGGCTACGTCCTCCAGCCCAGGCCGCTCCACAACCGGAGTGGACTCTCTCATCATCCCTGCGGTGTCACCGTCCCGTCGCTGTTTGACGACAACAACTAATAATGAAGCGGGTATCGTGTGGGTTCGGCTGCGTCCCGCTGTTCCCGTGTCTTCAGAAGTTGCTATTTCGGTGCGCGCTTAAACGAAGCCCGCCTTCGTCCCATCCTCCGCGCAACGCGCTCCGCTCAATAACCTGCGGTACCGGAGCGGAACCGGAGCGGCACCGGTGAGGTCCAGCCGAGCACAGCGACGAGCCACGACGGGGTGAATGAAGCGTGTGTCCATGAAATGTGAACGCAGTCAACACAAGTTGTCGTCAGCAGGAGGCGAGGCGCGTTCAGCTCCGCCACACAACTAAATGTTGCAGGAAATAAGCGGAGAGATTCTCCCCCCTTCGCTGCTGTTGAGCAACACTAACAGCGACGGTGGAACAAATAAAGCCATATCAAAAGAAGAGGCCAGATTTGTGTGAACGGTCAAATGTAATTTACAGATTTTGTTTGTGTTCGCTTAAATTAAAGGCGATAAGCGCTGACGCAACTTTAGCCAAACCAGTTAAAATACAGGGATGAATTTGAAAAACAAAGGGCCCCTGAGCACACACTGGTTAAGCCACACACACACACCTTTCAGCAGTACCATCATAACTCCGTTTATGTTTTGTACATTTTCACATGGTGACTTATTTGTCTATAGTTCCTTTCACAAAGTTACTCTGGGGTTTGTACCTGTTACTGATCCGTGGCCAGCGGATCTGTTTCTGTCTCAAGCAATTCCCTTAATAAAACTAAGAGCTCACTGTAGAACTCAGGAGGATGTTACACTCTACAATAAGATATGAAGCCAAAACCAGTGGTTGTGTGTGTACATCACAGAGAAGCTGACATGGCTGCGAAAAACAGAAAACTCAGCAGAGGTTGACCTCGCTTTGGCGAGTGAAGAGAGATAACCTCCCACCACCACCGCGATGACAAGCTGCAACTCATATGTTATGTCCCCAAGCTCGTTTCTCAGACATTCAGGACTAGAAACTCAGCTCAGCCACCAGCATTGTCTGGACTGTTCACCCTTCTGCTTTCAAACAATACCACAGAAAACAAAGCAGAACTGCCACTCGATCACGCAAGTGTGCTCCAACCCCCAATGTGACAATAAATGTACGATTATCAAAGTAGGATCTGAACAGCGAGGGGAAGTGGGTCAGTACATGTATAAGGAAGCTGAGGCGCAAACGAGGAACAAGTGAGCAGAGGAGTGGTTGGTCAGGCCAGGGTCTGAAATGACAAGAGATGGTGGCAGGATGATAAATAAAAACACTAATAATAAACCTAAATGGAGTCAGTCACTGTTGAATCAATGAGAGACCATAGTAGCCGCATGTTGTGTGCTGCCTGCACTGCAGCAGACATTTTAACTTTCAGTACTAAAAGCAACAAATGAAACAAATTGATTTAACAGTCCATGAACAACCCCAGAGCCCTGTCAGTGCAGTCTGAATGGAATGTAGTGGTTCAGTCTTATCAATCATTGGCCTGGAAGTAAGTTGTCTGTGACTGTAAGAAAAATGATAAACTCTCTGTTGGGGATACGTGACTTCATGGATCTGCAGGGTTTCCTGGGAAGTACCACCGTGGGCAGAGACGAGCCTGCCAGCGTGGAGGCTGGTGATGCGCCTGTTGTTCTGAACAACGCGCGGTTTTGTGGTAAACAGATGAATATGGCTCCAGGTTCTCATTAAATACGTGTACTACTGCTCACTTCCATCAGTTCCTCACTAGCAGTCTGCTTGGTGATATGATGTCAGTCCAGCAAGAGGCAGCAGAGGCCTCTCCCACTGTGATGTTATTGTGAAAAGCAGCATTTATGACCACTCGGTATATACATTTATCATTTGTCATAACCTGCGTCGTGTTTTCAGACATCTCTCATGAGGCCACACGTCAATAATAACTTGAGCGGAGTTCAAATCAAACTGCTAACGTTCAGCCAGCGAGCATCGCGTACGAGGCTTCTGATTTCATGCCAGATTGGAGTTTTGGCTATGCCCAGTCCTGTGTTTTCATGGTGATTTATCCTTTATAAATCTGAATACAGTGATCAGAGGTAGAACGCAAATCTAAATCCTACACTAGTTTGTTTGGGGTTTTTTTGAGCAAACAGGATTTATATTTTTTAATGTATGAATAATGACAAATGTGACTTTAATTCCAAATACATTTGGTCACGTTACCTGCTCTCACTATCCATCCCCCGTGTTCTCCACGTCCTTCTGAGCCTTCCTTGCTCCGTCCGATGAGAGAAATCCAATGAATGAAAATGGACGTGTCCACCCTGCAGGTTGCCAGGTAGCTGGGAAAACAGCCTTTCAGAGCCGTAGAAAGACAAAACACGGGGCTATTGTCTGACCCATTGATAGGAAATCAGAATGCTGACTCTGCGGAACTCTGGCCAGTCTCAATGCATCTGTGTCCGGTCTACGGCAGCTAAGTACCTCGAACCCCAACAACCTCTCCAAATCATCCCTAAAACAGCCCCAACTCTGGCCCAGTTGCTCTTGGCCTGTGGGTGCATGGAGCAACTAAGCCCTGTGCTAGCTGGCCAAAGCCCTGCGGGATTAGACTAATGCAGGCAGTGGGAAGCCACTGGTAGTAAAACAACAGGCTTGTGAAGTAACCCTTACCTTGACATTAGAATCTAGTCCTTTTTCACACAACGCACACGTTCCTGGTTGTGCTTCTTCCTCTCTTTTCTGCCGCCACCTCTCGTTTCAGACCAGTGTGTTTTCAACGGACACGTTGCCTTTATGTTGCTTTCTCTGCTCTGGATCGTCTGCAAGGCCTTGACCGTGTTATGTAAAATGACTTGAGGTGATCTGGTGCTTTAGACGTGAATTAAGCTGAACCCAATTATAATCTAACGTCACTTTTGTAGCTCTGTGTTTGTCACCAAAACATCTCATCATCTGTGTCAGTAGTGTTTGCTCCACTGACACTGGGCTTTGTTTCTAAGTCTGCTTTCCACTCAGCTACATGGGCAGAACAATACAGCAGTATTACGTCACTGACTGACTGGTGGACGGAATAGATCGTATCTGTCCGATACGTTAGCACACAGGTAGAGTCCCTCTGTGTCTTTAGTTGGCTTCCTGACCCCTTTGTGTCTGCTGTCCCCTCCTCCTCTCTCCTGTCTGTCTGGCAGGGTTTGTTTTGGCATCCCTCTGTGTCTGGTGCATGGATGGCACTGGGTTGCACCAGGGTCTGGACCTCGCAGTGCCTCCCCATTCTCAGCCATGATTCTGCTGACGGGGCCCAACCCACCATGAGATAATGCCATTCCAGAGGGATTGTGGTTTAAGCCTCTCTTTCTAGCTCTCAGGTATATAAAGATGACACAGCTGGAGAGCAGAGCACGAAGCCCTCTGGAAGCATTCTTCTACCGCTGCTTTTGATCATCATTTTGTTTACGCTGTCTTGACTCAGCTCTCTTCCTACTGCTGGACTCTGTGCTAAACAGGTTCATCTTGTCAATCTGAATCAAGCCAAGCTAGACCAAACCCTCTCCGGTCACCATGGATATTGCCATCCAGCACCCCTGGTTCAGACGCGCTCTGAGCTCAGGCTACCCTGCTCGGCTCTTCGACCAGTTTTTCGGAGAGGGCATGTTTGACTATGACCTCTTTCCCTACACTGCCTCCACCATTAGTCCCTTTTACAGACAGTCGCTGTTCCGTAGCTTTTTGGATTATTCCAACTCTGGCATCTCTGAGGTAAGTTTGAACTTTGAAGAACATTTTCCAAAGTTGTATTTTGGGATCTTACATTTTAGGAGACAAAGTCATGATAAATGGCTTGGCTCTGTGCTTGTGTGGTCCTCAGGTGAGGTCTGACCGGGATAAGTTCACAGTCTACCTGGACGCCAAGCACTTCTCTCCTGATGAGCTGAACGTGAAGGTCACTGATGGCTACGTGGAGATTCAGGGCAAGCATGGAGAAAGACAGGTACTGCTCATCTTGTCGCGTACACACCAAACTAAAGTTAGTCAACGTAACACTGAGTCCGTACGTTCATATTATTGAGTAAAATGGCAGAATGTGCACACCAAGCTTAAAGTAAGGCCAATTCAGATAAACTGAGATGGAAAAGGAAACGTCACTGTACGTCTGTCTTGGGATGTGTAAGACAAAACAATTGGTGCTAAAATTCTGCCATGAAAGTGCTGCACCAAGGTTACATGACCTCAAGAAAGCTTGAACATAAGGGTATAAAATCTGAAATACAATAAATTATGACAGAATGAGTGATAATAACTACAGGTCAAATACATTTAGTGAGCACATAAAGGCATAAGAGGAAATCAAGCAGAGGTATTTCCTACGGATGTGTTGCTCACAAGAACTTGCAGTGCAGAATATAGTGGCAGCCAGGAAACAAGAAGCTATACCGGCTTTGTGATGGCATTATCCAATGTCCTTTGACCCCTTGACCTTTATTGGTAGCACTTCTGTTTGTATGCCATGGTTGAGTGCAAAGTGGTACAACAGAATATTCACTTTACAGGTTGGTGGAGTATAAATGTATCTATATTATAAGTCCATGTGTTTCCATGTTCTGTCTGCAGTTCTGTTTAGGGTCATCCTAACATTTTTATTGCTTTTTCATTTCAGTCCACGTAAGTCACGTAAAGCAGCATTTTACCGTGCTAGACCACACTTTGACGTTAAATCACTTTCAAGACATTAGTGGGCTGTGAGGAAATATTCATGAAATCAATCCTTTAACACTGTTCCTTACTTGGACTCACCTTGCTATCGTTTCATTAACCCTGTTGTTTTCAGGACGACCATGGATACATCTCTCGTGAGTTTCATCGCCGCTACCGCCTCCCCTCCAGCGTTGACAAGTCAGCGATGACCTGCTCCCTCTCAGCTGATGGTCTGCTGACTCTGACCGGGCCAAAACTCACTGGGGGAACTGAATCCAGCCACAACGAGCGCAACATCCCTGTCACCCGCGATGACAAGCCCAACGCCGCTGCCTCCTCCTAGAGGACGAGCGGCTGACCACTACTTCTCTTAGAGGATATACGTGTCCTCATTGCTTCACCTTCTCCTCTGTAGATTCTTCTTAGCATATTCTTCCAGTATCATTAGTATAATTGTTTTGAGATTAACATGAATCTCCCATTGAGGGTGGTTAAGTGAGGGGTGGCTGGACATTTTATGGAAAAACACACAACTGAGGACAAGACATTCACACAGCCCGACACTTTGCTGACTGCTGTTGATTTGTTTCAGAGCGAACCCTCTGGCAGTAAAGCTGGTCAGGGTTTAAGCTTAGAGGTAAATGTCACACGCGTTTCCATCTGTGAAGTTCTCTGGGGTCCTGGCTGCTGCAATTCTTGTGCTGACTCTTTGACCTTCTCCTCTTTTGTCTTAATTATATCCTGCACTGTAGTCTAGCCCTTGTTCAGTTCATTACTGAGAAATCTATACTAAAGAAACACATAATAAAAGCTGTTAAAATAACCTAAGGCAACCTCTGTGGGTTTTTTCCAATGTACTTGAGGGAGTGGTGGCTGGCACATGAAAACACAAGTAAAGCTGCTGTACCTGGACGTAACCCCAAATCTGTGAGTACATGCCAAAACCTGTCACAGATCTGGTGGTGATTATTGAAGCTGGAAATGTGACACAACACCTTTAACACCTTATGTTGTGGCTTATGGGGTTACACATGTACTTACTAAACTGGAATTACAACCAGGCCTCTTCTTTCTTGTAAGTACAGCAGTGCACCCAATGTCAAGTGCACGGAGAAAGGTCTACAGATGACAGTGTACTGTACAAACATCAGCTTTAATGTGTCTTGTAGAAACGTATCATATTCACATTAAGTAAGTAACAAACACTTAAGACAGAATAATGTGAACAAATCGAAAACCTCAACAGTCATTTAGTTAATTGTTATTTTTAGGTTTGTTTAACTTTAACACAAAGGTCTGAAACTGAATGGACATTTTGAAGTGCTGGTATCAACCCAGAGAAACAGATAAGAGATGATGAAGGGAGGAACTGGACTGAAGATCCCGAGTTTACAGCAAAGTTTGTGTTTTTTTTATATCCCCAACCCTGAAAACACACAATCACAACCACACTTTATCTTCATTGTTCATGACTTATCCCTCCAAAAGTATCCCGATATATTATAAACATTAAAAATAGTTGGATTGTTATTCTAAATTGTATGCCCAAATTGTTAGTTAGCAGTAGTCCTCTCACTGAAGAGAGATAGTTTCCATACACTCACCTTAAACGTCAGTCCTTTACCATGTCTCCAACGTTACTGTTTACCCCGTACACCCATGAACAAAGTTCTGAAAACATCAGATGTGTGAATGCTCAGAGGTGAAATGCTAGGGAAACCTAAATCAATTGTGATATGTAGCTTTGTAGCAGTATCAGGATCGGCTATGAGTTGGATCAAGGATGACATATGACTCTGAGCAAGTGGTTGATCTTAATTACAGTGGTTTGAATCATGCGGTACCTGTTGCAGGGCCTGTAGATCCTCCAGGGTCTGCTGGGCAGCCAGTCGCAGACTTGGTTGGATACTGGATGTGAGCTGGTTGACACGAGCCTGTAGCTGTGGATACAGCAGAGGGAATTCCAGCAGCAACACTACGTCCTCCTCCAACAACACCGACTGTAGAAGACGCAACGTGTGGAGACACACCTCCCAGTCTCCATCTGTCAGACAACCAAAGATCAGAGGTGGCAACATTGTGTATGGGTTTGCGTCTTGCAGTTTGCTGAATTTCTTACTATCCAGCAGAGTCCAGATGAGAGGCAGGAGTCCTGGGTTCTCACTAATATACTTCAACCCTTTAACACTGATGCTTACATTATACAGGGCCATCAGCATCAGTCTGCAGCAAAACACCAGCACAGTTAGTTGAACTGAAACACTAATGCACGACATCAGTAATAGTATACATCTACATAGTATACATCAGATAGACACAGAGCGCTAGGCTAAATCTAAACTCAGGTCGTTCTAATGTGAGTTTGTAAGGTTTGTATATTTGCAAAATCTAAATATTTCATAAGGTGTTTACTAAGAAAACATTATGTCAACAAAAAAAAACAATTCTAAAAGATTCTATCACAGCTCCACATACACTTTCAGTTTGGGAAAGAAACCAGGTTTCATCAGCCCCAGAAGCTTCATCAGAGTGTCCAGTAGAACATGGGCTGAGGTGGACAGGAAGTCGCGGCCACATGAAACAGCTGCTACGTCTGAGTGAGGGTAGATAAAGAGAAAGCAGGTGATCGGGTGACTTGTAGTCACAATTTTAATTTGTAATATATTCAGGTTCAGCAGGAAGACTCACAAATGTTATATCAATGTAGTAGTTTTCTGGTTTATCATTAGCCTGAGAAATAGCATTGTAATTTGTGACTGTAATGCTTGAGGGTCAAACTATGAGTCACAACATGCAGGCACATTAACCAGTAAAATCTTCAAGTGTGTCCAACAACAGTTACAGGCTGAAATATCAAAGCTGTGAGTGTGAACCCACTAGTGATTGTTCCAGCCAGAGCCAGGACAAACTGGTGCTCCTGGGAGTTGTGGTCCTCAGTTTTCACCTCCTCATCCAGAGACCCGACAAAACTCTCCAGAGTTTGAGCAGCTACAGCAAGGAAAGACTGGAGTTTCCCCTGCACACATAGACACACACACACAGTTTATACAGTATTTCACTCTGGCTGTCACTAGAATAAGTATACCTCACACAGACATGGGAATGACATCTCACATCAGCCAGCCACTGTGTCACTGCATCCTCTTTAGCTGAGCAACTCCACAATAGACTGCAGGCTGCAGACCCAAGACCAGAGCAGAAGTCTGCCTGTTGCTGCAGCTCTGCTCCACTCTGCCACAGCTGCTCACGTAGCAGGAGCTTCTCCTACACAGACACACACACAACTGATAAGGCTCAATAAGGTGGTTTGACATAATAAATACAATAAAATAAAAAACTTTAATAATAAGTTAGCTAATGTGAGAAAAACTAAATATATCAAAGAATATGAGTGGATTTAAAGGTCTTCAACATGCAATGTGAGCCTCCTTTAGCAACATGTTCCTGACCTAACTTGCCCTCTCTCACCTCTCTCTCTTTCTGACATTCAGTCTGCACCGCCTCTAGCCGGGACTGAAGATGCAGACACTCCTGTTGTAACTGCTTCTGCTCCTGAACAAGTTGATCCTTCACTACACAGTGTGCATATGGGTACTGTAATACTGCGATTTAAACAACAAATTCTGCCACGTAACAATACAAATCCAGTTCCAGAGTTGCTGCACGCTGCTGCGTAGCTCAAGCTACACCAGCATCCACCTCTCATCTGTCAATGTCAGTTTAATAAAGTCATACCTGTCTGAGCAGTTCGAGCTTTATGCAGCATTTGAATCAGGTCACCACTCAGAACTCTGGGCAGGAATTCTTTCAGCTGCATGACTTCTGTGGTTAACTTCTCTAGATCACCTTTCTTCACGGTGACTAAGTCATCCTGCAACACAAAGAGGAAAACTACAACTATTCCCTCATTTTAGTTTTCAGAAACCTGTACACAGGCATAAACATAAATCAATGGCAAAGTTTGATCCCTTTTACAGTTATTTAAATATTAGTTGCTGTGAAGGATCTAGGGCTCCTAGACAAACCGCAGTTGGTAATTTAGCAAGACCTGCACTGTGCCATCTTGCTAGTTGAATATATGAGAAAGCCTGAAGCCTCAAGGGCTTGTTCAACGGATGGTTAGAAAAACAAAAACTGTTCACTGGTCAGATAGTGTTAGATTTGAGTTTACGTTTTCCTTATGATTGTAACATTCTCGGTCATATTATGGCGTTGAACAGCTGTTTCTTCAGTTTTACCTTCACTCCAAGGCTCAAAGACAGAGATTTCCTGCCCAGAGAGTGTGACACCGCCATGTGAGTTAGTTTGTCTTGTACTATTTCTTCTTCTTCTCCTGCCAAAGTGTTAAGGATTGTTAGTTAATGGTTGAATAAAATAAATAATGCTTTCGTCATTGAATTATGACAATACGTTAGTTAGCGACAGTACCAAAACTAGCTTAAAAGTAATAACATAGGTAGCGTTATGCTAAACATGTAAGCTAGGTAATGTTTCAACACTTTATGCAATTACAGCTTCTAGAATTG
The DNA here is from genome assembly GCA_030770545.1 of Macropodus opercularis. Lineage (NCBI taxonomy): Eukaryota > Metazoa > Chordata > Actinopteri > Anabantiformes > Osphronemidae > Macropodus > Macropodus opercularis. The sequence continues at coordinate 5,673,628 of CM061090.1, read as the reverse complement.
TTCCATAAAGAATAACTTTATACATAGTTAAATCCATAATGTATCCACTGATGTGATCCTCACTTGTAGGTAATAGAGGTCGTTCCAAACGGTCCTCCGACCTCTGGGAGGCGCAACAGCCGAACTTGCTTCCGACCCGTTTGAAACGATAACCCGGGAACTACAGGCCGCGTTGCATTGATGTCCGCTCCGGGTTTTGCCTCTCGCTTGTCTCCTCTTCCTTTGTGTTTGAGCGCTCGTGCTATAGCTCAGTGGGACCGGGAGCGGGAGCGCGAGCGCCGGGGAGCAACGTTTCTGACATTGCTGAGAGTCGACTCATGTCTGTGGGACTAGAACCAGACTCGTCCAGGGATGAGGTCTTCATCAAGCGGTTCCCCGTCCATCGCGCCTGCCGGGACGGAGACGTTGGAGCGTTGGCGGTACTGTTACAGCAGCTTTCGAACCAGGCTCACCTGACGGCCGAGGACTCCTGCTATGGATGGACGCCGTTACACTGGGCTGCTCACTGCGGACAGGTAGGAGGACGCGGCCCGAGCCAGTGCAGCCATTTATCTAGACACAGGTCGTCTGTAAGTTAAACGCTTAAACCAGTCATGGGCGTGTGGCTGTTTATCTTTTTGTTAAAAGATTCACTTAACGCTTACTGTACTATATAAGTACAGCTAATTATATTAATAATACTAGTACACTAGTATGTAAACTATTGAAAAGTTTATTGTATGGCATGAATGTGCTGTTAGTGCAGCTACATTATAATGTATTATTATCCTGCTGCCATAATACAGTTAAAGCTGTTCATGGTCAATAAAGTTTTCGTGAGCCAAAAAAAACAACAAATGGGCTCCAGGGTTTTTTTTTATTGGTTCAAGTTTAGCCAATGGCTGCTGAGGCGCGAAAACGACATTATTAAAACAGGAAGTGTTACACACATACAAACTGCATCTGAGACAACACTCAACTCAGTCACGTAATACTTTCTAAATATATATATAAAAAAAATATTTTTTGCATAAAACTGTATGACATGTGTAAAGGTTTATTTTGAAGTACAATTTGAGCCTGATTTTAAATGTTAACTTAAAACAATTAAATATTTCAATGTAGACCTAGTGTTCGCTTCCTTTCACTTTAGCATCCTGCAGCCTCCATAGCTGTCTTACAGTAAAGAGTGAGTGACATATTTTGACCAGTCCCATCACTTGTTTTTGTTCACAGCTGGAGTGTGTGGTGCATCTGGTGCAGATGGGTTGTGAGGTGAACTCTGTGACCAGCCGCTTCAACCAGACGCCGACACACATTGCAGCGTTTGGAGGCCATCGTCACTGTGTGGTGTGGCTCACTCAGGCTGGAGCCGATGTCAACAGGCAGGTGAGTCCTGCGGTCATCTGGCATCCATCTCATCTTACACTGATTTGTCACTTAGCAACTAAACATGTCTTTTATGTTTCTGCTGTTGTTTTGCCCCATTGGCACTGTGATGGTAATATTCTTTATTATTATTTGTGTAATGGATATCTTTAAAGTTGAACATTGTGTTTTCAGGACTTTGTAGGCGAGGCTCCCATTCACAAGGCAGCTCGGTCAGGTAGCTTGGAGTGTATCCAGGTCCTCTTGATAGCAGGTGCTCAACCCCAGTAAGTATCCTGCAGTCTGACCCATGTGCAGTATCACAGCAGGAGATAAATGGCGAGCAATGCTAATATCACATCAGCTGTTTAGAAACAGGTTACAGTGGTTCATGTGTGATAATCATCAGGTTGGTAAGGACTCCTGATAATGGCTGAGCTTTTAACCTCAAATATTTGCCACTGTCAAACTATTTTATTCCAAAAGAGATGTGGATTCATGACCAAGAGTTTGTAAGATAATTGGTAAGCAATCCAACATGGTGGCAGTAGTTCTCATTGTGATACCACTTACAGTTCAGTCTGTGCTCACAGTGTGACTGTAGTTAGGGGTAATGTCTATAAATCAGTCAATTAGAATCCATCAGGAAATAGAACTGACGACACTGTCAGTGTTATAAGCATCTGTTGCATGTTTCTCCAGGAAGGGCTCTGATGCTTCCTGGCGCCATTTATTTTTTGTAGAGGAAGACTGCATAGAAATATTCCAGATGTTTAATTGTCCGTTTTCGTCCAAGTCAGCTGATTCAAACAACAGGGTCAAATTATATGCCAATTTAATTGTAGTTAAGTTATTGTGTGTGTTGTTTTTGTTATTTCATCAGTTGTACAGTTAAAATGTCCATATAATACATTTTTAGTAGTAATGTTGATGGTATGCAAGAGCAGAAAAGCTCATGTGTTTCTATTTACATATTGTTCACTGACAAAAAGATTTTGGTGTAACTTTGAGGGGAAAAAATGCTGTTCATGAAGCATTTCTCCAAGTAGTAATATATTGGACTATTCTCTTCAGATTTGTAGAACCATTAAAGGTTCCAAAAGCCTCTACACTGGTTTGCAATGAGCTCTAGCAGAATAAGCCAAAACAGAAATTATATAAATGATAACATTTGTTTCTTCAACTTCCCCTCAAGTGGTCAAAAACTCTCTGAATTATGCTTCTGTGTTTTGTACAATGACTTTAAAAGAAATTAAATCGGTTATGATGGATTGAGACACAGAATCAGTGTCAGTATATCGACACCATGAGCTTTTCAGCTTGAGTAACTCTGACAGTCATTAACAGTGAAAAGAGTGTGTAGAAACACTGTAATTGGTCCTAACATGCTGTATGTCTTATTTATTTGCTTCTGGACCATGTCCTACAGTATGTTCTGTAAAGACAGGATAACCATGAACTTCATTGTCAAGCTGTGCTGGCGAGACAAACACCCTGCACGTTCTGATGTTTTCCAGCTATTCAATTTGAACACGATTTTCTCACGTAATCCCAGAAAGAGGGAGCAGTCCAAATAGGCACTGCAGAATCTGGCACACGTGCATCAGCGAGCATCTTACAGTTGTGGCAATGAGTGTTCTCTATCGCTTCCTACAGTTTCTGCAGCTGGCAAACTGGCGAGGTATTTCCTGCAGTGATTGGTTTCAATGCTAAGAAAAGAACTAATGATGATAGTTCATGTGTAGACCTGCATGCTTAGCTTAACACTAACAAACTGTGAGCTTAGTGCACACACCTCAGGACTCAGAGTAGCTATCACAGGAAGCTTAGTGTTAGCTGGAGGGTTACTGTGCTGTAGAGGAGGGAAGGGTGCAGAGCAGATGGTAAAATATGAGATGATGTATAAAATGAAATGCTTCTTATTACGGTTTCATGATTTGACTGTTAATACAGGGTTTCTACACAGTACTGATAATAGCTACAGTGGCTACACACTTAAACCCTTCACACATATTAGATGCCAAGTGTTTCAAAAGTATCACTCCAAGATCCATTGAGTTGTTCCGAGCTTTTAGGTGCAAACTATCAGCAAACTATGTTAATTGAACCATCTGTTTGGATTAGTGTGGTCACATTGTCATCACATCATGTGTTAACTAAACTATGACTTAGTCAGCTGAACAAACTCCAGCCGATAACTACGAGGAGCAACTGAAAGCTCAGTAGAAACTAGCGAATATACCTTAGACTCTGTCTGGTACCTGGTGAGGGAAGCTGTGTAGGAACTGGGAAGCATCTCTCAACACCAGACAAGAAGTCCAAATAAAACAGGCCCTATCCAACATAAGTCGTTTTATTTTCTGACCCCAAAAAAATTTATATATATATATATATATACTAGAAACCGTTTTACCAACCTTCCCCTCCTTTTTCTATTTATATCCTGTGCAGTCTATCATGATACACATCTACACTACATCCACACTTTTCCTTCATAAATGTTTATATTGTGCTGCTCTTTAATGAGGCAGGCACTTACAGACTAATGCTAATTTTCCCTTTAAAAACCTGCCCTCCCCATCGTGTATTACATGAACCAGGTTCACAAACCCTTTAACCACTAATATACATCAGTTGCTCTATATTAAAATAAGTCAGTTAGTGTTATTTATTATTTTGCCTGGAATTGAAGAAGGTGAAATTTTTTCTAAATGTAGTCATATCAGAGCCGAGGTAGGAGACATTTCATTTTATGTCAGTGATTTTTAGTGAACATTTTCTAATATATCCTAGTGTGGGAGAAACTGCAGATACATTGATTGTTGATGTTTTAAGTAGCACAAAATAAAACTAATATAAATTGTAATATTGTGTGAGGCTGTGTTTACGTAGTGAAATGAATGTGTTGCAGGGGGAGATGATCAGAACCAGAACAAATTTGCAAAGTTGCAGAATTGCTTTGTTATTCTCAGCTGTGTCTGAAGGCTGCTTGTTTTAATATATGTTGACCAGTTGTCATCATCTCTCTCTGCAAAACTTTTTAGCTTGAGTTTTATATTTGATCAGACTGAGACAGTGATGAGTGCAGGAAGTAGTCAGACTGTTAGAGATGGCAGTGTGGCGTCTAACAGGAAGCAGTTTGTCTCACTCATTAATCTTCTTGTTTAGTTTAAGAAATGCCAGTGGGCAGACGGCAGCAGACCTGGCTCACGCTCACGGCTTCCTCAGCTGTTCCCACCTCATTGCTGACGACCACAAGCTCCAGCTGCAGCGCAGCGAACTCCACAGCAATGGAGAGCAGAACGGAGACTCTGCCTGTGGTCAGACCCTGCTCAGCAGAAAGAGGCTGCTTTCTGCTGTAGATGGTGGACATGCCAAAAAGACCAGGAGAGCAGAGAGTGAGTCTGACAGTGAGTGTTTCTAGAGTCCATTTCTGACAAATGGACATATATATATATTTTCTGTGTAGCTGCCTTTATCAGCATCTGCGTCTCCTTCTGCAGATGTGTTGCTGCAGATGTACAGCAGCAGAGAGGAGGAGATGGAGAGCATGAACATGGAGTCTGGACAGGACCCTAGCACAGGTGGGACAGGAGCCTTGTCGTAGAGACAAATGTTAAATTGCTAATGAGAAAACTGGCTCAAAATGTTTTCTTTTAAAAAGCAGATGATGACACTAAAGGCATCACCAACGGCCATCATCGCATGCTGCCTTACACTGACCAGGAGCCCGTCAGAAGCCTCTCCTCCTGGTCCCCTCCTCCAGCCAGTCGGCACCCCCCAGCCGACATGTGTGGTTCCCTGCACTTGGCCAGCAGCCCCAGCAGCTATGTGTCCTACCCGCCGGACTGCTGGGGGTCGACAGGAGCAGACTGCGAGAGCTTCCTGTTGTACGGACACTACCACGGCTTTGGAGACACAGCGGAGGAGCTGGGCGACATCAGCAACATCCAGACTGAGCACAGACACCAGCAGGCTGCTGGTAACACCGTCCACCTGTACCACGGCTCGTAAACACACAGGGCAGGATTAATAATCCATAAGCTTTATCTCTACTTTAAAGGGCTGCTGACATTCAGGGAAATAACCACCTGCTGCCAAAACTAGAAGCACTACTATAAATATTCCCATCACTTATTGCCTCAGATAAAAAAAAAAATAGTTCCCCAAAAACTCAAACTGTCATTCACACAGGGTGTTAATATAGACCACATACTGGATACTACAATTACTCTATAGTTGATACACATTTGATACTTTAAAAATTATTTAAAATAATTAATCAATGTAGGGAAGGTGCTTCACTCTCAGAATGACATCTTCACTCTATAGGATCTTGATGATCTTAATTTTCACATTGTAAACTGATGCCTCAAGATGCATTTTAATTGATTGGCCCTTCCAAATAACATCTTCTGAGCTGGAGAACGGTCACTAAATTGCTCCTACTATAGAGGTTGTAGTCCTGATCAGTCTGTTCCCATTTTACTGTAGCATCCATATTTCAGTGTGTCAGTCCTAATCAGCACTGACTGTAGGTAAATACAGAAACTTGAAATTAAAAGACTGTGATCAGGCTTAAGGCCCATGATCCATGCTCATAGTGCATGATGTCCACACTGTAAAGTAAACCTAGATTGCAAATCATTCCACCCTAACTATGAATAATAATAACTGCATTGTTGTGGCGGCTGATATGGGTATAAAACATTCTATCCAACCCTGAGGAAAGCAAACTGTTCCCTGAATGCCAGACTGCTCCTTGAAGCTTACGTCCTTATGAATCCAGCTTACATGTAACATTCAGGTGTTGTGGATTGTTGCCATCACATTTTGACAGTGTTTGCTTAACTCGTTTCATGTAAAGCATTTCTGTATTTGCAATGAGTGACCTGCTGCTACTGGCTGGTTTGCACTATTAAGGGCTGATGGGTAGTATTTTTGTGGAGGATGGTGTCTCCCAATGTGCTGTCCTTCAGCGGGAACATACAGCTGCACTGAAACAAGCCTTGAATCTACCAAAGGGAAAATATTGGCTCTTGGGTTTAATGATGGGATGTCGAAGTCCTATTGTGTATGTGGTGGAGCTGTTTTTAAAGCGTGCTGTCAGCTTTTTGGGACTCTGTCCTCTGTATGTTTTTGTGACATACTGTAGAGCGTGTGCTGGAGATGTGACATTCCTTTTTGTAAACACTATGTGAGATGTGTGGGACTGTGCCAAACACTGATGTACAGTGACCAGGCACTGGCCCCAAGCACAGCAGTTTTATACTTGTTCTAGCTTTGTCTCTTATACTATAAATATCTATTTTGCAGTTTTATAAAAGAAATGACAAAATGGGGAGTGTCTTTCCTTTTTTAAGCTGGAATGAATCTCTGAACAGCTATCAGGAGTGAAGGTGCATTAAAGAGAATAGTCAAAAGAAAAGATAAAAACTGTTTCATAACTATAATAACTTATTAAATATAAAAATCTTTATTTCTGCCCTTAAATATCACATAATGTCATAAATTATCCAATAAGTGCAAAATGTAGCATGACAACCCCCAGTGCTGCTCAGACACTATAGACTATTTGAACAGGAGGGTGCATCACCTCCTCAGGTCCAGCTGGATGGTCTTCTGCAGGCTGGCGATGCTGGCGTCCAGAGCTGCCAGGCCGTCTCTGAACGCTGCCTCGTCTTTGGTGTTGAAGGTTGATTCTGATCTCACGCTCCAGTCGGATTGCACAGACTCCACGTCGAGGTGGGACGGCACTGAATCCAGCAACCGCCGGCACGCACTCTCTGCGTTTCCCTCCCTCTCTGCCGCCACACACACATGCTCAGTCAGATCCAGCTGCTCCAGAGACATCAGGTACTGGGTGATGTGGTCAGTGACGACTGGATGCGCCTTGTGCTGCTGTTGTATTGTTAACCGAGTACCTGAGAACGAATCGGCCACTGTAGCACAGTTGGATGGACCCTGGCTCTGAAGGAGCCTGAAACCAAGAGAAGATTGAACTGAGATGGGAGAGAAAGCTTTGGTGGTGAATCTTAATTTAAATTTATTATTTATTTATTTGCATGTCATGCCTATTTCCTGCAGTGTTATTTGCATCAGTTTGTCACTGATGCAGGATGACCAGCTAAAACCCACCTGTTAAGGTTTTCTATCTCTTCCAGCCTTTGTTGTGCGAGTGCAGCCAGCTCACTCCGCTCTCGCTCACTCTCCATCAACCTGCTCCTGCTGGTCTCCAGCTCTGAACACACAACACAAACACACATTACAAGATGAAGTACACACAGCACTGTGAGGAGTGTCGTGCCTGTAAGTCTCAGAGTGAGGACCTGTCTTTAAAGCTCTATTCTCCTCCTCGCTGACACACAGCTGCCTCCGTGTGTCCTGCAGAGCTTTGTGCAGCTCTGTGAGGTCATCCTGTAGCTGCTGCAGACGGGACTGGGCGCTGGAGAGCTCCTCCTTCAGAGTCGATGCTGCGAAACACACAACGCAGGTTACTTACATCCTCTCAGTCCTGGATGTGAACGTCACACGTGCTTCTCACCATCTGAGTTACAGGCTGCCTCCATGTTCTGCTGAGTCTCTGCCTTCTCTAACTGCTGTTCCAGACTTCTCATACACCTGAAACACACACGTTATCTCATGTGGTTGATCATCTTCTACCTGAGCCTTCTTATGAAGGGACATCACAGATTAATTTAAGGATTCCTACACAATGTCACAACCACAGGCAGATTAAAGTGCATGTATGTTGTACCTGCGGAGCTGAGTGTTCTGACTCTGTAGTGAGGACAGCTCTGGTCCAGCCTGGATGATAGAGCTACCATCATTCTCCTGTGGCAAGGACACAGCCTGATCCAGGTATGCAAGCAGCATCTCTGCTACATTGCCTAGACACACACACACACACACAGTGGATAACACTTCCATCATCAGTTCCTTCTCTACTTGCCATGAGAAGACAGACAGATTGTACCTTGTCCAGCAATCAGAGTCTTGAGTTCTTCCAGCAGATACTGAACCGTCTTTACTTTCACCTCCTCCTCTGTGCTGCAGTTCCTCCTGCCGTCTCCATCCTGGGGGACCTTATCGGCAAGTCCAGGCTCCCGCTGCGTGTCTGTCATCCTCATGGTACAGCTGTGCATGTGTGGACTTGTGCCTGTGCTCTGGGTGTTTGTGTCTCTCACAGGTACAAAGTCACACTCTGCGTTACAGGGCCTCACTGAGTCTTCAGACTGAGGAACAGACAGTGGGCCGAGCTGAGAGGATGACTGAACAACAGACAAGAGGACGGAGGGCTGGGATTGGGTCTGAGGTGGGGGGTAGGTGGGGGACAGGGTTTTGCTGGGTGAAGGTGGTGCATGATGAGACTGCAGCTGCCTGTGAAGCTGTTTCCGTGATGGATGCAGCTTCACTCCCGAGTGCGCAACTGTACCAGGCGACCGATGGGATGTTCTTGGAGTTGTGGTTCCATGTCCAGACTGGCCTGTCTGACAACTCTTGACCTGGACTAGAGATGAAATCAAGATTTAAAAAAAGAAATGTTCAAATCAAAAGATCTTGTTTTCTTTGCCTGGTTTTACACACAAGTTCTAACCCCCTGACAAGAAAACAGCATCCTGAAGAACTAAGCACCATGAGTGTGAAACCCCTGAACTCATTATTCTGGACTCAGAGTGGCAATAATTCTTAGACTTGGACACATACCTGCTGTCTTTAAAGGTACTTTCTTGATCGACTTCTTCCCCAGTGAGGTGGATGGTCTTGATTTGGCTACTCCTGCAGTCACTGCTCTAGGAAAGCTCTGTGAGGCTTACACACAAAGAAAAACATTGTTATTATAAAACTATGATTTCATCAAATAAAACACCCACAACGATCAAAAGTTTTGTTTGATTAATAATTATTAATCAATGAATCCACTACTGATTTTGTGTGACATCCAACACATGCCCTTTATATCACAAAACTCATCTGACCTGCCTTCTCAGCCTGAAGAATGCCACTGAGCAAGACAGCACAGCGGTCCAGCCCCTTATGCAGAGTGGTGACCTGAAAGGACAGAATACATCGAACACACTTCAACAAAAAGAGAGATGACGCTCAGAAGGTGTCAGTAAAGTGACAAAACCGATGCCGACCCAGCCTGCTTCACTACCTGGTCCTCAGAGTCTGTAGAGTACAGAGAGTATGCTGGTTCTGGGAAGGCAGTCTGTGTTGGGTTTGGACCCACCCTGTGAACACAGACCAGAGGACTCGGCATGGGATTGATCAAAGGGAGCTGAGAAGCAGTTATAATACGTGAAAGAAGACAGGTCTGCTCACGGCTTCCTGCTCATCTGCACTTTGGCTCCTCCAGTCAGTCTCCCTGATGTCACCACCTGCCAGACACAATCAGTTACAGCACCGAAGCATCATGACTGTCTCTGTCCACCTCCAGTTACTGTGAGCGCTACCTGCCTACGCCACATGGGAATAATGAGACTCTGTTAGTTTAACATGAACACACAGGCAAACTGACCTATATGACAAAGCCCTAAGGCCTTGTAATAAAGATATGTAAGACTACAGACCGACGACAGCTTGAAGTGTGACATTGGGATTTAATACTCGGTGCCTGTTGTTGTTGTTGAGTGTTAATCACGGTCTTTCAGTTTAACCTTTCCCATGATGGCTAACGCGGACAAACCGCTCGACTTACACGGCTGCAGTTTAACTTCAGCCGCTCTCACCTTGCGTCTGCCTGCTCCCTTCATGGTTCATACACTCAGTCAACTACCGATCGAGCCTGATCTCAGTCCGCTCCACCGTTTTTGTCACTACGGACACTCTGTGACTTGACTGTTTTCTGTAGGCGGGACAAACGTTTGAAAGATGTAACAGCCAATCAAACACGTCCTGACCTGACGTGAGGTTGACGCGTAAGGTGCACAACCCGGAAGCAGTTTTTTAAAAAAAATTGAGATTAGTGCAATGTAAAGGGTTACGTTATGTTGCATTTAAGACTATTATCACATATCACATACACATATTATTTATTATTCATTTAATATATAGTCTTGTCTTCAGTCGCCATTGTAACGACGCTGTCTGGCCCGGAGGCGGGAAAATAAACTCGTCTTTGACGTCACTCACCTGCGGGGCAATGAGGCTCCTTCTGTCCCGACTCGTTTGGTTCGGTCTTGCCTCAAATAAAATGCTGCGTTAGTGAATTGTGAAGTGTTGTAAGAATCTGAGGACAATCTCTGAGGGTCTTCACCAGCCTGACCTTCGACCAAATAAATGCAGGCTTTGGTTTGAACACGTATTTATTGTGACCTTTATGTATTTCGAGTAGAAAACAAAACAAGTCTGGAATATGTTCTTGGAGTTCTGTTTCCCTTAGTTCTCAGTAACAGCAACTCCGTTAAATGCAAGCGATAAAGAATAAAACAAACATCTGGTTTCCTCATTGAACATATCACTGGACACCATTTACTTGCTGGCGACAATATATTCTTCCTTAAACAAAAACACAACAGCTGAACAGCTGCAAAGAAAAACAGCTCAGGTCAGTGCGTCTGTGAGTCTCTACTCCCACTCCTCTTCATCAGCTGCAGCCTGAGCAGGCACCTGGCTTGTCCCACTGTCTCGACAGGACACTCCCTGCAGACACAGCAAGGAAACAGGACACTGAGGACAGAACGTCGCAGTGATATAACAGCTGTAACAGAGTGAAGCTGTCAAGTTACTTTTCTGGTGTCTGTGGAGCTGAAGTTCTTTCTGAGTGAGTTGAAGCCAGTAGAGCCAGGGCCGCTGAACGCAGCCTCCTCCAACCACGAGGGCACTTCCTGCTGGGCCTGTCAGTAAGGTCACATTAACGATGAGCGAGATTATTCTGCTACAGTCTATGCATAAAACAAACATCTTGGTGCTGGCACTGCTCACCTTCGACAGGATTGTGACCAGGGAACGAGCCAACTGGACATCAGTTTCTGGGTCGTAGAAAGACACGGCCCTTCCAGTGTTCCCACAGCGACCAGTTCTCCCAATGCGGTGGACATATTCATCAATGTTGTTGGGGAGGTCAAAGTTTACCACGTGTTGTACATCAGGAATATCCAGACCACGGGCAGCTACAGATGTTGCCACCAGGACCGGGCATTTACCAGAACGGAAATCTGACAGAGCCTGCTCTCGCTCCCGCTGCTCACGGTCACTGGCACACAGCAACAAAACACACATCACCAACCAAAACTGGCTCTTTAGTTTGACGCCTATTCATTCTTCCCCTTCTCTATCCCCCTCATTCCAACCAGTCAAGGCTGATGGCCACCAATCTGAAGCCTGGTTCTACTGGAGCTTTATTCTGTTAAAGGCAGTTTTCACACCATTTCTCCCATTGCCCAATGCTGTTTAAAACTGATTTGCTGAGAGTTCTATGTAGGTCTATTTTTAGACTTTTTAGAAGATTCCTTCAACACCACTTACCCATGAATGCTGGTTGTTGGAACATTCTCCTGGCATAAGAATGTGGCAATGAAATCTGCTTGTCTCTTGGTCTCCACAAACACCATGGTGCGCTCCGTACCTGCAACCAACACCAGACATCATGCAATAGCTCGTGTTGCACTGTTCTGATGGTAGTTATAGATAAGATTAGCATGTTCCTCTAAAAACACGAACTGGGGCTTGAATCTGGGATTTCATGAACAGACCAGACACCACTGTGTTAACGTGCTTATAGTGACATGAATACTCCTACAGGTGGTACTGACCCAACAGATCATATTTTGATCTATAATGCATAGTTTACTACTTCATTTTACATATTTCCACATATTTCAGGACATGTGCGCATTGTATAAAATAAGAATTAGGAGCTCGATAACCAAAAGGCAAAGCATATGCACACATCTGTAAAGTACTAAATACTTTGTTATGTTTAGTTCATTCTTTGTTAAATTTGTTTTGCCCTGCTCAAAATGACATTCGGATGGTATACTTGAAATACCTGTGGTTTTCAGGAGGTCGAGCAGCTGATTCCTTTTGGAGAATTTGGTCACTTGGAGAAATGTCTGCTCTACATCGCTGCAGGCTCCACCCACCACACCCACAGCCAAGAACAAATAATCTGTCTTCAGGAAGTCAGCTGCCAACCTGCAAATATACACGTGAACGTTCACCAACAGTAATGCGCAGCAACAGTACATGCTGCTGATCCAGGAGCAGACCTCTGGATGTCCTCAGGGAAGGTGGCGCTGAACATTAGAGTCTGTCGGTTCTCTTTAGAAGGCATTCCAGGAGACCCCACCAGGCGTCTCATATCAGGCTCAAACCCCATATCCAACATCCTGTCAGCCTCATCCAGCACAAGGTACCTCAGCTTAGTCAACCCAACCTGCAGCACACAGAAACATAGTAGAACCTTCAACAAAGACCTTCAAACTATGCTGTGAACATTCTGAATCAAACTTGTTAAACATTTACCTTTCCTCTCCCAATCATATCCAACAATCTCCCTGGTGTTCCACACAAAACACTGCATCCCCTTGAGATTTCTCTCATTTGGTATGCAGTGCTGACTCCACCATAAACAACTACAGGACGGACACATGTCCTACAAGAGTCAAAGACAGATATGAGAAGCTGGAAATGTGTACTTAACATTATGGTGTCTAGTTAAGGGGTTAAAATACCCAAATGAGAACTTTCTGGCCTCAAGGTAAATCTGGTTGATGAGCTCCCTGGTCGGGGCCACAATGATGGTTTCCGGCTCTTGCAGCTCACTGAAGCTACTGGCTGCCACACCATCTGCCATCAGTTGCTGCAGGATGGGCAGCAGGAATGCGGCCTGGAGGAGAGACACACATTGAAACCCTGTCCAGCCAAATCATCAACTCTAGTCTCAAGTGTCTCATCTCACCGTTTTGCCAGATCCAGTCTGGGCACAGGCCATCAGATCTCTGCCAGCAGAGATGATAGGAATGCCGTGCTTCTGCACAGGGGTGGGCTTCACATAGCCAGACTTGCTGATGTTTTTTCTCAGAGTCTCACACAATGCTGCCTCATCAAAGGTCTGAACAGAACCATTGAAAGATGCACCAGGTTGAAAGGGCAGTGGACATTTATTTCCATAAACTGCTGTGAATTCTTCAGTAGAAATGTTTACATTTATTCAGCTCAGTTTTACACTGTCAATATTTACAATGGTAACTGGATAGCATTTACCTGAAAAAGGCACATAAGCCCGAAACCATTCATCATCACTCGGGTTAGCAGTTCTTACCATTATAGCCTGTGGTGGGTTGGTTCCACTAACATCTACCATAATGTCATCATATTTGTCAAAGTTGATGCCCGTCTCATAGTGGGCAAAAATTGAGCCCTCGTCTTCCGGGAGGGTTGGGGGTACGTATGTGACCTTCGGCTCTATGGGTTACAGCAGAAATTTGAGCAGCAGTGAGAAAAACTCTGTTATACTGCAAGACTCAACAGTTTCTAAACTTACTGTCACCATCGATTCCATCCTTTTCCGGAGCTTTACTTTCCCCTGTTTCAAATACACAATGTTAATAAAACACAAAAAAATTCAAACTGAAGTGAAAAAAACATGCAAAAAAATTAATTAAACCTTGAGTAAAGATATCTTCATCTTTTCCACGGTAGCCTGCTGCGACAAACAGTATTCATTTTCCTGAAAATAAACTCAATTATACAGTAAATCTTTAAGTAAAAGAATCACGCACCTCCCCTGAAGCCTTCTCTGCCACCTTGTCCATCACCTACAACACATTACATCAACACTGAATGACTTAAAGAGCAACACTACTAAACCAACAAATTCAAAGCAAAATGTGTCCTGCTTAAATGTAACAGAAACAAATCCAATACCTTGTTTAAAGCCGCCTCTTCCTCTATTGCCTCTTCCTCCTCGACTTCCAACTCTGAATCCTGTGCGCAATACAGCATTAAAATAAATTTCCACAGAACAGATCGTGCATGTGTTCACACAATAATAAAAATTTACGTTTAAAAATCACTGAGGTTTGAATTTACAAAAACATACCACTTTCACACACTCCATTATTGTTTCCTGTAAAAAATCAAAACAATCATCATATAGGGTCAGTTTAAACAGTTGTCAGCCAGTTAGCATTTGATTACAGCTGTTTAATAACCAAACTGATTAAAATATTACCATTGAATTCACTTTGATCCATTCCACCATATCCTCTGCCACGTCCTGATAAAAGGACAGGAACAGATTTTAAAAAATGTATCTACTAAACATGCAAAATTTGAAACCTCTAACGGATATAAATGTCTCCACACAAAACTGAACTACTTGCATTTACTATAATTTAAAATTTTGCTCCAGTAACAGAAAAATGTAGAACAACCTGTGAGATTTATGTATTACCTCTGCCTCTAAAGCCACCTCTTTCGTTTGATGTAGGGTTCCAGTTGTTTCCATCTATAAAGCACCAAGTGAAGAAAGAGTAATGGAATGACTGACCCCTGCTGAAGGATACCAGTTAATGCTGGTACTTACCATCCCTGGGCTCCTCACCACCTGCAAAACAGGAGCTCATTAAAACTCTGCTCTACAGCACTTACTGGCTTTGAACAAGCTTTTGTTTAATTTAAGCAGAAAACAATAAGCCTTTAGAAAACGCAAATGCCAAGCCCAAGTAACAAGCAGCCACAGGGGAAAAACAACATATATGACGGTAATAAACGCATAACAAATATGGAGCCAGAAGTGGAAAATCCAACTGAAATTGCAGAACAAAAGTGTTACAAGAAACTAAAAGATAGAAAAATATGAGATGAATGTGCACCTGAAGAAAATGAGCTCTTAAATTTTCCTCTGCCTCCACGACCTGGAGAACGACAGAAACATTCAGACTCAGTATCCTCAACAGTGGAGATCATCACTGACCATCTTTTCCACATTTACCTCTTCCAAATTCACAATTGTCCGTGTTCCAGAAATCTCCTGCTGTGTAAAAACATTGTGCATGTCAAGTAATGCATCAATTAAAAAAAACCTTTAACAGGTACTAAAGATAATCAAGACTGTTAAAAGTGGATGTTAAAGCTTTACATGTTAGTAGATAATAAACATGCAGATTGGTGCATACCTTCATTTGAGCTGTGACTGGTTAGAGTGATAGTGCTAGCAGCAGTCGTTTCCTGTAACCAAAAGTAAATAAGATGCCACTTTCTGGCTCTGTAATCGAAACCACAAACGTGAACATAACTGGCAAATGGCTGGCGGGTAAACTCTCTTACCTCTTCTTCCCAGTCATCCATTTTGGTTGAACTGCAAAATATTATCAAGACAACAAGTTCGTTATAGAATGATGTCTGTGTTTTTGAATAATTGTCAGTGCTTTTAACCAAACAGGCGTCGTTTCGTGTGTTGGAGACCATTGGCGACGCTGCCGCATGACTTGCGTCTGCGCCTCCGGTTAAGCTCACGTTGCGACCTCATGCTTGTCCAAACTGCAGCGCTAACCTAGCTTGGCTAAGAGTTGGGGAAGCAACTCGGACAAATATGACGAAATATGTAGGAACGCGTCTAGATGTCCGTCTGTACTCAGAATACTCAAAACCTCGAGTTAAATTAACCATAGCCACTTAACTTGTAGCTAACACCATGCTAACCGTGTTGGGGCTAGCACAGTGGTAAGGGTACTCTAGACAAATTAAAATATCCAAAGAGCGGAATTCGTTACGGACTCGAATTAATTACTAAGATAACAATTATCAATTACGTGACCTGTATACAAACTTAAGTTTTTTAAGAAGTTATTTTATGGTAGAGTAAAGTACGACTTACACTCTGAACTTGACGGCCACCGACCGTAGCTTAAATCAGCTAACGCTAGCTAACACGGCGTAAATTAGCAAAATTAGAATAAAACTTGGTCTTAGTGATAAGAAATACTGTGTTTGTCTTACAATGGGTTATAAGCCTGTAGCTAAATTGCCTATAAAATATTTGTTCAGCCTTACTTTATGAAAAGTTTTGAGTTTTTTCAGATACTCTTTGAAGACGTCGTCGTCTCGGGACTCTTTTCCGTGAGGACTGACTTAACGCAGGGCCGTGTGCACACGAACACCTGCGTGGGGTTGCCAGTCCCGCTGCTTTCCCTCCCACACAGACTATTTTAAAAGGTCAACATAAACACGTATCATCTCCGGTCACAACAAGCTAATTTTCTCTAAGTGTCTCAGATTTTTTGTATTAGTTTATTTGATATTTTAACAACCAAGTTTTGCGCTAAGGTTGATAGTTGTATAATTGCTTTACTTACTGATTTCACATAGGTTTAATAGAATGTCTCCAGTTTTTTTATCTTCCCTTCTTACTTACAGATGTGTTACTGTACCATATGACAGTAAGACAGTTTTCCATATACAAAATTGTGCCCATTTGTTGAATGGTTATAGATCCAGTAGCATAACAAGCAAGTAAATCACATCACATTCAAATAATTTGATGTTGTTTACTGGCAGCATCATGTTTAAACCTCAACTCTCATAATAGCTATTAAACTTATTCATGGAGCCTGGCTGACTGCCAGGAGCCTCACACAGACTCATGACCCTTGTGAGGATTTCAGAGGCAAACTTTAGCATTTCCTGAGGCTTCAATCTTATGCTATAGCTCAAACCCATTTAAGGTCAGAGGTCTCAACTGAGTCTTTTCAGGGGCCTCAGAATCCACCCACCTGATGTGACCTTTCAGCCTGAGGCTTTCCTAGACAAGGCCTCAAGCCAGACAAATTACCACTGATGGCGATGTATTTGCTTTTTATAATGCTATATATCTCTATTACTTTAACTCTGTAAAGTGTAACTGAAAGACTAACATATAGACTAAAGTCAAACACATGTAATTCTTACCAAAAAATATGGACCCATTGTTCAGATTCTATAGTGATGCCACTTTTGACTTGTGTGTGTTTTACAGTGTCTGAAGCATTCTCTGCTCGATAAAGTTTGACAAGACCGTTTCTAAATGACACATTTGTCAATATATAGCTACTGATAGAACCATAAGGCAGTAACTTAGCATTTGTATAATATATTTTTTAATGAATTTGCAAATGCACCTAAGTTAAAAGTGTTATGGTTATTGTGTTATCAAACCCTCAGTTAAATGAATATGATAACTGAAGATCCAGTAATAGATAAGATGGAATTTCTTGGTTGTTCTATCGTGTTTTAATTCGAAGTGGTTTACCAAATATTTTAGTATATGTTAGTATATATATTAAATAGATTCAAAAATAAACTCTGCTTCTGGTGCTTTCAGGATTGTTATAGAAACCAAAGAGTGCACCAGAAAAATCAGATAATCGTAACTAGGCTGAGTTTCAGAACTTTGCACTTTGTACTTTATGTCATTTTTTCCCTAAAGATAAATAGTTACTTTTATAATATTATAGTATAATAAATAGTATAATAATCAGTCTTGGTTGATTCCTTGTGAAAATGTTCAAACTCACTTTTACACAACTGAAATGTCATTACATTCAAAACACATTAAAAACACAGAAGGCTATAATGTAGTTAAAATAAATTCATTTACATGCAACATTAAACATATCAGGAAATATATTACAAAAGCACAATTGTCTTTAAGCTGAACATATGAATATGGTCACATGAGTCCAGGTCCTTGTAGCGGCGCGATCCATTCCAGCAGGTCCAAGGGCTAGAACGCAATGCATTGTGGGTCGTGGGCTAATGGTGAAGTCAAGATGGCGGCGAACTACAGGCAAAGACAGGATCCCGCAGTACGAAGGCCGTGAATGAAGTTTGGAATAGGAAATCTTTCGTCGCTGCGCGTTTAGGCTCAACCCATCGTGCTACAGAGGTTGTTATCAACCCGCCGACGACTCGATACATTCACCAACAGCAACAGGATAACAAACAACTGAGGATAAAGTCTCGTATGAATTCCGACGAGAAGGAGGACTGTGAGTGTGCGCCACCACAGGCCGAGACTAGCCCAGCAGGAGGAACCGATAGGTGGGGACGCCTAGAGGAAAGACTCGGGGATGCCAGGGGAAACACTGACAGACACAGCTACCGATGCTAGTAGCTGCGTGGATGCTATTGCTGTTTTTAAAACATATGTGTGCGATGTTTATAGCAAGCATTGGCCTATAAAACCCGTTATTAAAACAGCTTTGAAAACGCGTGTTTGCATGTGCAGTGCCTGAAATAAGGCCACTAGCTAGCACTGCTATATTAGCTTGCTACAATCAGCGTCAGGGTGTCAAGGCTGCTGCCATTTATCCGGCTTGCAAAGCTGTATTACACCTGCAATGTGTAGTTTGATGCGTATTTTATGCACCGTAACGAACAATGGCTAACAGTAACGTTGCACATTTAAAACCCAGTGTCCGTGACCCTGACAACTGTAAACCTGGTTGCGTTTAACCACAAGACACCGGCTCTGATGCTGGCTCATACATAGGATGTGTCATAGGATTTCGTCTCGTTAAATGCATCTAAAATGTTCTAGTTTTTCTCAGCATTCAGCTGCTAGTGTTCGTTGCAGGTGCACGCCGTCCCCCGTGCTGTGGTTCTAATCGCTGTTTGTTGTTCTGTTAGAGAATACGAGGAGCCTGAAATAGAAAACCCAGAAGCAAGCCGAATGTAAGTATGAACCCCAGTATGAGCTCTGTGAGCAAGTGTTTGAGACCGCTGCCCTGTACCACAACATTGTGTCAGCTCTCACTTCTTGTTTCGGGTTGTTCTCTTTATATCCCTGTTTACTGCAGTCGTTACAACCCTGTTCTCATGGCCTCACATTGCGTTTTAGTAAGAGACAGCGGTGTGATAATACATTCACATTAACACACTGGTCCTTTGGCACTGCTCAGTTTGAAGGTGACGGCTTTGTTGAAGGAACGTGGGTCAGTTCATTATGAAGCGTTTATCAGCAGTGAGGAAAACTGACGGAGGTTATGGTGGGAAGTTGTGGAGCCGTTACTATTTAGTCAAATTGTTATTTGCAGGGTTTTTACTTGTAATACTTTTCACACTAAAAGAACTGTATTGCTCAAAAGTAATCTGTGTGCATGTCATGTGGGAGTTACTGCAATGAGCAGTTTATGGTTTGTATATACAGCACGATTAATATTTTGACATGACTCATTAAAAAAGGACTAAAAGGCCAATGAGCCAGAGTCTACGGCAATAAAAAGTAGTAAATTGTCACATCACTCTCATGACTAACATGTCTGTCATTAGTTGTCTCATGCTGTAAAAGTTGAGTATTATACATTTTTATTCCACCATATGTGCCACATTGCACTGTGTTGTGCAGTGTTTTTTGTTTGTCATTATTCGAGTCAACATTCCAGTTTTTTACATTAGTCAAATGTTGTGGATAGTACCTGGTACCTGCATTTTTTTTGTCTCCGTTGAGTGAGCTGGGATCCCAAAAGCATGTTGTAATCTGAACTCTGGAGGATTACCCAGACAGTTTTTTTGTCTTGCTAAAGCAAATTAGTCTCCATGCTATTATTAAAAGCACCAAGGAAACAAGAACAGCCTTTCTTCAAAACCCTCCATTGTCCTTGTGAGTTTGGGCAATTTCACAGTTTTGTGTGGTGTTGCTATGACGTCCAGCCACACTAATGTTGTACTGTTGGCTGGGGAAAATAAAGCACCTGTTTCCGAAAGTGAGTCTAGTTGAGCCACGTCGTAGGATGCTGTTTCGTTTAACACATTGGATTGATGCAGAATTTACAACTCTGTTTTGTCTTACTGTTCAACGCAGGAAGCGAGCAGCTGCCAAACATCTAATAGAACGCTATTACCACCAGTTAACAGAGGGCTGTGGGAATGAGTCGTGCTCTAATTCATGGTGTGCCTCATCAGTCGGGTTCAGCCGCATGGATAACAATGCAGCAGCGGTCAAAGCCTTGGAGCTGTACAAGGTCAACGCTAAGTTATGTGACCCGCACCCGTCGAAGAAAGGCACTGCTTCAGCGTACCTGGAGAGCAGCGCTCACAGCAACTCAGCCTGCAGCAATAGGAAGCTCAACCACAAAGATGTCAACTCTGTGCGGGACAATTTCAAAGGTGAGTTGTTGCATATTATTTAGTCATTATTTTTTTATTGTTGTGACTCTTGATCTGTTTTGGTTTCTCTAACCATGTAATTTTGAATTCTATGTTTAGATGTAAGTTACCTGACAGAGGAAAAAGTGTATGAGATCTTGGACATCTGTGGAGAGAAGGAGGACTACTCGCCTCTGATCCGGGTAATAGGTCGGGTGTTCTCCAGTGCTGAAGGTCTGGTGCAGAGCTTCCGGAAGTCCAAGCCTCACACAAAGGAGGAGCTCAAGTCCCTTCAAGGTAAAGATGAGGACAAGGACGAGGATGAGAAGGAGACGGCCGCCTGCTCTGCTACAGCGATGGAGGAGGACTCCCCCACGTCCTCGTCATCATCAAGGCTAGGAGAGGGCTCTTCAGGGGAGAATGACGTTCCAAAGCTTGCCCCAGACGAGGTGTCTGTGGACATTGAAGCTGTACGGCGAGTATACGAGCGCCTGCTGTCCAATGAAAAGATAGAAGCCGCCTTTCTGAATGCCCTGGTCTACCTCTCACCAAACGTAGAGTGCGACCTGACGTACCATAATGTGTATTCACGAGACCCAAACTACCTGAACCTGTTTGTTATAGTGATGGAAAATAGCAACCTCCATAGTCCAGAGTACTTGGAGATTGCACTCCCACAGTTCTGTAAGGCCATGAGCAAACTACCACTGGCAGCTCAGGCCAAGCTGGCACGCTTGTGGTCGCACTACAGCGCCGAGCAGATCAGACGCATGATTGAGACTTTCCAGCAGCTTATTACTTACAAAGTGATCAGTAACGAGTTCAACAGTCGGAACCTTGTCAATGACGACGACGCAGTGGTGGCAGCCACCAAGTGCTTGAAGATCATCTACTATGCAAATGTGCTGGGCGGTGACCTTGACGTGGAGCACAATGAGGAAGAAGATGAGGAGCCCATCCCAGAGTCCAGCGAGCTCACCCTGCAGGAGCTGCTGGGTGAGGAGCGGCGGAACAAGAAGGGGCCTCGGGTGGACCCACTGGAGACAGAGTTAGGAATTCGCACCAACGACTGCCGGCGACCGCTTGTTCCCTTCGAGGAGTTTGTCAATGAGCCTCTGAACGAGGTGCTGGAGATGGACAAGGACTACACTTTCTTCAAGGTTGAAACTGAAAACAAGTTTTCGTTCATGACCTGCCCCTTCATCCTTAACGCTGTCACAAAGAACCTGGGTCTATACTATGACAACCGCATCCGCATGTACAGCGAGCGGCGCATCACTGTGCTTTACAGCTTAGTGCAGGGTCAGCAGCTGAACCCCTACCTGAGGCTCAAAGTGCGCAGAGACCACATCATTGATGATGCTCTGGTCAGGGTACGTGTGTGCAAGCACCAATAAAAATATTAAATAGCCATTTCAATTAAATCTAGTTTTGTTCTAATCATTTGTCTTCCTCCTTCCTCTGTAGCTGGAAATGATCGCAATGGAGAATCCTGCAGACTTGAAGAAGCAGCTGTATGTCGAGTTTGAAGGAGAGCAAGGTGTAGATGAAGGTGGCGTTTCCAAAGAGTTCTTTCAGCTGGTGGTGGAGGAAATCTTCAACCCAGATATTGGTAAGAAAACGCTCACAACTACAAATATTTAGATTTAGTGTGCTGTTTTTCTAGTATTAGATGACTAAACTGTTCCTGGGTCATGTTATTTTCAGAGAAAACCATGAGAACGGTAGACAGGCTGCGTAAATCCATTCAGTTAGATGTGATCATTAGAGCTTTATATGAGCGCTTGCTAAATACAGCCTGTTAGTGCCATTAGTGGGTGAGTCTCCATGGCATTTGATTACATGATTGATATTTGGCTGATAAATTAAAATATAGTATATATTTTTTGGCATAGGAATCTACTATGGATTGGTCACAGGCTCATGATGTTATTTATTTTAGTTTTCTCCATTAAAAAATATATTTAAAACTTACTATACTATCATTTTCCTAAAGAGATTGTATTTATTATGTGTTGACTCATGATGAAATGTTTCCTCATCACTGTCACTAGAAGGTCTAGTTTTTAGTACAGTGGTGCAGAGCATAATAGTCAATCAGTGATGGACGCATGTTCACATAACCAACAGGATCAGATGAATTATGAAATATTACAGAATGCTGGTAACATAAAAGAGAAATATATCTTTCTAAACAACAACACCACCAAGAGAAAATGGTTGTGTGTGAGGGAGAGAACAGCCTGCTCTCTGGATGCTGTTTGCAGGCATTAACTATGCATGGGCCTAGTTCTAAGCCTCTCAAATTAGAAAACAATATAAAAAATAGAAAGGAATTACCAGTATAAATAAATTTTTTTTCCTTATCTGATGACCCTGGTGTTGCTGCATGCTCAGCCTTTTAGTTCCAGTCTTCAGCTCTATTTTCCTGCAGTGTTTAGTGAATGTTTGTATCTTGTTTGGAACTTGTGTGTTTTTAACTCTGTCTGAAGTACTGCCACACTGTTTAGTAGTGGAGGGGTATCATCTATGCTAATTTCACCTGCTGCTTCTCTGGTGTTGTTGTGTACTGTATCACAATCATGTCCTCAGTTCTCACGTATCACTGCCCTGAAGTTTTTTTTCCAGTGTTCCCTGACCTCCCAGCTTTTTATTAACTGATCACACCTGGTTGAATGATGCTGTGATCAATTGACATTAAGAGAAGATAAACTGTTTTGCATTTGTCTCCTCTTTTCTAGATTTGCATTTTAGTGCATGTGATCATAAGGTTTCAGCATTGAGTTAGACTTGAAGACAAAACGTGACACACTAAAGCTTCAGTTCATGCTGAAGAAGGGGAGCTAGAGTGACTGGAACATTTATAATATAAATAATAAATATGCGATCAATTTTTATTTGTTCAGGCATGTTTACATACGACGAGGGCACCAAACTGTTCTGGTTTAACCCATCGTCGTTTGAAAACGAGGGCCAGTACACTCTGATCGGCATTGTTCTCGGTCTGGCCATCTACAACAACTGCATCCTCGACGTCCACTTCCCTATGGTCGTCTACAGGAAGCTCATGGGCAAGAAAGGAACATTCAGGGACTTGGCAGACGCCAACCCAGTAAGACCTGTCTCAGTAAATGTTGTGATTCCTCTGCAGCTGGATAAATAGTTTGAATGTGTTCTGACACCTCTCGGTGCTGGTAGGTTACTGTTTGTGACTTAGTGTTAATATAGTATCTGACTGTGTTGGGAAGGTTTTGTACCAGAGTCTGAAGGAGCTGCTGGAGTATGAGGGCAGCGTGGAGGAGGACATGATGATCACTTTCCAGATTTCCCAGACAGACCTGTTTGGAAACCCACTCATGTACGACTTAAGGGAAAATGGGGACAAGATTCCAGTCACCAATGAAAACAGGAAGGTGAGCCAGCCAAACAAGAAAAAATGTTTTCACAGATTTGTTCACACTGCAGCATTTTCTATTGACCCTTTGACTGATACTCGAATACAGGTCTTATGTTTCTCACAAGCTGACATTGTGTGTGTGTGTCTTCAGGAGTTTGTGGCCCAGTATGCAGACTACATGCTGAACAAAAGTGTGGAGAAGCAGTTCAAAGCATTCAGGAGAGGCTTTCACATGGTCACGAACGAGTCACCGCTCAAATACCTGTTCAGACCAGAAGAAATTGAGCTGCTTATTTGTGGAAGCAGGGTGAGATTGGTTGCACATATTTGAAGGCTTAAGGGAGTCTTGCAATTTGCTTCTATCAACCATTGTCCTTCTTGCTTTGACTGTATCCTTTCACAGAACCTAGACTTCCTAGCACTTGAAGAAACAACAGAATATGACGGTGGTTACAACAAAGATTCACGAATCATCAAGTGAGAATTAAGTATTGATGTATTTGGTATTGCTTCTGCTGGATGCGTTTGTATTTCACAACGACTGCTGTGTGTTTATGTGACAGGGAGTTTTGGGAGACATTGCACTCATTCGGTGAGGAGCAGAAGCGCCTCTTCTTGCAGTTCACCACTGGCACTGACAGAGCACCCGTAGGTGGGCTCGGCAAGCTGAAGATGATCATTGCTAAGAATGGACCCGACACAGACAGGTGAGCTGCCTTTAATTATTGCGTTGCTTCTTGGCTCATCCTGTCATGTACCTGTAATTCACAAACACTTTTTTGGGAAGGTACTTTTTTTATTTTTTTTGCAATGCTTGTTAGCATAAGTGTTAAAATCAGTCTGAGTTTGAATTGACTTGATTTCATTCTAACCAGCTTATAAATAGTTAGCTTCTCCACCAGCTAAAGAGCGACTGGAGAGCCGTCACGATCTACCAATACATATGTCAACAACTATGCTATCAATCAAATCTAATAAATTAGAAAATTATTTCATGTTTACTTACTCTTCCAGACGAATTGCTGGTTGTGGCCGATAAAGCCCAGTGAACAGTATAGAAAGCAGTCATCACAGTTGAACAAGTTCTGGAACTGGTTGGGTTTAAAAAGGGTTTAAGTTTTCTGAAACAAAAAGGGCTTTGAGGTTTTTGGTTCTATGTTGTCTTGGTGAAAGGAAAACTGAGCAGCCATGTGATGAATCAATCTCTGTTTGCAGGTTACCAACATCTCACACTTGCTTTAACGTTCTTCTGCTGCCTGAGTACAGCAGCAAGGATAAGCTGAGGGAGAGACTGCTGAAAGCCATCACCTATGCCAAAGGGTTTGGCATGCTCTGAGCCCCAGCTCCAAACACACAGCGAACGGACTCCTTCTCTGAAAGCCCATCAAACCCAGCCCGCCGCCCTTCCTTTACGAGACAAAATCCACAAGGTGACAAAAGACAGAGCAGAGTATGTTTGCAAGAAAAACAGGTCAGTAATAAAAAAGGAGAAACGGTCCTAACAGAGCGCTCGAGTAGTTACACTACTGTGCCTGCATCATCCCATGTCAGTCAGTGTGAGCACAGAGACCTCCTGATCAAAGTACCTACCCCCACATCATGATGTGAATGTGCTGCAGCTTCCCTTTCTTCTTCTTTGGTTTTGTCTTTGTACAGAGAGGATCATTTTCCTTATTATTTATTTTAAGGTTAAGTCGGTTGTTTTTCATGCCTGCCTGTTGTGGAAATTTCCCAACTTGGGGAAGGAGGGAGCTTTAATGTCAAAGTCAACCCATTTACTGAACAAAACCGTAACGTAGCTCTGAACTATTTACAAACGGTTGGCAGAGAGAATCTAGAATTAGAGTAGATTGAAGGCAACTTATTGTACTCTCTGCTGAAACAGAGCTGCCCACTCCATTCACCTATTGTTTCTGCTAAGCCCACGCTTGACCAAGGTAAGCATCTGGGATGTTATTGGGTCCGAAATGGCACATCTTTTGTTTTTGGGGCTTTCCTTGCGTCGGAGGGGGGTTAGACTCAAATCTGTCAGAGCTGTGTAAGTGCACTTAGACATTTTCAGAATGTTTATTTTCTGCCCACAGGTTGCCATGATTGTTTGAAGCATTTTATTTCCATGTCTTCCTGTCGACGATTCTAAATAAAAACAGTATTTATGTATTTGTACGGTGGGAATGGCGGTATCATATTGTGCACGTTTCAGAGGATGTACTCGTGTAGACCAGTCACTGATGATGTCCTCAGATAGGAGTAGAGCTCTTCTTGTGCCAACCTGACTGTCAGTTGGTAGGTGAAAACCCCAGTAAGCACTTTGTGTCGTCTATTTCAGGCTTAGCCTTGTGCAAATAGACGGATCACACTCAGTTTACCTGGAACCTTCACATGTAGATTCAGGAGTGCAGTGTGGACTACAAAATAAAGTGTCTCCAAACCTTCTCATCGTCACTGACAAAGCCTTGGTACCTTGTTATCTTTCTTGCATTAGATTGAAACCTGGTTGTAGTCACGTCTGTTTTTAGAGCGTTTGATTCTCTGTATGTCAGATCTCAGCAGTGTCAGGTGGTGGAAAGTGTGGACAGTGGCCTCTAAGGGTCATTTGTACTTGTGTAGTGCTTTTTGACTCGCAGAGAAACTGTTCAAGTCTCATTCACAAACCAGTTTATAGGCATTTGGACCAGAAATAAGTATTTGTTGCTTATTGTGAACCTAGAATTATGGTTCGCCACAGGAATCCTATAGAGGACCAGTCTGAATGGGAATCATGGTGGCATGGGTCAATACTGTGTAATCTGTGAGATGTAACAGTTTTCCCGTGGCATTGCTGGGGTCCCTACATGGAACCGGTTTGCTAATGGGATCTGAGGTTTTCTGCCAGCTGAAAAAGCACTTAAGGAACCTGTGTGTCTGGAGACTGGAGGCCTGATTTGGGCTTGGATTGAAAACGGGTTTAACCACTGCCCATGGAAACGACTAACAGTAGTTTGTCCTTTGTTGATTAACAACCATTTCAGTCTCAACTGTGAAATCAACCCCCCACAGAACAGGCAGATGTTTTCTTCATTTTTTAATTGTTAGACTAACTCAAGATGTTCTTGCACGGAACTAAGTCACTGCTTAATTTTTTTAACAAGCTAGGTTTTTGTAAATTTGACACTGATTCATTTTAACTAAATGTCACATCAGCAGAGTGAACAGGCCAAACACCATGAGTCATCAGACGACCAGACAGACTTTAAAGCAATCTACAGTTTAACCAAATTATCCGAGCCACAGACGGCTAAACGTTGCTTGTGTTTGTTGCATTGTGCTCATACTGGAGTTAATATGGTAGCTCACTGTGTTTCACCCATCGCTGACCCTATACATCACACCCAACCATTTGAGCTGCATTTATAGAGAGCCTGAATAACAGGCTGGACATCTTAAATCCACCAAATACTTGTTGATTGCCACTGCGTATGTAAAAGGGTGATGAGTGATGTGCTCCTCTAACAGATAAACACTGTAGCAACTTAAAACAAACATGTCTGTCCTCTGGCACTTACTCTCACTTCCAGACAAGCAGTGGAGATAATCTGGAAAAACTGTAGATAAAAACCCTTCAGACTTCAGATTAGATATGAGCTTCCAACTACATCTCAGTTCTTCATCATATAAGGCCTGTTCAGGTGATATGTGTTTGTAGTTTAATGGCTGGAAAACTGTGACGTCCATCTCTGTTCAGATGGCTTCTGACCTTAAATGTGAATGCCCTTTGTGTGATATCTAAAGTTGTTCTAGATTAACATTAAGGACCACGAAATGGATGTGAAGAGGTCAGAGGTCACGAACCACATCCCGACAACTTTTCAGACTCTTATAACCTGAACCAGCATCTTTCTCTGATGAAAACCAATAGATGTTGATGAAAGCTCCTCAAAACTGTGGCCACGTTATTTAAGAAGCGATTTCTTTGACCTGAACTAGAACATACAGAATATAGCAGAGCAGACCTCAACGGGGCAGAGTAGAGGAGGTTTCCTGGTAGGTGTTGGGTCAGACCACCAACAAAATGCAGTACAGCAGTAACAACCCCGAGCCATTCTTTACGTCCCACTGCTCATATTTTCACTCAGACCTGGGCAAAATGATGTTGGGGTCAACCCTAACTGGCTGTTTTAGTCTCATGGGAGGGACTTTGTCTAGAACTTCCATGCACTCCTCATATTAACCAAACACTGGACTGTGTTGTGGAGTCACTACAGTATACAGTGCGTTTGTGATTAACATTAACATTGTTATACTGCAGTAAAGCTCAAACGTGTGGAAGGTTGACGCAAAGGTACAGCTGTGTTTGAGCCCCTGTTTAGTTTCACCTGTTTAACTTTAATTTGTACCTCTTGTTTTTCTAATGCTAAACATGCTGCTCACCTGAACATGTGAAAGGGCTCTAGAGCCTGGCGAAGGTGAAAGGTCAACCCGATCTTGGAAAGGGAAGTAGTTTTCATAAATGGGTTTTTGACTCGACAGTTCCATTCTCAAATATACAATCTGATGAATCAAGTGTTGTGAAAACATGCTAAATAAAGATGACTGCTTTTTTCCAACGCACCGTCTGATAGTCCTCATTTAATTCCACTCAATGTCACATGCTCAACAATTACTTTTCACTATTTGCAGGTTTAATCACTGATATAAACTAATTAAATGGAGATGTATCTGTTCTGAGTGGACCACCCGTCCCCAGGTTTGAATCCACTCCACCTTTACCAACCGCTGTCACAGTGTTTCTCTTTAGTCTCCAGTGTATAATTGTATGTAATAAATATTTGTTAATCTGGTGAAACTAACAACTGTCGTTCGGGTGAGTAAGTCTGACAGTCAGAGTATTCTAGACCAGTAGCTTTGCGTCCCAGCTGTTTCGATACTGTCTTTGTGGGGATGATCAGCCTTCAAGGCAACCTCTATGGGAGCAGTGTCTTTGAGAAGCATGGACCAACCTTCAGCCTGGCAGTGCCAGGTCTAGCACCACTACTCATCTACTCTGAGGGTTCGGACCTGATTCGACATATTCGTGAGCCGCTGCTTGAGTTTCCGCTGGCAGGATTCATAGTTGTTTGTCAGCTTTGTCAGTTTGGCTGCCATGATCTCGTACTTGGCTTCAATCTGGTTAACTTTGTCCTCCAAGTCTTTGGCATCAACGGCAGCAACCAGTGACTCGTCTATGAGGTTATCCTTCATCAGGATGGCCCTTCCCTTCTCCTCCAGCGCATACTTAGCATCAGGATACTCAGTGAGAGCCTCCATCAGATCGTCTTTGGACAGCGCGAACAGATCTGAGTAGCCCACACTGCGGATGTTGGCTGTTCTTCGATTTCCTGCCTTACTGCCTTTGATGCCAAGGATGCTGATCTCTCCAAAGTATGCCCCGTCACTGAGGACGACAAACTGGGTGATCCCATCATCTGCCACAACAGCCAGCTTTCCTTCTTTTATAATGTACATTTCCTTGCCAATGTCTCCCTTCTTACAGATGTAGTCACCAGGACTGAAAACCTGAGGCTGGAGCTTAAGCACCAACTCGACCAGCAAACCTGCCTCACAGTCCTGAAAGATGCGCACCTTACTGAGGGTCTCCAGATGCACATTGATGGCGATCTCCGCCTTCAGCTTGTCCGGCAGGTTCCTCAGCACCTGCCGCTCATCGCAGGTTTTCTCCTCTGTCCACAGGTAGTCAAACCACTTCACCACCCTCGTCTCCAGGTCTTTACTGACCTTCCGGAACTGCATGTACTGTTTGATTGAGTCAATCTTGGCCTGGAACTCTACTCGTGCAGCACTCATGTTGGAAATCATGGCACCCACGTTACCAACGATGGTAGCAAAGATCAGAACCCCAGTTAGGAAGTCCGCTACCACGAAGAAGTATTCGACGTCTCGGACCGGTGGTGGCGTCTCGCCAATAGTGGTCAGGGTGAGAGTAGACCAGTAAAAGCAGTAGATGTATTGTCTTGCGAGTTGATCGAATCCAGGCTTCTTCATGGATGGATAGACCCAGGTGTCTGAGCCAAAGCCCAACGATTTGGAGATGGCGAAAAAAAGGCAGGCATTCCAGTGGATGATGATGATAATGTAAAGTACAAGATTAGCAATTCGGAAGATGTTGGGGAAGTTGGTTCGCGTTTCCGTCCGGTCAAAGAACTCAAACAGCCGAGCTAACCTGAAGAGGCGGTTGAACCTCCACTCTGGGTTGTTGATGCCGACGTACAGGAATACAATGTCAGTGGGGAGCATTGAGAGGACGTCTAATTTGAACTGGGGTGTCTTCATGTACTTCTCTTTCAGGATCTTTGCATCCCTTACAAGAAGTCCTTGCTCCAGAAAACCTGCAGCATAAAAGAAGATGATGAACATAATCATATGTTCACCCCTCACCTTTCACCATATTTTCCCATCACTGACCTGTTCTTGCTCTGACAAAGGTGTCAATGAAATAGAGTAAATCTGACGTGTAGTCCAAAACCAACCACGTTATTGTATTAACGTCCTGCAGCTGGTTGAAGCAAGACCTACGGGGAACAAAAATGTGACCAACAACCAGGAAACAACAAAAACGTTAAGCACAACTACAACACGTCACACATTCAGACCTGGCAACGAGGAACATCAGGTTGTAGAACACTGGGATGGCTATTGTGCACAGCCAGTAGTAGTACATGTCTGTGGCAGGGTCCATGATCCAGACTTCCTTTCTGAATGAGTGGAGGTGGAGAAACACAGTCTCAGCTCAGAATTATCTTTTGGATGTAGTCAAGCAAAACAGTTACTGGTACTTACGGCTCCTCCTTCTTTTCATCCTTCTTGTCGTCTTTCTTCTCGTCTTTCTTTTCGTCTTTCTTCTCGTCTTTCTTCTCGTCCTTCTTCTCATCCTTCTTGTCGTCTTTCTTTTCGTCTTTCTTCTCGTCTTTCTTCTCGTCCTTCTTCTCATCCTTCTTCTCCTCCTTCTTCTCCTCCTTGTCGTCCTTCTTCTCGACCTTTCCTTCGTCTTTCTTTTCCTCCTTCTTCTCGTCTTTTTTGCTGTAAATGTTCATGAGGGGAAAGGGTTTAATCTTGTTGCCCTGCAGAACTGTGAGAGAGTCTGCAGAGGGCGCCAAAGATTATCCTATATCATACTGCAGGCGTTGCAACATGAAGCAGTCCCAGAGCTCTGAGCACTGCATCATCTCTGACCTCAGCAGGAGCATAATGTACGAGAGGTTTCTGAACCATCATGATCAAACTAGAAGGAATATTTTCTGCCTTTAAGAGGCCAAACTAACAATTGTTGTTTTGCAGGGTTAGTGACTCTTTCTATTCATCAGAGCATTTCTTTAGGTGTCATCCTAAGAACAACTGATAACGTATTGTATGTATTTAGCAGGAAACCATATGTGTTTGAAGTGGGTTTCATTTGTTGTAATTCAGTTCAAGCAGTCGCTGAATGAAAGCATCTGTGTTCTCACTCTGCTTTATGTTGCTGAATGGGGTACTGGTTATACACCAGCACAACACAACTGCTGCTCTCAGTCATTATTGTAATAATTGTTAATATAGACGATAACTGTCACAAATAGAAGAATGTGAAGTATGAAATGTGTTTTGCTGAAGGGCTGAGCAGATGGTAGCAGTAGCTTAATGACAACAACACTGCAGAACAGGCCTGTGTGATCTTACCCGTCATTGTTGTTGCAGTTGTTCGTGTTGTGTGCAGCCAGGAGCCACTGAGCGTCACTGAAAGACAAACCACGTCGGTTCCTGTCACCGATTTCTGGACAGAACCCATCATAACCCGAGGAGGAGCATTTTATTAAGTGTGTGCAGCTCACCTTCCTCTGCGCCTCATGCTGTCCTCCGTCCTTTGCCGCCTGAGGCTGGACTCTGCAGGGCCAACACTGCTCCGTCCAAACCTAAGCGTCTGGAACATCCTGGAGAAGATGGGAATAAAACACGGACTTAACGCCTGTAAATGACCAATGAACCAGATGTTCACTATGTGTGAGTGGGACTGAAGTGTGTTATTGTGACTCACCTGGACAGGAGTCCTGTCCCCAACAGGGATGTCTGGTCCTCTATGTCCATCGTCTTGGGGACAAGGAACGAGGCAGATTAATGAGGTGCTGAGGAAAGACAAGGATGATTTGGTGATTTTGTTATTTTATGCTCAAATGTCCTGCCTGGTCATTTGTATCTCACATTTGATGGTGAAAAAACTTTTCATTGTCTATAGCAAATGTTGAATTTCAACTAACTTCATTTCAGAACAAATACTAAATGAGAAGCACTGATGATAAAAGATAAAAAACATCAGGGCATCAGTGGAGCTGGAACCCAGGTTGTGCTTACAGATCCTGAGTAGAGAAGTAAACTCATAACTGCTTCTCTTTGATGTGAGTTCAGCACATTACTTAAAATTCATGTTTCTACTTCACTTGCTTGTAATTTTCTAATATATATATATATATATAAATAGTCAACCATTTGATAATATTACTAGTGAATAAAGTTTTAAATAAACTGCAGTGAGTGAAAGTATTTGCTTTTAGGGTTAGTATGTATTTATCCTCCACGGGTGGATTCACTGTGGCTCCTCTTTAGAAACTCAAATCCTTCTCTCCCAGATTAAATACGCTAAAATTAGATTTTCAGCTTTGACTTGTTGAGCTCACATCAGTGCTTTTCATACAGTCACAGTCTAACGTTAGCAAACAGTCAGTCTCTACTGTGTAAACATGTTTTACCTGAGTGTGAGGTCTGATCACAAGCGATGCAAACACTGAGGAGAAGTCGGAGACGGCTCTAGATGAATCCCGTCGTTTGTTCTTCCTCCATCGCGTCAAACCTGAGCTGCATGCGTGGATCCAACTGAGACGTAGTTCATATCTGTCATTTAATGCAGGAGCAAACACAGCTTGTGATTTTCAGTTTACACTCGCTGTTTATCCTGCAGCACCTCCCAGCAGGGGGTGACGGGAGGAGAGGGAGGGAGGGAGGGAGGGAGGTGCAGCGACAACATGACAAAAATCACATTATCAGCCAGGAAGGAGATGAAATCATATTTATTACAACTCAACAATAACATTAGTTCCTGTTATGTACAAGTAAGTTTGTTAAACTACTATTTAAGTAGTGTTTCTGTTAAATTGACTCAAACAATGTAATGAGCCAAAAGAAAGTGAATCAAAGTGACAGTAATTCATGTTTTGATCCTAACAAACAGGCCACTTATTGTACATATCAGTTTAAAAACAACAAATTACTGCAGAACCAGTCTTTTACTGTGTCTTAGTGCAAAGATCTGTCTTTATTTATATCCCTTCCAGTCTGAGTAAATCCTCTTAGAGTGTGTGCAGCTAAAGATGAGACATCAGACTCCACCTGCAGCTCTCACTCATGAGCCGCCTCAGATAATCTCAGCCTGCCTCCACCAGTGTGGTTTTCATGATATTTGTCTATTTTAGGACCGGTTCAGTCAGTCGGAAGAGCTACAACATCTGTGCAGCTGTGCAGGGTTGATCGATATGTAGTGTGCGTTGGTAAAATGGACAGTATATGTTGAAAAATGTCCTTTTTCTTGGGTTTAGTTGAGCTGCTGCTTTAAATAACATGTAATTACTTTCTGAAGAAACCAAATTTTCCCACAAACAGAAAATGACTTTAAAATAATTCATACAACTAAACTAGAAAGACGTTAAGTCATGTTGCTGAGTCATGAATCACGAGTGTAACTGTTGCTTCTCACTCCCACCACCATCATACATCATGTACTTGATGAGTATATGAGGTTTTCAGGACGAGCGTTGGCTGCTGGGGTTGGGCTGCAGCCACACAGCTGAGCAAGATTAGCTGTTGTAAATGAGATTAGAGTTAATCTGTTGATACGTCTGAGAAGAAGTGATGGCATCACACATATCGATGAGGACATGGATCCTAGTGAACTGCCTGTTTTCTCAGTGTTGAGGAGCTTCATTTTGTCTGTGGCGACTGCTGCTGCAGTATGTGTTGTTCAGCCATTAATGATTTCTGGTCCCGTGTGCATTTAGACCTGCTGAGCTCTGCTTGATTCATCTTGTTGTCTTTAATGTCTCCCACGATGCACTGCTCACTGAACAGGACATCTTTAACGGGGAAGTTAATTACAGTCGTTTCGTAAACACAGAGAGCAAAACTCAACTTCTGAACGTAATTATGCACGTTTTGTTTTGTTTTGTTGGCTTCATCTGGTGGCTAATTAATTAAGCGAGGGGAACCTTTGCCACCTCTGGCTACTCAGCAGCTCACCAGCAAGTGGTTCCTCCTGCCACACTGCCTTTGTTGCAGAACCTTCAGTGTGAGGAGAACTGATCAAAGTGGAGTTTGAAATTAGTCACAATTATTAGAAATTTATGATTATATATTAAGTTACAAAATGAGATTATGTGCTTTCATTTCATAGCAGACTGTAAAACTCCACGTTTTCTGGCAAGCAATATTTTTGAGTGTGTGTCCCAAAACTTGAAGATCCACCCCTGCATCTTATATGTAGCTACCAATATATAGGATGCGGCTGATGTGTGAAAGTCCAGGGAATAAATCAGGTTCAGTCTCAGTAGATCAAATTGTGGCTTCTCTGCTGTGAACAGCTCCCAGAGCTGCTGATGTGTTAACGAGCTGTTGACAGCTGCCACTGATCTGACTCCAATTAAATTCATCACAGCATCAGGACCAGCTCTCTCTGCCGTCCCACAGGAGCAGCACGTCATCATCTAGAACCCTCCAGCGTCCTCTGCTGCCTCCGCAGATTCTGGGTCAGTTCAGTTCATGGTGCATTTGGGGATCACCCTGAGCTTGGGAATTCAAAAACTCATTTACTCAAGGTGATGCTGTAAAACACTATGTGTGAAGATTGAAGGAAAACTGGGACAGTTTATATTAATAATGGTTCAGCAGGGATTATTAATGCAGATTTTAGAAGAGTGATTAATGATTTTTTTTAAACCCTCCCTCTTTTATTTGTTAATTATCTGCAATAAACACACAAACACATATGAGGTAATAGTCAACAATGAGTTAAGAGGTAAGAAGATGTTTGATGCAGCAGTGCTGCCCCCTTGTGTGGTGTGTGTGGTGTGTGTGTGTGTGTAGGGGGGGGGGGGGTGTATGTGCATGTGTGTGCACATGTGCGCGCGTTGTGCGTGATAAACTTCTCTTCTCTCCCTGGATGATTTATGGTTTAGGGTGTTGTACTGGTGTATTTTTAGCTCTGCTCCAATCACGGGCAGACCTAGGGTGTACATCTGGAGGGTGTGCTGGGTCTCATAGAACAGGATGCCAGTGAATGCATCGTGTTACTTTCAAAGACGTGGTTACCTGAGCTGAATGCATCAATGCCCCTTCAGTACTATCCCAGATGCTGGGAATCTGTGTGGCTGTGATCAAGGTGATCCTGAGAAGACAGGAGGCCTCACCAAAGCTAAAAACACGCAAACCTGCCTTCACAAAGACGGAGAGGATGAATTACCCATCACAGCTCACTGAGGCATCAGGTTCCCAGGGGGTCAGAGGTGGTGGCGGTGAGATGAAGTCATCCCTCGTGTCCTCCTTAACCGTGTTTTTCAGGATTCAGCGGAGACACTGTGTCCTGACAGTGTGATGGTATCTCTCTGCTCCATTACTGTTATCTGAGGTCCTGCACACAGACTGACTGTGTCCAGCTCTCTATCTTCCTCTCTACCTGCAATCTCTATGTGAACAGTTGGACTCCAACGCTAAACCATTCATCATCTTGTCAAATAAAACTAACGAGGCAAATAAAGGACCCTTCTTGGCTGGCGCTTCTGGACCCACTTGTTCTTGGTGATCTAATAGCAGCTGTCCACTGATGCATGACACAACTGATCCAGCTCCTTCGCCCCCGTCTGCGTAACAGGACAAATCACCCTGCTCCTCTGCCAACAACAGTTCATCCATTCATCTCTCAGGTTTGGAGGCTGAAGGGTTAAAGTTCATCTGAACACAGCCACCTACATTCATTATTTCCCCCGCTGACCCCTGGGTGACCAGTATACAGGGCTGCTTCTAGACAGACATTGTGTCACTTGGCTCAGATACAATGTCACGTTGGCCAGTGCAGCTGCATCACTGCTGCGCTTTGTGTCCTGATCCTGAAGCCCCTTTGCAGTCCCAGCCTTCATTCCTGCACCCTGTCTGTTTCCTGTCCCTGCAAGGAGGGGTCCCACAGGGCGGTGACTCAACAGACCCCAATGAAGCAGAAGCTTTGGCCAGATAGACTGAGGTCGGGCCGGAACTGTCTGGATCATTGTGGTGTAGAAGGAGCTGAAATGGAACGGAGCAATTTTAAACCTCAGCCTTCAGAACCACCCTTATATCCCCCAGGAGCAGCTGGGATTATCTTCCTCAGCCTTGTGCATCTGCCCTGTAAATCTGGATAAATGCCAGTTGAGGACAAGATGAATGTATGGACGCCTGCCACAGTGTTTCCCAACAGACCCATCAGCCAAAGTCTGATTAACACGGTGAAGTACAAATCGATGCCTTGTTAAAAGACTGCTGGACTGAGGTGAAGGCAGTAGGTCAGTATTAGGTTCTTTGGATCAGGACAGTTTCGAGGTAAATGGTATGAATGGCTGGTGGGGATGGAGACACATCATTTCCCTAAAGACGGGCATAAAACACAAGCACAGCTTAGTGACTCAATTAGTTCATTAAATTTGCAAATCTCTGTAAGTGGTCTTTCAAACAGAGTCTACGTAGCCTCCCATGATCACTGGAGTGTTACTGGTGCGATAGCGTGTCTGACTCACCTCAGTGTTCTCCAGGTGATTTTATGCTACTTACGCCACTGATGACTCCAGCAGCTCCAGGGAAATCAAGCATTCAAATAAAAGCAGCGTCTTTGTCACTGGGTTCATGTTGAGTCAAATAAGTGACTCTGTGTAGCCTCTGTTTGATCAGAGCTTGGTTTATATATTTGAACCGTGCGCTGTAACAAACACAAACCAGCTGCAACTTCCATCATAAAAACTAATCTTTTCATGGTCTTGGTTTCTGTGGGCAGCATGTGTTCTGCACGTTGATGGAGGAGGACGTGTATCGTTCCAGTCTTTGTATAATGAGCTCAGCGTTGTTACTTCCCAGCTCTCCCACATTTCAGTGGAGAAAGGAGTGTCAGGACACTTAATCAGTTGCTTCTAGTCCCAATCATCAAAAGTGCGTTTCTTGCTGTGAGATGATTGGATAAATATTTCTGTCTTAGTTCAGATTCAAGATCTTATGTTTTCTGTGCATGTTTTTCAGACTTAAAAGTTTTCACATCGTCAGTCACACACAACCTTCTTGTGATGACTTGTCTCGACTCAGAGAGTTTTGGGTCCAAACTTGCTTCAGACTAGGCCACAAGCCTAACGAAGCTCAAGCAGAGGTGAACCCAAATCTGATCAGCTTCATGTCAGGTTCAGGTTCAGCTCATCTCCATTTTGTTTTTTGAACCGGTTTTAATTTTGTACCTGTTAGAGGGCAGGAGCTGTTATACTCATCTGAACATGCCACAGATGCTGAATCCAAAGAACTAAAGGGAAGAAGCAGTGTATTGTACTGTATCTCTGATAGGCCTATAGCAGCAAGCAATTCTATTGTTACTAGTTTTATGTGCACAGAATCACATTATTAATGAAAACTGAGTTATTATTTATTTGATTCTCGGTCAGCTTACAATAGGCTCTGGCCAAACCTAACATGGAAGAAAGAATGAACCCCAGAGGCACAGAGAAAGGTCCAGTATGACTTTATTAGTTTCTGTTTTTGATTAAATGCTAACAGGGATGAACTGATGAACGGCTGACTCACGTTAAAGTCGAGTGATTAACATCAACATGAGATCCTACTCAATATTAAAGCCAGCATCGTTGGTCATCTTAAGCGTTAAGTTCTGAAAGAACTCGTCTTTTTTGAAATGCAGGAACATGAGGTCACTGTGGAAATGAAACAGCTGGTTACCTGTTCACTCTACAAATAACTACATTCATGGCAAACCACAAATTAAGCCGTTGTGAGAAGGTTGCAAGGTGGGCCACTGACTTTAGCACATGATCGTAACAAGTACTGCATTGTTTCCGATAGACTCTCTTCACTCGTCACTTTGGTTTTGCATTTATACATTACAATATTCTGCAAAGAAACAAAATGTACAACTGCATAAATATAAAATTCTTCCACCATGTTTAATGGCTGAAACATTCAGAAACGTATGCACAAGGCTGTGATGAATCCAGTAAAAACAAAAAGGATTTAAAAACTCAAGTTAGCACCGTCGCCCTTGCAGCAGGCCAGAGTGTCTAACAGGCTGGACACAACTCTACATTCAAGGCAAAAAATAAATCAAAAGGCAAAAGGTGTGAAACCAAGTAATACAAACAAAGTAATAAAACCCCTTCACACATGATTTAATAAAGCACAATAAGAATAAAGGCAAAGTAAAAAGAGTCTCCAGTGATCAGATGTAAAAGACAAATAAAAAAGAGGAAAGAAGTTTCCTGGAGTGCAGCCTTTTCCTTAAACAGACCAAGAGTGTACCATATCAACCGGTTGCATTCAGTAAATGGTCGTGTGCGTGTTGTCTGACACTCACACATCTAATTGTGTTGCTAAAGCTTGCTCTCAGAAGAAAAACGAGAAGAAGGACCAGAAGGACACTCCACAACTAGTGGAACCATACAAGGCAGCAATATGCAGAGGGGACAAACGCGTCTCGCTACGCGCCAAGAGATGGAATTACACTTGAACGTCATCAATGAACAATGTCCCATGGCTTGTGGAAAAGTCTCATTTACGGCAGAATAAATACTTTAGGCCTATTGCTAGTCATTCCCTAAATTACAATCTAGACAGGTGGAGAAGCAAGAGATGAAAGATTACACGTCGGTCCCCTATCTGGTCTATTTTTTCATCATTCATTCATTCACTCAAGACTAATGTCGATTGACTGACCGCTACAGTTTAACCCCCCTCGC
The DNA here is from genome assembly GCA_030770545.1 of Macropodus opercularis. Taxonomy (NCBI): domain Eukaryota; kingdom Metazoa; phylum Chordata; class Actinopteri; order Anabantiformes; family Osphronemidae; genus Macropodus; species Macropodus opercularis. The sequence goes on along the minus strand of CM061090.1, from coordinate 5,634,787 downwards.
TTATCATCTCCTACGTTAGGTTGGGATTTAGTTAAGAGCAAAAGAGGAGGATGGGAAAGGGGCAATCAGGTGAAAGTGCTATGGTCCTGATGTCGGTCATAAATTGTTAACCTGGATCTTGATGTCAAAGCGTCCTTGGTAGCGGTCCTTGTCGCTGTAGTCAATGTTGTCTCCATACACCTTGCACTCGATGCGCAGTTCAGTGTTCATGGTCAGGTTGGTGAAGTGCAGCGCCACCAGCGGCTGCAGGTACTGAGGGTGCAGCAGCTTGCCGTAGTACGGGTAATACTGCAGGGGGAAGCCGCCGCCGATGCCGTAGTACTTAATTTCCCCTATTTTACCAGCATCCTCCTCTTTCTGAAAGCAACACATACACATGGGCTCAACAATGACACATTCAAAAACAAGTATAGAAAATTAAAACATTTTTATTAAAGATCTACGAAAGGTGCATACCTTGTTTGTGCAATACAGAGGGATGACGTTAGGCTGGACCTTGGGTTGAGCCTCTTCGGGGATGCTTTCATTGGAACTAGGAGGCTGCACAAAGAACAGAAAGTTGAAAATTCAGTTCAAGTCCCAAAATACTTCAATATGCGCCCGTAAACACAGCCTGGCCTTCAAGGCCTACCACCTTCACATACTGCGACCTGATCACAGGGCAGAGGTCTGACCTTATGTCTGGATCAGGTAACAGGCCTGGGCATGAGATTGCACTGTAACAGAGAGGAGCCATCCTCCGCTGGCAGTGAGGCAAAGGTCCAGCCAGTGTCTAGTTTAACATTAGCTCAGTCCTTGCATCATTAACTACATGCACTCATCAGTTGGAGTTGTAGCTAAGGATTTGGCAGCAGCTCAACTTCCTGAAGCAGCTGTACATATTTTTCCCTAAACAGGGCTTTCACATTTACCTTTGGACGGAAGTTGACAATCCTGTTGAGCTTTACAATGAGGCAGGGCTTTCCCTCACTGAAGCCGAACTCGCGATCCTCGATGCCGGAGCACGGTCCCAGTAGGGCCTTGGGGAAACGGCAGGCCTTCCTAACGCCCACGTCACTCTCCAGGTCGCCGCGGTTCTTGTACTCCGCCGGGTCAACTGCAGTTGAAGGAAAGGGTAAACTTGGGTTAGGACTCATGGTGTCTCATCATGATGAGTTTTCAATCAGGTCAGCAGTGAAGTTACCTCCACAGTCCTCAAACTTCATCTGGTCCCTCTGTTGATCGTCATCATACATGGCCAGGAAGTCCCTCACAACCTTGACGTAAGGCAGGTAGGTCTCTACATCGTTGATATTGAAGGTCACTTCAGCCTTGTCTGATCGTGGTGTGTGTGTGAGGCCTGCAGAGAAATATATATATATCTGTAATATGGCTTCAGATTTGCCCAATAAAGGAAATCAAATATTTTGATGAGAGAGAATAAAAGAAGTCATGAAAATAAAATCTGCTTGTTGAATCAGCAGAAAAATGCCCGTTAGTTCAGATATCAGGCTTACTGTGATACATTCAGGAACTCAGAGTCTGCTGCAAATGCACGTTTTTGCACATTTCAGCAGATTTGAACAACATGATATCAGTGTATCAGCATCTAGATTCAGGTACTGTTTCCTCCTGGTGCTGGTCTTTGTGCTAACACAGGCTAAAGCACAGCCGGAGCATCTGTTTCAGAACTGGACTCTGATTAAATGGATAGCTCTTGTGTGAATCTGGGTGAGGGAACTAAGGAGTGCTTTATGAAATCTTTTACTGTGTTTCGCACATGCTCAGATTGGCCTGCTAAACTCCAGCTGGCCTCCCTCACCATGGAAACCAGGCCGTGCTGTGTACACAGGGGAGGCTGAGCTGCGACCATCGTGTCCAGATATATTAAGAGTTTGTTTCCAAAACAATAAGCAGCCATGTTACCTAAGGCCTGAGTGACCTATTGTACCAACACAAGTGTTTCCCAAAGAAGCTGCTGCAGGAGTCGGAACACACAACACTTGAACTGCTCTTATCAGTCTGTATGTTTCTATATAATCAGTGAGTCTACATCTGGACTCCAGGTGACAACAATGTTTTTAGCACCATATATATTAAAATATGTATTGTTCTATATGTGTACTACATATATAGCCACACTGAATAACTAGTTCAGCAGCGACCCCTTGTGTCATTGGGTTCAGTTCTCACTAGGTGAGAAGATCACCTGGACTAAATACTCAGACTGATGTTTAGCTGTGAGTCAGAGAAGTAGCCCCTTGAAACATTTAGTGGCTTTTGATTGAATACCATGATCTTCATCAACCTTGTGGTGAGTGTCTGGATGTTTCCAGAGTTCAGTTCTCCACACTCCCAGGTGTTACCACTTACCAGGGGGTGCTACTCTGTCCTGCCAGGTGGGCTTGTAGTTGCTCAGGGTGAGCAGCATGGCCTGGATGGTGCCGATGAAGATGGCTGCCAGGCAGCCATAGAAGATGACGTAGAATAGTATAATTTTGGCTGTAGGAGGGAAAAAAAAGAACTTAGTGGTGAAAATCACTTTTAATATGTCTGCATCTGTAGGAAAAACAACCAGCTTGACAGCACAAAGGCAGAACCGTACCCCATCAACCAGGCTAAGTTTAGATGTGCTCACTACACGGATCATTAGTTTTGACTGTGTGGAGGTGTTGGGGTAAAACGGATTGTCAACTCCATGAGGGGTACTCTGTTATTATTGAGCAACACTATGACAACTGATAACCGTTTCGCAATTGTGTAGCAACACTGTCTATAAAAAGGTTGTCATCACGCTGGACCTTTGCAATCGCGTTTTATCGCAGTTCAACATCAGAAATTGCCAAAACAAATAAGCCGCCTCAGTATTCGCCTCCTTTGATTTAGTGGTCAGTTACAAAACATAAATAAAGCATGTCATAAAAGCTGGACACCACCTGTATGTAATTAAGGTGTGGACAGGTGCTTCATTATTAAATACAAGCTTAATTCAATCCCATGGTGCAGAGGAAAAGCAAACGAGGGCAGCGCACACGTTCGTCTGCCGAGCAGCTGCAGGACTGCGTGGTGGAGGGAGACCAATCACGGCTCACATGACAGCTCAGCTGCCAGAAGCTGTCGAGGATGTGCAGAAAACGCTCGAACTTTTTTTTTTTTTTTTAATTCTGCATCAGAGGAAGTAGCATCTGCAGCATGAAGTGTGTGGATGCTGCTGTGAGGGTGGAGAAAGCCTGAAACCTGATCCTGTACGTGGAGCAGCCTCCTTTACAGTCCTTCCACATTAAGGAGCCACAAAGCCGACATTCATAATAAAACAAGGGGCAGCTTTGTCTGCACAGGTTTACTGCAATTCGACTGTTTATCCTGTGAACACAGGGAGCGCTCGCCCTGATCAATTTTTACACCCCGACGGAGGTTTAAAGTTCCATTATCTGCTGCTGCCAGGCAATAAACACAGCACAGAAAAAGTTAACCTTGGAGCCGACGTCGCTGCTGCTGCAGGAGGCAACGTCAGAGCAGCACAAACCCATTATTACGCGATGTTTTACTGGATGCAAGGACGAATAATAGCTCATCCCTTTAATCCCGACGCCCATGGGGACCTATAGCGCCTTATCTCCACAGGACAATTTACAATCCACTAAACTCTAATAAATTATTAAAAAGAAGATCCGTTTGGTTAAGGTGCTTGGATCACGGTTTCCTGCACAGCTCAGTGTGTGGCGCCCTTCCCAAATGCAGCAGCATTTTTTGGATGACCTCAAACGGACAAATACGACCCCACACCCTCCCTCTCCTCCTCTGAGCCGCCTGCACCAAGTCAGTGTCAGCTGGAGCTTCTGCAGCAGCCACAGCTGTGCAGCTCCTGGTCCAGCTGCTCCCGGTCGGGAGTTCTGACCTGAGCCCAGCGGACCCGGTGTCACTGGGTCCAGTCTTACCCCAGGTGCGAGTGTGTGGAGGGCAGAGAGCTGCGCGACATTGAGGAGGAGCCACAAGGACGAAGGGGCTGCTGCTCTGGGCGAAGAGCAGGAGCCACGAACAAGTAAATGAGTCGTGTTGGTCGGTAGATTACAGCGACACCCGATCAGGGAACCCGACGCGGATCAATAGTCCTTTCTCCTGTTCCGTGGCAGGCCGCCTCACCTTGAGTCACCTTGGACTGTGATGCATTTTTAACCCCTTGATTGACATTTTCCCCCTAAAAACTACTCAACTTCAAACCCCCAACACACAGACCGGGGTCCAATCAGCAGCTGGCTCTGCAGCGTCTACGCTGCCTGAATCAGCAACACGAGCTTTAAATTCCAGCACACGAACCCACACAGACACTCGAACCCGTTACACCAACTACTAGCGACTTTTATAGAGTCACACAAATCGCCTCAAACTTTCCAGATAGTCGCGTTAAGGTCCCATGACGCAACAATCGCCGGGGTTGCCGGACTGTCCGCGAATGCAGCAAAGTCAAATCAAACAGGTGGTGGGTGAGGAGCACGAGGCGACCACGGACAGCCGGCGGTGAGCAGCCATACTTACACCAGCTGCCGCCGGTTCGACCCAGCAGCTCTCCCTTCTCCGAATTCCACAGGAACTTCTTCCAGCCCCCGTCGTCTTTATTTGAAGGCATTTTTATTGTTGTTAATTTACTTCCCGTCCAAAAGTTCCCGTCGCCGTTGGTCCGCGGACTCCTTCAGTGTGGTAGCCAAGTCCCGCAGCTGTCGCAGAGGCACCCGGTTGCCTTTGCCGGAATGGTCACAATATAACCGGTCGATCGTCCTCGGCTCCGCCCGGAGCTCTCCGTAAAAATCACCTAGTGGGAGGGCGGAGCGGCAGCAGCCAATGAGGGAGCGCGGAAGGCCTTGCGTCGGTCTGACGTCAGCAAGACGGACAGGACAGCGCTATACATAACCTGGCTGAGCTCTGCAGATCTGTGTAGGCAGGAAGTTAGTCATTGTCTGCTGCTTGCGGGGAATGGGTTCACTTTATAGGGTAGCTTTCAAAAGTGTGGTGAGGCTACACACCTAAATATGCAAACAGCTGTGTTTGTAAACAAATGAAGTATCAATAGGGCCTAATGTACCACTGTGGCCCTATTTCTTCTATTATCACCACCTGAATTATCCCATTGCTGCTACACAAAGCAATGTAATGCAAAGACAAGACCTTTCATTTCAATAAATCAGTAGTGCAGGAGTTCATACTTGGGGTTTTGGTGATATCTTGTGTCTTATTATTGTTTCTTTTGTGTATCTTGTTTTTTGTTTTTGTGTCTTTTCAGTGATATCTGTCTTTTTATGGTCATTGCGTGTGACGTTTTGGTCGGTTTTGTCTTTCAACTGAGCTCTGTCACTTTTAAACCAGAAATATAAACAGTTAATGGAGTAATTCATCATCATGAACGTGCAGGTCTACTTAGCCGCTTTGTCTAACTGACCTGTTAAATTAGTTGAGTTTAGATAAATAACAACCTGGGCCTGAAATGCACAGCCGTTGACACACGCTCAAAGATCACACCCTTATTATTGACACCCTCTACTCTGACACCTCCAGCCCAGCGATCCATCAGTGACACCAGCCTGGGATAATCCAGGATAAATCTCCCTGATTTGTAAAGTTTCACAGATCACAGATGTTTCCCGTGAAACTGATGTGAAATGCAGTTTTGTTTGTTTTTAGTCTGAGATCTACTATTCAGCATGATGGGTCAGGCTAAGTCACTGCATGCCAACAATTACAACAAGTCACACGCAGATTGCCAGATTACAGTTCACCAACCTACAATTCTGAATGAAGTCGTTTTCTCTAAAACAGTCATTATGGCATAAACAATGAAATCATTTCATCCCCTTCACTACCAGGACGGAGTTTGTATATCTGAAGCCTGCGTGGCTCACACTAGTATCTGTTCCCACTCGGTGGGTGTCCTGTGTTGTTATGTGCCGTGGACCCCTCCTCACATGCCCCCCCTCCAACAGAAGGATAATAAGCTCTCGTTACAGCAATGCCAAATATACACATAGTTAAAACCTGTAACTATATCCTGCCTCGAACAGCCTACAATCCGCCTCTAGTGCCAGCCTCATGGGCCACTCCGTGACCCAATTGTGTGTCTCAGCTTGAAAAAGAAGCTTTTTTTCTATTGTTATCTTCCCCATGACCCTTTAAACACGTAAAATACTGCATGTAAATTCATTTTGAGCATACATACATACATAACCACCTCTGCCTGGTCAGCGTGTCCTTCATTCGTACACACACGTGCTGGTTAACATACACATGTGAATATTTCTTGAGCTACATGCATTTGTTGAACGTAAACACACGTGTGTAGGTGTGATTGGCCAACTACACATATGTGGGTTTTGACCTTTAAATAACAACAAGGACAAGGACAAGACAAGTCAAATCACTCATGTCCAGTGAATCACCAAGCCTAACCCAAAATACCCACTGATACTAGTGGCACTAATTAGTAATAGTATTAATATTTCATCCTAACACACTAACACTGCTGTACATTTAGAAAAGAACTCTACACCTCTTCCTTCTAATTTAGAGCAATTAATTCAAGTAAAAACAAATCAAACTTTTTTCCTGAACAGAATAACTGCTTCAAAGTCTAGCTGAGTATCTATGGGCAATTTAGAGTCTTCAATTAAACATGTGTGTATATATGTATATATGTTCCGTGTCTATGTCGTATGGCGAACCCAGAGTAAACCCACACAGAAAGGCACCTGGGCGACCCCAGAACATGACTTAAGTTCCTTCATGGTGTGAGGACACAGTGTTCCCATGTGGAAGATCATTCCTGTACAAACACATTCTGTCCTGAGACAGTTTAGAATACATAGAAGACAACATAGAAGAGTTTGACAACAAATTCTACTCACCTGACTGAAATGAAACATTAATATACATTTCTAGAGGCCTGAGGTTGTGTGCAGACCACAAAACAGAAATCCCAGAGTGGGTTTTGTTATGACTCAGAAACCTGTGGTATGATAACTTACAGAGAGAAAATGTACTTTAGTCTGTTCGGAGCTAAACAAGGTCCAACATGTGTGAGCCTGATTGGCATTTTTCTGATTGACTGTTTTTGTAGTGCCCCTTCTGGTTCTGGAACCAACTTCCTCCATGCGCTTGCCCATTTCAAATGTCTGAGAATGTCTGCTGAGCTCTCTTTTACCCGCTGCACAGCTAAAGCAGAGGGAGATGGACCCGTTGGTTTTGGTCGTTCTGTCAGAGTTAGTGAAAGAATAAAGCTGTACTCCTTGATGGTGGCAGAAGATTGCTGAAGCTAACGGGTGTAGCTGTCCTCCATCTTCAGGTGCACGTATTGCCATGGCAACTGTACTAGGACGTTATCACACAAGACATCAATTCAGTCCAAATGCAGCCAGATTACGCAGAACAGAAGAGGACGTCATGAAAGTTGGTGGACTGAACGATACCTTGCTAACCGGCACGCTCTCTGCCACCTATATCCACTGTGGCTAGCGTCAGAACAGCAGCACACATGGTCAAATCGCCGTCCACTGTGAAGTCCCTTGTTGTCTTTGTCAGTGTTATTTTCTTTTTCAGTTTTGTTCTTCTTGTCTGCGGTTGTTTGTCTCCTTAGGCTTGGCCGAACCATCAAGTGAGTTTCAGAACTCTAGCAGGTCAGATATACCAGCTTTTAACTTCCCCTCCCTCCACCCGGTTCGATCCCCTTCTGTTTGTTTCCTGTTTACAGAACTGGGACTGTACACAAACAGTGGCATGTATCGGTGTTTGTGAGACTAAAGAAACATTGGTAGATGCTCCTTCACACAAGCATTGCGATGTGTGACCTTGTGACAGGAAGGTTGTTGGCTCAATCCCCTGAAAAGGCAGGACCGAAACAGATTAGATCACATGAAACACTGTTCGTGCTTCACCAACACCACTGACGCCATGAGCAAGGGTCTTAACACCAACTGTGAGAATGAGCCTAACTTTCTTTGGGTTTTGGGTATTTCCTGTTATTACTTTCCAGTCACAGTAATAGCAGTAAATAAAGTCTCCAATTGCTCCAAACACAAGTGAGTCACTCTTGTAATGCTGCTACTGTATATTTGTCCTAGTCCATAATTGGTTGTAATTTAGACAACAATGCTCATTTCCTGTGTTTATACGATGGGGCTCATGTCAAGGTAACCATCAGCCTGGAGTCCCAGTCAGGGACATGAAGACTGCTATTTTTCTAATGATACCGCCTGGTGTCTGACATCAGCCACACCCAGACAGCGTGTGTACACAATAAACATGTGTATGGTATCAGGGTGACTGGGGGAGGGTGGACTCAAGGTGAAAGTGAGTCTTCCTGTTCAAGGCCTGCAAAGGTCACAGGCTGCCAAGTTTCTTTGCTTCATTTACCGTAATTCATGTGGTAACACACACATGCTTGTTTGGGATCTTGAATGTTCTTTTAAACAGAGATATTTTTAAACTTTACTGTTAAGAGAACAGGTCTCAGTAGTGCTGCTGGCATATTAGTAACTGGAATCTAACAGTGGCGTTTTATATTGTGGTTTATCCTCCATGAAAACCAAAATGTGTTGACATTTATTCATAATGTATTTTTTTTCAGCCGTAAGCTATAAAGGTTATGCGTTAAGACAAACCCAGTAGGGTTATAACAGTGACATCCTTTAGTGAAGACTGATGTAGGAATGAACAGGAATTGATTGGGCGGCCAATACTAATGGAAAAAAGGCTAAACCTGAGGTGACGTTAACAACTTTATCAGTGTAACATGGCGAGATAATGACATATGGATGTGCAGCAAGGCCTCAATGAGCGATTTCTACTAATACCATCTCTAATAACAAGGTTTCCATCCAAAACGTTCACACACTTCAATCAATAGAACAGTGATAAAGAATTTGTCTCCAAAACTGTCCACGATCAATGAACGTCAATCATTTGATGGACATGAAAACATGGTTTGCAATGATTATTACTTTCGCCGTTTGTAGTGAAGCAGCTAAAGCGCTGGAATCAGAAAGACGATGCTTCAGACCATGTGCAGTGGAAACCGGCTACATAATGAAATAACTCCTAATTGATTCTACTGCTGAGGATGATCACATTGTGTTGCCAGCTGGCAGCCTGTTAATTTCATCTCTTTAACTCTGGGTCTCACTAATTGATGGTGGTTAAATTAACAAGTGAATTAAATATTCAAGCAGAAGAATGATCCGCATCCAACAGAAAGCAGAGTTGGTAGAAGGCAGTAGGCCTGAGCCCCACCTGTCCTCATCACATGAGGACGTGAGGATACGAATGGCCCCTCTGATGGGTCTGTTAGAGGTTAATTACTAATTCAACTGCTCTGTAGAATGATCCTGAATACTCTCACTAGCACACGTGACTCACCACAAAGCCCTGCCTCCAGGCTTTTGGCTGAGATAGGCCACATCCTGGTGTTACCTGAGACTGAGGCTCGTCATAGCAAGTAAGTTTATCTCCCTATTATTTTTTAATCGGTGAACAAAACATTAAAATGTAAACGGAAGCACATTGTTAATGCAACGCTGTTTTTGTTTTTCTAATTATTATCTTTAATTGTACACATTAAGTACACATCAGATTTTCTGCCAGTGCGTCTGACCTTTGCTCCGCCTCCTTAAGTAGTGCACTCCGGTGACACAATGTACTGTGCAACAGTTTATAGGTTCAACACTGAGAGAAATGCCAAGGTGCATTTTATTGCAGGATACTGGTACATGGCATTTCAGTGGTGATTTAGAGCTGCCGGACCAAACTGGCTGCACTTTGTTGTTTAGCAAACACAAACTAAAGAAGGGACAGACATGTCTACATATTACACTGTACTGTAAAACAGAACCAGTGTTGGGTCACGCACATTATTACAGGTTTAAATTTACCACGGACCCGTGAGGTGGAGACCCAGCAGTGGATCTGAATCATAAGAATGCGTTTTTTAGGTAAATCTTTACCCACAGAAAAATGAACCTAGTGCTGTGTAAGTACTTCATTAACCCAACACTGGGTCATTTATAAGTACTTTCTCCTTCTTTCTGTTCACTTTTAGTTAGTAGCCCTGACTGCTGTCCACCACATTAAAACCAGGACACAGCTGATCAGTGTTTACTTGTCCTTTGGTGCTTTTCATCTCCCTGACTCATGTGATGTGTAACTAATTTGTGCTACTGTCTCTAATGAGAATTAACTGTGACTTTAAAATAGCCATTAGAAGACACAGGATGCAAAGACTGGAGGTGAGTGAACAAAACTTCCCTCAGCTTACATTTATTTTTCGGAGCGTGTCCCTCCCTCAACGAGTGACATCATCTGTTACCAGCGTTGGTCGTGAAAATCAAAAATCTTTGTGAGCCTGATTGGCAGCGACTAAAATGGAGGATTTAAGATTAGACTTCGTCACAGCAGCTGATCCTGGTCTGCTGCTGAAATGTGGTTCGGTTTATTCACGTGCAACTGTGGCGCTAGTAAGAAGTAAGAGTACTAGTTATGGCAGCTTCATTTGTGTGGGTCCAGCTTGAAAGTGAAGGATGTAGATGTCACTGATTACAAGGCCTTTCTGAGTCTCTTCACTTTCGCCATATAGTGATGTGTAAAGTCAGTCACAACCCAAGGCCACATTCTAATGCCCCACAGTTCAATAATTGACAGAGGATCATTATGGAAAGTTTGAATGGCCTCTCCCAAAGGCACTGGTTAATGAGTAGAGGAGAATGTGTGGTTACATTAAATCCACCGCTGGTACCTCACTAAGTGTCGTGTAGCAGTGAAGAAAAGGAAGCAGTAAAAATCCTGATAATAACTGAGGGCTAAAGAACGTGTAGTATTTCTCCAGCGTGATATGAAGTGTGCCTGTGAACCATCTCACCCTGATGCTGTTTGAGTGTAAATGTGTGTGTCTCTGCCCAGTAAGGTGAGTGTCCGAGTGAACGTTCAGCCAAAAGATCAGGTGTCACCAAAACCACTAGGACTCATCTTGTGGGCTCCACGAGTCATCACAAAATTACACTGACAGTGTTGTATGGCAGCGGACTGACAGAGCCACGGGCTGAGGGCACAAAGTGCACAGGTCTGATAAAACCTAAACGTGACTCAAACATATTTACAGCGACGCTCTGTGTTGTTTCTGCGTTTGAGAGCCGACGCAAACCAACACTGAACGTGTCCCAACTACACTTTATCAATTTCATTTTTGCAAGAGTAACATTTTACTGAAGTTGTATTTGAGTTAGTTTACCTCACTGACCCATGTGCGATAGACGTAGTATGAAGCAGTTTGACCAGTGTGTTGCTTCACCTGCTTTCTTAACAAACTCAGGTTGATTTAGTGATTATTCTCCTGATGTTACTTCATGCATCATAATGTGAAATACTGTTGGGTTATATCTTTGTGTTTTTCCTTTTCTTCTGGGTGCAGTTAAGTCATTAATGACTTTCATGTTATGTAATATTATGTTATGTACCCTGATGTTGAATGTTTTGATATTATTAATTCATGATGCTGAGGGTAACAGGTATGAGCTGCACACGTCACGTGGACTCGTGTTGTGATATGAGCAGAATGTGGTTTGGCATCATGTCGCAGTGCTTACTTACTACAGTAAGTGAGGCCTTTACTTGTGATGGTGCAATGGTGTAAGTGACTCCTGTTCTACACAGTCTTTCTCTGGTGCTTCTTTGGCTTCTTTTAGAAACATGTTGTTGGTCTCAAATGCAAAATGTTTTACATCAGATTTAGGTTTCCTATTTATATGAGGTATGGAGTTTTAAAGGAACAGGAAAAATACCAGACATGTCCTCTAAGTCACACAGCCTCAGTGTAAACACAGTAACCAGTATAAATAACCAGTAAAATACTGGTACTGTTATTCACTGATACATCATCCATCCCACAAACCAAACACGGCTTCACAACACTGAATGTGGTCCTTTGCCAAAAATTACATGTGAGCTATTTTCAGTTCTGCATCCCTGTGTTTGTGTTGCTTCACTGCTGCACAGCTCAGCCAGGTGTGTGTCGGTGGGACTCTGTTGCCCAATCCCCTGTAGGCAGGAAGTGATGTCATCAAAGGGAAGGTAGTGCTGCCAGAGATACTCAAACACACAAGCTGGGATGTGAGTCAGACAGTGGTCACGTGCCAGTTTATAGAAGCAGCTGCTTGTGTCCAGCGTGTAATGAAAACCCGCCCATTAAACTTTCATTGCCTTCTGTCTGATCTGTCACCAGAGTCCAAACCTCTTCAGATCCCGGCCCCTGACTGAGCTCTCGCCTGATGCCCTGGTGAAATATATGCTGTTGTGAAACGTTGCACTGGTTACAAATTAATCTCACTCCTGCAGTATTCAGCCGCTGCTAACCCCAGTACAAAGTTTAGTCCTCATTCCTCCCAATAATTCATGTGATGGTTAATATTTGAGCTGCACAGATAACCTGATCTACGGAATTAGTTTCCATCCCTTTGAACCGGGAGCCGCTTTCACACTGTAGAGGTTTTGAAACGGTTGTTTTGAAGGCCCAGCTCTGGATCCAGCGTCTTAAAGAGGAAACTCCTCTTTCACTGGAACGCTTCAGCGATTTTAGATATTGTGCTCGTTTGCAGTCTTAGCCAGAGTCAGATGTTTGTGGTTTGAGTCCAGAGGCCTAAACCCAGATCCACACCGTGTCAGGATTAGCTGACATGGTGTGGTCAGCTTGTTTCTAAAGTACATTAGACCCATGTTCCCCAACGTACTGTACTAATGAAGTTGTACTGTTTTATTACTTTAACTCTTACTTGCAATGTAGCTTAGCAGATTATTATAAAATATAAGACTTTACTTATATTTTATAATAGTCTGTTTAGTTTGGAGGACATTGCTAACTATGTTTTAATGAGACTCAATAAATGTGACAAATTCAATAAAAAACACAGTAAAGTTGGTTAAACTTTTAAATGTGAATTAACTGGAATAAAATTGAGTTTGCTAAAGGTGAGGCCTTTCATGTGGCACAAGAAGCTGCAGCTGCAACCGTTACCCAGGATGCATTGCATTTGAATGTTTGTTCAACCGATTGCTGTGAGAAAAGAATCTTTTTGACCTTTCTGATTTGAGACTAAGAACAAAATTAGCAGGGACGAGAGGCTTGAAGACATTCACCGTCAGTGACCCCAAACAGATGATGATCCGAGAGGTGAGGAGGTGAGAGTGGGGCAAAACAGATGGAAAGAGCAGGACTGTGATTGGGTCATGGAGTCCTGACCTTGACTCCATGACACTGAGTTTCCTGCTCCACACAATCCTCAGTGTGTGCAGTGAAGCTGGGTCGGACCGACGGAGCCGACCTCATATTAACAGCTGTTGAAAGACAGAACAGGGAATCTGGCTGAACACGAGAGTCCGGAGAACGGTTGCATCCACGTCCTTGACGGACAAGGTGAAAGTAACGCAACGCACCCTGTCACTGCAGCTCTGACCCACAGTCATATAAGCCACACAACCATTAACAGACTGCGATGGCCCGATAAGGAAAGAAAGGACACACGTCCTGGACTCACTGCGTTTAGAACCAGTTAGACGTTTTTTGTAGCCTGAATTTTGTAAGCCTGAATTAGCCGAGTGTCAAATTACACTGTGAGTATCTGGGGTTTTGTTCCTGAACTGTACATGAATCAGGGGACGTCATCAGCTTCTATTGTGACGACAAAGCCATTGTTTCGGATCATCACTCAGCTGAGAGCAGTGTCAACAGAGCCTGTTTTCAAAGGACAGTCTGAGTCAGGTTCGCCCTTCACCTCTTCACCAGCTCCTTTTAAAAGAAGGCAGCGAGTTGGCAGCTAAGCGGTTTAGTATTTCACCGTTCTGTGATTGGACCTTTCCTGCCGCTTCATCGTGAATGAATCTGAATGAAGTTCAGTCACGTGACGAAGGTCATGTGATGAACCTTTAGTCACTGATGGAAACAATGACATTATTTTACTTCACCACCAAGCACCTCGTCCAGAGACGGCTCTTCTGCTTATTGCATCTACTTCAACTACCTACTGATCGGACAGTCAGTAGTCGTGACATGATCAGGTCTCTCAAGGGTGAAAATTACCCACATAAAAATCACTGCTAGTAAAACTAAGAAGCTGTAAGAATGCACAGTTATGTTTATTACTCAGAATAATGTGGATATGGAGTCAATATTTAAAGTTAATCTGATCTGAGCCAATGATTTTTCCGGGACAAGGAGGACAAAGGTGCCAGAGATACAACATGTAGATAAACCTGTGTTGCCATGGTGTCACACACACACACACACACACACACACACACACACACACACACACACACACACACACACACACACACACACACAAACACACTGATCTGATCACTACCTCATCCTCCTTTTCTTTGTCTTAACTCCCTGTGTCACTCTGTCCTCACACTGTCTTGGTCTCCTCTGCTTCAATGCTTACTGCTGCTGATGAAGCCTGTATGGGTGAGTGAAAAGTGTGTGATTGTGAATGTCATTCAAAAGCACCTGTGCGAGTTCAGAATGTGAACAGGAAACTGCAGGAACCTGCTTCACGTTTTCACAACAACCAATCACAGAGAAGCCAATGACAGACGGCAGTGAAGTCGTGGAGCAAAGGCTCACCGTATCTGCTTAATTACATCTAGACAACTTCTTTAACCATTTATTCATATCACTTTAAACATTAATCAATCCTCAAAGTCGTGATTTTAGGCTCACGATAATTAAAAGACATTCAATCAGTTCCTGTGAAATCTGTTTAGGTTTGCAGTTTTATCCAATCACTGCAGCTTTTCCGTGTTTTTAATTAGTTGTTATCTTCACCAGTTGAAGTAAAGCACCCGCCCCCACACACGCCAAACTCTGAAGGAACCATTGTGAAAGACCTCTGATGTTCTGTAGAAAAGCAGTGGTGAATGGTTTTATGACATTGCAAGATGCATTTTACCACAGCACAACAATCCCCCCTAACGAGTCTGCAAAACGCCAGAAGGTTTTTAACTGTAAGCTCAGAGACACTATGCAACAGGTTAAACTGGCTGAAAACCCACTAAAATGGTTCAACTAGTGCAGGAAACGCTGCAAAAACTAGTCCAACAGATGCTAAACTGGACTAAAGGCCCATAAAACATCATGAAGAATCACTGAATACAAGAGTATATGTGGCTCATGAAGGCGGGTAGAGCTGACAGTGGAGTGAGGTGAGTAGAACTATTGTACGGAGGAGGTGGTTGGGATCAAGTCTGTCTATGGTAACACTGAGCAAGCCTGGACATGTGGACCCGTAAATCCGTCACTCAAAGTCACAAAGTGGCTTCCTGTTCAAAGATGCAAATGACAGACGCATGTGAAGTACAGTGAGGTTTAACGACTGGACCATTTAGAGGCCTCTGAGATAAAACCTGTCTAAATCAGAGTCTGACGAGTTGGCGGTGTCTTGAGAATCTTCTCTGCCTGGGTTTAACGGTCAGAAACAGCCTTTTCCTATGTTCACTGTGTTTACCCCCCTCCTTAGGGTCAAGCTCACTCCACTGTGCCTGTGTTCCATGTGCAGGGTGAACAGAAACCTTCCCAGCATGCTCTGGTTGATCTGCACCGACTGGAGGCTTGTGGTGAGGCTGAGGAACGCTAATAATTCCCTGTTACCCCGCAGCAGACTGGTTCAGGCCTCGTTGGTCCTGCACCATAGAGAACCACACAATGGAATAGTTTCCCAAGTACTGATGAAATCTTTCCCATGTAGCCGGACAACAGAGAATTACAAATAATTTTGCGGCGGATCAGGATCAGATGTTTGTTAAAGCAGCGTTTAGTCATTACATCAAACACGCACTGCAGCCTGTAAGTGAACTCTGTGGTGAAATATGAAGCTAATAAAGTTATTTCACCTTGATCTTGAGGTCTAGTTAAAAGCTTTTCTTCAAGGTTTTTATGGTTTCTGTTCGAGGAAAACGTTTCACAATGTTCATGTTTAAGTTCAAACGATGTGAATTCCCAGAAGTGCAGTTTGCAGGACCGTCCATACATCGATACCAGAGCTGCCACCACGAGGCTAACGAGCAGTAAAGGCATCATCACCAGAGCTCGGCTCTGGAGCAACTGCAAAACTGAGTTAACCAACAACAGGCTGTTATTAGATTACACCTTAAAATGTAAATATACTGTGTTAATGCCTCAATTAATATACACGCTTGGAATTCAAAAACACACCCGACACAATGAATCGAATGCTTCTGCACCTTCTGCAGAGTGTGATCCAGGCGCAGGCTCTCGGGTGTTACAGGCTCTGAGGGTTTGTCCTTGAGCTTCGAGGCTGCAGCCTCAGGATGTTTCATCACCCTCTGTCACATCGAGGGAGCTTTGTTAGAGACAGTGACGTAATTCACCGTCTGCCATAAAAATAACAGCCAACAGTTTGAAGCAAAAATTGCTGAGTCGGCGGAATCTTTACATTCTTTTTACAGTGTTTGGTAAACGCAGGGTTAACTGTAATGCTACTATATGTGGAGCGCTGTCGCATTAGGAGCAGGTTCTGTTCCCTCCTCCATTGATGACATTAGAGCCACCTCTTATAGTTAGTTAGACTGTACCTAATAAAGTGGTCACTCAGGCTTATTATGCGATTTCTCCCTATCTGTTTTGAAATCAAAAGTTCAGCCATCACACACGACTGTAACTCGTCCGTTAACGTGTCTTTGCACTTTAGGTTGTGTGAGTTTTGCAAGTCTGAGTGGCAGTGAATTACATATTTATTATTTATAGTTAAACATCATTTACGTTTCACCTAAAAATGTTGTGTTGCCAGAAAACAGGTAAGTGATGTGTGTAGCATTCAAAACTGTGAAGTGTGACACAATGACTTTCGCTGACTCTGCTCGTGTGTGTGAACTTTGTCACGTTTTCCCTCCTTCCTGCAGAGGAGTCACCTTGTCCCTGCAGAACTCTGCGGTTCTTCCTTTCCTCCCCTTCCTGTCTGTCTGTCCGGCCCCTACTTTACTACGGCTCGGACCTGCATGACCGGCTCCACGCTACGCTGCTACACCTGCACGCTCTGCTGACTGGCTCATCTGATGTGGGGCTGAGGCCACGCTGACCTCTGGAGGCGGGGCACTGAGAGCAGGGACATCAGTGTCATCTTCTCGTCCCTGCGTCTATGCTGTTTAAAGTATATTGCAAGTTCTTTATCTGCAAGGCCGTCCCACTAGAGCAGCTGCAGTAAGCTCCACCCCCTGAGATCACCTGAACATCAATCCAGGAAATGAGGACTGCGGCATGTGTAGTGTCCTTCCAGGGCTCACCTTCACCTTTAGACCGTCTCCGCCGTGGATTTGTTCCCTTTACACCATAAAACAGCATCTGACAGCAAGATTATAGGACAGATTAGTTCAGTGACCGGGAACACTCACGCTTATCTGGTGGCAGAGACACGTTTACAGCTCTCCATAAAAACACAAGACAGAGCAGAGTGGCAGTGTGGAGACAAGAGTGTGAGAGGAGCAGGCAGTGAGGACACGCGTGTTTTCACCAACAACACATACAACATGCAACAAAAACACAGAAAGAGAAAAACGAGTAGATAAACGGGAGAGAGGAGCAGACAGAGTGTTAGGTCGGACAGGCTGTGTCCTCCACATGTCACTGCTGATGGAAACACTCCGTCATGCCCGGTGGAGCATCACATCCTTCTGTGGGAGAGAGGCTGCGATGCTCTGTTCTCGGTTCTCTGGCGGAGGAAACTGCTGACTGGGATGTTCTCCTGGCTTCTGCAGCACATACTCAGTTATGATGTGTCATGTGTTCCCATCATGCAGCTCATCCGTACCATCGGGTCCAGTTTGTAGCACAATCGATCAGTGAACATCATCACAGTCAAAACCTCCTCCAGAGTTTTTGCGCGATACGCCGAGAGGAGCCTCTCATTTGTCCCTGTGCCCTCTATTAGTAGTCAACACGATGCAGATAAATGGACCTGATCTACAGTCGCTAAAATCCAGAATAAACATTCATACTGTTCATTTTGTGTTGGTCTCACCTGGATTTTACTCAGGGACTTGTATGTTACAGAACCAGTTCATAACCAGTTTCAAAGTTGAGGAAAATGGTTCCAGACCAGCCAGGAGTTACCACCCTGGAACCAGTTTTTCTGGCCAAGAGGACGATTTTAGCTGTGAAAAGATAAAAAAACTGGTTTGGCTTTGAGGGACGGTGTTGGTCTGGCCACCTCCAGTGAGTCGCTGCTTAGGAGAGATCACAAACTGCACGTATTGAGTAGAACAAACCCCACTGCAGAGTTCAAATGTTAGAGATGCTCTGCTTATAGTGTAAATAATAGCTGTAAGTAACTGTTCATCATACTAACTTTGAGTCTGATGATCATGTTGTATTCAGTGTGGTTCCACTGACATCTGGTGGACAAACAAATCATTAGTTTCAAATTTACAGTAAGGTACAGTATGTCTGGATTATTAGATCTTAGTGGATCCTGCATTAAATCTACAGTAGATTAAGGACGAGTTCATTTTTGTTGTTACATGTCCTGAGCACATGATTACATTATCACCAAACCTGAATCAGGTTCACAGAGTATAGGGCTGCAGGTGAAGCTGCCTCTGCCTCAATACATTGAACTGTTGGGTTTAAAGACTGTTTTCACAGTGTTCAGAACGTGTTTACAGGCTTAGACTTCACTACTTTGATCTATAGCTGCAGGTTTGTAACAGTACTCAGCTTTAGGTGCGACTGCGAACCATCGAGCAGAGCTTCAGCTGCTCCATTTAAATGAGGCCTTTGTGTGAGAGGGAGGAGGGAGCCAGAAGAACCATGTGTCCTCAGAGGCTTTTCACACATGCTTATTAGAGAGTCAGCGGTTGATCGTACCTGCAGAGACAGTGAGTGTCAAACTGCCCTGCATGCTACCTGGAGACAAGATAAGCTGCTTTCATGTGCAAATTAGGGTTGGTTGGGGTAATTTAGACATTAATATGATTAAAAAAAGGCTGATTTTGTGTATTGTTAAGCTGATTTGATATGTATTTACTTTTTTACTAGTACATTTTGAAGAAAAAACGCCCCCTCTTTAGTAGTTTAGTTTAAATACTTACTAATTTACTTACTTACTAATTACTTTAAATACATGTCAGGATTGTCTTTCAGCACTTTCATCTTCATCATAAAATATATTTGGACAGCAAATGTAAGCAGAGCCAGAAACATTATTATAATGTAATTATTGTAATCGACAGACAATCCTGCTAAATTAACGTTCTACGGGCACCTGGGGGGATTTTTAGTTAGTACTCTGCGAACTTTACTCTAGTCTACAACATTAAACGTTGTTTTAAAGTAGCAAGATATAAGATCAAACAAAACGCAACGAACGGCAGAGGGCGGCAGTGTGTCAAGTTCGTCTAACCAGCGAAGAAGAAACAAACACAAACCAGAAGAAGAAGAAGAAGCCGAAGCATAGCGGCCCCTGTCATGAGTTACAGCCACAAATAGCCGTGGAAACACAATTCATACGCAGTGAAAGCTCAGTTTAACCGCCGCCATGGACGTAGTGTTGTATCTGATAGCGGCGGCTATTCTCATTGTCCTAATTGTTTTCGCAGTAAAGGTCCGGAGCAAAACTCAGGAAGGTAAGTAGTTGAGGAGAGCTAGCTGGCTAATGTTAGCAGTTAGAGTTTAACGGAAGCTGTAGCGTAAACGCTTAGTTTACACGTGTTTACATAGAATAAACTTATACTAAACCGTTGTGTCATATTAATGTTTAGGCTGGGACGCTTCACTTGTGTGTTATAATGTTAACGATATTAAGCAACGTCAGCTCACGACTGTCGTTTTGCAATCTACGGAAGCCGCAGTGGCTGGTGTGAACATCATACACTTGATCATGACTCTGAATGTGTTGAAGCTCAGTATTGGGAAAAAAACCCCCACTGTAGACCAGGATTCAAATCGAGGGTCACAAGAGAAGATCAGGGCAAGAAGTTGTTTCTGATTTTTGACGCATCACTATCATAATCCACAACATATGAATGCAAGTGGACATGTTACACTTCCTAAACATGCATAGTCAGCTCAGTGTTCTATGTGCTTAGCTTGTGTTTTGGACTAACTTATATTGACGCAATGCATATAAAATAGTTGAAATGGAGTAATATCACCTTCTGGTTTGCTCAGCTGATGATGAGCAGCAGCGGGATGTTGTCCGGGCTGCGGGGCCCCCTCAGCGAGCAGCAGAGGAGCGAGGAGTAGGCATGCCTCGCATGAGGAGGAACATGGCTACAGCCATGGCTAACAGACGACCACAGAGAGTGGCTGTGGAACGCGGTATGGCCTATGTCATTGCATGTGATAACAGAACATTCATTCATAAACTAAAGGTCTTGGAGTTGAAGCAGCTACATAAAAATGTGTTAAATATGTTTGATTTTTCTGGTATGAGCTGCTAACATGTTTGTTGTTGGTGTTGGTTTCAGAGGAGGAGCATGTGGATGAAGAGGAGGGGGAGGAGCAGCAGGAGAATTTCCAGCCAACTGCAAAAATAGGAGCCAAGAAGCAGAAGAAGCTGGAGAAGAAACAGGCCAAGAAAGCCCAGACAGAGGTAAAGGTTTTAAAAGTTTCTCTGTAAATTGTCCTGTTGTCTGTTGCTGATGTGTCCTTGCATTTTCAGGCAGAGATGGAAGAGAGGGAGGAGAGGAAGAGAATGCAGGAGCTCAGGGAGCAGGAGAGACGCCAGGAAGAAGAGAGAGAGCGGCTACAGGAACAAAAACAGGTCAGAGACTTTGTCCTCTCATCACTGTATACTGATACGAGGAGAAGCTGAAACATTGTCCTCCTGTGTTTTCAGGAGGAGATCGAGCGTCGGGCCAAAGAAGAGCAGGAGAGACGGGAGGAAGAGGAGTACCTGAAACTGAAGGCCTCCTTCATCATAGAGGACCAGGGAGAGGAGGAGCAGCTCACTGAAGACCAGGTCAGTATTCACTGTTAGTACAATAGTCCTTCTTTAACAACCTCCCCTTTTAAATGTAACTAATTTAAAACATCACGTTTTATTTCTTTCAGTCACGAAACCTGTTGCAAGAATTTATCCAGTACATCCAGGTGACACTGACTTAACAGTTCACTCTATCCTGAGCTAAAGTAGGTTTCATTCATACAGTGCCTCCTCTGTCCCACAGAGCAATAAGGTTGTTCTCCTAGAGGACCTGGCTTCTCATTTTGGCATGAGAACACAGGATGCCATCGACAGACTGCAGGATCTGCTAGCTGAAGGCTCCGTCACTGGTTAGTGGGACCAAGGCTCCACTTTGTTGAATAAATAATGTAGAAATGTTCAAAGGTGCTAACTGGTTTTGGTGAATTTGGATTAGCCAACATATAGGAGGAGCACCTCATTGGTATACATAGATGGAAGCTTTCTTATCTGTAGTCTGTGAATAATGGAACAAAATGCTACTTGTAACTACTGTAAATGGAAAAAATAGTAAAATATATGTTCAGATCTCTGAATACATTATAAAACACCACTTACGATTGCTTGTACTATGGTTTCAATCTTTTTAAGATGGATTACACTCATTCTGAGAATTAATTTAAGATATGTTCTTTTGTTTAGGAACTGATACTGACATTACCTAATTCTCCATCCTTCACGTTTCCTTTATTTAATCTGCCCTCTGCTGTGTTACTATCTTGCAGGAGTGATTGATGACAGAGGAAAGTTTATCTCCATCACTTCAGAGGAGATGGACTCAGTGGCTCGGTTCATCAAACAGAGAGGCAGGGTTTCCATCACAGAGCTGGCTCAGGCCAGTAACTCGCTCATCAACCTAAGCCCAGAGAGTCGCAGCAACGCCTGATGGACAGCTGCCAAAAGATAATCTGAACTGTCAGATCTGATACTGGCTGCTTTCATTTTAACTTATTAAACCCATCAGACCAACCTATGGTTCGGCAGATGTGATGTGCATCATCCAGCTCCTGACATGGTTTAACAGCAGCGATTGTCTGCATTTAACTTAACTATGCAGAAACATACAACAAATTAACAAGATCTTTATTACCCAGTCTAAAACTGAAACATGAAGTGGAGACCTAAAGGTCTCGGTGCACAACAGAGTCCATGAGCCTGAATAAAGTCTTAAAGGGAAAGGTGGACCTCAGCTGGACGTTTCCTCATCTCTCTTTTCCTCACTCTGCTTCCCCTCCGTTATCTCCCATGTTGAGGAGGCTCCTCTGTCCTGGAAAAATAAACCACATTAGTCCAGTCTTACAGTGAACTGCCATTTCCAAATGGTTGTTTGTTTATTTTATTTATTACCTTTATCAAAACACCCAAAGGTGCCAGGTCATCTCTGAGTTTGTCGCAGGCTTTGAGGAGAGGAATCCTGTCCGGGTGAAGTCCTGGTTTGCGGTCAGACCCGGTGTGTCCGGCACTCTGGCGGGTGAGAGCAAATGCCCGAACTTCACTTCTGAAACTAGTCAGTTGCTCCACAACAGCCTGCAGACGTCCACAGCTGCTCAAAACATCGACCTCCTGCACACAGCACAGAGAAGATATTCATTAAGTCTGAACCACAAAATGTTTAGAGAGAAAGTAGTTGAAACATATTAGCACACTGTAGACGATCATGGATGATTCATACACCTGTTATCACATGTTCTGACCTTAGTGTGCAGCAGATTGATCCCGAAAACATCCAAGACATCATGAATGTAGCTGATGATTGCTCCAAATACTGCAGGGCTGCGAGTCACTCCCTCAGCCTGAACATAGAAATAATCCAGTGAAAGTGTTTATTCAACCATTTGATTATAACGACAGTTTAGTCTATTAGCAACTTCAGTTTATGTAGTTATGTGTTACCATAGAAACAGGCTGGAGTTCACAGTTTCCTTGATGAACCAGGTTCATCACAGCACTGATGGCTTTTGGTGTGTCAAAGTCATCCGCCAGTGCTTTCACCAAACTGGACTTAGTCTCAGCCAATCTGAAGAAGAGGCATGAGAACACAAGATCTCTGTATCAGCTGAAATATACACATCTATACAAATCACGTGTGTTATTCCTTTGCTAGTTAATTTATAAGTAAATTAATAAGAGGTTCAAAGCTTTAAATTACTTTGCCTTAGGAATGTGTCATTTTTATGATTTCTAGTAAAGACACATCAGTGGACTAGAAAACAAGCCCATTAAAAGAGCAGAAACATCAACTCTATCACACAATCTTCAAAATATAAAAACTCACAGGTGAGCTTGAGGAAACTGAAACACTTCAAAATACAATAACAAAACAACAATGGCTAAGGACAGATAGATACTGTGAATCAATAATACCCAGGTAAAATTCAAACTTTCTAGAAACTAAGCTACTACCTCTGCCAGAGAACAGCTTCTTGTACAGGCAAGCAGTGCAGCTGACCCTTCATGTAAGCCTGAGCATCGTGGATGAAGGTGGAGATGGTTCTCAGAGAAGTCCGAGCCTCTGACATGTTGCTGTCACTGTAGTCAATGGCTGTGGAAACGTCAGGAAATTAGTGATGCAAACAGAATATTCATAAAAAAGAACAGTGTCATAATTTTCCCACCTGATCTGTATTTTGTCAAAAGGCAAAACATCCTGAATTCATTGGAAGAGTATGACTGAAGGAAGTCCTAGTGGAAGATAAAAACACAGATTGATTATTTGTATTTTTATGTCTCATATTTTAATATTCAAAAGAGTTTCAAGATGACTGTACCTTGATGGTGATGTAGTTCTTCAACGATTTAGACATCTTCTCTGCACTGCCTTTTAGGTGTAGGTGCCCTGAAAACAATACATCAATCAGATCATTAGTGCCTGAAGCTGGAAAATCATAGTCTAAGTTGCAGAAAACAGTTTAAAGAATTTAAGCAGGGAAACAGGCAACAGTGGTGGATTTACCTGAGTGGAGGAAGTAGTTCGCCCACTGTCCACACTGGTGATAAGCTTCACTCTGAGCGATCTCATTCTCATGGTGAGGAAAAGCCAGGTCGATGCCTCCAGAGTGGATGTCCAGCTGACTCCCAAACACACAGCTGTCACCAACACAGAGTTAATAACAGTGCACACTGATCGTTTAATAACCGTATTAATTCACAGTTTACATATTTAAAAGATTAATGCACAGACAGAAATCCCAACCTAGCGATGGTCGAACATTCAATGTGCCAGCCGGGTCTTCCTCTGCCCCACGGAGATTCCCAAAACGGCTCTTGAGGTTTGGACCGCTTCCATAGGGCAAAATCCCTCTGATCCCGTTTATATGAGCTGCCTATAGAAGCACAGAGTGTTAGTAAAGCAAACAGACAGCCAGCTTTACCCAAATGATGAATGACATAGAGACAAACACTCACCTGGTTCTCCCAGAGCCTCCACAGCTCCCACAAACCTGCCGTAACGATCACCAATGGACCCGATGTCAAAATACACATCACCTGCAACAAAGCAGTTCACTCATTTAGAGGAGCTGCCGAGACGCAGCCTCTGGTTCAGGAGCAAGAGCTGCTAAACTGTCTCCTACAGTACATACCGTCCTTTGTGGTGTAAGCGTGTCCGTTTCTGATGATCCCCTCGATAAACGCAACAATGTGATGCACATTCTCAGTGACTCGTAAATACACGACAGGAGGAGTCACCTGAAAAAGCAGAAAGCGAGAGAAGTTTAAAGGTAAACGGCTTCAGAGGCGCAGAGTCCACTGAGCTAGTGTTTGTGCTGATGCTGACATGAAGAAGCAGAAGTTTTAAAAAGTTTCTTATTTTAGACGCACCTTTAATGACATCATATCCTTCTTGAATTCCTCCTCGTACATCCTGGCTGTGACTGTTGGGGAAACGTTGTCCTGTAAAAAAAAAAAACAAAACACAACACTTTCTGAATCGTCAGCACTCATCACTGGTTTAACACATCTATTGAGCTTTAATACCTCCAGGCTTCTTTTGATGATCTTGTCATCGATGTCAGTGATGACCATCGCATGGATGACAGTGACTCCAAACATCCTGGACAGAATCCTCTGCAGGATGTCAAACCTGACGTATGAGCTGTGGAAAACACACAACTTTTAAACTCAAAGCGCTTTACAGACACACTAATAAATATAAACATCCAAACATAAACTAGTTCCTTATATTTCACACCAGTGGAGGCGTAGTTACCATGCATGGCCCAGGTGCGCGTGGTCGTACACGGTGGGTCCGCAGCTGTACCTGTGGAAACACACTGTGAGCGCAACGTTCAGCTGTTGTCGTCATGCTAAGTTCATGGGTCAGTACCAGGTCGCTAGCCCGTCTCTTGCCAGAATGAGCGGCTCCTTCCGTTTGGTCAGGCTGTTGAACACACGTA
This sequence comes from Macropodus opercularis, assembly GCA_030770545.1. NCBI lineage: Eukaryota > Metazoa > Chordata > Actinopteri > Anabantiformes > Osphronemidae > Macropodus > Macropodus opercularis. The sequence goes on along the minus strand of CM061090.1, from coordinate 5,609,409 downwards.
AACCCGTGTCAAACCCGCTGGGTCTCCTCCATGTCCTCCCCGCGTCGCTGCAGCGGGCTCCAGCCGAGCAGCACCGTCTGGCTCCGCTCAGCAGCCGGCGGAGGAGCCTGACTCTCCTCAGCGCTGAGCTCCCTCCACAGCCCCACATGTTCCCACAGCGTTGCACCGCTAGCTTAGCCTGGCTGCTAGGTGCTACTCTTAGCACAAATACATTTGTTTCTATCTATAGGCTAAATGAGTATCTTAGCAAGTAGTCACCTGCAGTGTTTAATAAACTAGATATTACTCGCTATTCGCTGTCTGCTTTCTCGCACGATGACGTCACCCCCACTTCTCGCGGGACGCCTATGCCGGAAGTATTCCTGCGCGTCATGTGACGTGTTCTCGCTGGCTCTCTGCTGGAGTGGTTATGTCAAAATAATCAAGGCGAGCTTTAACTTCCACTGGACGGTTTTAGCAGAAGTTTGGTTTTGTCCGCGGCAGAGTCGACGCGATGCAGAACGTCATAAACACGGTGAAGGGCACGGCGCTCGGCGTGGCGGAGTTCCTCACTCCGGTGCTGAAGGTAAACTTAACACAGCAGGAGCTAGTTAGCTTGCTGGTAGTTGTAGGTAGGTGTTGGCTAGCTGGAGATGTCACAGGCACATGGACACAACCGTTGTACTGCTCACTAATTCACAGTAACGCAGCATGCGTGACTAGCGCTATGGGGACCTGAAGCTACAACTAGTTATATTCAAGCTCATTTTGTTTAGATCTCGTAGAAGCACTGCTAGTCTGCGCAGCAGCACAATCACTCCAGATGTTCCTCTCATACGGTTTGCTTTCGTTATTAATCACAGGAATCCAAATTCAAAGAGACTGGGGTCATTACACCGGAGGAGGTGAGCACATGCTTCAGAAAGTCCATTTATACATTTACGTTGTTTTATATACTAAGCTACTTCTTGTAAATGCTGTTAATGCATAGTTGGCATTTATTGATTTGCTTTTGTGTTTTAGTTTGTAGCAGCTGGAGATCACTTGGTTCATCACTGCCCCACATGGAAATGGTGAGACTTAATTACTACTGGTAGTATTGTTACTGTTTGTAGTAATATTAGTGCCTTTTCACTACCTGAAGTAATTTTACAGCTGGTGGTAATACTGAGTTAGTGCTGTTAATGTTGGTGCTATCGTTTATAGTTACTGGTGGTTGTTATGTCAGTTCTGTTGTTATTGTTTGCTTGGCTTTTTTTTTTACTGTCTGTTGTTGTATTTCTATGACTTGTTGCTAATTTCTTTCTTGATCCTTTGGAATTTCACACCAAAGTGTAATATTCTGCTTGGATCATCAATGTAATCACATGCTGTCATCACAGCATTGGTAGACTTCCATTATTGAGAAAGAAAGTTAAATGGACAGTTTTGCTTCCTGTCAGTTTGGTTTTGATCTTTTGTTAATTATATATTCATATAATATATTGCTTTTTTGTGGCTTCTTTCAGGGCCACGGGAGAAGAGGTCAAAGTGAAGCCATACTTGCCCCAGGATAAACAATTTCTTCTGACACGCAATGGTAAGAAGTAGTGGGTTTAGAAGTGGGGATGGGCACTCAGTTTTGAAACTAACTAACTAACTAACTTCCAGTCGCTCACTCTGTCATGTAAAATTGTAGCTTGTTCTAGTTCCTCATAAATTGAGAAGTTCCCCACTGTTGAAACTCAGAATCCTCCACTGTACTCTTTGTGTTTGTGGTCTCGCAGTTCCCTGTTACAAGCGCTGTAAACAGATGGAGTATTCAGATGAGCTGGAAGCCATCATAGAGGAGGACGATGGAGACGGGGGTTGGGTAGATACGTACCACAACTCAGGTTTGGACACTGCAATAATCTATGTTCTCATGAATGTTGACTATAACCTGGTCACTTAAGTCGAAACGCACTGAATGTATGTGGAATCTGTGAAATCACAAAATAAATAGGATCACTCTTGATTTATACCCAGATTTCCAGTAACTTGGTTATTAAAGTACGTGCATCCAGTTCAGACATTGTTTTAACACAACATGTGGGTTGTACTGAAATGCAGGTGTAATGGGAGCAGTCATGATCATAGATACACCTTCTGGCTGAATAAGGTCTTAACAAGGCTTGATCTCACTTAGTGCTCAGTAGTCAATTCAAATTGTAGTTTATATTAAAACTATATAGAATGAAGATTAAGCACATGTCTGGAAACAGAGAAAATAGAAAAATGATTTTATTTTGTTAATTTGACAGTATAAGCTTAATGGATCTTGTGACACTGATGATGATGCTGAATGTGTTTCAGCAGCTGTGTTAGGAGTCACAGATGCTGTACGAGAAATCTCACTGGACAACAGTAAGGTATGCTTCCTTTATTTAAATTATGTGATCACCCCCAGTTGAATTTGTTGAATTTTGAATGTGAAATCAGAAATATCAGGTTGTGTATGTTAACTTAGTGTTAATTTGTTAGTGCTGGTCAGCGCGTGTCTACTGCCCCCACGTGGCCAAAACCAGTAGTGTGGCTGTCCACAGGACTAGTTCATCTTTTAACATGAAATCAGTGTGATTCACATGTTTTTATGTGCCCAAGGTTTCAGGTATTTCACCAGACACCAGCTTCTAGAATACATTGGAAGTAAATGGGATTTATTTATTTTATAATTGGGATTGTGGAGGGTTAATGTGTTTTATGATGAAAATACAAATAAATTATTTACTCTCTAAATTTATAGACATTAGAAAGTTTTTTCATAGTAATGTACAAATTAGTCATGTTTCCCTTAAGGACAAGAATATGAACGCCACATTGGCAGCATGTTGTGATGAGGATGATGACGAAGATGGTGAAGCAGCAGATATGGAAGGTATTTATATCGGATACGTCAGCAGGCTGTGTTTGTACTTAACAGCCTGCAGTGGAACTCATTTTATTCCCTGTGTTGTCTTTTTAGAGTATGAGGAAAGTGGCCTGTTGGAAACAGATGAGGTAAAAAGCTAAAACCTTTACCGCATGTTATGTGGTGTGATCATCATTGAATTGTTCGTTGTGTCTCTAGGCCACTCTGGACACCAGTAAAATAGCAGAAAGCAAACCCAAAGCAGAGCCTGGGAGTGAAGACGCCATCCTTCAGACGAGAACATACGACCTATACATCACATATGATAAATACTACCAGACGCCAAGGCTGTGGCTGTTTGGATACGATGAAGTAGGTACCAGGACAAAGTGTGACTTCTTAGCTTGCCGCTGTTTCTCAGTTTACTGGGAGTTAATGGTTCCTGACAAACCAAACTCGGGGAACGAGAACTAAAACCTGTTAGCTCAACGCTGCTGTTGTGTCTCCCAGGACAGGCAACCGCTCACTGTAGAACAGATGTATGAAGACATCAGCCAGGACCACGTGAAGAAAACCGTGACCATTGAGAACCACCCCCACCTTCCTCCACCAGCCATGTGCTCTGTCCACCCCTGCCGGTGAGAGAGACACGAGAAACACCCAAACACATTATCACAGTGTCAACACTAATATGGTTACAGTTAACCACAAAACAAACTCCCCCCTGTTTATGCTGCATATAGCTGTTTAAAGTGCAGCTTCACCAATTTTAAACTGTTTTGAATGACTGTTTGTAAATGAGACCACGAGCTTCATAGCGTGACAGACTCCTTCAGTTCAAATGATGTCATCCAAAATAGTTGGTTTGGTCAGATGATGTTGTCTGGAGGCTTTTACTGCATGGATGAATTGTTTGTCTTGTTCAGCTAAAAGAGTAGAGATATAGATATTCTGTCTCCCCCCAACTAAAATAAAAGGAAATTAAGTAATTTAAACTGGTTACCTGAACAAAATACCTTGGCTATATTTTATGCCCTAAGAATCTTTTTATCATTGTGTGTTGTAGTGAAGTAATATGGGTGCATTTAATGGTGTAACGTTTCCTTTCAGACACGCTGAAGTGATGAAAAAGATTATTGAGACCGTGGCAGAAGGAGGAGGAGAGCTTGGTGTGCATATGTATCCTTTCATGGTTAACAACCTGTTACCTTTCTGCTTCCTTGACATGTGCAACATCAGTAATACAGCCTGGTATATGTACTTTAAGCTGCTGAACTGAATGCGTTCTCATGTCATCTTTACATCACAGGTGTACCTGCCTTCATCTGCTGATCATTATTCAACAAGTTAGTCAAGTTTTTATGTGAACACAAGGTTTTTGATTTCATGTGCTTGTGTTGTGCCTGAGCATCGTGATGCTTTGTGTATCCAGCTCTGTGAACAGCTACTGACCACATCTGTTGAATGTTCACTGACTTGATCGATCTGACACATAGTGAACCGCTCTGTTCAAATAAGCTTAATTTTTTCCTTAATTCACGTTTTCAGGTATCTTCTGATTTTCCTGAAGTTTGTGCAGGCTGTCATCCCTACTATAGAATATGACTACACGCGACACTTCACCATGTAGCTCCATCAGCATCCACCTGCCTCCGCTAATACAATATCAGAGATTATATCTGGTCAGCTCTAATTACAAGTGGTGTGTGTGTGTGTGTGTGTGTGCGTGCGCACGTGCGGATGTATGTATGTGCGTTACCTTGAGACACTGCATGGGTGCAGAACACGGCGTATATTTGTAGTCTATGACAAAAACTGTCTGTTAAAAACAAAAGTCTGCCATTTCGTTTTTTATGAAACCCAGGGTTTTAAACTTCGGCTCTGTGAGTGTCAGAGACAAATGTCACCAGTCTGTTAGCTCATCTGTGAATCCAGAACCTGATTTAGCTTATTCATCTGTGCTGTAGAGATACACTGTTGCTTCAAATCTGTTAAAAGTGAGCCAGATGATGTGAACCTACTTCATGATAAATGTTGACTGTAGTATTCAGTTGAAATTCAAAAAACCTCCAGAGGCACTTTTTATTTGCGATTTTAATAGTAATACGTTTATCTGGTTAACACGTTCAACAAACTGCATGGAGTTTAGAAAAACATTATATAAACTGAACAATTTACTAAATCGATCAGGTCGTGATGTGGCACATTGTTGTGTCTTTAGCAGTTTCAACAGTAGAGACAAATGAGCTAAATCAACATCTACACACAGATGACGACCCACAGATGAAACGTAAACACCTGAAGTCTCATTCCACACTGCTTCATCATTTCACATGTGAAAAGGAATTAACCCTGATGGTAGAGTTAGACGGACTCTGGAAAACAAGTCAGGAAACTCAACACAGGATTGTTTGTGGCAACTTGATGAATGTACGTCCAATGTTCATTCTCCTCTTTAGCTCTGGTTTGGTCTCCACCAACGCCTAATCTGTGGCTCTGCTGTTTGGACAGTGGGCCTTGAGGACCTTTTCTGTCATTAGTCTGTCTGCGTCAGTGTCTTTGCACAACTACAAATTAAATAAGGAGAGAGGGTTTTAAAATCAACGGCTGTGGACAGCTGTTGATAGGAAATACACATTTTCTGGTTAATGTGACTTGATAAAATGTCTTTGAACTTTGTATCTGACAGCAGCTCTGACAGAAGCTTGTTGATTATTACCAATATTGCTCCTGTGCTTTGCCGCAGTGATTATTATTGCTTCCACTCTCGCAGGAGCCGTGGCTGAACCGCACTGTTGTAAATCAGCTCTCTGCCGGTTTGTCTTAAAACCTCATTTTCTGAATGTGTTGACGGCGCAGACCGTTCATCCAACCATGTGTCTTGGTTCTTGGTGGTTTGCTTTTGTGTTGTTTTGTGTTCTGGATATTTCTTTGTCAGTGTGATGAATCTTGACTTTCTGTGTCAGTAAATCCTTTAATAAACTTCTGGGCTCTTTTGTCTTTAAGCTTGTGACTAAAAAAACAAAACAAAACACACTCTGCTTGTTACAGTGTCATGTTTATGCCAGAACGTACTAAACTAAAAGGTTCTCGCTCTAATTCTTTGTCTCTGTTCTGCCTTTGCTCTTGTCTCCTTTATGTAACTTGCTCAGTGTTAACACTTGGAAATTTTAAAGTAATGCACATTTATCAATAAAGAGATCCCCAAATATAAGAAGCAGAGTTGTTTTTGTCTGTTTTCCAGGATGACAAAAAAAGTTCTAAATCTAAAACATCAACAACGTTATAAAGCAGATTGATTTTTTCTCTGCTGTATAGAAAGCAGTGATGATAAAAACTATTTTCTGAAGTTTTCCAGCTGCTGCACCGCTAATATGTCGCACATGACCCATGAGGTCTCATAATCCTCACGTATGGCGTCGTGGCCACTAGGTGGCGGTGTCGCGTCTGCTGACTCAATGCGCCGCCTCTGCTACGTCACCGCACGTCAGAGGCGGCCAGAATGCCGTCAGATGGAGCGCGTGTGGAGCTCGCGCAGTGGGAGCCCGCGGCTCAACATGTCTGTCCTCTACCCCACTCTGCTGCTATGTGCGTACGGCTTGTTTTCCAACCTGCGTCCGTCGGAGCCTTTCCTCACCGCCTACCTGATGGGGCCGGACAAGAACCTGACAGAGACCCAGGTGAGCTAGCTTGCTAGGCTAAAGGCTCGCGAGCCGTTAACGCCGACCGCATGTTAGGAACTTGTGACATAACGTGTGACGCAAGCGAGCGTTTGACCGCTGCACCGTTAAGTGTCTTCATCACGACGTTGCTTTTTCAGGCCTATATGCAATGTTTTACCCAGCTCCACTTTAGCTAACAGCTAGTGGAATAGTAGTACTTGAAAATGAACAGCCAGGCTTTTGATGACATTGTGTTCGAGGCTCCGCGGCTGTTTCTAGTGTCTTAACCTTCTGCTTGGAGGGAAACACTTGTTTACCTTCACGTGCGGCTCAAAGTTACATTATGTGACTTTTTGTTGTGACTCTGAGAGAGAACAGAGGCTGCAGAGCTGCACGACTGGAGGTAAACTCACCATCTGTGGTTTGTCAATGACAAGGTCACGGTAGACCAGACGAAACTAGACTATGCAGCTTCCTAATGAGAAGCAGAAACCACTTGTCTACTAAGCCCAACAGACAAAGGACATGTCATAGCAAACGTAGCAAAGTCCTTTAAGATTTGCGCAGCTGATGTACATTCACTTGAACATGACAGGGAAGCTTGTTGCTCTACAGGCTCTACGTAATTTCCACAGTCTCCACATTTCCTGCTTCGTGCAGATTAATCTCTCATGGAACAAATGGTCAGATCCTTGGGAATTTATGGTTAATCCTGAATTAATTAAGTCCTCTTTAAAAATGAGAGGCCAGAGCACACTAAGGCACATTCTGTCCCGTGTGTGGCATTTAAAATCACATTTTAGTCTCTATATGTCAGAACAGTAGTTTTCGGAGACACAGAATGAGGCTGAAGCACAAATATTCAAGATTTATATTAACCTCTTAATTATTATTCTGAGACGTGCGAAAAACAAACGGTGAGAAGAAGCGGTGTTGTCGTTAGGAGAGGCTGATGATAGCAGAGCCGTGGAGAACTCTGATGAGAGCCGTTTAGAGCCGTGTTCATTCAGAAAGCTACGGCCTGAGGCAGTAGTTATGTCCAGAACTGAATAAGCAGAGGCCTGTTCTTCGCAAGAACAGCAAGGTCAGCCACATAAAAGCTGGTGTAAGAGTGCAGTGGTTCTGAATCTGCACAAGGCGTTCACTGACGGTACAGAGTACAGGTCATTTGTGTTTTGAAAAGCCACCAATCTGAAAAGACGAGCAAAAAACACGTCACATTAAATTCAGTTACTGTCAATCTTCTTTTGCTGTGTGCAGGTCGTCAATCAAATCTACCCTGTGTGGACGTACTCCTCCCTTGTGTTGCTGTTTCCCATCTTCCTGGCTACAGACTACCTCCGCTATAAGCCTGTACTGGTCCTGCAGGCGACGAGCCTGGTAGTTACCTACGTAATGCTGCTAAAGACGCAGGGGCTACTCGCCATGCAGCTCCTGGAGTTTTTCTTCGGCCTGGCCACAGCCTCGGAGGTGGCCTACTACTCCTACATCTACAGCGTGGTGGAGCCGGCGCACTACCAGAGGGTGACGAGTTACTGCCGCAGCGTCACTCTTTTTGGCTCGGCCCTTGGATGTCTGATGGGTCAGCTCTTGCTTTCTGTGGCCAAAGTCCAGCTGGTCCACCTTGTCATCATCACTCTGACCTCAGCTGCTGTGGCCTTTGTTGCTCCCTGGTTCCTTCCCATGCCCAAGAGGAGCTTGTTCTTCCACAAAAGTCAAGGACCAGTGGGGGAGAGGCGACGCAGCAGCACCTCCCTCATGGAGAAGGCAGATGAGTCAGAGAGCAAGGTTCCTCTGACAGCCAGGTCACCTGAGACGAGAAGTCGTACTCGTAGCCTTATGGAGGTGCTACGGATGCTGTACAATGACTTCAAGAAGTGCTACAGATGTCGCCCCCTGCTGGCCTGGTCGCTGTGGTGGGCTCTGGCCACCTGCGGCTACTTGCAGATTGTCAACTATGCTCAACCTCTGTGGGAGAAGGTTCGTCCTTCCCAGGAGTATGAAATCTACAATGGTTATGTAGAGACTCTGTCCACACTGCTAGGTGAGGCTTTCCACTTCGTAAGGTTGTCCTGATGACTGTAAAAATTTTTTTACCAGTCAGCAGCATTTGCATACTGAGCTTTGTATGGGCAGTATTTCTAACTGCTGTTCTGGGCTCTGCTTGTCCACAGGGGCTCTGGCAGCTCTGCTGGTGGGGTACCTGCCTGTGTCCTGGTCTGTGTGGGGGGAGCTGGCTCTGTTTGTCTTCTCACTGCTCATGGCTGTGTGTGTTTTTGTCATGGACACAGTGCCGAACATCTGGCTGTGTTATAGCTCGTACATCCTCTTCAGAGCCATGTACATGCTGCTAATCACTGTGGCAACGTAAGTTTCAAGTTGTTCTGGTGGCATAAACTTTCCATAGATGTAGCTTAGTAATGCAACCACTAGAGCTTCAGAGATGTATGAACTGTTTGAATTTCATCTGGATCGAATCTTGTGTATCTAGATCATTTTTTGCTGTAGTTTTTCAGTTTTGTAAAGAGGAACATGACGATAAAAAAGGGGACAGTTGAGTAACTGCAGCTGAGCTTGCAGCAACCTGTGACCATTAGGTTGAAACACATTGGGGCTTGTTACAGTGCATGAACTCAGGAAAACATTTGAAATCTTTTCAATGAGGTATTCTGTGAAAACTGTGGGAACAGAACTGAGTCATGAGCTTGAACAGCAGCAGGTCTTAATGGATCATAATGGAACCTTGTGTTGTCTTTGTGTTTATTGACTCTAGCTGAGTTTCAACCTCTATCCAAGGTTAAGCTTTAGCACTGTGTATTATGTTTGCTCTTTTGTTTCGAAACTGTCAGTAAGATGTTTTCCTGTGCTCTGACCTCTGATTCATCAGATATCAGATTGCAGCCAATCTCGACGTGCAGCGGTACGCCTTGGTGTTTGGAGTGAACACTTTTGTGGCGCTGCTGCCTCAAAGTCTGCTCACTCTGGTGGTGGTGGACTCAGCGGGCCTCGGCCTCGATGTCTACACTCAGGTGATTATGTTGAAACTAAACGTATTCGTTGTCTTGGCTAATGATGGTCTTCATTAATGTTTATATTCAAAATGTCTGTTTCCACCCATAAAAGTTATTACAGTAGTGTTGTTAATGTAAATGTCTGTTAATCCTCCTCAGACGTGGTGATAGTTGTCTTGTCTCCTTCCAACAGTTCCTCATCTACAGCGGGTACTTTGCTTTCATTTCTGTGGTCTTCCTCTTCGCTGGGCTTTGGAAATTGGCCTCTAGGAGGCGCTCTGATCAGGAGGCGCTGGGCAACAACCCAGCAGAATCATCGAACGTTCCTCCAGTCACTGATAGCACATAGTGATTAGCTCCTCACACACTAAAGGTGAGAGCACACTGGCTCCACAAGATGAGCCTCACGCGGTTTCCTTAGAGGCTGAATGCTACCGGTTCAGCAGGTGGCTACATTTCATAAAACACATCAAGCTGCATTATTGGGGGCAGGAGGCACATTGTTACACCTAATGTGTTAAACCTGCACATCCATGTGTCAGATACACACTGGGCAGGTAGAACGTTGTGTTTTCTGAAACCAATGTGCTGAAATCTGCTTCTTACGGCTCAAAACATTTTTACAATAGAAAGCACTTAAGAAGAGCCTGAATAACCTTTACAGAAAACTTTCAGTGACTGAAAGGAGGCTGAAAGGCTCCTTCTACCTGTAGACTGAGGTGGGGTAATTCTGAAATGTCCTTGAATGTGCTTCCTTTAAAAGTAAGTGTTGTGTGCAAAAAGGACAGCAAATCCTATATTTAAACTTTAATTGCACTGATAAACGTCCTGTGCTCTGATGCCCTAAATCTACCGAGTATCACATATTTTTTGTTCTCCAGTAATTCACCATGTACCATGAAGCAGGGCTGGTGAGATGTTTAGGGACCGTGGGTCATCTGTTGCTCGCTGTCCTCTAAAGACAGTCAAGCACTACAATAAAGTCGTCATGTTTGATGATGTTCGTCTGTAGGCCCGTGTGGATATTCAAAACATGGCTTAATAGTCATTTGCAACAAATATCTGAACTGTGCTTCTGATTGATGTTATTGTTAACCTGGCTTTATGTGATGCACGTGACGCACAATGTTACAAACTGAAGTAGATGCAGAGAATGGCGCCTTTTTAGTGCCACTACTTCTGCGCTATGAAGGACAAGGCCAAAAATGTGGTTTTATTTTATTATGATCCTGTATGAACTAGATTTGTACCACTGTGTCTTTAATGAACAGCGTTCACAAAAGTTTATCTGCGTAAGGTAATTATTAGAAATGAGTGCCTAAAAAGGTCTAAACACACTGAATTCATATAATCTTTTAGGTTAAGTAACCTACTATTTCCTGTAACAGCTGCTCACTGACCGTTTTAACAGCCTTTACTCTAAACAAGTGGAAATGGTGCAGAAAGTTCAGTATTTTCAGTGGTGGATTCCATGTTCCTGATGTATTTTTAATAGTTGCTGGACAACAGTGTAGATTGATGGCAGCAAACAAGCTTTGGATACGCTAATAATAATGAAAATAATAAGTCTTTTCTATCGACCAAATATAAATATACAGAACATTACTTTACATGACTCAGCATTAATCAATACACGTTTATTCAGGGAACTGTGGGAGATTGTAGTTTTATTACTGTTAGTGTTTTGAAATGAGGTTAAGTTTTACTTTTCTGTCAGTAAAACTTTGCGCTGCAGCACAAACACAAGTCAATATTGACTGACTGGAGACCCAGGTCATGGGTCAGTCGAAGAACACCACGTGAAAATGGTAGTTGTGTTACAAATGTATTGTTCCATCAGTCCGTTAATAAATATTTCATATTCACTGAAATAATCCAATGTAAAGATTTCACCCATCACAAGTCAAATGAAAGCTGAGCTCTATATGTGAAACTTGTCAATTTGTTTAAGCTGCGTTAAACTCTGATAGGATTTTTGCTCAATCCTGAATTGTTTTGCTTGTTTTCATATTGGTGGAGGTGGTCAGCGGTTCAGCAGCAGATGAGCCTCCTCAGGAAATCTGCCAACATGTCATGTGTATCATTGCAATAACAAAATGTGCCTCAGGGGGCTTTTTAATCTGTGCAGCACACAGTGGACCCCTCCTCCACAGAAACCCCTTCATCTTATTACGATGGTACTTCCTGGTAGACTGTAGCAGCACTGTTTCTAGAGCTGTATGTAAAGTTCTGAGTGCATACTGTAGCTTTCCTGCAAAGGTCTGCTGGCGTTTTGAGATCTATAAACACAAGCGTAAATTAAACCTCTGTTAAACTACTGTACTTGAAAATGTTGCTATCTATATGCAAAAACTAGCATCAGTAATGTTTTATATTACTGTTTTTATTATTACTGTGGTTATTTTATAACTACACTATGTTTAATGCGTAATAAACCTTTTTAAAAATAAATTTGAACAACTCTCTTTTCATGTGTCTTGAAAAGAGACTCAGAACATTGTTTAGTCGCAAATACAAAGATTCACAGACATGATGCGTTAAGCAATACAATACCTAACATCGAGCCTTTTGTTTCGTAGCAATCGGATCAACTGGTTCAAGGCTCAGAACGGTCGGTTTCTCACGTCACTGAGATCTAGCTTGAATTTCAAGGCTGAACGGAGGCTTGTTCTGAGAAGCAGGTTTACTGGGTTCTGGAAGGAAAACATTCAAATCTCTCCTGGCTCAGTTGGCCGACTCGTTGCTTGATTTAGACTCGTCTTAACTGACTTGAGACCTCATGTGGGCTGGTCTATAACGTGATTGGCTTTTTTGACTTCAGAAATAATTTAGACTTGATTTGGTAACTTTGGTGTCGATGTGCCTGACGTTTTTTAAATGAAATAGGATTGTTTTAATTGTTGTGACTTGGCCACGTCTATGCAGTTCTATTATGGGCTTTAGATTCAAGTGATTGTTAAATCCAGTGTATTGTGCAGGATCTAGTCTCCACTGTAGCTTAACTGAACAGACAAGTTAGACTAATGGAAAAAGTTGTTGGTTGTCTGGGAAGTAGTAGAGGAGTTAGGTGGTTAAGAAACAAGTAAAACCACAAACTGCATGTGCAACAGGGTGCAACCAAGTCTTGGCCCTTTGACAAGAGAGACTAAAACATCCCACTGTGCATTTAACAGGAGTGTTGACAATGAAGGGTGTTGGTTCTTCTATAACATCATTTAGGAATTCTACACCAAATGGTCTAAACCACTAACACAGGAGTGAACAGGTTTGCTAAAAGTCAGGAATTAACACATTTACACACTGATTCCAGAACCTGGTCCAATTTACTGTAATAATATCATTAATGTACTAAATACTCAAAGTAGCTTAGTGCAACAGCTGCTAAACTGAAATGAACAACCACTCTATAGTCATTCTGATGCGTAGTCATGGATTATCGACACTGGTCTAAATGCAATAAAAGGCAACACTGACACCCACTGGCCTCACCATTACATCACATACAAGAAATACAAAATGTAATAACTGGCTCAAATGCTAGAAGAGGAGAAACGCAAGAGAAACAGAACAAGTGTAGATACTGAAGAGATGGTGTAAGAAAACCGTTTCACATTATTTTGTCTTTTTAATATAATTTACAATTACAATTTACAATAAATTCAAATGTATTTCTTAATTTATTTCTTTGGATTATTATATAAATTTTTATTTAGTGACCAGCTGAACAAAAACCAGATCAGTGATAAAAGGATGAGAGGATCTCCACTGTTCTAATTACTGTTTTGAGATGTTGGACAGTAAAAAAACATTATATTATAAAATAATAAATGTAAAAATAATGACAAGATAGTTTTATGATTTATGAACATAGTTTTTATTTATGCATGATGTGTAATTTGTCTGTTGTGTTTATTGGTGCATTTACAGTTTCATCTATTTGTTGGGCAATGCAAGGATAAGACTGGCTTAACCATAGGAGACGGGTAGTTATTAACCCCCACATGTGTGTGAGGAGGTCAGTTGAGGCTCCAGATGACAGTTATCATGGCCATGAAGCCATTAAGGACAGCGACACCATACCCAATGTGGAAATCGGCACCAGATCCATCACTAGAAGAAAACACACGCAAACGCTGACTCACACTGAATGGATTTAACGTAAAGTAAATACATGTGTAGTGTGATGTACTCTAACCTGAAGTGGGTGGTTTCCGGCTGTGCTGGAAAGACCATATCAGGCTTGTAAGAGTTGAAGTAGGTGAGAGTCCAGCAGAAGATGGAGCAGATGCATCCTACCAGTACTGAGAGCACAGAGATGCTCCAGAAACCTGGACACACGGATGCACAAGTTTTTTCCACGTCTGACCCAGGGCTCACTTTCAGTAGTGTTGTCGTACTACTAGTAGACTTTGCACATGTATTTAACTATAAAGTACAAACACGATGGAGGTGCAGACTGAGCAGATTCAGACTCACCCATCACCTTCTCTTCAGCCCCATTCTCTCCTCGCACTCGTTCCGCTCGCAGCTCTGCAACGGTCCCTGACAGTGAGTATGACTACTGACCAAAACCAGCAACTTCATACGTTTGGCTACAAATCAGTACACACACAGTCTGGTAAACAACAGCGCTGCGAGTCGTGGTCAAACATGGTCATATGAATAATTTGTACTTAAAATCATAGCTGTGCATTTCAATATCTGGATGAATCACAGTACAGTGGTGTGTTTACACTGACATTTGATTCATCACATTAGGAAAAATTAGGTTTGAAATCTCTGCTGTGTGTAACACCGCTTTTAGCTGCGGTTCTTCTCTAACAACAGAAACTCCAGGGAGAGAGAAATGACACTGTGTGAATTTTAAACAAACAACTGTCAGTTAAAGTGATTTAAACAGCTGGCGCGTGCACAAACGCACGTGCGCACTCTTACCTTTGAGTATCGGGTAGGTGAGCGCGCACAGGCAACCCACAGCGGCCACGGCCACGGCGGAGAGCAGGACGGACAGCACGGCCACTGACCACGGCCTGATCCCGGAGCGGCCAGCACCGACAGCTGACCTCCCTGCGCTCACGGACTCTCTCTCTGGGTTTTCCATTTTCTCCGGCGAACAATGAGCCACATCCGCAGACTTTACATTCCCGTCGTTGCAGTCCCGGGCATCGCGACGTATGAACTTTACAGAGTAAAGTCAGAAACGCGTGTGTTCACCTCAGCAAAGTGGAAACTGGTTTACATCAGGAACTGTGGCTTTTTTTTACTTCGCACTTCCGGAAACACAATTGTCCCTCAGGCTACTCCGTCACTGTAGTTCTATTATTTGACGGTATGCGCTACCTTTTTCGTTTGTCCACAAAAATGGACCATGAAAATGGATTTTGCACTATATCAATGGAAAAATAATAAATCATAATAATAAATAAAAGTTAAGTCCCAGTTTTAATTAGCCAAAACAAAACCAAAAAAACAACAAAAAAACAAAAAGAGCCCAGTATTAATAAATGTTCCGAATATCTTTTGCTCTTAGTTTAATGAAAATTATTGACATTGTTGCTAGTTTTAGTCGACACAGTTTTGTTTGATTCATGTTGAATTGAGTTTGCTAACCTCAATTAGATCTGATTAAATCAATGAAAGAAACAATAAAATTAAATCAGACACAATTCTCATTGTAGTACTATCAAAGCAGCGCAACAATATATATACTAGAAAAGAATGATCATATAAATGTGTAGTGGTTTTGCTGTAGATTTCTGTTGCAGTTTATGCCTGTCTTTCTGTTTGTATTGATGCAATTATGCTTTACCAGCTCCTGTACCTCAGCAGCACATTTCTCACAAGTCTAAGCAGCTGCAGTAATCGTAATTCCATTACACGCAGTCAGAGACACGGTTAACAAAGGGTTTTTCCAGTTTTTCAACACGTATCATGCCACACACAGCCGTTCACGTCAGCTGTGAGATCCTGGCTGGCAACTTTATTTATCAGCTTTATTTACAGCTGTAGACCATACATTGAATAATAATGCAAAACAGTATCTGTACAAGCAACACGGTGTTGTAGAGGTGTTAGTATCAAAGCACGACGAGAGAACCTATACATAGGGACTGAACGGCCGCTAGGTGGCGCAAGGGTTTTATTTTGACGTGCACGGTGCAAGCCAAACAGAAGACCTTGCGTTTATTTTGAAAGAAAAAAAACAAAACACTGAACCGGAAGAGGCGTTGACGCGGTTCACTGCTGTCAACAGATCTGAGCGAGTCGCACGGAGACGCCACGAAGCAAAGGCTGAATCAAAGCAAACACACTTACGGTAAATAAACCTTTGTTTAAAGCTGCACATTCACGGTGTGGCGTGAAGGTCAGACATGGACTCGGAAGCTCCGTGAATGCGCGAGTCCTCCGTTCAGTTGCGCTGCTGGCGACGTTTCGTGAAGCTAGTTGTTGGCGATAACGTCCATTTGATACAACGCCGCTGTCTTTAAAATGCGAACTGCGAAGCGTTGCGTTCGTTTGTGTGTTTAAAAGTAGAAATAAATGTCCACACAGCGCGAAAGACATCCGTGAGCAAACTGAATGAGTCAATGTAAGATAGCGTTGCTTTAGCTTCTGGCAGCTAGCGGGGGTTGAAGTTTTAGCTTTAGCTTTCCTATAAAAAGCCGCTGAAATGACTGAGAAGGTGTTTTATCAGGTGGTGTGAGTTAAGGTCCTGGACCTCGGTTACCTGCTGCTCACTTGTTGCTTTTATCAGATGTGTCGGTAGCTAGTTGGTTCCTTAGCTCCTCTATGAGGCGGCGTCTCTGTGTTTCTGTGCTGTGAGATGGGTTTGTCGTCTTTTGTATTATTACTTTTTTTTTTTTAAACCAGGAGGTTCGGCTTTAAACGTCTGCGTAGTTTTAAGCACAGTTGAACACAAATAAGGTGACATCCACTGATGTACACCTCTGTACAACTTCATGACCACTTTATGTTACGTTAGGTATATTAAGAAACTCAACTAATGGCGCAACGTGAGCCATAGAGCCCAGGATGTGTGTGTGTGTGTGTGTGTGTGTGTGTGTGTGTGTGTGTGTGTGTGTGTGTGTGTGTGTGTGTGTGTGTCAGCAGCAGCTCCAGATCAGCTTGAAGGACAACCTGACAATCTGTCCTCGTCACGACTGGAAGCAGTCATTAACTAAAAAAAAAAGCTTGACAAGAACATGTCTGCAAGGTTGGACCCAATGCACCATATGAAAGAATATAAAGGAATGATGGACAGAAATGCATAAGGAAAGATTTGTTGTGGCATCTGGATGTTTCCTCAACTAGATTATACTGTGTGATGCAGGCGTTTTGTCAGGATGAGGTATTGGAATCTGCAGGTTGCTGGTGCTGTTTGGCAGTAATGAGTGTAAAGACATTTAGAAATGAAAGCGTAGTTCTCTTCACTGCTGTGTGAACTGCTCTTTAGCACTGGTCCATCAAGCGAGTTCTCAGTGGTTTGTTTACAGCTGCACCCATGCAGTTTCCTCTCCCCACTCACTGTTGACCACAGATCTGTATTAGGCCGATTTTGAGCTGATAGTGCATTCAAACATATGTTACACTGAGGTCAGCAACCCCTGAATAAATACAACCTATAAAAACATAAAAATCACATATGGAATATTGACGTGGTGTCCGTCGAAGCAGCAGCGTGGTGCAGATGTGTCAGAAGGAGAGTGAGAGAGATTTAGATCATTGATAACAGCAATAGGCTTTAGTGCATGTTTTATCTCTGTAGTTACAGGAGCAGAGCGATTGTGAAGGGTTTTGTCTGCAGCTCATTTTACTAGGAACCAATTTCCAGCCTCTGGAGGAGACTTTGGCTAAGCTGCTTTCCTCTGCTGCTCTGCAGTGCTGTGATAGTGAGAATGAGAACAAGGAGAGATGAAGGGGGTAGGGTGCTGTTACTGCCGGAGCCTTTGGTAAACGGTTCATATGTACACACAGTAGCCGGCGTGCGTGTGCATGCGGAGCTGTTTCACAATGCAAAACTTAAACACTCGCACCTGCAGACAGGTGTTTAGATTGGGTGGGGCTGAGGAAAAAGCCCGGATGTGGTGCTCAACAGTTTTATGCTCTAAATCCTTGAAGGAGCAAACACGGTTTTACTGATGAACAGACTGCTTCACTGCATGTCAAGGTTAAATTGGAGTTCGGAGTCAAGTTAGATTGTTGCTGTGATGAGTGCACTTGTTTAGGGTTTTTTGTAGCAGCAGTATGTTGACTGACTGGCTGAACAGCGTACTGAATGTCTTATCTCACTGATTGAACATTTACCTTGTAATATAATAACAAGTGTCTTTGGTGGGTGGATTTCAAATCTGATTAATGACTGACTGACTGGCTAAATCAGATATTCTGTGCCACGGTTACAGCACAAAAGATGGCTGCGTTTGGTGTAACACTGCATTAAGTAATTGTTCACTCATATAATCACATAATCACTAATGCACATAAAATTCATTCCTGGCCATAGAAATGGTTTGTTGGTCCCTCACACTCTTATGAACATAATATCTTATCTCTTGAGTGTTGTTTTATATTGTTAGTTTATGGCGCCCCTTGTTCTGGCTTGATTGGGCAAACTGACTCATAAGTGTGGACATGGACATTTACACCAGATTCCGAACAACAGATTTGTTGTTTAGCTGCTCAACAGACTCTCAGATTGGACTGTCCGTCAGATGAACGTCCAGACTAAGACGCACCGTGAGGTGCTTATGACTGGGGGAGGCTGTAACCTTGTTTCTGTTCTGAGCTGGTCTTTGGTGTCAGATAATAACATCCTTGATCGTTCTTTAGGGTCAACTGACACTTGGTCCACGACCTCTGACCTCTCCACAGCGGATTCGCTACTGTTCAGACTTGTAATATGAATATTTAGTCATTTACGCCCTCACACATGACTCAACATTAACTGTTGAGCTGATTCATGTGTATTGATGAGCTCACTGTCAGATGGTGTGCATCCTGTTTTCTGGAATGACCGACGCTGGCTGACCAGCTGTGTTGGCACAATAGAGTTGTGTTCAGGAACACGCAGTGCAGAGAAAAGGAAACCCTTTACTGTCCACATCATCGAAAACCCTGCCCACTGTCGTCCAGCTTCAGCTAGTGTCTTGGTTAGCGGCGGTGCGCTAACCTATCTCTCAGCAGCAGCAGGCTGACTGTGCCTGCTGGTTAGAAGCAAAATTTATTTAAAGCAACAAGCTGTCAGCCAGAATAACATCACAGCAGAGAGAGAAGAGGCTGTATTAGAGAGAGAGCGGACTCGAAAGAAGGCTGAATAAGTGGGGGTTGGTAGAAAAGAGGAAGCAGGAGTGTAGAACGTAAGGAGAGAGTGAATGTGAGAAGAGGAAGAGATGTGGTGGTTAATGTGAAGCAGCTACATTATGCTGCTGACTTCTGCATCAGAGAGGACGGCTTTATCACCGCACCACAGGCAGAGTTAATAAAGATGGGCTTTAGCCAGGCTGCTTTTGTCTTTCCTGCTACTGCAACAAAGTGAATCCATTCTTTACGTGTGTCCTCGGGTGTCACAGCTCTAGAACCCTAACTCATCAGGATCAGCATGGACTCGCATCCACATGCAACCCACAATGTTGTTCACACTGACTGGAAACCTGACACTAAGTTCATACAGTAAATGTACATTGCATTTAGTTCAGCAGGTTTGACACGGTGCTGTTTTAGTTCCTTCACTTGTTTCTCATTGTTAATCAAACTGTCAGTCAAATTTTCTTCTCATTTTTGCTCCTGTCCACAATTATGGTTGTGTCCGTACTCTTCATTGCTGCTGTGCTCCGTTGATGTAGCCTGTACATGTGTGTGTCAACCGTACCCTTGAGCTATGTGTGACTCCCACCTTCACTCTCACTGCTGTTTAGATGTTTCCCTTTTCATATTTTGCGATTTTGTTTAGTGTCGTAGTTGGATGAGATTATAATGCAGTGGGTGTCCTGAAACATAGCCTGAATCTTTGGATACTTTATTAAGTCTGAAGTGTGGCGGAGTATAACCTTTCAAATGCCAACAGGCTTCGTGTTTATGTAACAGTTCAGCAGTTGCTGTGGGAAGTGTTCACCTGGTGATTGAGGGGGTGTATGCAGTCATGTAACAGTCCAGTCTTTGATGCTGCTGCAGTTCCGACCTCTCGTTAACCAAATCTTTAGTGAGCTGACTGTACTGATTCTGCGCCTCTCTCCCGCCCTTACAAGGCTCCAGCTGCTTCTGCGTGGGGCTCTCGGCTTCACGTGTCTGGCAGTGTGCGCGAGTGTGCATCCGAGGAGTGTGCGTAACGTCCTTCTGTATCGGGTGTGATGTCGTCAGAGCTGCTGGTAGATTTGGGTGAAGACCTTGCGACAGCGAACATCGGACAACTGAAGCTGGAGACCTTAGAGGATCAGCAGTGGCTCCCTGATGAAACTGGCCTCAGCAAGTCAGGTGAGACATGTAGGATAGTACACAAAGTCACAGCACATTAAACCTCACTGGTTGACGGTGACATGGAGTCTGAACTGTGCGTGTTCCAGAGACAGACGTCTCCCAGCAGTTTGATGCCAGCTCTCCCCACCTGCCTTGGGACCATCCTTTCTATGACATTGCCCGGCACCAGATCATTGAGGTGGCAGGTCAGATGCAAACCTCTTCATTAACCTCTGAGATATTGATGACTGAGCTTATCTCTTAACAGCATTTGATTCCAATATGTCATGTTTAATTTAATGTAATGTATTTGCATGTGACTCTCTGCAGGTGATGATAACTTTGGCAGGAAGGTGATCGTGTTCAATGCCTGCAGGATGCCCCCACAGCATCAGCTGGACCATCACAAGCTGTTGCAGTAAGTACAAACAAAGTTTCAAGGAAGGAGGTGCAGTAAATCAAATTCCAAGTATTTCCCATTTCTGTAGAGGATGTGGTCATTTATGAAACAATTGTATCTGCACCCAGTTCTCACCTGTATGGGTTTCTGACATTTCTGACATCTGACAGTATACAATTCAATACAATACAAAGTCCTGGGTATGAAACCAACGTTCTGGTCCATATCGTTCGTCACTTTTTTATTTGACTCAACAGATTTCATGGAAAGAAATATGCTACTTCACTTTTTTTTCTTCTTCTCACTCTGACAACTTCTGTAATTTACTTAAACACTAAGCAAATTGGTTTAAGTCTGGTTCTGTGGTAAAGCTGAACCAGAATAAGTGCAGTGGATGCTCATTTGAATGTGATGTGTTGCATTGCAGGTATCTTAAGGGAACTCTGGATCAGTACGTGGAAAGTGACTACACTCTGATCTACTTCCACCATGGACTGACAAGTGAGAACAAACCATCACTCAGCTGGCTGCGGGACGCGTACAGAGAGTTTGACAGAAAGTACGTCCAAGTTCAATAATCTCTGCAGCCGCCTGCAGACATGTGGTCATGTCTTGCTAAATCTGCATTTTTTGATTTAAAGAAAGCTACAGTGCAGCAAAATGAGACGTGTCTTGTCCTGTACAGTACATCTGCTGTGTGTGTTCTCAGGTATAAGAAGAACATCAAGGCCCTGTACATTGTTCATCCCACCATGTTCATCAAGACTCTGCTGATCCTCTTCAAACCAATCATCAGGTAGTTGAAATGATTGAACCCTAGTGGCTGTAGCCTTCAGGACGTTTCTGTGTGAGGAGACATCTCTTACTGTTTCTTACTGTTGCTCTTGTTGGATTAAGATGGTGCTGTTCCTTTTTTTCTAGTGTCAGATTCACTGATAAGAACACAAAGTCAACATAATCTTATCTGAACATAGCAGGGTGTTTACCAACTGGCTTACAATACTGTGAATACTTGCTCTTGCGTCATTTTGAATTCCTGTGCTTTCCAAGAAATGGTACCTTCACTGGCCACATTTTATTAGGTACACACTGAGAAAGTCTGCTACAGAGAAAACATACACGGCCACATGCTCCAACACTAACACAAA
Source organism: Macropodus opercularis (assembly GCA_030770545.1). Classification (NCBI taxonomy): domain Eukaryota; kingdom Metazoa; phylum Chordata; class Actinopteri; order Anabantiformes; family Osphronemidae; genus Macropodus; species Macropodus opercularis. Next base: position 5,587,888 of record CM061090.1, on the reverse strand, counting down.
ATAGGTTGTCATAGTTACACGTTTAAACCGCAGCATTTCTTCCGTTTTTTGAATGTACTCTTTTATGGCGTACGGGTGAATTACCAGATAACTGATATTTGGAATGGTCTGAAGCTGATCTTATCTCTCCCTCTGTCTGTAGTTTTAAGTTTGGCCGGAAGATCAACTATGTGAGTTATCTGAGTGAGCTGGAGGATGTGGTGAAGTGCGATCAGCTGATCATTCCTGCTCGTGTCAGAGAGTAAGAGCTGATCCTGCATGACTGCACATTTTATCCTCAAATTGTTGTGATGTGGAACATTCTGCCTGGATTTGAATTAGTACACTGAGAAACTGCTATTGATTAGTACGTGTTCGGTATCTCAGCATCTGGGTTCAACATTGTCTTTGTGACAGGTACGATAACAAGTTGAGAGCCTCCTTGAAACCTGTTGCCCAGTCTGCCATGTCTCCTCCATCCAGCCCTCCCCTTCCCAGCCAGGTGTTTGGGGTCCCGCTGACTTCGTAAGTATCTGCTAAAGACACCATCATCAGTATGCACAGAAACACATCCTTTAAATATTTGTTGTCTTAATCACTGGATGTTTGTGTGTCAGACTCAGACAGAGGAGTCCAGATAATGATCCGATTCCTGTGGTGATGAGAGACACCATTAGCTTCCTGTTGGATCACGGTAAAGATTCTCTTTCAGTGCCTGATCACAGGCACAAACTGAAATTCACTGTAAAAATGACAGTGTGTTTGCTTACTGTGTTTGTGTACACGTGTCAGGTTTGGAGATTGAGGGAATCTTCAGACGGTCTGCTAATGTAACTCTGGTGAAAGACGTGCAGCTCAAATACAACTCAGGTACAGTATAAGTCTGCAACATCAGCTCTGACTCTATTTACCAAATGAACCCATAACAATGATTTCAGACTGTTGTGATTACCATAGCGAACGTGGCTCACACAAGCATGTACAGCAGAGATGTTCTGGGCTAAACCAGGAGGTCGGCACCCACCCAGGCATTTTGAGTCGCTTCTGTTTCTGTGCTTTAATCTGGCACTGCCTGCTGTACGGCTTGTATCATTGCACTTCGTGGTTGTGGTAAATCATTAACAAAGTTATCCACAGAGAAATGTTAAAGCCTGTAGCTGGCAACTGTACTCCAATTTTTTTTTCAGGAAGATCGTTGGGTACGTGTCACCAAAGTACACACTCGTGTTCTTCTATAAAATCCAGCAGAGTTATATATATTTAATCTGGAGCACAGATGCTCTAACAAGAGGTGATACGTATCTAACAAAAGAGCCTGTAAAAATCTGTAGAGGCAGTTACTATTTAAGGACTTAAAATTGAGTAGACACCCATTGAGCCATGATCTGAACTACTCCGTAAGGGCCGTGAACAGCTAACACCAATGTTTTGGGCTGTGGGATGAAGCCAGAGCACACTGAGACAACCCATGCAGAGACAGCGAGATCATGCACCTGACTGACCAAATATACATTTGTAACAACTTCTGACTTGTGGCTACAATTCACAGTAAGCCAACTGTCTTTGCGATTGTGTTTGTGTAGGTGCAACAGTGAACTTCAGAGAAATGGAAGACGTCCACTTAGCTGCTGTGATTCTGAAGTCGTTCCTGAGGGAGCTACCTGAGCCTCTGCTGACCTACCAGCTCTACAATGACATTGTCAACTTTGCCTGTATGTTAGAATTAACACAGACCTCCCTGTATAATCTGAATTGGGACGTTGTGAGGAATACAAAGTGACTAATGCGTCCACATCAGCTACTTCCTAAATCAGCTCTAACTTTCATTTGGTGTTTTGTGTGTTGCAGCTGTATCCAGTGAAATCCAGGCGACTGTCATGAGGACGCTGGTAGAGTCGCTACCAGAGGAAAACTACGCGTCACTGCGATACCTCATCACGTTTCTGGCAAAGGTAAAGCTGTCACTCCTACGATTCTTACCAGACGTTATATCAGTGTGTGTGTTGCGTAAACCAGTGTGTGTGTGTGTTTTTAGGTGTCAGCTCACAGTGAGGTGAATAAGATGACCAACAGTAACCTAGCTGTGGTGTTTGGGCCGAACCTGCTCTGGGGACGAGACAACGCCATGTCGCTCAGCGCCATTGGGCCAATCAACAACTTCACCAGAACGCTGCTGGACCAGCAGCATTTAATCTTTCCCTAAACTCCGTCCTTTGACCCGTCAGTCTCTCTTCCAGTCAGATCCACCACTCAGACTGTTCTTCTCATACCTGACCAGTCAGGAGCTGCATCAGAGTGCTGCTCTACCATCAGCACTTAGATAACCCAACTTCATCTGCTTTTCCATTAGCGATTACTGTAATTGTGATGGCCCGCTGCATTTAATTGAGTCTCCAATGTGTCCTTACATTCTGACCGACTCATGAGCTGTGTCTTATTGTCATGTCGAGCGGTCTGAACTACCGTCAGTTTCTGATCCGCGTTTCCATTTCCATGTGACTCCATGCATGGCATGAGGCATGAGTACACCTGGACGTAAAAGGTACATACACCAAGTATTTCCTCTGTAAACAACCAGAAGCACAAACAGCCAATAAGTAGTTGTGTTTAGTATTTAGCAAGTTGTGTATTCTCGCTGCTGTGTTGTTGCCTTTCGTCTTTTGATAAGTGAACAGAGCTACCTACCAAGTGCTAATAATGTAGCAGCAACTATCAGGTGAAGGGACTGATTTTTCTTACAGTACTTTATTGTGCTACCAAACTCTAATGTCACTGTCTTCACTGCTTAGTTGCAAAAGCACGAGTTTAACTCACTTCTGCAAACCTGTCTCATCAAGGTTAGACCTTGATGGTGAAGACCCAAGATGTCCCAGACTCCTCTCATCTCTCCTTCAAATGCTTGAAACATCAAATGTGACTACAACCATCAGGCCTGCTCACAATATCATGCTGTAACATAATCTGACAGTCTACTTCTGTGTAGGTAAAGTATAGATTAGTGTTGGTGTGAATGCAGGTTTACCTTGTGTAAGTGTAGACAACAGAGGGCGAGTAGCAGTCAGCAGAGCAGCTACTGTGCTGTGTGTCTCAATCTCTACACTGGAAAACATACGACTTGTCAGATGACAGCGTGCGTAGGCACAGTGTTCTCTCACGACCACTGGCTGCAAAACAAGCAGCTCTGCGGAAAGAAAGTGTCAGGAAAAAGTGCTGGGATTCTGTATTAAACAGTGATAAATGCATACACGTACATTTTATGTGTTTATAATTGTAGCCTAATGATTATGTGACAATATTTTAAGATTAATTATTAGATATGTTCATATAATTCCAGATACATCTTGACAGCAAACCAACACTGTTGTTTTGAATAGATTAGTTATTAGTTCATACCTGTATCTGTGTCTTGGGTCACACCTGAACACCGTCTGGCTGGAAAACTCATTCAGTTGGACTCTTCTTTAGCTGTTCTGTGTTTTTTTTGTTTTGTTTTTTTGTTTTTGTCTGTCGTGCCAAAAATCAGCCTTCAACTTCCCCAGACAGGCACAGAAGGCAAGGAGCCAAGACGACTTCTAACAGAACAGGCGAGCAGTAAAGTTTCGGACAGAGGAGAGGCGAGATGAGGAGGGCAGAGGTGAACGTCTCAGGTCGACCTACAGTTGGTGTGTTTGGTACCAAACGTTGTGGACAATCGATGACAGGCTTTATTTAAAGTAGGCAGTAGAACAGGAGCTTTGCTTTTCTTCCAGCTGGCGTTGCAAGGTGTTGAATACTGGACCTGGGTTTCAGACTGAGGATGCACTGCTCTGTATATACTGTACTATAATAGTTAGCTGTGACTCTCGTTATATTGGACTTTGTTGTTGTATTATGAATATTAGCTTGGGTTCTCCAGACTTTCCTCTCTTGTGTAATAACTTAAATACCGGCCGAGCTCTTCTTGTCATTATAGTAACAGTGAGGCTCAACATAGATGTGTAGGTACAGAATAAAGAGCCGATGCTCTCCACACAGTGGGATCCGATACTCAGTTCAGAGGCAGCAACTCAGAGCAGATGCAGTTTAACATGTTTTGTCCATTTCCACATCACTACTCCAGCAGCGAAAGAGCCAAAATCATGACGCCAGTAGCATTATCCCACTACAATCCCTCATTAAGCTTTTCTGTTGTTATTTTAAATAATAATACGTGATAAACATTTCATTTAATACTCCAAGGCAAACTGCCAAGGAGCAGGAACAAGGTTTTAGGAAGGTTAATTACATCAACAATTTAGCCTCTGGTGTCTGATAAACTACAGCTCTCATAAATAAAACTGTGGTAAAGCAGGTACTTGAATTACGCCCAGTGCAGTGTTGTAGCTGGAATGTTACAACTTCGACAGAGTTCAGTCCTGCTGTTATTCCAGACGCATCTGAACTCACTACAACCACAGCATCTAGTGCCTGAATGCCCAGGGCTCATGGGAAATGTTTTCTTAAGAATCGCTACAAGCAACATTTGATATACGATGCACAAACAGTGTCAGATCTTATGTTAAACCACCAGGTTATGCTATATACTGTATTGTTAAACCTGTGTTCTGAGGATTTTATTTAATCATTAATGGCGACGTTAGATATGTCAGTGAGGGTTTTTTTAGACTAATGATCGTTTGTATGGTTGTGGTCGTCCACAGATCTTTACCCTCCTTAGTATTTGGCATTGAACCCCACTGACTGAGTTTAAGCATTTCCAAGAGAACTCATATACTTTGTCATATTAAACCAATGTTTTTGAGTTGGAAATCTCACTGTACTTTTGACCTGTAGTTGACCTTAGTAGTCTGTTAGTGCTTGGGCTGTAATGTGACTGAACACAAGACTGCAGTACGTCCATACCAGACAGAAGGTCATGTTTCTCGCCATGTGGGGTCCTGTAACCCTGGTTGGGTAGCGCTCTGTCCAAAAAATGACGTAGCACAAGGTGTGTGGCATTTAAGGACCATAGAGACTGTGGGACATCTATGCTTTAGAACCACTTAGAGCACTTGTTGGCTCATTTGATAAAAACAAGGGTCTGGAATCGAGGGCTGAACCGAACCGTGGATTTAAATAATCACACCCTCGCTGGAGAGCACCACAAGATTCAGGAGTTAGACTGAGGATGAAAGCAAAAAAAAAATCTGTATCTCAGATGTATACCTGTTAATATCAGAGCACTTGATATGTACAGTAAGTGATGTGTGTGTGTGTGTGTATACATATATACAGTACATGTTTTTATGTAAAGGCCAACTCTGCTGGACCAGTGTGTTGTGGTTTAAATATACAACTTAAAAAGGAAAACTAGGGCTACTGTTAGTTCAGGTGTGTGTGTCTGTTGTTGTCATGGGAAAACATGGTGACTCTAGTTTTGGTGCATTCTGTTTGACATAATGAGATGATCTCATGAAGCTTAACAACTGTACAAGTGTGTCCAAAACGTAATTCAAAACACAAACAGAAGATGAAAATAAGACACAAAACACTTTGGAGATGCAGTTTTTTTAACTTTACGTGTGTGTGCGTGTGTGTGTGCTTGTGCCTTATTTGTTTTCTCCAGGGATCGTGTGATCAGCCATTAAAGTGCCAGTGTGTCCATTCTGCCATAGACTAAAATGATGTCAGGTGTCGTTGGTGTTTTGTATGTTAGACAGTGTTTAAAACTATATCAGCAGCCTGAAGGTTCAAAATGTGTCTAAAACATGACACAATGGGAACAGTCGACCTAGCGTCCAAACATTTAGCATGTCAACGTAGCCCAGTTGTAACAGACAATAGTAAGTTAATAGTAAGGAATAAAGCTTCATAAAAACCTGAATTGTGTAACTGGTCTCCTCTTGTTGAATTAAAATCAAAAGGCCCAGATTAATGTGCTTTAATCATTTGATTTTTTTCTGCTTTTCTGGCATCATAGGGTTCATCTCCTCCTTTTTATATAAGTTGTACAATTTCATCTTATCTTATGGTCTGATTTTCTACAAATGTACGTTTAACCCACTAAAAACCATGAATATGTACAGTACTGAGATTGTTACCATCGCTATCCAACCAGGATCTGGAATTTCAGACATGCTGAGATGCTGCACAGTGTGATTCTCTATAATGATGTTGGATATCTCCACATATCAACCAAGCACATTTAATGTTTATTGAATTTCTAAAACGGTTTGTCCCTTACTCGGCTGATCAATTACAGCCATGTCTAATCTATGGATCTTTGTACTGTAGCTGTTGTCAAGGTGACAGTGAAAAATATTAGTGTGACGGATGATCTGATTCATTGATAATTAGTGATTCTATTTATTTATCCTTATTTTTATATGCTCTGTATCATATATTAGTAATATCCTGTAAGATTAATGTTTCCAAACAATAAAAACAGTCATGGATGAAAACCTTTCAGCACATTTAATTACCAATATCAAATGTGTGGATGAGTTGTGTTAGGCCTATTTAATGACTTTTCCAACTACTGACGGACTGAACACGTCTGATCATGGTAGTACAGCATCTAGGGGAGGGATAGCTGGACAACCATCAGGCTTTACTGGGCACACAGCAGCAGCTCAAATTATCTTTACTGGTTGATTGGGAGCATTTTTACCACTCACTGAAAATGATTTGAGATGAAGTAGAGAACCAATGATTCCAGCGGCTACTGTACGTACAAATTAGTTTTTATTGATAGATGCCCACTGGACAAACTGACCCCCAGGCTTATTTCTTACCTGTTGTTTTACAGCACCCAGAACTACAGGCTGTTTCTGTGTTATTCAGATATCTAAAGCTTCCCTCCTCACGCTGATGACGTGGACGGTGCAGGTGTTTGCATTCAACAGATTCCTCCAACACAACATCATCTGTGTGTTCAGGGCAACGCACAGCAACGTCCTCTGGAACCAGGCCATCAGAGAGGGGCAAGACCAAGCCAACCAAGTTGAAGGTAACCTCCACAACAACGACTATAAAAACAGGATAAGCTTTGACATTAAAGAAATAAAACAAAGACTTGACGCTGTGAGGCTGGACCGAACTGAACCACAGCTACACTGAGCTCATGTTATTGTTCAAAACCTCTTTTGAGTAAATCTCTGTTTCTCACACACACTGAGCGACCCTGTAATGGTTGGAGGAGGTGTCATGGTAGAGTTCACACCTACTCACTACCCTGAGCCCATTCTTTACAGTTGTGACGTGAAACCGAACTGGAGGATAAATCTGCCAACTTCCCTCCCAGACTGTCTTGAATAGGAATCAAATAAACACAAAGGAAAAAAGTCTTTTATGATCTTTCATATTTCCACCTACTCAGTGTGAAACCTGGGCCTGTTTGGATGAATTTAAGAAACACACACAAAGCTCCTACTCAACAGCTCTTAGTCTCTTTCGGTTTTTAGTTTTTATAGCAGTCAGGCTCGAGAAGCTCAGCTCACGCAGATATGAGGTGGAAAATGGGAGCAGTGTCAAAATAATTTCAGTTGTTAAGAGACGATTGCTTAATTTCTTTTTTAAAGACTCCTGCCTCTCTTCTCCATATTTGGAGTTTTTCCATGGCCCAATTAATCTGAACCTTATCAAGATGGGGCCATTCCTACGAAGCTCTGGAAGGAACATGGGAGAAAAAAACGGATGGTTGGATAAAAATAGAAAAAGATGAACGTTTGCTAGATTTACAGTGATTGGGACTCTGCTGTAATTTGGTTAGAGATGAAAACAGTGCCCCTGAAATCACTAAACCTAATTAAAGGTACAATCCCAGAGGACGACGACCCTGCAGACCAGGTGATGCGACTTACTGTGAACAAAAAAGCTCTGCTGGAAATTTACACTGTCTAAAGAAAATTCTACTAAATGATTCCTACTGAGGTCACACAAAGCTACAGCACAAGTGTTTAAATTCCAGCGTCACTAAATCAACCAGTTTCCAGTCATTCAGTATCTAGAATAATGAATCCTATCACGTAAGGTGTAGAGGATGTAACATGGACAGAGCGGCCTGTGATGTCTTTTATTGTGAAAATCTGCTCCCATTTCCTCTTTCCTATCTGTCCCGTTCCTTCTTCCTAGAGTTGAGCGTCGTCTCCTTCACTCTGTTGAATCTGTAAGTTTAGTTTGTTTGATTCTTTCACGTTGTCTATAGAAACTTTAGGCTTTTTTCTTGGGGGTTTGTACATGTTCACTTCTTGTTTGATTTTTCCAGTTTATTTATTTAACACATCCATTATATTATCTGCTAATTCATTTGCTTGTCTTCATCAACCTGCCAGGAATAACATTTTTAAAAATTTTAAAAAGCAAACATTAAGCAAGAATATTTTATTTCTCACTGAAAAGTTTTTCTTCTTCCATCTGCTTCTTTGGGATACAAGCAGTTTCTGGACTTTGACCAGGATTTAGTGTTGTGTCGCTGCTGATGAACAGGTTTCAGATCATATAAAAGCTGCACATTGTTTGGTGATATGTGCTTCCTTGTTGTTACATATTAAGCGAGCAGCCACAACACGAACAAAGCTAACGCAGAACCTAATCAGATCATACACACCGATCTTGCTACAGATGACCCAGCTGTCACATTATTGAGATCAGCTCCACAACTGCCTCATGAAAAGCTGCATTTAAGTTAATGTATTAATGCATCAGTAAGCAATAAAGTGATTTAATACAAAGAGCTCTGAGTACTTTTACTCCTAGTATTTTAAATATGACCGTAATAGTTTTGTCATCTTACTTTCAGGCAAAGTTGATGATGATGCTCATGTCAACGTGAAGACGTCTGTGTCTGCTTAGTGCTGCCAGAAACAAACACACAGTAGGTTAATGTCATGTTTTTACTTGTCCTCACGAGTCTGTTCTCATATTTCTCTTCATAAATAATTTTCTTGCCTTCACCACACTGACAGGAATACATTTCTGTCTGTCAGAGGTGTAGAAACCTCAGCAGAGAACATGACATTTGTGTCATCAGTACTGTACTACTATTTAACTTCACTTTACTTCAAGCAAGAGTATCCAAAGGGATTTTTTAAAATGAATTTTATAGATGTGTGTACGTGACGTAGTTTTAGGACAGAGTGTCAAAGTCTCTGCTCATAAACTATTCATTGATCATATAAAACTTCAGTCCGTGCAGAAGCTAAATGTTTCATGTTGTATTTTTAAAAAATATGATTTTAGTAGTAATTTGACACAGTTCATCACAGTTTCATTACAAACATCCAAAAAAAACCTTAATAAATTGGTGGATCCAGTAAATTTGTTACACATTAAGGTGAAGGTTCCAGTCAAAAGGAATCAGTGTCAGTGAATGTAAATGTTCCAGCATCATCGTGTGTGAGCTGCAGCTTCACGGCTCCATCTAGTGACTGATGGTGGAAGCAGATCAGCTGGTGGCAGCTTCCTCTGCCTCCCACTGTCTGACTGCATTCAGCTGACACTGATATGAAACAGAGAAGAGACGATCAGTGGAGGAGCAGCTGATGTTTTACAGACTAATAGTGGAAAGGAGGATTTCAGCTGATATACAGATGAATGATTTGTGTTTCTCTCCACATGAAGGTAGAAAGTGTGTGTGAGCTGATGTGGATGTGAATTGATCAGCATGGATCAGTGTGAGGACAGAGAGGAGGGAGCCCCTCCCTCTAAAACCACTCTGTGTGGGGACCATGAGACCCAGACCAGAGCTCAGAGGTGAGACGAGGATCTCTAACTGTCCATGACTCTCAGCACCAACAATTACTACAACGTCTTCATTCACACTCAGTGTTTTGTGTTGTGTTGAAGCCCAAAGCAGCAGAGACCAGACTTTGCTGGACCTGAACCCAGTTGTGTGTCTTTTAATAGCGATCGGTCAAATGATCACTTCATTGATTTCAAAGAACAACCTGCAGTAACAAGGTGAGCTGTAAATAACATCAATGACAGAGTTGTAAGAAAGTTTTTCATTCCTAAAAGGGGGACATCATTACGTTCAGACAAACTAATCACAAAAAGAATTTTAGTTTCATCTCAGTTCAATAGTCATTTTGTGTTCATAAATACAAACATCTAAGATGAACATCTTCACATCTTCAGTGAATGATGGGTTATCTCTGCACAAATATTTAATATAAGTCTCCACGTTCCAATAATTTTACCAGATGAAGAGCAAATATTTGCAGGTTTCAGCTCTACATGGGCATAAACTTAATGCTTTGATAGGTTTCATGTAAAGATGCATTCAATCATATACTCAATTTCATATATGTAGACATTATCTGTGAGAATAATTTTTTTTTTTTCAGAGTACAAATAGTTTCAACCAGTGAACTCTGCTGTGTCGTGTCCTGCTCCACGCACTGTACACAGGCTGACTTTGTTTCATAAAAACTAATTCTGGTGGTTCCTCCACAGACTCGACCATCAGAGCTCAAAGGTTTCCAGTGGCCAGTCTGCCCAACATTACCTGGAAGAGACGCTGCACAGCAGTAAGAATATTTCCAGTATCATACAGTAATGAGATACATACTTAATACTAAAATGTGTAAATATGTAATGTATATGTAAATACATCTTGGAAAAATCTATTATTTATTCTCCTGCAACAGGTTGTCAACTTAAATCTCAGCTGAAGCAGAAGTTCCAGTTTGTGTTTGAAGGCATCGCTAAAGCAGGAAACCCAACCCTTCTGAACCAGATCTACACAGAGCTCTACATCACAGAGGGAGGGACTGGAGACGTCAACCATGAACATGAGGTCAGACAGATTGAAGCAGCCTCCAGGAAAAGAAACGGAGAAGAAACAACCATCAGACATGAAGACGTCTTTAAAGGCTCAGCTGGAAGAGATGGACCCATCAGAACCGTGGTGACCAAGGGAGTGGCTGGCATTGGGAAAACAGTCCTGACACAGAAGTTCACTCTGGACTGGGCTGAAGGCAAAGCCAACCAGGACGTACACTTCACATTTCCATTCACCTTCAGAGAGCTGAACGTGCTGAAAGAGCAAAAGTTCAGCTTGGTGGAACTTGTTCATCACTTCTTCACTGAAACCAAAGCAGCAGGAATCTGCAGGTTTGAACAGTTGCAGGTGGTTTTCATCTTGGACGGTCTGGACGAGTCTCGACTTCCTCTGGACTTCCACAACACGAAGATCCTGACTGATGTGACAGAGTCCACCTCAGTGGATGTGCTGCTGACAAACCTCATCAGGAGGAACCTGCTTCCCTCTGCTCACCTCTGGATCACCACACGACCTGCAGCAGCCAATCAGATCCCTCCTGGGTGTGTTGACATGGTGACAGAGGTCAGAGGGTTCACTGACCCCCAGAAGGAGGAGTACTTCAGGAAGAGGTTCAGAGATGAGCAGCAGGCCACAACCATCATCTCCCACGTCAAGACATCACGAAGCCTCCACATCATGTGTCACATCCCAGTCTTCTGCTGGATCACTGCTACGGTTCTGGAGGATGTGTTGAGAAGCAGAGAGGGAGGAGAGCTGCCCAAGACCCTGACTGAGATGTACATCCACTTCCTGCTGGTTCAGACCACAGTGAAGAGCATCAAGTATGATGGAGGAGCTGAGACAGATCCATCCTGGAGTCCAGAGAGCAGGGAGATGATTGAGTCTCTGGGAAAAGTGGCTTTTGAGCAGCTGCAGAAAGGAAACCTGATCTTCTATGAGTCAGACCTGACAGAGTGTGGCATCGATGTCAGAGCAGCCTCAGTTTACTCAGGAGTGTTCACACAGATCTTTAGAGAGGAGAGAGGACTGTACCAGCACAAGGTTTTCTGCTTCGTCCATCTGAGTGTTCAGGAGTTTCTGGCTGCTCTTCACGTCCATCTGACCTTCATCAACTCTGGAGTCAATCTGCTGAAACCACCACATTGGTGTTTTAATGTGTACAGAGCAAAAGCAAAACATTTCTACCAGAGCGCTGTGGACAAGGCCTTAAAAAGTCCCAATGGACACCTGGACCTGTTCCTTCGTTTCCTTCTGGGTCTTTCACTACAGACAGATCAGACTCTCATTTCAGGCCTACTGAGAAAGACAGAAGGTGACTCAAAGACCAGTCAGAAAATAGTTCAGTACATCAAGAGGAAGATCTCAGATTCTCCCTCTGCAGAGAAAACCATCAACCTGTTCCACTGTCTGAATGAACTGGATGATTGTTCTCTAGTGGAGCAGATCCAACAGTACCTGGACTCAGGACGTCTCTCTACAGATAAACTGTCTCCTGCTGAGTGGTCAGCTCTGCTCTTCATGTTGGTGTCATCAGGAAAAGAACTGGACGTGTTTGATCCATTTAAATACTCTTCCAGCTTTTCAGAGCAGGATCTTCTGTTTGTGCTGGGGGTGATGAAATGCTTCAAGAAAGCTGAGTAAGTGGATGAAAGAGGAAGGTGATCATTTGTGATCATTTAAAAATATCTCAATCCTTTAGTGGATTTCATTGTAGTTGAACACAAATATTGTCCTCTTATTCTCAATATTTTAGCTTATGTGGCTGTAACCTGTCAGAGAGAAGCTGTGAAGCTCTGTCCTCAGTTCTCAGCTCTCAGTCCTCTAGTCTGAGAGAACTGGACCTGAGTAACAACGACCTGCAGGATTCAGGAGTGAAGCTGTTGTCTGATGGACTGAAGAGTCCACACTGTGAACTGGAGACTCTCAGGTCAGAAGAATTTACGTTTATATAAATTTCAAATGTGCAAAAATCCTATGTAAAATTTATAATTTGATTGATTAATGCTTTGTTTAGAGTCTGATCTAAATGTCATGCCAACTTCACAAAATGTCTATTTTCTTGTTCATCACTGTCTCATCAGACTGAGTGGCTGTAACCTGTCAGAGAGAAGCTGTGAAGCTCTGTCCTCAGTTCTCAGCTCTCAGTCCTCTAGTCTGAGAGAACTGGACCTGAGTAACAACGACCTGCAGGACTCAGGAGTGAAGCTGTTGTCTGATGGACTGAAGAGTCCACACTGTGAACTGGAGACTCTCAGGTTAAGATTATAGAGAGTTTATACTATATAATCAGGTGTTTTCCTCAGTCATAAGCTATAAGAACACACCTGATCAAGTTAAAAAACTGTGGGCAAATGAAAAACAGAAAAAGAAGAACTCTTGAAGACTCAAATTGCTCACACTTGTTCTAATGCAAATGTTGGTGTTAAATGGTGGAGTATAGCGAAAACACCATCAAGTCTTCTGGGTGTTTCCGTCTGCAGGTTGTCAGGTTGTCTGGTCTCAGAGGAAGGTTGTGCTTCTCTGGCCTCAGCTCTGAGCTCCAACCCCTCCCATCTGAGAGAACTGGACCTGAGCTACAATCATCCAGGAGACTCAGGAGAGAAGCTGCTGTCTGTTGGACTGAAGGATCCAGACTGGAGACTGGACACTCTCAGGTATGAAGCGACCACCAACAACATCAGACAAACAGAAAAAACACAGGCAGCCTGTTCGCTCCTTACGTTTACGGGCAAAGCAACATCAGAGAGTTAAAATGCAGTAGAAGTAAGTTTAATGGAGGTGAAACAAAAACAAAGAAACACTCGCCCGTAAGCACATAAACACTGTGCTGCGTTAATCACAGCAAAGGCCTGACTGCAGAAGACACGCACCCAAGAACTCAGTGAGGGGGGGCTGTGACCACACTGCCAGAGCACATCACACAGCCCCTTATAGCTTCCACGTAGTGTTTCTTCACATAATGACAAACAATAAACTGCTGGAGCTGAACCAGATGAATTGCTCCTGTTTGAAGTCTTTTCCACTGTCTTTCTCGCACTAGTTGTATTTTCTACAGTATTTCACACTAATAGAGGATTAAAGACATTGATGGATCATTAATGACAGGGCTTTGTTCTTTGTTTAGTACAGTTGAGCCTCTTTGACTTTCCTCCACTTTGCTGCCTCCTGTGTTGAGTTGCTTAGTAGTTTGCTGAATGTCCATCCCTACATACAAGCCTCCACCTGAACACAATCCTAGACCAGTGTCTGTGTGATGCCATGTAATGTCCATGTCTGCATGTGCTGCTCTGACCCCCTCCTCCTTTCAGGCTGGAGCCTGGTGGAGTCCGATGGTTGAGACCAGGTCTGAGGAAGTGTAAGTGTGTTTTAATGAGACTGATGAAACAAAGCAGCAACATTCAACCATCTTCAAACTGTCACATCACTGATGTCATGAGTCATCATCAAACTGATGACAGATGAATAACTGCAGCTGGATTGTGTCTTGTTCTCTCCATCAGATTCCTGTCAACTCACCATCGACACAAACACAGTGAACAGAAAAGTAAAACTGTCTGACAACAACAGGAAGGTGACACATGTGAAGAAGGTTCAGTCGTATCCTGATCATCCAGACAGATTTGACCAGTTGCGTTACTTACTGTGTAGCAACGAACTGACTGGTCGCTGTTACTGGGAAGTTGAGTGGAAAGGAGGGGTTGATGTAGCAGTGAGTTACAGAGGAATCAGAAGGAAAGGAAAAAGCAAGGATCGTTGGTTTGGAGGAAACAACCAGTCCTGGACTTTTATCCATTGTGATGATCGTGGCTTTTTTGTCCGACACAATAACAAACGAATTCCCATCTCCTCCTCTGAGTCTAACAGAGTATCAGTGTATGTGGACTGTCCTGCTGGTTCTATTTCCTTCTACAGCGTCTCCCCTGACAAACTGATCCACCTCCACACCTTCAACACCACATTCACTGAACCTCTGTATCCTGGGTTTGCCGTCTGGTGGTCCGGTGCTTCTATATCTCTGTGTAAAGAATAGTGTTGAGAGTGTGGTTCTGTCAGAGAAACGGTGTCACAGCTGAACACATAGTTAAATCTGTTCATGTCTGTCTTGTTTTCAGATTCATGTATCAAGTTGAAATTGAAAGTGTCTTTCTGAACCACTTCTAAATGATTCCTAGTGAACTTGCTCTTCCAGTCCTTTAAAGATAGAAGCTCAGTCAACACATACAGTAGGACACACACTAGACAGGGACCATCTAAAATAATAAAACTTTCAACAAAGACTGAGACAAATCAGGAAGTGCTGAAAGAGAAAATGAGACGTTGGTGTAGAATCCAGCATGAATCCGAATCCATTCACCAAGTACCGAGCACAAGAAATTCAGTGTAATCAACAGACGTGAACCTGGAGACGCACCTGACTGGTCACTGGGTTCTGGGTTTATGTGCAAAGAAAAAAAGTTCTTTTGTAGACGACAACATTGGTTTTATGTTGTGTTGTATCACTTCAATTAGTAGGATTGTGACACTTTACTGACGACGTGTTCTGTCAGTAAGGAGTTCGCAGCAACGACTTGGTTATTGAAGCATATTGTTGAGCAGGACTTTTGCCCTGATCTTTATTGTCGTTGCTATAAAACCAACAAAAACGTATCAGTTAACGGTAAAAATCCATACAACTGTTAATAAGCAGTATTAAATAAAAAGTCATAAGTGGAATAGTGACATAACCTTAAACAAGGTTACAAAGTGTAAAATGTAATGACGTTATAATGTGCAATTGTTAAACGCACGTCTAGTTCTTGGGTTATTGCACCTGCAGAGGGACACAGGTTTCCTCTTACTACGTCCCACAAAGACAGACTAGACCTGCTGCAATAACTAGGTTGGCTGCACTGAACACACACACGTTGGCAGCCAGACAAGTCACAAACGCACAAACCCAGCTTGAATTAGTAAAGTAACAAAATAAAGGTTCACAAACAGGCCTGGATAAGCAACAGAAAATTCAGACCAATGAAGCTAAATATAAACTGAAGTTGTCATTACTGTTGTTACATGTTGATGTTCATTATGTGACTTTGTTAGAAAGAAGTGAGACACTGAAAATAAAGAAGGAAACAAAAGGGAAAGTTGAGAAGCTTCCTGTGTGTGTTCAGTGTGAAACCATCAGCTTTTCTCTCTGATCACATGTGATGCATCTCCTCTGATTAAAGAGTCGGGTTCTTCACATGAACCAACAACTGGATCAGTTCTGCAGAGAACTCAGATCCTCTGATACGAGCAGCTCTGAACTCTTCTCTTTATCTCAGTCGTCATGTTTAGACCAAAGGAAACAGTAAAAACTGTAGGTTTGGATGTAACGATCTAGTAGTAGGTGCCGTAATGCTTTTCTTTTCTTTTTAGGGCGTATTTGTCATAGCCAAAAAAAACAGAAAAAAAACCCTAACGTTGGTACTTGGATGGGAGACGTCCCTTTCACTCCCCTTACACACAGTGGAGGAGGCTGTAGCTCCTTCCCTATAAGTCACTTGATAAGGCACAGACCAGTCCTAAAAAAGAAGTGCAGATATTTACCTCACTGTAATTTTGAAACAAATCTAACCAAACATAATCACCATTGCTAGTATCAAACTGTACAAAGCGGCATCATTCTCCGACTCCCCATAAACCTTCTATACAGGGGCTGTGTCATATGACTTTAATTCGTCACTATGGAGGATGTGAGACGACTAAAGTAGCACAAATTTGAAGGAGCAGTCCTTCTCGGAACTTTATTCAACTAAGCTAAAAATCCACGAGATGAGGTTGGCTGATTATCGATATGTATTGATAAGGTAGGAAAAGCTCATCACTAATGGTGATAAGTGGTTGTGCACGTACCAAAATAACTTACAAGGCTTGGCTGTAGATGGTCAAATCTTTATTGAAGGGTAACACCACAGTCTGAGATAAATGAAATAACAATGGCAACCTTCAAATGTCGGCATGAGACAGATGAGATGTTTGAATCGCTGCAGCAGGTCATGTTTCACAGTGCTTACACAAGCTGAAGCATTCTCCCATCACACTGAATGAAGACAGAGCCTAAATAAATGGTAATAAGAAACGATGCAATAAATGGCTCCGTCATTCACATAAGTAGAACCAGCATTTCTATATACAGTATGCATTAGCCATCATCGGTTACCTTGTCTTGTTATTTTAAGGGCTACTGGTCCTGTAGAAACCTGCAACAGTTCAGATAATGACAACTACCGAACAACAAATTTAAATTTTGATGGATTTAAAGCTCTAGTGTTGTCAGGTCAAGACAACAGACAATACTGGCCATAAGGAAGCAAACAGCCCATTCACATATCATCACCAACCAACATTGATCCCTCAGGTTCTCAGTAACATTAAGCATAAATGGCAGCTTGGTTTAGTTTGAAGGGGTGAGTACGTGGCTACAAAACAGCTCAGGTTTCCCTTTTCACACTGTGCGTTTCTGTCTTTTGACTGTTCTGTCAGCAAATATCAGCCTCCTAAAAAACGGATCTGATACACATTTCAGTATTTGGGTGGATTTAAGCTTGTACATGGCGCAGGGTAGGATGGAGTTAATACGAATACTAAGTCAGCAACAGATGGAAGACTACTGGCAATTTACCAGCATTTAACAACAGACAAATGTGTGCGGTTTCCTTAAGAAACGTTATAGGCGTCATCTGCTGCAACATTTTACTGTTTTAAACACTTAAATAAACATGATGTGATGGTCTGTGGACTAATGTCAGCACATTGTCTGTAACATCACTCAAAGAAATCTAAAATCAAGACTTGTGGTGTAGACACAAGCTGAATACACTCACACACGTACACTGTGTGCTTCTGGTGCATATTTCCGACACATATGCAAACAGCCTGCATGAACACAACACCACAAACATTATAGGCATCATAATCCATTACACAAAACTGACAAGCACTCAAATGGGGACCCGCGAGAAGAGGCCAGCAAGCAAACTGGGTCCTGAGTCATGAATTGAACAGTGCTTCAGCTGTATTTTCTCACACAGATTTTCAGAAAGACTTCAAGAACACTGTATAGCACGAGTAAAAAAGAAGAGAAGCCCTGGTTTTAGGGTTTTAGGTAGAGCTCAGATGAAGGTCTTTACATTCAAACAGAGACGCCTCCATGTTTTCGCTCCAATAAATGTCAAATAGCAAGTTCTTTGCTAAACCACAAACGGAACACAGACAGAGAGACAGACAGACAGAACACCAAGCTGAAATACCAAGCCCCAAACAACACTGTTAAGTCATCACAACACCACTGTGGCTGCAAACCCTGTTGGACTCACATTTTAAAGTAAGAAGTACACACAAGAAGCCTGTCTGTAAAATGTAATTAAGGCAACTTTACTACTTGTCCACAGTAGAAGAGCTATTAATCAGCCAACCTTGAACAATTAAATGAAGCTGAGATGTCAAACAGTAACAAACAAATGGAAACTGAAGAACCGTCAGTCGTAACATGGAGGTTTCAGCTTCTACAGATGCAGCACCCTAGCAAAAAAACAACCGTCAGACAGTCATGTTTGAAATAAATCACCTGAAAAATGCCTCAGCTTGTACTTAACGTAGATGAGAAAAGCAAACCTGACTTGTCATGTCGATGTCGCGTTCATGTCGGGGAAAACCCTTCAAATCATTCATGATCGTATTCACTTAGTTGCACTTTGATCTCAGAAATCTGACATGGTACATTTTATTTACTGTAGGTGATATTAACACAAACCTGCTGATGAAAACAACAAAGAAAACACATCTTACACATAAAATGAAAACGGTATACATTATTTTCAACAGTTCAAAATGATGCTTCCATCAGTTTCACTTCCAAACCTCAAACAAGCAGTATCACATCTCATGACTAGACTGTACAGTGTTTTCCAAATGCAAATTCATATTTCCCGTATTTCCCTTGGGATATGAATGCAACATTCGAGGCTAAATGCTCGTTTACGGGACAACGCAGCACCCTTGGGCATTCCCCAAACCTTCAAAGTGTGAGAGCATGTTCAGCTCTTGACCAGTCACTCGAGGATGGATCTTCTCCCCCCCTCCCTGGAGTTTTAGTTGCTCACTGCTTAACAGCGGGGTTGTAGTCGGGCCGTCGCGTCTGGATGATCTTGGGCCGCGGTTGGCGGCCGCTGTCATCCTGCTCAGTGTCGTCGGGGGCAGAGCTGTTGCCACGCTCATCCTCACAGACGTGGACCACCACACTGGGGGTGGTGGGCGTAGCCGTGTGGAGCTCGTACTTGTCCCCTGGGAAATCCAACACAGAAGTAGAACGGTAGAACAGATTGACTCCTGTATCACAGACAGTAGTAGTTACAAGCACATGGAATGGGTGGACGGCTATTCTAAGCCATGTACAGGCACAGCGAACCTGCTTCGAACGGCCAGTAGCTTAGCACATAGACTGACGCGTCACACCTTCATTCAGAGTGTGAGCCAGAACTTGCATAAGCGCTGATTTCACATTACTGAAGAATGCCACTTAGACTAAACAGACTTTATGTTTAGTTTCGTCA
This sequence comes from Macropodus opercularis, assembly GCA_030770545.1. Classification (NCBI taxonomy): domain Eukaryota; kingdom Metazoa; phylum Chordata; class Actinopteri; order Anabantiformes; family Osphronemidae; genus Macropodus; species Macropodus opercularis. Next base: position 5,568,589 of record CM061090.1, on the reverse strand, counting down.
TACTCTGTTCCACGTTCTTCTATTTTAAATATTGCCTGACTCATAAATTCAGGTTTGGATCCAGTCTCAAATTCCACTAAATCCCTTTAACATTTGGGTCCATTATAATTCAGTACATTTAGATTCTTTTGAAAAACTTCTGCAGTAACAAAGACACATATTAAAAGTGTTGTGCTTAAAATATATATATTTCTATTACAATTACAATTACAGGCAACCCCCCTTTATTTTAACTAACAATGAGATGAATGTTTGTACTAATCATCAAGGGGAACTCTCCAGGGCTCAATTTGGTTTTATAGGAGAATGTCAGAGTAAGGGATGCGGGAGGACAGAGACTCGTTATAGTAATACTACTACAGAATGAAGTACAGATCATATTTATAACCTGTGATCACCACAACTATAGCTACTACTATTCCAGCTTGGAAGGTAAATAAAAAACAATGAATATCCCCAAATAAAAAAAAAAGCTAACCTTTGGATCATTTATTTACCAGAAATTGTGTTTGTCTTATATACTTTATGTGCATACAATAGATTGTTTAAAATTCTATGATGTACCTGGCCCCAGTTTGGAGATGGCACACAGCAGGTCATAGTTGATAACGGGCGTAGCATCCTGAGACTGCTCCCAGCCAACTGGAGGGGAGGCCGGTGGGGAGATCAGGAACTGCTTCTCTGGCTTGGGAGGCTCCAGCCGAGGACTCCCTATGTGGACAGACTACGAGAAAACGACAGATGAGGGAAAACATTTGACAAAAAAGACAAAAAAGAATGTGGATGCAAGTGTTGGAGATTAAACAACATTGGACATGAACTGAAAAATCATTACCTGGGCAAAGTAGAGTCTCATCTCTTTGCCACTAAAGTTAGTCTTATGTAGTCGCAGTCTGGCCTCGGCTGCAGCCAGCGCATCACTGAAACTGATCCTGACCCGCCGGAATGACTTGAAGTACTGGAACTGCACTTCTGGGTCAAACGAACGAAATAAAGCCTCGAAACTAGCCTGTAGAGTGACAAGAGAAGAAAAGTGAGGGGGCAGAGAAAAGGGTGAAATTACTGAAGGAACTGTGCCACCCACCCGCTCCGCTACAAGTTCATCCTTTCAAGCCGTCTTTCGCTTCTAATCTAAAAATACCTAAGACTGCGAGTCAGAAATCACTTATCTTTGAGTCTTTAAGTCGCCATGAATAAAATAATGAAAATAGCTTCTATATTTATCCTTTGTCTTTGCTCAAGACAGCCTGCAGCCTGTCTGCCTCTGATAGTGTTCGTGTCTTGCATGAGATGAGAGCTATGGCCTCAATTTAAGACGACCAATAATTGCCACAGAGGCTAATTAAGACAGAGATCAAACTAGACGGCTGCGCTTGGACAGAGTCGCACAACAAGCCAACAGCTGCGGCTGCCTGAGGTCCGTTTAAACAAACAATTAAAAGCAGCCCATATTCACCTAATAGCTGCACTCTGACCGTTCAGTCGTCTCTTTTTGCCTCATTAGGCCAGTGTGTGTGCGGCGACAAAACGATGAGCAGACGGCAGCACTTCCCCTCACAATGATCATGTCTGCACAAGACGACCACAGAATGACTTCCTGCCACACTTAATTGCCGTTTTCTCTTCACTTCAGCTGTTTGACGTAATGAGTTTTTGTTATAACCAGTCATGTCTCATCAAAGCGGTTAAAAAATGTGACAGTCAAACATTTTGGGAAATGTTGCAGCCAAGACATGCAGACACACGTGAACTATGTGTATGTATCCAATAAAAAATAAAATACAAAATGGTTGAAACCTACGGTAGGGGTCTCTTTCAATGGGGCCGTACTGTGTGGGTTGGGAGATGTGAGCACATCTCAAAAGAAGTCAACCACATACATCTACCACCTGTGTGACCAGTAGTCTGCACAGCATTTAAGATTCTGTCATTCAATGCTTAGAAAACATCTCTTCTCATCACAGTTTAAACCAGTTTGGTCTTAGAAATACTGCTCTGTTCTCTAAACCTAAATCAGTTTTATTGTAGGTAAACAAAAATCTGATTGGACGGAATAATGGCAAATTGTTCACACACAAAAACTGGTCTTGAAGCATTTGACAAACCAGTGACGACTATTTATATTAGTCTATTGTAGGAGTCTGCAAGATTAACCCCTAGTTGGCTAAACCATAAAAACGTAAGTGCTAAGCTGAACAGAAACCCTTTAGAAAAACTCCAGGAGTCCAGAGGCCAGTCACTCTCTTACCTTTGCCTCTGGACGGTTAAACACATCCCGGTTGGTCACTGATGACACCAGGCAGAAACGGTTACACTTGGTGGTCTTGATGTGCATGATGGGTGACCCTTGCAGTCGAAACCTTCTCCACCTGATACTTGACGTCAGGGCACAACGCGATGCTGACTTCAAAGGCAGCAAGGAGGACGGTGGCGTTGACAATGAAGAGGAAGGGGGGAATCGGGAGGAACGGAGGAGCGTTGCCTTCCCCAGGGTGACACACGAGCAGGAAGTAACAGACGCTCTTAAGCAGAAAACGGGTTGACGTAGAGTGGCCGTTCGTCTGCTCTCGTCTTCACACTGAACCGGTTCACGGTGCTAGAGATATGCTGAGGTCCCCTCAGTCAACACATCGCCTCCTAACCCACATTCCAAGGTTATCCAGTCAAGCGAGAGGCTAAATAAAAAGCCTGCTTTTCTTCTTCTTCTGCCCAGTTAATATGTAGCAAGTGCCCGTTTCCCACACTCAGTGTTAGCGAGCTCTGCAGCAAACTAAAGGAATTTTCCAGAGATTTGGGTGTGGGGAGCAAAAATGTCATTCAGTCTCTTTTAAGCACACTCTAGCTCCTCCTGCTTCAGTCACTTCATCCAGCCCAGCCAGCCAATGACGCACTACCCACAACCCCCCCCCCCCCCCCTGCTCTTCTTCCTGCCTGGTCTCATTCATCCAGTCACTGACTGCAAGCCAATCACATGTGAGAGGGGGAGGGACAGGGTCTGTTCCTATTCCTCTAGTGACAGATATACTAGCCCATGCTGACTAATCAGACAGAAAGGAGGCCAGTGTGTGCAGAGACACAGTGGCTGGAAAATAGTGACATCATCACAGAGCAAACTGACGCATTAATCTGCCATCATTGAGATTTAAATTCAGACAAAAGTCCGTTGTTGAATGGAAAATGTGACTGATTTCAGGAAAGAAGACACAAGTGGAAAGCCATACATGCATCGCAACAGACAGAGAGAGACAGAGAGACAGCTGACAGACAAAGAGGAGACAACAACAGGAATACAAAAAGGCACAGCTGGTAGGAAGAATGTAGGATGAAGGGTTGGTGCTCATGGAAAGTATGCAGTTTGATAACATGTCTTTATGAGGTATTAATAGCAGAGAGCTTTAAGTGCAGGGGAAGTGCAGGGACTGTGTGTGTGTGTGTGTGTGTGCGTGTGTTCAGATGGCAGCTGCAAAAACAACACCAGACTGTGCAGCCAGGTCAACAACATTTGCACCTGTGTATGTGAGTGCAGCACTCAGAGGGAGGGATGCGGAGACAAAGTCAACAGACATCCAGTGCAGGAAGCCAAATCCATCTTTGACTACTGGAGTATTTCTACTGTTACCCAACCGTGGTCACAATGTGGGACAAGCTGCATGATAGTAAACATTTTGCTAAACGTTTGCTGTTCCTGACAGTTGACAATATATCGACCTTCATCATATGATTTATGTTGAATACAGACATGAGAGATTACAACCGTGTTCAGATCAGATCGTACCCAACACATGCAGAAAACAAGGAAACAGTTCCATTGGTTCGCTGTTGAAAAACTACAGTAATAGAAAAAGGAGCAGACTTCCTGGATGGAGAGTCATGTGACCTGGGGCGGGTGGTCATGTAATCACCTATTAGACTAACATGGCCTCATTTCTACAACCCACTGTGCAGGTGTTAATAAACAGGGAAGTGAATAGCAGCACTTTCCTGTGTGAAACCTGGTTGGAAAATAAAATGGTGTAATGTCCTGACGGTGAAACCGATGCTCCCATGTTGCTTGTACATGTTAAACATTATTGTGCGAGTATGTGTGTAGGTGCTAATCACCTCCAGACTGCAGTCCTGCTGTGTGTGTGTGTGTGTGTGTGTGTGTGTGTGTGTGTGTGCATGCTCGGTCCCGGGTTTCTTTCCATCCTTATGTTTTTGTTTCATCTCATTTTTTCCATTACCTCACTGCACAGACAGGCAGACAAAACCCATCAACCTCGCACGCACACATACAAGCAAAGACAGGAAGACAGGTGGACACATGCACATGATCACAAAAACCAAACGCTGACTGTCTAACACAGTGTAGTATTACTAGCCAGCTGCTGCACTTTACATGCATCATGTTCATACGTTACATAATGTGAAATAAACAGATATTATTTATTCTATATCCTGGATTTGATCCATGGAAAGCAGGAATAAATAACTAGGGGAAGAAGTAAAGGAATGTAGTCTAGCACCTAACAGATGCTTGTATGCGGACATATTAAATTAACACACAGACCGTCACTGAAAGCCCACTTTCAACCAGTTATATAAACCTGACTCAACTACTACTCGCCCACATATCACACGTGTAATACTGTATTATCTTTAAGTCCCCAATCTGCATCACGCAGTCAGACTTTAGATTGACTCAGTGAACGAACGCTGAAAGCTGAATGACCAACTGTGCGCCTACTTCACTGTGACACCTGCAGTCATTAACTTTATGATGGAAGAAATCACACTTCTTCAAACTACAAAGTCTGAAATCAGCCTCTACAGGTTGTGCTGATGTGGACATGTCTCCACCTTTTACTGTGTATTTAGTATTAGTATTTTAAAGTAGATGGAGATTTGACATTTCGTTCACAGCTGTCAGTGGGTGCATCTTGCTGGAAAAGTACAACGAGCTGTCTGACTTTCCAGACTTACATCAGTGTTTATTCCTTGACCTAAATCTGTTGTTCCACGTTACTTTATGAATGGCTTTTATTCAGGGTCACACTCATCCCGTGATGCTTTGATTTAATGAGCATGGACATTAAATTTGCCCTTTAAAATGTCTGCACTCATCCTGATTCGTCAAATGAACATTGTTTTTCTGTTCTGTTTGCAGGCAGATGGGCCTAGACCAGAACAGAACCAGCGACATGTTTCCAGCATGAGCTAACGCCAGCTGATGTTTGGGTCAGCTTACTTGCCCTTGTCTCCCTTGGCCCGGAGGTGCTCCCCAAGTAATCTGTCGTGTTGTTCCAGCTGGTAGCAGACGTTCTGATATTTGTAACCTGGCAACACCAGCTTGACTGTGTTTCCTCTCCATTACTGCCTATTAAGTCTTTCCAGAGATGTAGACTGTGTTTTTCCGCAGTAGTTACACAATTGGTTTAGAAGACAAAGAAGAAGATTGCAGTAAGTCAAGAACATAAAGTGTTCAGCCTCTGTGCTGATGCTACCATTGACATGAATGAATGATCAAAGCATCATGCTGAACCACTGCTTTAGACTATTCTTTTGCATTTGGCCCCATGTTCCTATCCATCCTTGGCCCTGGAAACAAATCATTTTACATCCCTCACTCCTCACTGACAACACTTTCCAGATAAGCCCAGACATTCAGCACTGACACTATTTAAGGAGGACATTTGATCATGTGGTTGATGGGTTTAAACGTTCCACATCCAAGAGGAAAATAAAATGCCCTGATGGGGAATAAGAAATAAACAGCAGTATGAGAAAAAAGAAGACTGGCCGATGCACTTTATCACTGGAATTACTAACCCTTATTGTATTCTAAAAAAATGAATCTTTTGGTGCTTCTAGTTTGAAACGATCTCAACGCTCTTACCTTAGACGGGAACTCATTCCTGAACAGAACCACAACAATTGGGGTGTTTTCAAGAATTTAAGCCTGTCACACCCAGTGGAATATTATGTCATATGATACATCAGCCGACTCCTAAATCCCCTGCAGTCATGCAGCGGAAAAGCACAAGCATCATAGAACAAAGGAAAATAGTTGGGAAAAAGCAAGTCATTTTTTTCAGTGGGTGTACTTTGTCCCTCTTCGCTGCCATTTTCACGTCATCTGCAACAAAAACTGTCACTTCTCTGCGCTTTGTGCACAAGCCTCAGTGTGTAAGTGTGTGTGTATCCATGCCATAATTAATTTAAGTGGAGAAAGCATATGTATAATGCTACAGGAGAACTGTAAGTTACTATATGTGTAACTCTATCATGCACTACAGGTAAAACACAGCTGGTTCAAACTACTACATGTTTTCTCCCTGTTGAGTGTCTGGTTGTTTTCCACTGAGTCTGTTTTTCCACTGTCTGACTATTGTTCTCTGCTGTCACCACCTTAACTCACCACCACAGAGAGAAACACTCAGTTTCTCTATGTCTGAATAAACATGCGGCTACATTTTAACACATGTATACGTCTAAAATATGACAACAATTAAGTGACTCAAGCTCTTACAAAATAAAATGGCTCAAACGTGATGAAAATAAATTCGGTTTTTAGAAGATGAATCAGACTAAAAATAAATAGAAACGTCTTGTTAAATTTAACAGTGAGTGAGTTCTCTTATTAACTACTGCTCCCTCTAGTGGACTATAGTTGACACTAAGCTTAGTGGGTTCATGACTGTTTGGGACTTGCTGTAATGCTGAGCCACATTCAGTCCATGGACGCCAAACCCCGGAAAGGGACCAGGGGCGTTTGCGCTTCCCTGCAAAGCTGCAAAAACACGCACCCCCCACAACACTGAGTTATATATTTTACACACCCACGACAACCGCCCGTACGTTCGGCGCAGATTGTGTTCACCCAAATACAAGCTGCACAGTAAAAAACGCCACGTCTTCAGCGCTTTACCTTCAGGCTGCCGTCGTTGAACAGGTCCTCCGGCACCTTCCAGGCGATCAGGGCGTTCGGTAAATCCATGAGCTGGACGTCTACCGTCGCCTCCTCTTCGCCTCCATTCTCATCCTGCTGCATCGCGAACAACGATTGTGTCAACTGTTTCTGGAAGAGCAGCAACAGAACCGTGTCAGCAAATCACAGCTACAAGCGCAGCGATAACGAGTTGGCTGACGCCTAACATCACGTCTGTCTGGTTATGCGTACCTAGAAAACGGCAGACGTCATTCTAAGCTAAAGTGGAGATAAACAGCTCAGTGTGCGATGCCTCCTCCAAAGTGAAAGGAGCCAAGCTGCTATTAGCTAGCTGACAATCTGCACTAAGCTGCTAGCTAGCTGGCAAGTTATGCTAAACACGACTCTGGATTGATGCTGATAAACAAGCGGGACATACGTCGTTTCGCGTGCTACGTCTCCCCCTTCGTTAATGGTGAAGGTGGTCCTTCATCGGCTGGTGCTGTGTATTAATCAAACAGCTCAGACGTCTTTAATGTGAACTATAAACATGCTTAAACACCTCTGTGATAGCAGCTAGCATGGCGCAGAGGTTAAGGAGGTGACGTCATTTCGACGGCTGGAAACGCGTTTCCGGTCTCTGCGCCTCGCCTGCGAAACAGACGAGACAGGCGGCAGCAAAGAGGCGGAGGTGAAAGTGAGATCAAGTCAGACCGGTTGGGAGTTTTCCACCTGTCAGTGCAGAACGACCGAAGAAATGTCTTATATTAAGCTCTGCTTTCTAATAATCGACCTTCACAATGTGTTGGCAAGTTTTACTAATGAAGGCAAAACAACGGAGGAAACTGTTCTATGAAATGTCAGACGCGTGTGCATGTTGCTTAGCAGCATAATTTGTGACTTTCTGCCTGTCACAGTACCTGAATATCACCATTTAACTGTATGTGTGTGTGAAGGCGGTGGAAAGCGGTGCTGGTCCCTGGGTGGCAGAGGGGTTTAAGCCCTTGGTCATGTGGAGATCAAACTCCATTTAATCCTCTGGAGAAAGAAAGAGAGAGCGAGTAGAGAGCAGCGAGAGAAGCTGACTGTACCGGAGCCGAACTGCACCGAAGGTGCAGTATTGATTCCAGAGGAATAAAACCAGTTAAACCTTTCTATCCCAGTAATATATTGGCTTATATTCTGTGAAGTCGCTTAACAAGCTTTGTAAACTTATTCAGAAACACTCTCTGGATTCCTCTGAAAATCATCACATAACAAGTTGGGAACTATCAGAATTTGAGTCCACTTGTCACCTGGAAAAGACCTGATTTTCCTCCCTTTTTCTGGTGTTTTGCTTTGGACCATCAGACCACCTGTGATATCTGGAAGATGATTTTTACTTTCTTCTGGTGTCTCCTTTTGGACAAAACTGGAACCATTCTTTAATTTTATTTTTTGAACCTCTGTAATTTGCTGTCACTGTCCTCTGGAATATTAATCTTGCCACCTTTTACAACTACACACTGCACATCCTGGATACTTGGTCACCAATTTGTCCTCAGTAAGTGTCTCATAAGTGTTTTCAACATGGCAATGGCTCAATCAAGCTCCTGCCCAAATCCAGACCTGTCAAAAGGTGCCGTTGTGCACAGTCCACAGTCTGTTAGTTCTGATCTGGACAACCAGAGAGGTAGAGGGAATGAGAATGGAGAAGAAGAAGAGGAGGTGGAACTAGCTGAGGAGGTAGGGGAGGATGTTTTGATGATGGGTGATGAAGAAGAGGAGCAAGCTGAAAGAGAGAGCGAACAGTACAGTGAAAGGGAGGAAGTGAGAATTATTGAAGTGGGCTTGTTACCAAATGGAGCAACAAAGGAGCGAGAGGGAAGTGAAATGCTAGAGGAAAATGTTGAGGGGGGAGTTGAAGTGGAGGTAAAAGATCAAGAAAAAATAAATGAGCAATCAAAACGGAGCAATGGTGAAGCCACGACAAAGGACGGATCAGAAGACACAAACGCAGGGGTAGAAAATCAGTGGGATTTTTTATCTATAGTAGACACTGAGAAAGTTAAAGACATGAAAAATGAAGAACATAAACAAGAGATACTAAATAAAGAGACAGACGTGAGGGAGGAACAGATCAATGAGGGCGATAAAAGGTTAGATGACCACCAGATAGTGTCCACTTCTGGTGATGCAGAGACTGTTGAAGAATCAAATATTTCTGCTGAGGAGTCAGTAGAGACCACACAGTTGTCTGCTGATGACATACGCCAAACAAACGATGCTGTGCTTTCCATTAATAACGACGTAGACGTAAATGAGGGCTCAACAACGTGTGAAAACCCAGTTACCACCGCAGCGGTAGATGAAGTAGATGAAGTCACTATTCGACACGACTCCTGCCAAACTGTTCTGTTTGGCACAGTCAAAGTCGACCAGACTGTCCAGTTAACAAGTGAGAATCAAGACACAGATGACAGCGTCTTACAATCCAGCAAACAGGACTTTGATAGTATCACAAGGCAACAGACAGATTTAGTGCAGGCAAAGCTTGAGACAGAGAACAACAATGAGTTTGTGAAACGTGTCCAGTTTGCTTGCAATGCTGGTCTAGACACAGAAGCTGAACCAAACTTGGAAGAAACACAACCACAGTTGAACTTTGTACCTTCTGAAGCACAGTCACAGACCAAAGGAGGGATTGAGGAAATAAGTCTTGAAGGGATCAATCAGAAAGCACATGAAGAAGAGCAAGTGCGACAGGTTGGGGTTAATACTCTAATAAGTACAGATGGGGGAGGGAGGACTACAGAAGAGGAGTGGAAGGCAAGTGATAATGTTGTTAGTGAATTAATGAGCGAAGAAGAGAACAGAAGCAAAGATAATAAAGGAATGAATGAAGAATCTACTGTTCAGTTTGAAAAGCAGGCAATGGTAGCTCTTGCAGAACCAACAGTCCAATTTGTTCAAGAGGTAACATCAGAAGCAAAGCAAGATGTGGATCTGGACCAGGTGGAGGAGGCCTATGAATTGGAGGAACACTGTGGAGTTGAACCGGACCGGCCGAAAGGTAAGGAGGTCGAGAAAGAGTCCACAACAGAGGGGACTGACTTGCAGGAGCATTCGATGCAGCTCAGAGAAACTGGGACAGACTGTAAGAGCATCTTCAGAGACCAGCCGAGCAGTCAAATCACCATACAATACGAACACGAAAGAGGAGAAGTGGAAGATGCAATGGTGGAAGAGGTAGAGATGGCGGAAGAGCCCGTCACTGTTTTAGACGATGAAATTGAAGAGACAGAGGAGAGTCAGACAAGTGAAGAGCAGGAGACAGCTTCTCTTGAAGAAGCAAACTTAAAGACAGAACACAAAGAATATCAAGAGCCAGAAGAGAAAGATGGAAAGCTACAAGATGACAAAGGAACAGAAGAAGATGACAAAAAGCCCAACGATGATAAGGAGTTGGACATAAATGGAAAAGTTAATAAATTGAGGAAAGCAATGGAAAATGGGATCCTGTGCCCTGAGCCACATCCACTCAGGAAAGAAATATGGGGAACAGCAAGACTGCGGTCACCCAGAAGAAAAGACAATGACTGGATTAAAAATGATGAGCCAGAGGACAACAGAGAAACCGAGGTGAAAGACTGGAGGAAAGAACTGAAGCCTGTGAAAAAAGACTGGGAAAATGAAGGCGGGAGGAAGGAATGGATAAAGAAGGATTCACCGCCAGAAGACAAGCCTGCACCCAAGAAAGACGACTGGATAAAGGAGCTGAAGTCAGTGATCAAAGACGAATCCCTGCCGAAAAAGAGAGGAGAGCAGGTGAAGAAAAAGCGAGTGGTGCTGTTGGAGGATGGCCATTCATACATCCCCCAGCGTGAGGAGATCACAGAGGAGAAGAAAGAGGAGGTGAAGCTGATCTCCCATAAGAGGGTGGAGAGCCCTTTGCCCTATGTGCGAAGGAACAGCAAAACACCCCAAGACCAGGAATACGAGATCTCGCTTTATGTCAAGGTACGTAAGGACACACACGCGATCCAAAGGAACGTCAAAAGTCTTTGTAAGAGTGTGTTCCTGGCTGTTTTAATGAGACACTTCAGGACTTGATCTGCTCGGGGCCAGTTTTTAGACCATGCTTTATCAGTCGCATGGCTCTGGTAAACATGTCGACTGCGTTTAGGCTGAGCCGAGTAATTTTGGCTTTGGACGTTGGGACATGTGCCCAGTCCTGTGACATGCCTTCTGGAAAAAAGAGCCACAGCACATAATGCTAGTGCCTGTAGCCTATAGCAAGACAGTTATAGCGTGATAGCGAGTTCTAGAGTAAATATTATGGTTCACACGTCAAGGTTTCTATTTGGCATTTATTTATAAACAGATGGTCCAAGCATATAGGAACCAGTGTGAAGTCCTCTCTCCAAGGTAGGAAGCAGATACAAATGAAGAAAGTAAAAGTAAAAATTGAGAGACCAAGCACTTTATTTTCACTTATTATCTTTTTTGCTGCTTTTTGAATTGCCCAATTCTGGTAGTGATTGAGTCAATGTGATATATTCTTAGCAAATGGGACACATTTACTGATACGCGCTGACATGTTAGTGTGAGAATGTTTGTCTGACTCTGAGAGAGCAAGTGAGGGACACACCCCCGCTTGATCTGCTTACCTGATCCCATTAAGACAGCGATATTCTAATCCACCAGGCATCGTAACCTACATCGGTTCGTGCATGCAATCCTGAAAGTGGTGGAGAAAATAATAGCAGCGCGCTGTAGGCTACGATCATATCAGTCATGCAAACACAATAGTCTTATTACAATTATGTCCTTTGATTAGGTTTGATCAGGTTTTTTTCCCCCATGAAACTTAAAGTTTAACAAACACGTGACACGGTTTAATTTTCTGCTTCATTCCTAACTGAGGTGAGAATGAAGGACCGTAGCCATGTGAGGGCCAGCAGAGAAGTTTAACACCAAGTAAAAAAAAACACACTAAGATCTAAGAGCTGCTCCACAAATACACACAAGCTTGTTCTCTGTGGGAGCTCACACTCACACAATGGCTTCCTTTGTCAGAGACTCTGTTGGCAGCCCAGACTGCGGGAGCTGGAAATATTATGGAAGCTGGATTTCACCTCCACTGAGATAATGAGCCAGATAATAAGCCAGATACATCAACCTAGTCAATAAATGTCCTGAAAGGCTTTTTATTGGTGGCAATTTTAATACCCCACATTATTTAATCTCAATCACATCTGTCATACCACGCTGCAGAGGCTCCCTCGTGTCCAAACCCAGTTTGAGCAGAAACAAGTTGTGAGGCCGGACCTGAGATGAATTGGGTAACAGTGCTGTGGTTCTGCCAGTAGCATGCAGGGTTAAGCTCTACATTCTCACTCAGTAAGCTGATTAGCCTGCTGCTTGGTGGAAGCGATGTGGAAACAACACACACTCCGTAGGTTGAACCGTCAGTAAAATCACATCTGTTCCAGTCTGTTCAGTCCACGGATGCTCGACGCTGCTCTCAGCCTCAGCCCTACCTGCTAAATAATGTAAACAAGTGTTATTCTATTGTGTTTCTTCTGGTTCTTACATGTGCTTTAGTTTTGCTGAAGTGATTGTAGTTTTATTGTCAAACGTGAAGGCTGGTGGTGGTAGATCTCATTCCACAAAACCATTTACCGACTGACACTAAAGCTATAATTTGGAGTCACTAATTGATCCACAAGGTGCATTACTCCTAGGCATCATGGGAACAATGGTGACTGCCTGTCAACTGCCACCAGTTCCAGGTGGAAATTGATCTGATTGTCACAGACTCATTGATGCAAACACAACTTGGTCAGAGTTATGCACAGAAGCTGTAATATTACATAATTTCTTCCAATTCCCACTTAGCATCTTTCCGGATTCTTGCACATAGCGTTTGCTTCATGCTCCTTCCTCCAGACATATCGCTGATCCATAGCTGATCCATAGGATCAGAAACCTGCTCAGAACTCCAGAACATCTTTGTCCATATGATTTGGAGCATATAAAAGACATTCCTTGTTGTTTGGGTCAGTAGTTGTGACCTTCTTGGACAGCGAGACAATACCTTTTGTGCTTGAGGGGGTTGTGTCATTTAGGGACTTGGCAGTGGTCTTTTTTTGTAGCAGTAGAAGCATTAGCTGTGTTAAGTATTTAAATCGGCGCTGTTTGTAAATATGTATAAGAGAAAAGAAGAGAGATGCGTCAGTCATTGCGGGTGTGAAAAAGATCTTCCCGTCCTCACTGAAACAAGCTGTGTGCTCGTGATGGAGCAGAGATTCCACTGCCGCCCACTCCACCGGGACATGAAGGAACTCTAACACTTTTCTGCGCCTCTCAACTTCACTCAGAACTGGCCTCATGTCAGATTGTATTGGTTTATTAAATGCAGTTCACTCTAAAACAGAATCAGACAGCGACTTGTTGCAATTTAAGAAAAAAACATCTGTACTTCCCATTATGTGAACTATTTTTTTCAGCAGTTTGTGTCTTGAGACTGTGTTTAGCATTTGTCATGACAAAGAGGGACTGTGTGTGGAGGAGACACTGAGATACTAGAGAAAAAAAAAACACTCCAAGGAATACGCAGATGGATGAATAGTCACATACGACAGACTGACGTGAAGCAGCGCAGTTGGTTCTGAAACTGATAACAGCAGATGAGGAATAATTGAAGTCTGTACTTCTTCATCCTAAAACTTGGGGATAAGAAAGCGTCTGTGTGTTTTTTGACACGTTTTTTCCACTCACATTGATTTATTGACCTGGACGGTTCACAATGTCCTGGTATGACACTGCGGTTAAAAAACTTGGCTTCCCTACTATTGAACTGTTTGTGAAGGTAAGTCAGCAGATAAGAGAAGAACAAAGTTGAAGAACTGCAATAATTTATTATCTAACATCCTTTTGCTATGGAGTTGTGCTGTTGTGATTTCATGCTGCAGTGCAGAATGTGGTAAAGTAATCCAAAACCTGCACATATGTATTTGAGCGTTAATGTTGCCATACAGATAAGTTATCGTACTATGTGGAGATGCTAATTTTCATCTGACCACTTATGGCTAGATGTGTCCCGACCTTCTCACAGAGGAAGCAGAGTCCATGATTTCCATGTTGACCATCGTCTGTCTTAAATGAGCTCAGGTCCAGAGAAGGAGGCAGCATTTCTGGATCTTGTCGATTAGCTGGAGAAAGATATTAGTTTTCAAATGTCATAAGTTAAAAATATGGTCCCCACATTTTCCTAAACGAGGATCCAGTATGTATAACTTTATTATGTGTTACTATAGAGCCTTGACGTGGAAGCCGTGTAACAAAAACAGCAGCTGGTAAAGACGTGACTAAACAGATGGGAAACGCGCAGAAAAGCAGCATCATTCATTTATATCTGCTTTGACTTTTGTGTAGCTGTGTAGTGAAAATACTTTTCTCAACGTGTGCATGTTCCGCAGCTTAATCCTGGCACCGGTGTGGTTTGTGTCTTTACTGTATGCGTTTGCGTGCATGTGTTTGTGTGTGTAGGCGGGAAGTGATGGGGAGAGCATTGGAAACTGTCCATTTTCCCAGAGACTGTTTATGATCCTGTGGCTTAAAGGCGTCATCTTCAATGTCACCACTGTGGATCTTAAACGGTAACAGACCACGCAGTAATATTTCATGTATTGTATTGTTGTGTCAGTCCTCTCTGTGTATACTGTTCATTAGTAATTGCTCGTACTGTCCCAAAGTACCTGGTGGCACCGTTCATTTTATTTGCCAGTTTTGTGAGTGTGTGCATTTTGTGTTGCCAGGAAGCCGGCTGACCTACAGGACCTCGCTCCAGGAACCAACCCTCCTTTTGTGACCTTTAATGGTGAGGTCAAGGTCGACGTCAACAAGATCGAGGAGTTCCTGGAGGAGAAACTGACCCCTCCACGGTACAGAAACGGCCACAGGAGGCTTAGTCAATATAATGTATTGTATTACAGTACATGGGAATCAAATGTATGAATGAACTATGCTAGTTGACTTCTCCGCTGTGTCTTTACGCCTTAAACTCCAGCTACCCCAGACTGGCTCCCAGACATCCTGAAGCCAACACAGCCGGCATTGATGTGTTCGCCAAGTTCTCAGCTTACATCAAAAACCCAAGAAAAGACACCAATGACGGTAAGAGCGGGTCACTGTCCTCTCTGGCAAGTGTTTGATAAACCCACTAGAGACTGGCTGGTAGGTAGCTTAATGAATACTGTATGTAAAATACAGAGGGTACTGTATATAGTTGCTATCCTCAGGTAAAGTAAACATGTTCTACTCCCCCAAGTGGTCATTAATATTAATAACTGCATGTTTAATGTGTTTCAATGTTTCTACATGTAAATGCGTTTGGCTGCACAGCCTTAGAGAAAGCCTTGCTGAAGTCCCTTCGGCGTCTTGACGAGTTCTTGAGGACGCCCCTGTCTGAGGAGATCGATGCTTATGCCCCAGGAGACCTGCCTGAGTCCACCAGGAGTTTCCTAGATGGTGACGAGCTCACTCTGGCCGACTGCAACCTGCTGCCAAAACTGCACATTCTTAAGGTTCATTCCACTGCAGGGAAACGCTCTACGTCATCACATCCTGGTCCTCAGGGAGCATCAGCCTGCTGGTTTTCCAACTCTCTCTGCTGTACCACTGCTAATTACGTTTATCATGTGTGTTCAGCCAATTTAGCCTAACGTCTAATTCACCAGCTGCATCCTTCAAAGTGTGTAGCCTACTAAAGTGTGGGAAGAATCTTGGGGGCGTTTAAGTCAGGAAAAGACTTTGAAATATTGACCTTGTCACAACACTGTAATCTTTAAAATGTGCAGGCTCTGATAAGTGGCGGTTACACAGTCCACGACAGAGCAGGGACAGATGGAAACCAGACAGGAACTGCTGCCAATATCTGTATACAGTATAATGTTAGACACCAGTTTTACCAGCGCCTCAGTTCTGTCCATGTTTTTATTTGTTTTTAGGTCGTAGCCAAGAAATACCGGGGCTTTGACATCCCAGCAGAGATGACAGGGGTGTGGAGGTATTTAAACGGAGCCTATCAGAGAGAGGAGTTCACCAGCACCTGTCCGGCGGAGAGAGAAATCGAATTTGCTTACCTGAATGTTGCGAAGCGAATCAAATAAAAGCAAGAATGAGAAAAGCAGGAAAAACATTAGTTTATTTAGTTATAAGAGAAAATATGAAAATGTTAGGCTTGGAGAGGTAAAATAAAAACATACACAATGTGGACAGGAATTAATAAAGCATAAGGACACAGGGTTTAGACTAGACAGGCCTAAAACTACAGCGTCTCCTTAGGTGCTTGTGACATCTCTGCATTTCCATGTGTTTGTGTAATGGTGTGCTCCCACGGGTTGGG
Organism: Macropodus opercularis; assembly: GCA_030770545.1. Lineage (NCBI taxonomy): Eukaryota > Metazoa > Chordata > Actinopteri > Anabantiformes > Osphronemidae > Macropodus > Macropodus opercularis. The sequence goes on along the minus strand of CM061090.1, from coordinate 5,552,291 downwards.
TGGCACGTTGGCTTCCTAATCATTATGCTGATCATTTGAAGTCATCCATAAACGAGTCGCTGAATTAATTTCTTTTTATTAAATGTTCAGACAATGGCAGGACCAGGTTCACTATGAGAACGACATTAATTTAGTTTGAGAGCATTGGAATTAAGGCTACAACTGTATCTTACGTTTTAAATGCTAATCTATGGCCTTGACCATCATGTACCTGGCTTCAATCTGTACCATGTCAGAGCAGTTATTACTATAACAGGTGTGGCGACTAGATGACATATTAGGACACTCCTCAACATATAATAATAAACCTTTGGAAAGGCAGCAGATGCCCTGACAGTCATATCAGCTGTTTACACAGAAACATGCTGACAAGAACTGATACCATGACTTGATGAAATCAACTTTTCTAGGAAACTAAGTAACAAGGAGTAGTACAAGGAAATCTACTTACTTTTATTAAATACACTACTTTGTGCAAAGCAGAATACTAACAATGAAGACCGTGAAAGGCAGCACGTCCATGACTGATGAACTACGTAGTCCTTGTAATCGTGTTCGTCTTTATTTTTACTAGCTTCTTATATCAGTAAGTTCACTGTAGTCAATTCAACATCAGCGATGTGTAGTATCAAGCTAGGTCAAATCCACAAAACAAAACATATGTTCATAAAGCATTAGATCAATTATATTATTTACAGTACTATATACTGTACGTCTGCCCATTTAACGGTGCGACTAATACATCAGCAAACAAACATACACGAGCCGTTAAAATCCACATTTACATTACCAGAAACATAATGCTGGTAATGTAACACGCTGTAACCTAATCAAGTCATAATAAACCTGAATTATCTGTTAAGCCTTACTTGATCAACCCAGTCATAAGAACTAAAGTGTTAAATGGGTCTTTGTGCTCCTCCTGTTTTAAAGCTCTAGACGTCGCTCTGTGTGTAAAACAGTTAAGCTGGTTTCATTTTCTTAGCTGAGTATCTGTCTTAATGATGAATCAGTAGTGACGTCAGTATGACATGTTATTAGGACCTGACTAGATCAAAGAGCTTTTTCTACTTGTGTTTTATTACCAGACATATGTGCTGATTGTATTCACTCATGTTGTGATCATCCAGTAAAACTGCTTTTGTGTGGCTGAGTGTGGGCAGGCTGGGTGCTGCTTAGTTAGTGGTGACGGCTTTGGTGATTGATACAATACACTCAAATACCACTGTAATGAAAATCACGTTTCTGTATCATTGTCATTCAGTTAGGGTTTACGGTTAATTGTGTGATTTCCAAGTAAAAAACACACAGACTAGAAAAGCTTGTTTGAGCTCTGGTGAGGCTCATCCACTCTGCTCTGACTGGTTTGTGGAAACAGCACCATCCTTCAGTATCAACCTAACTGAACATCCTTGGCTGTAAAGTCAGGTGAACAGATAAAAACACAGCCTGTGAAACCCAACTTCACAGTGTAGTATCCAGCGATTGTGCAATAACAGCTAGATGGACACGAGATGGCAGACAACAGATAAGTCCAGTCAACCTGACTGACTGCTGGAGCACCTGGAGACAATCCTCCACACAGAGAGACAACCCAGCTTCTTCTTGCCAACATAAGCACAACATAACTATTTTAAAAATCTATGAAGAGGTTGTCTATGAAGGTTCTCATTCATCCAGGTCATGTTCAACCCAAAGGTTCTGCACAGTCCCAGCTGGACCTGCTTTTTCTTCTTGAAGATGTTTCACCTTCCATCTAAACAAGGAAGAATGAAAAAGGCTTGGATGGAAGGTGAAACAAAGTAAAGCAGGTCAAACAGAACTTTGGGATATTGTGTTTTAATTAAATAAAATTTTAATTTAAGTTCAGGTTTCAGTTTTCATAAAACATATCTTTGTTTGATTAAAATGAATCCATTTAATGCACCATGTTAAGTCTGTAACTGAGACAGTCATCCATTCAGTGTTAGCTGCACCAAACCGACCCTGACACCTGCCTGCTGAGTTCTGGCCTTATATCCTCTCTGGGGGGAGAATCTTTATTAAACTGATTTTATCACTACACGGACTGTGGTCAGTGTTTGTTTTGGTCTCTGTGTGTATCATTTCCTGGAGACTCTTAGTTACGTGAACTCTGGTGTTGGCATTTGATTGTATTAGGATGACACATGTCTTAAATTTGAACTCAGTCCCGCTCATCCATCGCCATTGAGGACATTAGCCTTTCCAGGGTCTCTGACATTCATTCTGAAATATCAGCCATTTCAAATCAGGTAAATTTTCAGTTCTTGTAGTTCTTTTAGTGCTTACACAGATGTGTGACACCTGTAAGCATAGGGACTCGATCTTATAAAAGCCAGTATTATTCAAGTTAAGCTTAAAGAAAGTTAAAGTAGTGTCTGAGGTCAAAGTGAACCTGATCTGACAAATTAATGGACATGACAGATCTATGTACAGTTTTCAACAAACATAAAACACGTTTTGCAGGAATCTGATGGTAAGTGCGCTAATTTTATGCCACTGAAATAAAATGACTTGCAGCCTCTATATAAAATGTTTGGCAGTAAAGTCTGATGTGGATTAGTGTTATTTAATGTGTGTGCGCAGGGCGTGAAAGACCCAGTATATTACACATACAAGTGTGTAGCGCCACACTCATCACCGTGGTGACAGTATTAGTGACCTCTCTGAATGTAATGACCCAGAGTTTACACACGCAGACAGACAGCAAACTCACACAGCTCAATTACCAAGGAAACACCCACAGGAAGAATGTCCTGCTGTTCTGACTGGGCTGACATTAATAATACTGGGTTAAATCAAACTCCACATATCGTTATAGAACTAAATACTGTATTGTATTTACATTATTTACTGGGAGCCAAATTAATTACTGAGACATCCTTCACTTGGCTCATTTAATTTCACTAAGGAGTTGTACGCAGATTTGAAATGGTCTTTTTGCATAATGAACAACGTAAGAGAGTGTAACTAGAAAAATAGAAATGTCAATCTTTATTGTCACAGCAGATTTTGTTGCCATGCTAGAGCTGAACTTTATTTTGAAGTTGGCCCACACACATACAAGGAGACGTGTGTCTGTCTCGAAAGGGGAAAGCAGGAGAAAGTTAACAGGTGTTTGTTCAATGCGCTGGCCACAAGCGCACATCGTCTTCTGTGAGCGGTCAGTCTGGTTAATTGATGAGCGAACGAAAAGGTCCGAGTCGAGACTGGCGCCGGCGTGGAGGGGGCGTAGAGCCTCCTAGTGCCATAGCAACGGCCTCCTGGTGGTCAGAGGTAAAAGGAGAGACAGAGGAGAGGAGGCAGGACGGACCGATGGAGGGAAGATGGATGGAAGGACAACGCCAACGTTACCAACCAATATCACCTTCGTTTTAGAACCTTTTATCATATTTATCATATTACTGACTGAAGTGTTAGTACAAAGCACCATGACTTGAAGTGCTATTCATGCAGTGTTGTTTCTGGGATTCTGAGTTGCTTTTAAAACTAAAATACAATATGGAAAATCATTCTACACAAAAATATATCAATAAAATAAAAATATTTTTTAAAGCTTTTTTTTTAGCAGTTTGGAAAGAATACGTTTTAACCCACGTCTTTACCCACTTTACAGGTCACTAACACAAGCCTCTTCAGTGAACGGCTCATGTCTTCCAGGATAAACTCAGCATTAATTACATTTATATTGGGGCACTGCTAAATTTTTATATCACAAATTTGGAAACGTCCATGTTTCTTTGTAAATAAATAGCGAGATTTGAATGGAGGGAGGTGATGACAGGTGAGTGAGGAGGAGGAAGAGGATGGAAGGAGGAAGGCCCTGGGCCGGAGCCTCAGTTGTGGGAACAGTATTTCCAGAAACACACTGTTGTGGACAGACATGAAGAAGGAGAACAATCAGTTCTAGTATCTTTAAAATCCAATTAACAGGCATCAACACATCCTACTGGGATTCTTTGTGAAGGTCAACCAAAGCCTCTCACCTCTTTTGTTGGTCTTCTTGTTCTGCGGTGGGAGAGACTTCCTGAAGCTTTGACCGGTCAGGCTGGGGACGAAGGCATCGGCGCTGGCTCTGGACGCTGTGCTGTCAGCCACCGCTGGGGGGGCAGTGGTGGACTTCACCCCTCCCTCTGCAGCAAGCAGCTTCAAGCAAAGCAGCAGCACAAAGCACAGGGAGCAGGTGATTAATTAAAGTGAAGTGTTTGTGTAACACAACAAGACAGATGTTGTATTGTAGCTCTGCTGTTAAGTACTTGATGACACATTTCTGTGATTCATGTCACAATAGTCATTTTGCAACACTGCTTATCTTAAAATAAACTACTGTAGATTTCTTATTCAGGTCAACAACCTCATGTATCCTTAGAGCAATTTGGATCCATATTATTGTACTGGGCCAAGACCTGTGGCAGTAAAACCTGACCCACACCCAACGGTGCTGAATGTGCATCGCTTGTCATGTCACTTACCACTTTGTTTTTTCTTCCTGAATTTCTGCCGTTTGCTGTAACAAGAAACACAAAAGGTTGATCAGTCTTCAATCACATGAAGGTAAGAAGTCACAGTCAAGAAGCGAATACGCTCATGCACAGATAAACCATCGACTGTGTGGCTCCTTAGCTGCATCAGTACCTCGTGGCATGATGGTGATGCGTGAGCTCAGCGTGCTGTTGAATGTCCTGTGCAGCTCCTCCAACGCTGAGATCATCTTCAGCATCTGGGCTTGTTTCTCTGGACTGGTTGTCTCTTGGCTGATCCTCAGTCGGGCCCTGGCGCCACCAGTGACAGTCCTTACTGTGGTTTTGTCAGCTTTGCTGCTCAGACGCTGCTTCAGATACTGACCCGGATTCAACCCTGAGAACTTTTCTGATACAGATGAAAGGCCAATGACAATGTCACCCACTACCCATTTCATGTGTGAAACCTACTATCACTGTGTTTTCCCTAAAACCCCACTGGCGTCATGGCTATATGTGACCGGATTTTGACAAGAGGTCACTTCACTTTACTGACTTCTTCTTGTGACACATGACCTGTAACTAGTCCTACAATGGCCACGTCACAGCTGAAGGTCGTGTAGCAACAGGCAGAGCAGTGGCATCCCACTAAAATAGCATCTGTGTGTGTAGGAGCTGCGTTTCTGTGTGCGCACAATGACGTCGGAGTTTTTGCGACAGGATGTCTCAGTGTCATTGTGGGCCAAAAAAACAGAAACATAGAAAACGAGTAAGACGGGAATGTGTCCTGTGTAGGTTTCTGAGGAGTTGAAGAAACATTTACAGTGTGTATCTGTTGTCGCTACTTTAAAGCATAACATGTCATAAATCGTGATTGAGGTTTATGGGCATCTGGGCATCTGGATTATGGGCATCACGTCTATCATTCTGTACTGTCTGTGAACACTGAGCTTTGCCAGTGGACAGAACGTATGACCTACTCACTGCTGAAGATTCATTACAAAGCAGTTTGTAGAGCTACTGGTTTGATGAACCGCTTTAAAATCCTTCAGCTACATAGTGAAGCAGCAAAAGCCCTCATATCCCTACGACCAGCATCTATAGCCATCACCTCTACTCGTTATCTCGTCCGTTTTCTTACCTCTCTCAGTGGGAGCTGCTTCTATTCCCATCCCAACAAGCATCAGCACCACCGTGGCGACATTCATCACCGACTTCATGGCAGTACCTGAGCACTAGACGAACCACTTGTCACTTTTCTTATGGAGAGTCAGGATTAGTTTCCTAGCAGACGTCTGGTACTGGTTCTGGTTCTCAGTCTGAGTCTTCTCTCTGCGTATCGATCCAATTCTTCAACCTTGGATGGTCCTGCTGATGGTGCAGACATTAGCTAAGATGGTTTTAAACTCTTGTAATAATCACTTTGACTTGTGACAGAGCAATGATAGACTTCAGCTGTGAAGTGTTTGCTTCTGCTTTTCAACCAAACGCTGGTTTTCGTCTACTTAAGCTCCATGTTCTCATCAGCCTGACAGCTAAATATCTTCCTCTCTATTTGCAGAACAAAGCTGCTCTCTCTGTTCATTTTCCCTGGATGCGCCTCTTGATGAAGGCTTGTCACGCGTGTGTCTTCCTCACACTTGGCCAACCTCGCCTTTTTAAACTGGAGATTGCCTGTACGTGTGACTGGCGGCTCACCGTCGCCCAATGGCTGACCTCATTGGCTCACTGACTCCCACCTCCTCCTCCTCTATGGACGGGTGACATTTGGGCAGTTTGGCGGCGAGTTTTGTGTGTTAGGAGTAAAACCTATCATTTTGTGAATGCGGTGTGTATTTAGTCTTGTGAGTCTGTGTGTTGAGTGTTGAGTGTGTGTCCCTGGCTGTATAAGCAGTGATAAGGTAGTTCTTAATATGTTTGCTCAGGGGCCACAGACAGAGAAAGGCCCTCTGACGCACGAGGGCCTGGAGCCATACAGACTGTACACACGCAGACACACACACACACACACACACACATGTATACACACACAAAGCACACAAATAAAACATTGAACTGCAAAAAGTGAAATAGCCAACACATGTACACAAACACACACGCAATCCAGTGGTCAGTACGAACTTGATGAAAAGGTGGAACATACACACACACACATAGAAGAAGTGTGGGATGCACATCAAAGGCCACAGAGAGGTCGAGGGGTCGTGGCTAAAAGAAGGTTTTTGCCTTTATCCTCTGTTGCTCCTTGCGACAACAACCCAACACGCAGGAAGTTGACACAGTGATGGTGGAACGTCACCTCGTCAGAAACCACAAATACCCAGAGGCACGATGGAGACGTGAACTAAAGCCCGATCAGTTTTTGTGCTTGTGAATGAGAGGTTAGAAGTAAAAAAAACACATTGCAAACAGTATGAATGATGAGTCTGTGTGTGTGTGTGTCAGTTGCTGGGTGAAGAGAATTCAACTTAAGAACATCCACTCATTCATTACTGCTCTGTGCCAGCAGAGCTTTGACGTTGATACGCTGTGTGTTTATGGCAGCATGTGAGACCAAACCCGACCAGAACCTTCCAGTCCAGCTTTCACTTCACACATCACGTTTTTTTTTGGCTGCGTCTGTTTTCTTCAGATTTTCCTGAGGTAATTTCAGTTCCATACATTCTGATTAACCCAGGCGAATCTGATGACGTCAGGCTGGAGGTGGCTGATTGATGTGTCATTCAAAACCGCTCTTGCACGTCTCAGGGTTGCTTGAGTGGCCGTACAGGTTGTTGGTTTATGCCAGTGCTCATATAATGTACAGCTGCAAGAGAAGTATGTGAACCCTTAGGGATGACATGGATTTCTGCATAAACTGGTCATAAACTGTGTTTTGATCTTCATCTAAGTCACAACAATAGACGAACACAGCCTGCTTAAACTAATACAGCACAAATATTATATGTTTTCTGGCAGCCCCAGACCATGACGCCCCCTCCACCATGTTTTACTGTGGAGATGAGGTTGTGATGTTGGTGTGCTAGGCTTTTTTTCTTTTTCAAATATGCTGCAATGCAATTTGCAACAAATTTATGCCGAAATCCTTGTAATACCAAAAGGTTCGCATACTTTTTCTGTACAGTGCGTGTGTGGAGAAGTCAGAGGATCTGGAGGAATCTTATGCTGAAGTGCAGAGAACATGCAAGTGCCACACAGAAAGGATTAGAACCCAGGTTCCTCTGCCTTTGAGAACAGTGCTAAATCACCTGTGTGACACTCAAACCTCACTAATTTGCCTTTTTAACTAGCCTAAGAATGGAATTTTTAAAAATCGTTTAGCAAATTTATAAAAACTCAAAGCTTTGAACATACCGGCTTCACCAAGCAATGGGTCAGGACAAGAAATGGAAATGTTGAATTCAATTATTCACCCTTCCTCCTACTTTACTGCCTGCTCAGCAAACACAGGTCACTGTGATGCAGAGCATTTGTGTTGCGTCACCAGTAGGGGGCAGTCTTCCTCTATGACTAGCAGCTGCAGAGACGACCTGTCATCACATCAGGTTCAAAGCCATTTCATTTATTAGCAGTTCCTTAAATACACAGTTGTGGGAATGTTCACTCTCTGCAAAAAACAGTTTCAAGCAACAAATTCCCATTTTCTCTTCAGCAGGACCATCTCTGAGATAATTAAATCTGTAAATATATACAAATACTGCAGGTATTGAAGGTTACTTCAAAATAAAACGTTTGAGCTAAGTTGAAATAAATACCAACGAGATGAGAAACAGGTTTTTATGAATGGTATAGCATGCTACCACAAATACAGTCAGATTAAAAAAGCCTTTCTAATGTGCTAATAATGATGCATCGCAGTGAGTTTGCTTATCAAACCTTGATAGCATGTTAAAACTGATAATGTATTTAATGTAACAATAAAACATTCAATTTGATTTGATTATTTTGATTTCTTTTTTTCTATTCTGAAAATATAAATGCAGAACAAATAAAAACAAACTAAAGAAGATTTTATAGCACATCTGCTTCACGAGCTGAGACTTTTTCACCTGTATCAACTTTCAAATCACTTCCTTAGAGCCATAATCTCATCATTTATTATACTTTGGTTTGCAGCATGTTTTGTCTTTTGTAGTAGTTGTATTGTTGTGTTGTCAGTGCATCTTAGTCGCTACTAAAGAGGTAATAGGCCTTTTTCTATTTAAAAGCCATATTAGCTTTACAGATACTTACAAAATAATTTGTTATTTATAATTAATCTATCTATCTATGATATATATATATATATATATATATATATATAGACACAATTCAAAGTGTTCAGATCATAAACACACCAAGTGAAAATATTTTCAGCTTTTCTTACCCATCAAATAATCTAGGACACAGCATCCAGGCCATGTGGCTGGAAATAATAAAAATGTTTATTGAAAATGCAATTAGGAAAGAAATATCATGATATCTATATTTAGCACTATTAACAAAAGACACACACACAAACCACGTTACTGCATAAACACTGTCATTGACATTCATTCTACAACATCAGGCCTTTGTGCACGGCTGGGTTAGGACTTCACCCACGTCCAAGGCAACATTTTCCCTTCCCAAGGCAACGTGTGCTGAATCCAGCCTTGGCAGCAGTACACAGATATATATCCCACAAAAAGGACATTGTCGACATAAGCCGCTTGAATTTCATCAGTGACTTGTTCTTGGTCTTCTCACACAAACTCTTCCTCCTCTTTGTCTTTATGCTTCTCTCCATCGTACAGTAGATGGCTGCACATGTGCCACCTGTGCTGTCTGAACTGGCTCCACTCTGCCTGATTGGTCATTAGAAACATGTGTGTTCAATTGTTGTGTGTTAAACATAACAGCTGTGTGTTTAGTGATGCAAAACAGAGCAAATGCAAATTGGGTGTAAGTACCTGAAAACTGTTTGGCCAAATTTTTTTATTGAAAATATGAATTTCGGCCTCTGAGAATCTGGTTCAGCGAACAAGGTTTATTCAGACAGGCTGTATTTGTTGCAACATAACTACTGGTTGATGTCACTGAAATAATGATTTGATGATCTGATTTTGTTTTTAATTGTGCTTCCATTTATTTATCAAGTTTAATAATTTCAAAAAAAAAAAAAAACTACAGCCATAAACTGCAACAATGACATGTTTAATATTTAGTTTCTTCTTGTTGAAATTGTGCAAACATTAAATTGACCATGTTTGAATATTTTATGAATCTGAGCTGGGATGAAACCAATGAAAACTGACAAAACATAATTGGGACATTATGTTGCGAGAAATTAAGAAGAAAATACTATAGAAAAACTAAACTTATTAGAGCATTAAAATAAAATTTCAATCCAAGATGATTTCTTGAAATATGTAAGGAAGAAAAATACATTTTAATTATATAGAATATAATCAATATATAATATTGGATTAAAATAACAATAATACAACTTGATGATTACAACAATTAAAAAAATATAAAGTATAAATACAGACTGTGCATTAATGGCAAACAACTGAATATATATAATATAGAAATATAATTTTAATAATAAATTATATAAATACAATAATGCAGAAAATACAATGCACAATACATAATTAAATTAAGATTTGGTGGGAAGAGCCCAGGTTCAAAAAAAGAACAAAAAGTGGGAAAAAGAGGAGGAGATAAAAAATCTGTGATAGAAGTATGGTGGATGATGGTGAGGAAGAGGAGAGCACCCATGGGAGACAGATGAAAAGGAGGGGGGTGAGAGGAGGATGAAGGTCAGGGACGAGGATGAGGAGGAGAGAGAAAGTGAAGGAGAAAATGGGAGGAGAGGAAGAGAGTGTGTGGAAGGTGAGAGCTGGTGATGCAAAAAAGTGTGTGTGTGTGTGTGAGCAGGAGAGTGATTTGTTTTCAGTGAAAGGTGAGGCCACTTAGCTGAGGCGTAGAGCTACAGCGGAATCTATTACCATGTGTCAAAGGAAACACGAGAAGGGCACGACCTGACTGTGTGTGAGTGTGTGTCGGGTAGGTGTGTGTGAGTGACATACAGAGAGAGAGAGATCAAGTGTGAGGTGCTTTTGTGAGAGCACAAGTGCGTTTGACACGGCACATAATGTGTGTGTGTGTGTGTGTGTGTGTGTGAGGGGTGGGGGGGGCACCCTCTATGATTAAAATGATATTGTGTGCATGCGAGTGTTAGTGTTATTGTGTTTGAAGCATAATGTGACTGTTGTTATGGTTGTGTTGTGTTTGTTAGATAAAAGCATTTCGATTGATGGGAGGTGAAGAGTAGCCGGTAGAGTACGTGTGTGTGTGTGTATGTCTGTGTGTGTGTCTGTGTGTGTTAACAGTGTGCAAAGCAGCAGCTTTAATCAAATATTCGTGCACTTTCTTAAGAGAGACTTAATAGAACACGAGTCATGAAGAAAAACATAAGTACAAAAAGTAAAATACATGGAAGGATGAAAGCTCCATGTGTACTTATGTGTGTTTGTTGGGTTGAACACATGAAAGAATGAACAGCATGAGTAAACACTAGTTCAACAGCATCACTATCAGCTGTTTGGCCTTGGATCGTTCATGACCCTGATGTAAATGTTACACTACGTGATAAGAGAAAACAACGATAAGAAAGCCACCTATAGACAAGCCAGCTTGTCTATAGGTGGCTTTTCACAGTTAGTTGTTTTCTTTAAAATAGTCCAAATCTTCTGAACTTGGGGAGTCAGACACAAACCACTGCACTGGCTCAGAAACAAGTGAGTGAATACAGTTCAGCGGCTATTGACGATGAAAATTAGGAGATAACTACAAGTTGTCATCCAGACGACTTTTAATTGAAGAACCTGCTCCTTTCAGCAGCTGCTGTCAAACCACATTCTGCAGAGTCCAGGTTAAACTGACCCACCTGCAGACCAGACTGGTCCCACTGGAAAATAAATCTGATAAAGTGCTAAAGCAGTCAAAGAGCAGGGATCCCCTTGAAAATACAAGCAACTGGTCTCCTCGGTTCCAACAGAGAAAAGGATGCGGGTGAACATCCTCTTTTCTGAAACACTGTTAATGACAAAAAATAGAAGAAATGTTTTAAACACAGTCAAGATTTTTTTTAAAATCTCTCTTTGTCAGTCATTTCTCAAATCATACGTTTGAGAATGATTTGCACAGTTTTGCATTTTGGTTTCTTCTACATACACACAGCATCCTTTGCTCACAGGCTTGTAGAAAAAAAAAATCAGGCTTGTTTTGTAAAAGCATCGGTGATGGTTTGTCTGTAAATACTGAAATCTGAACCCTTTAAGATCAGATGTATGTACAGTGAAACTAACGAAACAGCTGAAAGACGTCGACTGAATGAAGAGATTTATGGAGCGGATGTGAAGCTACATTGCTGCATTTGCGTTTGTTGAATTGTATGGATACAAGTTCATAAACCAGACAGACAGAAACAATATGGACATACATACGGATGTTTGTGTATATGTGTGTATGAACTTGTCACTCTACACCTCATGGATTCTGTGGCTCACCAGAGGCCAGTGTGGTTCACTGGGGGCTGAAACATTCTAACCACACTCCATGGGTGTGTGTGTGTGTTGTGTGTGTCTGTGTGCGAGCCAAAGCCACAGGGCCGTCTCTCCATGTGTATAACAATATTTCATTGGGCCTGCACACGAGCGGAGGCAAGGCCAGCGATGCTCGGTCTCCTCAGATATTGGAAACACAGTGGCCACACAAACTGGCTCCTCTTCACCTTCATCAGTCTAAATGCTTTTATCTAACTGACACGTCACTAAAAGAGGCAGTATCACCAGCTGAATCTCTTCTTTGGGCTGAAAACAATTCAGACAGAATCAATCAAGATAGAATCTATTAATGACACAAGATTGGAAATAATTCAGGTGTTTCATGTACAGTTCACAGCGCTGTGAAAAGATTCAGAGATTCGACAGCAATCCATCACATGGGAAACCATCCTGTTACCATGGTAAGTAAAGTCACGTGGGTCTTGGTGGGATTATGGCTGAATCCAAGTGAAGGTTGAAGCTTCAATCAAACGCAGGGCAGATTCTCTGTGTCAGTGGCCCAGTGCAGCGTTTTCCCAGGAGGTCGGTGGAGTCTGAAGCAGGACACTGACAGATCTCATCCTGCACAAACTGTTGAGCAGCTGGAGACTTGAGTCCAGCCTGAACACAGCAGTGAACGGTAACCTGGTGGGCGTTTCGTCGTATCGTGCGTTCGGTGCCTGTCGTGTCAGAACCCATTCAGCTACAGTACAGCTCAACATGTTAAGACAAGGAGGACAAACATTATTCACATTGACCGAAGCGGATGCGTGATTGTGTGTGGAGGTGCTGTGTCAGCATCCACTCCCACAGTTTGGTGCAAATTAAGAAAAAAAGAAAGGAAGGGAGCGAGGGGAGAGGAGGTGGAGGAGGCGATGGGTAGATGGATGTGAAAACGAGTGAGCGGACTGACAGTCAGGGGAGCCATTGATCCTCCTCTCTGCTCCCTGCATCCCGCCCCGCTCTCCATCGGCAGAAGACAGATAGTGTTGAGGTGGCCTGTATTGGATTTATGAGTTAATGGCCTTGCCAGGATGAGACAGATGGAGAAATAAGGAAGAGGAGAAAGACGGAGGGAGGGGAGAAGAGGAGCGGGAGATTATCTGTGAGGAGGGAGACGACAGAACAGAGGGGAGGACACAAGCTGTTTAGTTTAGCAGGACAGTGAGAGTGAAAAAGTGAAAGGTGAAAGTGAAAGCATCTCCATTTCAAATTACACGACAATCAACTAAGTATCAAGCACAACGACACAGAAGCATCAGGTGCATGAAAAGAGCAAAGAAGAAGGTAACAAGGACACAAGACAACGCAGGCAGAGGCCACCAGCTCCTTAATGACGTTTGCTCCAAGGTCGTGACTTTTATTCTGCAGGGAGTGATGAGTGTTGTAATCTATATCACTTACTGTGTCTGCTGCCTCTGCCTGTATGTGCTGGTGGTGTGGGTGCGTGTTGGAGGGCTGAGGAATTAGAGTGGCCACAGACTGTAATGATAATAAATATGATTATTAATAACATTAACATGAGGTATGTTTACTCCAGAGGGATGATGTACTGTAGATGTGTCCTCCACAGCCATCTGTCTCAGAGGTCTGCAGCTCAAACCCTCAGAGAGTCAGTCTGCTTCATTTTCTGTGTCACATTGCTGATAATTTTGTCACAAAAACATTTGCAGCCATGTGTTTGTTCAAATAACATGATGAAATGGTTTAAATGTAAAGTATAACTGAGTTGTACTTAATGGAGCACGGCATGCAGGCAGTGATAGGACACGCTGTCCGTGCACTGAGCCTCCGTTCGTCTGTTTTCAGCCCCTCCCTCCCGGCTGACCTCCGGTGACCCGTCCACGTCTCTATATTCGTCCACATCCAGAATTCCCGTCTCCTCCTTCTGTCGCTCCGTCCAGCGCTCATGTCTTTTTTGTCATCCATGGAGGAAAATTAAAAATGTAGATCTAATTGGAGGGGGGTTGTAATGTGATCAGGATGACAGAGGATCAATGGAGACTGTCACACACACATACATACACATTACAACTGCTGATGTATGTCGTGTAAGAGAAGTATGGATGAAAGGAGGAGGAGGAGGAGGAGGAGGAGGAGGAGAAGGAGGAGGAGGAGGAGGGGCGCTGACAACTTTCTTTCTTTTTCTTGGACATATTTTCTTTGTTTGTACAGGATCCCTGACATCTGACTGAAACTGCAACCTCCTCCAGTTCTCCTTTCAGTTTTCATGGTGATGGGTGCAGGAGGGTTGTCGTGGGTTCATCAGTCCTTAACTCATTTTAGCACATTATTCAGGAACTTTTGTCATTTCCAACCTTTTATTCTTTCTTTTTCATAAACAAAGATGACCTATGTGTACAATCTAAGAGTTTAATTGGTGGCACCGATGAAAAGGAAATGTTGCAGTTTCACCTTGTGATTCAGGCTTTTGCATTAACGACTGGCTTATTAACTGCTTAATAAGCATTGTCTTACACTACACTACGTAAGACCTTTGCCCCATGTTATCTGTGAGTGTCCCTCTCTGTTATGGTGAACGTAAGCTAGTGCTGCGGAAACCAAGAGTGAGTTTTTGAACTCTGAACTCCAACACATCACACAGTGTTCCTGATCCAAATCTAATCACGCCTTAATCATTAACTGTCCTCTTATCTCAGCAACACACCTACACGATCACACAGACACGGTAGGCGCACACCGACACACATCCGTAGTCTCACAGGCTCAGTGATT